>CAXIVR010000003.1:108598250-109198250 GCA_964035755.1 Teleogryllus oceanicus
CACTGAAAACTACCGATCATAGCAGCCGGCCGCTATAATCCTCCTGCAGACAGCGTCTGAAATTGATCTAGCTTGTGTCGAAAATCCTATTGAACTTGATACACACGTCAGAGTAGTCTATTAGTGTCGTTCCAAATACCATTAAAATTTATTGGTTTTAGGGGGTATTTATTGTGAAGCCAGTAAGACATTTCGAAAATGTTCTAAAACATGCCACGAGCTAGTCACGACCTCCCAATATGCTGCATGATGCTGTCTGAATACTGTACATCAATAACGCCTTCTAGGACTCGGGCGAGGGACAATCTGAATTTCAACAACGTAGATACTATCGAGAACACAACTTTAGAATTTACGTTGAATGATTACGAATTAATTATTGTAATTTTGTCAAATTTAATATTTTAGAAATTTAATGGGTATAGCATTCCTTTCATTTCTTTTGAATACGCTTATGCCTGAATGCATGCGTCGCGTGATTTTCATCTTGATTCCAGTATACCTTCACGAGAAGCGCATCGATTTCGCAATCACACACTCATTTATCAACATGTCTAAAGAGCTATGACAAATTCCTTATAATCACATTTCAAAAGGCTAGGTTGGTAGACAGTAATAACTTGTTACAAGGTCAGAGACAGTTATTTACACAATAATGAAGGCAATATAATTTCCTTTCGTTGAGTTCTTGACTTCCATTGTTGAAAGTGTGATGGCAATTGCTTCGTTTTGTAGGTCTTGGGAGTGCTTTACTATGTTTCTTCACATTTTCCCCTTCACGGTTTACGTTTCTAGGATCTATTAGAATTCCATGCATCCCGTGTGAAACCACTTCCCTCCTTCAATATTGCAGTAATAATAAGTTATGATTAAGCTATTTATAGTTTTCTGTATTAAACCAATGAAATAATATTTCTTTCATGATCGACATTCAAAGGTTTATTGCCGAGAATGGTAGGTCAAGGTGAACAATAACAACAACAATCGAGAAAGTGCAAGAAAAAACATTTCGCTTAGGAAATATAAACATTTGTCTACTATCATTTTATTACTAATCATAGGCGTATGTTACTAATCATAATTTGTTCCACCTGTGTTACATGGCTTCATCGTAATATTGTTGTTATTCGTCATTAATGAGGATGAATGTGACAGGGAGTAGAGCAGCGGAGATAATGAGTGTCTTTTGGTGAGGACGGATAGCGAGACGGAATACAGTAACGAAGACTGGCAGTGAGAGCAAGCACTAAGGTCGAACAAAATATTCATTTTTGCACTGTGACGATTTGCCCTACTGATGTGTTAATGAATTACTAACTCCACGCACACTTAGCTGTACTTGAAATCTCTCATTTTTATATGAGTCTATAAAAAATATATTTTCTGATGAGGTTTCAGATTTTAGGTTCTATGTCTAATATAAAATACGTCATTGTGTCCAATACAAACCGAACTCGTCTACTACGGCAATAGAAAAGTAACGATCTGACCAAAACCCAAAAAAAATCTTACAAAACCCGATACTCTTCTACGAATACTAACACGCATTAACACTATGAAAATAAAAATATTGAGATATAATTTAGCAAATAGAAACACATCGAAAACAAATGTAGTTTCCTCTACGCTAAAAGACTAGGAACGAATTAACATCAAAGTAAAGAAAGACAATTACGTTTGTTCTCAAAAGGATTGAATGTACGCGTTTTGTCAACGCAATGACCAATGGAAAAAAATTCAGATTAAAAATATAATTGTATTAGAGGGGGCAACTCCCCGTCTCCGCTCGCTTTTCCGCTCCAAATCCAGAAAGGGGGTATACATGCAAGCTGAAGCGGGGAATGTAAGCGCGAAGCGCTCTCCAAGAATAACGAATAATTGTCACTTCGTACTCAAATACGTTTCCTTGATGTTTTCTAACAAACAGCAGATATTTGAATGATATTTATAAAATATTTTATTACTTATTACTTTCTTTCACATGTTTATTTTCTTTTTAAATTTTGTCTCTCATGATCATTTTTATCACGAGGTACGTTTGAATGGAACACCTACATGCGGACATTTCTTTTCACAATCTTTGCTCCTAACCTGAACGTTTTTCATTTACGAAATTCATTTTACTTCACACTCGAACGAAGTTCATTTTACTCCACTATGACATTCTGAAAGGCTCATTTCAATTAAGGTACTTGATGACCGATATGTATTAGGTAAATTTGTTGGATATAATAATGAAGAAAAGGGATCAAAAGATGGATTTGATTGGTTGTAGCTCATTCCAAGACACAACTTTACTATTCAGTTTTCTTTAAGTGCACCCAACTATCTGTTGTTCACCTACTCACTAGTGACTGGGAAACATCTGACTGCGATTTGGAGATTTCGATGCAACTATGTTCATTCAGAGTGAAAGATGTCTTATCAGCAATCGCGCCAACATGTCCCCAGCCTCCTTATTTAGCATGCAAAGTGAATATAAAGTCTACCGACAGAGTGAACGCTATTTTAACGTTTGGGTTTAAATTAATAAATTATTAATATTGTGGTCGTTGAAATTAATCTACCGGCACATTGATAGGAAACCCTTCCTTGGGAGGGAGTGAAAATTGGTCATTCGACCGAATATACGAAATTGACGTTTTTCGTATTACTTTCCTCTTTTCTTTTCGGAAACGAGTATTCAAAACATACTTTATAAGCAATGTATGAAACGGGAACAGTACTGTTAATGACATCAGCCTCAGAGGTCGTGAACCATAACCCACCACTTAAGTTGGCCGTGCCTGAACTTCGCGATCGGCAGTCATTTGCTGCACAGTGGTCCAACGCATAGGAATCTGAACGGAGAAAAGATTTCTTAAAGGGTATGTTGGAACACTGTCATCCTTACCCACATCCTGAAGTCTGACAGTGAAGTTCATTCATAGTTTGTTTATTTTTGTTTTGGGGGTGGATGGATGAAAGAAAACATTCCAATTTATGTAAATAATTATAAATAATAAAAAGCTATTAACTATAAATAATTATAATCTGAATACTTTTTTTAAAAGTGATGTTACCCATATAATCTAAAAAAATATGATTTGATGGAAACTATGTACACATTCAGATGAAATAATTTTTACTTTTAACCACCAAAATGTTTATTGCAAATTGTTTCAAGATTAACATCCAGCAACAAGTTTGGTTTCGAGTTCCTCTCTCGATATGAAACCACGATCGTATTCAGTACTCTGAAGTCTTTGTAACGTTGGATACAATTTCTGCTCTTCCTCATAAAATCGAATTACTTCTCTCTAGAGAGTTCATTATCTATTTTACGACTACATTTAGCTGGAGTAGCGCTGGAAACGAGTAGGTTCCTGAACCATACGTTTTTCTTCAGATGCACTTCGCAACATTTACGGAAATTGCTATGAATACTCTACTTCTGAAAGATAAAATAACTAAAAGTAGTATCGCATGCATATAGATCTCAATATTATCTGAGTTTATGAGTATAAATACGAACACTAATCCTCGAACCTGTATATTTTCTCCACATAGTTTAAATGTTCCAAGTTGAAGAATCGACTTGAAACACCTTAACTTCTAAGTTCAGGAAGTGTATACCTAAGGGCCATGCTATATTTTTCTATGATTCTAAGAGGTACACAATTCTCACCATACTAGAAATTAGAAAGACTACTGTTAAAAAGTTTGCATCATTCATATTATTATTATTGTTATTATTACTATACACCTGCTTCCATTAACATACGAGGACTAACGATTACCTGAACTAACATAAACGGAATAATAGCGAAAACCCTGTCTTCTAGAATATACTCTCAAATCATGAATACACCGCTCACGTTTGACCGAAACAAAAATTCTTACAGGTTGATTACTTCCACGTGCACGTTGATCTGCGTTGAACGCGAAGTAAGAAAAGCATCGCCAATTCCTGCGACTACCTTGATCGCCGAGAAGGCAGGGGAAACGACGCCAGCGGCGCGGCGGCGCGGGGGCGGCGGCGCAGGCAGCACGAACAGCAGCCCCGAGGGCACCACCTTGCGGGGCGCGTGGTAAGCCATCACTGGCCCGGCGTGCGGCGCGGCGCGGGGGCCGGGCGGAGATGCCCCGATACGCACCGCAGCAACCACGCGCGTGGGCGGCCCTCCGGGGCCAGCGGCGCCCGGCGGAACTCCACCTGCAAGGGCGGCGGCGGCGCCTTCTGCTGCGAGCTGACAGTCCCAGACCAATGGGGAGGGGGCAGCGACTGATTGCAGCGTAGTGCTTACTTTCTCGCATACATACGAATATTCAGAAAAATCAATTATAATGAACGTTATGTAATGCTGCGGAATGTGGTTTCTTGATATATATATATATATATATATATATATATATATATATATATATATATATATATATATATATATATATATATTAGACACACACACTTTTTCATATACGTCGTATAGAGAAAGTTATGTATTGCTGCAGAAAAACGATTTTTCGATAGAATGACTCCAATTGTGGGGTCCCGATTCAGAAAACGTGGATAAATCTTGTTCCAAATGTACTAAATTATTTCCTCTAATAAGTTAGGTAATAGCAATTGACGATTATTGAGTCCTTGACACCCAAAAATGGTTTAAGGCAAAATGTACGTTCCACATTGCCAGGCCTTTGAAAACCACTAGCGCCTAAACTAATGAATATTCGCCAGTTCATCTGCCACGACTCTAAGTGTTGTTATTTTGAAACACATTCTCTAAATTTTGATGGTACTTTACTTAATGTCCTTGGGAGATTCAGTTTTTTTCAAACTTTTTTTCTTGAACTCCAGCTTTTTCTTTACATTTCTTGTAAGAATAAAGAGATATATGCTTAGAAAGATGGCGTAAGCATCATTTTCACTGTTTACTCTTAACTTTCGAAAATTGCAAAAGTTTTCATAATTTCGGCGTGTTTAGATAACAACAATATTAAAAATAACGATTATTTATTGAAATAAAATTTGTTCCCACAACTAGTTCTTTAATTAATGCATTTTTTTAAAATTAATTTATTTTTAGTAAAATATACGCAACACTAAAAAATATTACAAAAAACAGTCTGGAAACCGTATTTCTCGTCCGAATTGGACCAATGAACATATTTTCTGAAAGCTCATAATCTGCTAAACACGCCAGTAGCTTCAGAATACCAAAATGCGGTGTAGTTTAGGAGATATGATCGTTTAAAGGCGATCCTGTTTTCCTCTACAAAATCGTAAAATATAAAATACCCCCCTCTTGAATTTTTCAAATTTCGACCGGACACGGATTCTTCTGAAAGCCAGCATCCTGACTCGAAATTTAACGGCGATTTCAATGGTGCAGGTCATTTTTCTCTCTGAGGCTTCGTTTTCTTGCATTTCGCGAAAACCTACATAAAATACGCCATTTTAAACCAAAATGCCACCTATATTGTTGCCGTTCTTTTTACGTTTCCCGATCCAGAAGTACCAGTCGTTAATAGAAATGCATAGATAAGAGTACTCTTCATCTTACGTGCGGATTTCAACGCCGTAGAGCAAATAGTTTAGAAGATACAGCCAGTCAATTCCGACCTATTTGAAAAATATTAAAAATACATAAAAATGAGAAAAAAAACTGTCTGGAAACCGTATTTCTCGTCCGAATGGGACAACTGAACACATTTTCTGAAAGCTCATAATCTGCTGAACACGCCAGTGGATTCAGAATGCGAAAATGCGCTTTAGTTTAGAAGATATGATCGTTTAAAGTCTATCCTGTTTTCCTCTACAAATGCGTAAAATTTAAAATACCCAATCCTTGTTGAATTTCTCAAATTTCGACCGGACACTGATTCTTCTCAAAGCAAGCATCCCGACTCAATATTTAACGGCGATTTCAATGGTGCAGGACATTGTTTTCTCTAAGGCTTCCTTTTCTTGCAATTCGCGAATACCTTCATAAAATACACAATTTTCAACCAAAATGTTACCTATATTGTCGTCGTTCTTTTTACGTTTTCCGATCCGAAAGTACCAGTCGTTACGAGAAATGCATAGAGAAGAGTACTCTTAATCTTACGTGCGGATGTCAATGTCGTAGAGCTAATAGTTTATAAGATACAGCCAGTCAAAAATGACCTCTTTACGAAATATTAATAATACATAAAAAGGAGAAAAAAATGTCTTAAAACGGTAATTCTTGTCGGAAATGGACAAATGACCATATTTTCTAAAAGATAATAATCTGCTGAACACGCCAGTGGCTTCAGAATGCCAAAATTCCCTTTATTTTAAGAGATTTGATCGTTTAAAGTCGATCCTGTTTTCCTCTACAAAATCATAAAATTTAAAATACCCCCCCCCTGTTAAATTTTTCAAATGTCGACCGGACACGGATTCTTCTAAAGCCAGCATCTAGACTCAAAATTTAACGGCGATTTCAATGGTCCAGGTCATTTTTCTTTCTAGGTTCTTTTCTTGCAATTCGCGAATACCTTCATAAAATAGCCATTTTCAACCAAAATGCCACCTATATTGTCGCCTTTCTCTTTATTTTTCCTGATGCGGAAGTACCAGTCGTTACGAGAAATGCATAGAAAAGAGTACTCTTCATCCTACGTTCGGATTTCAACGTCGTAGATCTAATAGTTTAGAAGATACAGCCAGTCAAAAATGACCTTTTTTGGAAATATTGAAAATACATGAAAACGAGGAAAAAACTCTGGAAACCGTATTTGTCGTCCAAATGAAACAAATGACCATATATTCTACAAGCCTACAATCTCCTGAACACGCCAGTGGCATCACAATGCAAACATTCGCAACATTTTAAGAGATATGATAGTTTAAAGCCCCCCCCCCCACCTGTTGAATTTTTCAAATTTCGACCGGACACGAATTCTTCTGAAAGCCAGCATCCCGACTCGAAATTTAACGGCGATTTCGGGGGTTCAGGTCATTTTTCTGTTTAAGGCTTCGTTTTCTTGCAATTCGCGAAAACATTTATAAAATACGCCATTTTCTACCCAATAGCCACCTATATAGTCACCGTTCCTTTTTACGTTTCCCTATCGTCATGTACCAGGCGTTAACAGAAATACTAAGAGAAGAGTACTCTACAACATACGTGCGGATTTTAACGACGTGGAGCATATAGTTTAGAACATACAGCCAGTCAAAGATGACCTATTTTAGATATATTGAAAATAGATGAAAATGAGGATAAAACCTCTGGAAATCGTATTTTGCGTCCGGATTTAACAAATGAAAATTTATTCTGAAAACCCAGAATCTGCGAACCACGCCCGTGGCTTCAGAATGCAAAAATTCGCATTATTGTAGGAGATATGATCGTTTAAAGCCGATCCTGATTTCCTTGGCAAAATCGGAAAAGTTGAACTTACCCCCAACTGTTGAATTTTTTAAATTTCGACCGGACACGGATTCTTCTGAAAGCCAGCATCCTGACTCGAAATTTAAAGGCGATTTAAGTGGTGCGGGTCATTTTCCTGTTTAAGGCTTCGTTTTCTTGCAATTCGCAAAATCATTCATCAGGGTGACCACAAGTTAGCCAAATCTATTTTCCCTGTATTTTCCCTGAGTTCTAGAATTTTTCCCCGAGTTAATTTTCATAACAATTATTCCCATTATTATTTTCATATTCTAATTCAAGGAAATAACCAGCGTTTTACAATACTTCCTTATAAATCATTGTATTTTATTGCAGAACGTCATATAATAAGTACGAAATAGTAACAATCTAACATCACATTTGACAATCTTAGCAAAATAAAACAACTACATTTTTCGTCTATCACATTTAACAATCATAGCACATCTTTCTATGTACAGTTATTTCTTCTTCAGTTTCTTAATTTGCAGGTCCAGACGACTTTGCTTGATGCGCAATTCCTCCTTCTCTTTGGTTAACGCCATAACTCCTCAGCCTTCCTCTTCTTCTGCTCTCTCTCGTACCGACTCAACTGCTTCAACACCGTTTCCCGTCGCTTTCGCTGTTCAGTAGCATTATCCTTCTTAGCTCTGGCCCCACGAGCATAGCGAAGCATGTCTTGATCGACGACTATGGCATGCTCGCCACCTGTATCTTGAATCCCATCCCAAGCTCTCCTCAACGCTATTAAAGTTTCCTCGTGCAAGTTCTCCACCAACATGTCCTTGTTGATCGAAAATCCCCCTTCTACGAAGGCGTTACCGTGCGAAAATATCAAGATGATCTTGACAACCTGCCACACATCTTTATATTCCGCCAAGCCATTCAGTTGTTTCGCATAAAAATGGTCCAGCTGACATGCGAGTCGATCGTACCGTTTCAGCTCAGTCTTGTCGACGGACGAGACAAAGCGGCTAAATTGAATGATTGCCCGATCAGACTGAAGGCTCGTAACATGATGGCTAGTTAGCAGCATCCCAACGCAGGTCTCGAAGTCAGTTTTGCACCTTTCAGCCTTGGCAGCTATCTTTTTGGGATCAAGACAAGTAGCGGCCTTCACGAACTTATATTTCAAGGGGCTTTTCTCGACCAGTTTTCCAACCATTTGCACCAGGCAGTTCTTTGCCTCCAGTCTATACTTGTCCATGTCCACCTCCTTTACACGAGCTTCTTCCAGCGAATGTTTGGCAGCTGGACCAATCTTCACTTGTCGAAGTTTCACGGCGTTGTCAACGTTTTTGGTGTTGATGTTCAGCAACTTGTACGCAGTGTTGGCGTCCTCCAGTACGCTGGGTTTATGAACCGTTCCAGTAGCCCCGAGTTAGGTCCTCTAGAGCCGAGTGCAGGAACGGGAACATCGGCTTCGGCGTCTGGAACTCCTTCAGGAACGGCTCAAAAGCACAAGCCATCGTCAGGAAAAAGTTCAGCTTGGCGAGCAACAGGTGGTCCTGAAGAATCTCTGCTGACTTCTTCACGGAGTATGTGTCTGGTAACTTCACGTTCTTGCTCGTAAAGTACAACTTCAGATGAGGCAAAATCTTGATTACTCTCTCGCAGGTGGATACGTTTTCGAGCCAACGGCAGTTGCAGAACTTCAAAGGAAATTCTGTAGACTTCGTTATGAAGACGAAGTCAGCGCGGCGTGCAGGGGATTCTTTAAACACGTTGTGAATGGATTTCAAAAAAACGTCGATCTCCCAACCAGTTTTCCTGAACGCCGTCTGGAAGGCGCCGTGAACTACATGCAAGCCGCATGACCCTGTGTCAATTATTTTGGGATCTTCTTCACACGTCGACATGTCCTTTTTGAGCAGATCCAGGAATGCCCAGTTCACGTGTGGCCCGTCCATGGACATCTGTGTGATTTTCTGCTGGTTGATTTCATCTCCAAGACCCTCCTTGAAGCCCCGCAACAAGTCCGATGCCGCAGAATGTCCTAAAAACGATGAGTTCCAATACCGAGTTGACACTTCGTTCTTCTTCTCGTTCCAAAAACGAACGGCCAGGTCCATCTGCTGCTGCTTTGTAATCCTGTTGAAGGACTCGTCGAAACATACAACTAGGTGCTTCGCAGATCTTATGTCGTCGGTGAGCTTGTGGTGGAAATACGGAGCGAGACCGAAACTAGCAAGGTATGCCGTTTTCGTCCGACTCCGTTGCATTTCCGATGCTATGCGGCTGTCTCTAAACATCTTCTTCAACATTTTGCAGATTCCCTCTTGAGCTCGGAAACTTGCTTTCGTGCTGATTACGTGGATGACCCAAAGCAGTTCAGCTTGTCTAACGTCGGTTTCAGGACGGAATTCTAGTTGGGAGGTAGCGACCTTAGACGTAGAGGCGGTCGCAGCAGGCAGAGACGCAGAACTGACGCCTAAGTCTGGTTCTAGAGTAGATACGGATCGACTTGCTACCTGAAAATAATAGTTTCGTTTTAGAATTAAGTTAATACTTAAACTCCGAAGCTCGTAAGGACAAAAAAACTGTCAAATCAGTAATCGGTGGAATTTCACAATTACTATAATAATGACTAGAGTGCGGATTATATGCAACTCTTTTACTATTCATTAAAAATGTGTTAAATCGTTTGAAAAACATGGTTTTTATTTTTTGGAATTGATCTATAACAGTATATAAAAATATGCAAAAAATATGCGACACATTCTACACGTCAATCAAAGTAACAAATCATGTTCTTAGCATATTCCAAAAGGTCTAAAATATGTAAAAAATATTTTCTAATCATATTCCAAAAATATACAAAGATTTGCAAATAAAAATACAATATGCAAATATGCACGAATCGACTTAAAATTCTATGAAACTTATTTCCTTAAAACTCTATAAAAACATATTCGTAAACAAAAACAATGCATTAGCATATAATCCGCAGTTTAATAGTGATAATGCTCTGTTTTCAATGCTAACATTGTTTAAACTTTAAGCAAACTTTAAAGTATTAATTACTTTGGAAAGAAATTAATTATTCAGCAGTAATGTAATGTACGGTGTAAACAACTGCACAAACAAAATGACAACATTATATATATATATATATATATATATATATATAAATATATATAAATATATATAAATATATATAAATATATATAAATATATATAAATATATATAAATATATATAAATATATATAAATATATATAAATATATATAAATATATATAAATATATATAAATATATATAAATATATATAAATATATATAAATATATATAAATATATATAAATATATATAAATATATATAAATATATATAAATATATATATATATATATATATATATATATAAATCACCTGTTCCCGGGATGGATTCAGAAATGCTGAAATGTTAACTGAATGCTTCGCTGCAGCAATCCTCGTTTTGTGAACTTGTCCGGACATGTGGCTAGTGACAGCCCTCTTGTCCATGTTGCTCAGGGAAATCTTCTTTTGGCACGCATTGCAAAAAGCACTTTTCGCATTCGCAGGCACTTGTTGTAACCAAGGATGAAAATCCGGATACTTGAGTGGTTGAAGCCACTCTGGATTAAATTTCGTTCCATCCATGATAAGTGGTAAACACTGAATTCAAAAAATGTTTGAATTCTGTTAACCGTTAACAATTTAAATGTTACCGATTGAAATATCGGTTTTAGGTTATCTAAAAGCTATTGTTTTAGGTTATCTAAAAGTTAATGTTATTTGACTAATTTTAAGCTCAAGAAATTTCATTTACCTGTAGGAGTGTTCGTACATTCGAACATTTGGATTCGAATCGGCTAGTCTTTTATGGCAGCTTCACAGCCTGACCATCTCAAACCAATGAATAAGTACAGCATAGGCCGAATACACAAGTCCACCAATTATAGTTTAAGCACGACACACAAGTACATGAGGATGCCTTAGGCCGAAATCTTCAAAGTCCACCAATAGTTGTTTAAGCGCGAATTTTCAAATATAACTAAACAACGACGATGTTAATGATTGTATGTTATTTTATGACTTTAAATGACACAACATTTCTAACAAACTTTAAATAATTAGTTAAAGATGATTCTTTGATTTAATGCACATGCATACATAATTAATGTTAATTTAGTACAACCAGTAGCTGCAATCTGACGAAAAAATTTTTTTCAATGTAAAAATTTTTTCCCTGTGTTTTCCCTGAATTTTTCCTGTGATTCAAATTCCCTGTATTTTCCTGTGTTTTCCAGAATGTGGTCACCCTGTTCATAAAATACGCCAATTTCAACCCAAAAGCCACGTATATAGTCGCCTTTCTTTTCACGTTTCCCTATCCTCATGTACCAGTCGTTAACAGAAATACATAGAGAAGAGTACTCTTCAACTTTACGTGCGGATTTCAACGTCGTGGAGCAAATAGTTTAGAAGATACAGCCAGTCAAAGATGACCTATTTGGGAAATATTGAAAATACATGAAAATGAGGTAAAAACCTCTGTAAACCGTATTTTGCGTCCGAATTTCACAAATGACTATATATTCTGAAAGCCCAGAATCTGCGGAATACGCCCGTTGCTTCAGAATATAAAAATTCGCATTATTGTAGCAGATATGATCGTTTAAAGCCGATCCTGATTTCCTTGGCAAAATCGGAAAAGTTTAACGTACCCCTACTTGTTGAATTTTTCAAATTTCCACCGGACACGGATTCTTCTGAAAGCCAGCATCCTGGCTCGAAATTTAAAGGCGATTTCAGTGGTGCGGGTCATTTTTCTGTATAAGGCTTCGTTTTCTTGTAATTCGCAAAAACATTCATAAAATACGCCAATTTCAACCCAAAAGACACCTATATAGTCGCTGTTCTTTTCACGTTCCCCTATCGTCATGTACCAGGCGTTAACAGAAATACTAAGAGAAGAGTACTCTTCAACATACGTGCGAATTTCAACGTCGTGGAGCAAATAGTTTAGAAGATACAGCCAGTCAAAGATGACCTATTTTGGAAATATTGAAAATACATGAAAATGAGGGAAAAAACCTCTGGAAACCGTATTTTGCGTCCGAATTTAACAAATGACATATATTCTGAAGGCCCAGAATCTGCGGAACACGCCGTGGCTTCAGAATGCAAACATTCGCATAATTGTAGGAGATATGATCGTTTAAAGCCGATCCTGATTTGCTTGGCAAAATCGGAAAAGTTTAACGTACCCCCACCTGTTGAATTTTTCAAATTTCCACCGGACACTGATTCTTCTAAAAGCCAGCATCCTGACTCGAAATTTAACGGCGATTTCGGTGGTGCAGGTCATTTTTCTGTTTAAAGCATCGTTTTCTTGCAATTCGCGAAAACATTCATTAAATATGCCATTTTCAACCCAAAAGCCACCTATATAGTCGCCGTTCTTTTCACGTTTCCCTATCCTCATGTACCAGTCGTTAACAGAAATACATAGAGAAGAGTACTCTTCACTTTATGTGCGGATTTCAACGTCGTGGAGAAAATATGGCTGTTTCCGTTTATTTTGATTTTCTAAATCCATGTTGGCAATCTGAAAGCTCGTCGTGTTTACTGCGAAAGTTTTCCATTCGTACGTAAAAAAATCTAATATTTTTGAAAAAATCTGATAGAAGAGAAAAGGGCCGATGATTTTGAATTTCATATATGTTGCTTTTTTTGAAGAGCGGCTAATTTTAGCTGTTTTAAAATATCTGGAAACGTTCCAGTGCAAAGGATGCATTATATATGTGAGTTAACGGGTGCATTATGGTTTATGCACTGGTATTTAACAAAGAATCCGGGAATTCATCTAAACCGGACGAATATTTAATTTTTAGTTTACCGATTATTTTGAGAATTTCATATGAAGAAGTTTCGGAAACGAACATCGTGTCTAAAATTTTGGGTGAAATGTCTGTTATTTAATTTTGTGGCTGAAGCCCTTTGTGAGATCGGAAGCAATTCTATAAAAGTATTGGTAGCAGAGACTAGCGACTGTTGCCGGATCGTTCACATTTATATCATTATATTTTAAAACAACATTCTCTTCAAGGTTTCTAGTTGATTTAGTCGTATTTTTTATTATATTCCATATTGCTTTCGTTTTGTTATTTGAGTTCAAAATATCTTGATAGTTTTTGATGATTTTAGCCTGCCTTATGACTTTTCTTAACAATGATTTGTATTATTTAAAATTAGATGAAGAAATCTTGAGATATGTCATGACGTTTAGAAACGAAAGAAAAAATTCGCTTGTTTTTACAAGATGTCCTAATCCTTTGTTATCCAAGAATTGCTTTTCCGTGAAGTATTTAATTTTCTTTTTTGAAGAGGAAAGCAAGTGTTAAAATGAAATGAAAGGATTGAAAAAAAGGAATTATGTTTGTCGTTTGTATCAACAGTATTATAAACCGCTTCCCATGACTCCTGCATTAAGTAATCAATGATAAATTTTATTTTACTTTTAGTAAACAATCTAGTCATTCGTGTATTATTTATTGTGTCAGTGTTCGCATTTCTTATAATGGTAAGAATTTGTGCATCGTGGTCCTGTATCCTACATCTTTTGTTTCAACTTCATATCAGTAGTAGTTTTGTTAATTATAATTTGATCAATTGCCTTCATCGAATTTTGTGTGATCCGTGTAGGTACATTAAGCTTGAGTATTTTAGTGCGGTGTGAAGCCGCCACGCTGCCATCAGAGCCTCTAAACGCCGTGGCATTATTCAAAGAGCCTGGATATGCTGCTGGGGAACACACTGCCATGCGGTTTCTATGCGTGGCCACGTAGCATCAACAGTGTCTGCAGGAGGACCAGAACGAACAAATTGCCGACCGATCATAACCCAGACATGTTCGATGGGCGACATACCAGGCGAACGTGCAGGCCAGGGAAACGGCGGTACCCGTCGTTCTTCACAGAAAGTTTGCACATTCCTCGCTATTCGTGGTCGGTCATTGTTCTGCTGAAATGTAGCATGTGGAGCTGCTTGAAGGAGGGGCATTACCTCGGGCTCTAAAACCTTCCTGATTCAGCGGTTGCTGTTCAGATTGCCCTCAATACATATGAGGCGAGATCGCACAGTGGCCAATGGCGTCCCAAACCATCATTATACTCGGCGTTTGTCCGCTATGGCGCGAAACAATGCAGGCTGGCATATTGCGATCACCACAGTAGGGTCGAACACGTACGCAGCTATCGCTGTAGCATAAATTAAAGCGGGACTCGTCCAAAAACACTATATTTTGCCATCCAGCACACCAGTGAACACTTTCACGTGCCCATTGCTGTCCAAGGGGTTGGTGGTTTCTGGTCAACGAAATCCAACGCAGTGGCATGCGTGCCACAAGTCTAGCCATCAGCAGACGGCGTCAGACCGTCGCCGCTGACATGACTGCACCCGCTGCAGTATTCCAAAGTCGAGTCAACACTGAGGACACTCGTCGTTTTCATGGTAACGCGCACACAGCCAAGATGGAGATCATCTCGCGCTGTGGTCACATTGTGCGGTCCGACACCCGGCCGTCGCTGTAAACGACCCTCCTCTATCCACTGGCTGCACACACGCATCACTGTTGTAGCAGCGCGTCCCGTTCGAGCCGCAATGTTCCTGTACGATAAACCCGCTTCCCGGAGACCGATAGTACTGCCCCGTTCGATCATTCAGATGCGAATATTGCGCCCTTTGGCGTCGACGAGGCATACCGACACTTGCACGTTTGATGGCTTTACAGCGTCAGTGCGGCGTAACATTGACCTGACCTGTCACACACAGGGCGCTAGGCCAACGTACACGCCGTATCTATGCAAATTTAATAATTTCTAATGGAAACATTGTTCTACACATCCACCGATTTTTAAGGGATTTCGACCATACTTTCTAGGTGTTGCAATTATCACAAACACCAATGTAGCACAACGTGTAATCAGAATCCACGTTTTGTGGATCCTTGATACCCCAAAATTAGCTTATGGCATAAGTCTGCCTCTCCGTTAGTTGGTCAATGGTCCAAGTTTTTGGTTTTCGGTCGTCTAAACCATGGTTGTCCGACTGGCGGCCAGCGGTGCTATTTATTGTGGCCCGCGAAAGATTGTTAAAAGTGAAAGGTCGCCTAGATAACGCGCCCTGCCGGGGTCAACACTCCCTTAAGTAAAAATGGGTTAAATTAAGATTTAAGGATTTATTTTTCTAATAAATTCAAATTCTTCCGAATGTGTTTCACTGCGTTATGCAAAGTACGGTCTGAAATCACGCATGGTTCCATTACCCCACTCCCCCCATTTCAGAGCAGCCGGGCTCCACAATAAGGGCAAGGTATATAAGGTGTGAATCGCCCGAGTAATGAAAATGTGGCCCGCAGCCAAATTAAAGGTTTTAGTTGTGTCCCTTCAGACCTTGCAAGTTGGACAACAATGGTGAAAACCGTTCAGACGATTTTCTCAAAAACTGATATAATCCAATTCATCTCGTCGAACTCCAACCCCTGCGAATTTGAAAAGATTGCAGATTTTTTTGTGGCACTTTACATGAAAACTCAATATTTTGAAATTTTCCACCAAAATGGCTCATTTTTAATTTTCCTCCCACAAAGCAAAAGAAGTTTAAAAAATTATGCAGGTTTCATTGCATTCATTTCTTGAATATTTATACCTTTCTTCCTCAATAAAATCTGAACAAGAAAAATCTTTAAATGTCACATCATTTTTTCAAAAATATTTTTAGTGCAATTTTGCAAGAAGTTCAGACAATTTTTAAACTATTTTCTCAAATGTGGCTCCAAATTCCTTCCTCATTTCCTCAAATACAGCAATGTGCGCTTATAAAGATAGTGCAAATCTCATTGTTGAACTCTATTTTCGAAAATTAAAAATAAATTAACATTGCACAAGGACAATAATGATAAGAGTTTTTTTTTTTTTTCTTAATGAAATCTGTTCTAATATTATACATTAGATCAGGTCATGTACAATTTTTTGAAAATACAAATTGTTATTTCTTGAATTAAAGGCACTTTTTCTTTAAATTTTATCCTCGAACAGAGAAATGTAGCCTTAAAAAAATGGTTCTTATTTTTGTTGAACTCTGAATTTTTTTAAATTGTAAAAGTTACAAATATTGCAAGAGAGTATGTGCTGTAGTAGCACCACTAGTTTCATCAAGTGCAGGAGTTTATCTAAATTAAGATCACAATTTCTTCTTTGTGAATATATAACAAATGAAACAACTGAATGAAATTAACAAGTGCGATACATGTTCTAAATGGAATGACATTTTCTCACAACATTCATTTTTGTCCAAATACATGGAAAACAATAATTTTGGGGTAACCTGTGAGATAAGTAGATTCATCTTACTTGTACAAAAACTTAGGTTAAACATTCCACCAATTTATAATTTCACTTACTTGTAATCCAACTCGATCCTGCTCTGTCAGTCTCCAAGTCCTTTCTAAATGAACCATATAAACACCAAGATGCTGAAAATTAAATTTCCACAAATATCAACTTAAAAAATGATGCCACTTGGTGTTACCTACCAGAAGAAGAGTGGAGATATTAATGCCCATATAATTTTTGCCATCAGACACAGATGTTAAATTAGATAGATCTTACATTGAGCCAAAAACACTGTGTGAAAAAAATGCGACAGACATTATATTATTTACATTTTTATCTCTGTTCCTTCTAACATAAAACACTCATGTATTTGATAGGTTTGATGGCAACTAGAATATATGCAAAAAAGTTGATTTTCAAGACAATTTTACATTGCCTATTTAAGAATTTTTAGGAGCCTATTTTTGCCTCTCAGGGTCAATTTCAAGTGTCTAATATGCTTTAGATTTTTAGACCGCAAATATTCAAAGTCTACACTTCAGTACAAAACTCCAAAGATACTCCAATTTGAGTTGTCATTGGTACAGCAAGTTTAAAGCTGCCTACCAAAGCAATAAATGTTTTGATTAAAGGGCACCAACTGGTGCTGTCAATTACTGCAAGTCTTGGATTGATAGAATTTTTAATATGTATTTACCAAACGCTCTTCAGCAATTATTCCAGCAAAATCATTTCCAGTTTACATGACTAAAAGACTACCCAAATGGCATATTAAAAGCATTGCCATGTTCTAAAATGTCAGAAAAGAGTATTCTGTATATATTTTGTTATATATTTTGGCATGTACTTGCTTCAATAAGAAATAGAACGTTATGCATAAAGCTTTAAAGAGAAAAATTATATTAATTCCAAAAATCAGTGGAAAAAATATAATATGCAAATATTTGTGACACTCAAACGTGTTCACATCATTTATCACACAATCATTAGGAGAGTGTTTTTTCAGGTCAATTTGTATCTACCTTCTTCATTTATTAACTGTACCGTTTTTTTATACACAAGGAAGTTGGTAGTAGCATCTCCAATTCTTTTCATACAATGGAACGGAACCAAATGGTTCTCGTGGGATTTGTTGGGTAGAGAAATGGAAGAAATAAGAATACATTCCCAATGAATAAAAGAAATTATAAAACATATATAGAGGTATCAGATTCCACAGAAATTTTGGTAACTATAACATTAAATATACAGAAACAAAAGTCTGATATACTGAAAAACTTAACAAAAATTATTTTTTCTGATGGCACAACTATTTTTAGAATTTCAGATCTCTTTTGTTGAGAAATGTAAACTTACATTATTCGACAATTAGATCCCCATAGAAAAAAAATCTAATTGCCCACATACATATTCAAGTCCACCTCCAGATAAAATAATAAATTTCCTTCTTTGGCACAAAAAATTAATCATAATATTAATGTTTTATTTCATCTCCTAAGAGAAAATCCAAGGCATATTGTGGTATTTTCCAAGGTATATTATCCAACAATTATAAAAAATCAGTTCATCACCTCAGAAGTAACACATAACTATTGCAAGGTAAAATAAAAATAATATTAATAATATTTTACTTACTTGAATAATAACAAGACAAATCAGGTAAGTTTGTAATTATAGGATTTTTACATTAAAAAAGGATTTTTGAATAAAAACTGAAGTGTATAAGTATATATGCCAAATAGAAGTGTATTAAATGGCTCTTCTCAGAAAAATTATATACATTTACACATAAACCAGGTAACCACTCGAGGAGTGAACAGAACTACAGCAAAATACCCACCTCATGGAGCAGCAACCAGCAAGGACCGCCCTTTCAGAAATGAGGCACCGATATATAAATATATTTTTGTATACCCCTGAACAGGACCACAATGGCCCATGATCACAAGTTGGGAGGAGGCGCATACACTCAAATGTGTGGCCCTGACAAACTGAACACAATACAAGTTACAGTATCACATTTTAACTTCACGTAAAAAAGCAAAAGTCAGAGTTTGGCTGCAGTGTGGAATCAGTCTTAGCTCAGAGCATCTGCCTGTCTTTGTGCAAGAACCAGTAAGAGATGCAAGGCAGGTAGATGCAACTAGGGAATAATTCCCAGATGTCTTCCCAGATGGAAATCAAGCAGGATCTGTAAGCTGTTGGCTGCAAAAGATCTTCAATCAGTCTCCTTGAATGCACCATCTCGATCCTTCGCGATGTTTTGATTTGCTTTGTCATTTTCAAATTCAACAAAGTCATCGAAGAGACTCGGCCAAGCCTCAGTATCATCATAAGAGCTGAGGTCATCACCCACTGCCTCTGCAAAGTTAAGGAACATGTTCCAGGTGTCACGGGGTATCCCACGTACATGGGGATGACCTTCCAAAAACCGTAACCATCGCCCCAAGATTGGTGGTTCCCGCACAGAGAAGACCAATCGCCACAAACATGCTGCCATATCAGCAGGCAGAGCACGTTGGCCAGCATCAGCATCAAGCCCAAAGCGAAATGTAAAGCGATACAGGTCCTTAAAGAGATCAGGGTCACGGGCTGCTTCGGCTGCCAATTCTGGTAGTCGTGATTGTAGTGATCGAATGGAGTCAACTCGCAAAGCACGCAAGCCACCAACAAATTCTTCACGGGAAAAGCGACACATTCTTGCTGCATCCAATCGCCATGCCAACACCAGCACCTGAAAAATAGCTGACATTAATTTTGCAAACATTTTTTTTTGTTGGTTTTCTTCTAAACCAACATGGTTTAAAAGTTGTTGCAATTCTATTAAGAACAAGGATGAATATTATTAGGTAATGACAATGTAAAAAAAACGAGGTGTCCTAGGAACATGCAATCACTCGTCAGTAAGAACTATGGACCTAAGATACTCATTCCAGTCAATGAGTATCTTAGGTCATCAACTTTTTTGATGATTTATACTAAATTTTGTAGTTTTGGGGGGATTCAGTTTTGAGTTCAGTACAATTTTAAAAAATGAATAGTAGTAAGTAAAAGTATGTAAGCAGTAAGTAGTAGCAGTCAGTAAAACTTCTCTATTCATGTTTAATGAATAAACATAAAATAACAATTTTTTCTAGCAAATTATGTATTCTAGCATAGCATGTCACTTCTTGCAGGAAGGATATTATAAATATTAGATTATCAAGTTCATAAAAGAAATACAAACATAATACAGCTGTCTGGCAGGCACATCTGTCCTGAGAAAAGAATGTTGCAACAGTATCAATAAAAATACTTTTTATGTTTCATTACAAAATTAAGTTTAAGTAGTGTACCCATGCGAAAATTCTCGCATGTTAAAACCCACCCTCTTCCTTTTTTTCATTTCCATATTAAGCCTATAAAATATATTTTTCTTCAAGGCCCTGTTACCCTCCGCCACTTGTTTTATGTCTCCTGTAATTGATAACAAATATACACCCTTGTCAATACAAACTATTCTTATTTAACATTATTTCTGAGTGGAAAGGTACACCTGTGAGATTCAGTCGCATAGAATATCAAATAAGTAGTTTAATTTCACATACATTGCAGATTCTACAGGCTCTGAACAGATGCGGTAGAATCGAAATGTGCAAACCAGCAAATATGTAATAGAATGTTCAAGAAGATCTCATCGTGTAGATTACGATCTGAAGAACCTTTCTTTGAGGCCTTTGGCCTCAACATTTTAGTTTATAAGGTCCTAAAATGTTTTGTTTGGGAGTTATTTAACGATATAGATTCAAAAATTCAGCCAAGTGTTGTAGGTTGCATTTGACAAGAATATTTAGATGCATTTTTTTAAACAAATCCTTCATATTTTTAAAACCAAAGTACAATTTGCCACGTCTCTGTGAAATTCTCTTTCTTTAGAGGCCAATTTATAAAGATTAGTTGCTTGTGAGAGCCGCAAAAGGTATGTATACCACTGAAGTAAAATGAGAGACCATAATCGCTCATCAGACAAGTCGAAACAATTTGTGTTATTCAGAAAAGACAATAGTACATCATTTTACCACTGCAGGTGACTTGAAATCTTCCAAAACAACTTTTGCATAATTCTCCTGGAATTTTCTATGGAAATCCAGATTTTAATAAATGTCAATCGATTTATCTTGACGGCAAGAATCATTTGAGAATACCTCTGTAGGTGTCTTAATATCCCCCA
Source organism: Teleogryllus oceanicus (assembly GCA_964035755.1). NCBI lineage: Eukaryota > Metazoa > Arthropoda > Insecta > Orthoptera > Gryllidae > Teleogryllus > Teleogryllus oceanicus. The sequence goes on from CAXIVR010000003.1 coordinate 108,619,219, forward strand.
AAATGTGTTTTAAGTGCTTTAACCCTCTATCTCCCTCAAAACAAAATTTCTTGGGAAATTCTTTTAGAATATGATATGGAAAAAAATGACAAATCGACAATTCCCAATTAGGAGACCAAGATACTTTGAATGACGTGTCACTTGATCAGGAAGGTGGACAGGAAGAGGTCTTAACACACACGCTGACTACTCAATTGCTGAATACACTTAAGTATTCATGTAGAATAATAATAATTAGTAAACGACTACATAGTAAGAGGAAGTATTGTAATTACTTGTTGGGAATCGGTGCTATTTTCACCTCTCTCTCAGTACCCCATGGATTTTTAAAAGTGAAGTGTGGATTGATTTAACATAACAGTAGTGTATTTTGTAAGCATCAGACACCCAAGAGTGGAAATTCGTCCTATTTACAAATCATACTTTGATTACATAAATTACTACTAAAACACAGGGGCGCTTCGCTACATGTTGAATTTCACAACGAGGCTCTGACCTTTGGTCTATGTCTATATAAAACATTGAGTCTGCCCAACGAATTTCCAAGAAACTCAGACTGCCGCCTTGGAGATTTATATAAAAACACACACACACACGCACGCACGCACACACACACACACATATATATATACACACACACACACACACACACATATATATATATATATATATATATATAGAGAGAGAGAGAGAGAGAGAGAGAGAGAGAGAGAGAGAGAGAGAGAGAGAGAGAGAGAGAGAGAGAGAGAGAGAGAGAGAGAGAGAGAGAAGAGAGAGAGACAGAGAGAGAGAGACAGAGAGAGAGAGAGAGACAGAGAGAGAGACAGAGAGAGAAAAGACGAGAGAGAGAGAGAAGAGAGAGAGAGAGAGACAGAGAGGAGAGCAGAGAGAGAGACAGAGAGAGAGAGAAGAGAGAGAGAGAGACAGAGAGAGAGAGAGACGAGAGAGAGAGAGACAGAGAGAGAGAGACAGAGAGAGAGAGACAGAGAGAGAGAGAGACAGAGAGAGAGACAGAGAGAGAGAGACAGAGAGAGAGAGAGACAGAGAGAGAGAGACAGAGAGAGAGAGAGACAGAGAGAGAGAGAGAAGAGAGAGGACAGAGAGAGAGACAGAGAGAGAGAGACAGAGAGAGAGAGAGACAGAGAGAGAGAGAGCAGAGAGAGAGAGGAGAGAGAGAGACAGAGAGAGAAGAGCAGAGAAGAGAGAAGAACAGAGAGACAGAGAGCAGAGAGAGAGACAGAGAGAAGACAGAGAGAGAGAGACAGAGAGAGGAGAGAGAAGCAGAGGAGAGCAGAGAGGAGACGAGAAGAGAGAGAGAGAGAGAGAGATAAACAGACTATCAAGGGAACTAGTTGAATGTGAAAAAATCATGACTTTTCGTCTTTCACACTCTCTATTAACTTCAATTTATGGTCATTGCTGAGCTCTCAATCGCCATACGGTTGGTAAAACGACTTATGAAAATATGCAATAGTTAGATTGGTAACAGATTTCAATAAATTAAGTAAGCAGGCCGCACAGATTCCCCATAGAAAATTTCAGCCAATTTTTTCGAGAGGAAAACTAGTTTTGTGGGTTACTGATCCCGAAAAAGTGGATCTTCTTGCTCCAATAAAATATATTAAATTACCATAATACGTACTGGCAGAATCCACATTTTGTGAGTCCTTGGTACAAAAATGGAGTTTTTGGCAAAACGTTTATAAACAATGCTAGTGCCTAAACCGTACATAGGATTTTCAATAAATTCGATATTCGATCTAGCCGATGTCGCGTCGCCTTGAATTTAAAACATACTTTTGGCGGGGCGGGGCGCGGCGACCGGACCGGACCGGACCGGACCGGACCGGACCGGACCGGACCCCGGACCGGACCGGACCGGACCGGACCGGACCGGACCGGACCAGGCGGACGGACGGACCGGAACGACAGACCCAGAGATAGACCGCCTGACGGTCAGACGGGCGTTTTTATGTCAATATTTCGGAAACCAGGACTGACCAGGAAGATGGTTTTTTACTTCATGAAGTGATAGAGGGTTTATTACGTACAGGAACACGATTTTTCCACTTTTTCGACATAAGGACTCCACAATAATATTTTTTCTGTCGAAAATTCGGCGATTTTTGCCGAAGCATTACAATTACTCTTTATCACGTAAGTACGTAAAATAGCAAGAATGTGAAAATTGAAAATATCGACGAAAAAGTTTGAAAATGCGTGAAATCGGGAGCTAAAATAGGCACAAGGAAATCTACAACAATCCCAGAAGCACAGTTAAGTGGCTCCTATTGTTTAAAGTCTTAAAACCTTAACAAAAAGCAAAAGGCATTTTTCCTAATTTCCGAGCAAACCGATTAGTAACGAGCTTATCCAGACAAAACTGCCTTTCTCAACTCCACTGCGAGTTAAGGAACACTATAGTGCCGATATTCAAGAATACAAATTCATAAAGATTCACAGAAACTGATCAGTTGGAAACAAACTATACGAGGAAAATTTATCCGTGGGTTGCGCGTGGCACTTTTACGGCCCGCATGCTGACGTCACGCATTGCTGCGCATCCCCACATCCACAGACGCGGCATTTGAATTTTAATGCTGGATAGTGACGCATGCGAACAGCCACTAAACCCAGCGCCGAGTTTGCGCGCCACTGCTGTATCTGACATCACCTTGCGATCAGCCATTGTCGAGGAGGGGCGGCAACATAGAATACAGCCTCGTATACTTACATCGTGGTCGTAGTCAATTTCACATTACCAAATTCTCATCTTTTGCGATGGACAGCGGTGAATTGAAGTTTCACCTAAACCGTTATCACGACGACATTTCAATCTTTCAGGGGGAAAATGTCAATTTTGAATAAAAGTTGTGGAGGGTATAATCATATTAAATTTGCTGAGTTTTTTCTTTTCAATTTTTAGGCACCCCGTTTTCTCCGTTAAGTGCTACTGATTTCTTCTATAAGTGACAGAATGCATCGCTTTAAAAGGGATTATAAATGGTCACATAATAATCAACCTTTTGCAAAGGCGTTTTTTAAATTTTTATTTTTATTTAGTGTATAGGTACTTTAGTGACGGGTAAACACAGACTGTTCTGCCTCTCGGAACGTTGGCGAGTTCCTTACGAGTGAACCCAGAAATCATGATTTTGTTTCAGTTCCGCAAATACAGTTTTCTCCACAAGATTATTGGCGAGAGAAAATCCATGCCATGTCGCGTGGTAATTGCGAATCCTTTGACAATCATTTTGATATAATTGGCAACACACGCGCCACCTCACAGAATAGGTCGTTGCGTGTAAAGGAGATCAGAGACCGCAACTGACAACCCCCTTTGTCACCTGCGGTCATAGGCGTGCGCAGCCTCAAACAAGAGGGGGGGCGGGATTACCAGACCCATCTGGGCTCACGCAAGGAAAACGAACATATAATCTAAACGATACAATTAATATGCATCGTTTTTGTTACCACCCTTACTTATGTGACACAAAGTCTACGTACTTCAGCTCGCGGTACTGTTGAGAGCAAGGTACCCGTGAGTCTGGGCCCCGCGCCACCCACCTTGAACTCGTCGGGCGACAGCCCCAGGTCGGCGCACAGGCGCTCGATGCCGTCGGCGAGCATGGCGTCCTCGGCGGGGTCGCGGTACACCTCGAACAGCGCGCAGATCTTCGCCTCGGAGGGCGGCGGGTCGCGCACCAGGCGCGGGTAGAAGACGCGCGGCCGCGGCGTGGCGGGCGCCTCCGCGGAGGCGGCCACGGCAGCGTTGGCGTTGGCGGCGGCGGCGACGGCGGGCGCCGCGGCCGCGGACGGGGCCACGGCGACGGAGGCGGCGGCGGCGGCGGGCGACGGCGCGGCGGGACCGCGGCCGGTGCCGTTGGCCGTGGGCTCGCCCACAGTCAGGGGAGGGCCCAGCTCCGTGGGCGCAGCGCTCGCCGGCAGCCCGCCCTCTGCAACGCGACACGCGCGCGCGCCCCCCGGGCTTCATTCGCTGCTCCCGCTCGCTCCTAGCACAGCTGCCCTCACACCGGCGGCTCGGCTAGGAGCGCGCCTGGACAACAACATAAATCAAAACGACACATTCTAAAATGAGACATTCACATGCTGTCACGACAGTTCGTGTTCCCTAGTTTCGAGGCCGAGGATTTTTTTTTATTTCCTCTTTGATACTGAGAGCTCATACAAGCCAAGGGGATGACCTGGTTACATTTCATGGTGATTCAGTCGACTCCGGTTATAGTCAACTCGGATATAGTGAAATGAAGTCACTGGTCCCGTTTCACTTACATCACAAATAAAAATAAGAATAATCGATTATAGAGAACCTGAACCTCATCTATAGTGAACGTAGGAAATACGTCCTGGAAATTAATTCCCTTCTGGAAAAGAATATATCGCCTCAGTGCCACAAATTCCAACACCAGGCAGCTTGGAAAAAATATCGTCGGCCAAAGATCATGATCGAAGTCTCCTCTGAGATGAAGGTAGCCGATCTTACTGATGACTATGCCAGGACCTAACTGACGACTTAATTCCAGTTTCATTGCGCAAACAAAAGCCGTGTCCTGTGTGGGCTACAACTGGGCGACGACGCGCAATTTCTTGCTTCAGTTTGAAGCTTGGGGCTGTATTCCACGGGACAAAGCGCGTTGTGTTCTACGTAGGCCACAGGACACGCGCGCCTATGACGGTGCCCAGCCTGGCGACACCCGCGGCGCCGCGCGGAAAGGCCATCAGTTTCGTTAGCCGCTTTCGTCATCCCGCTACCGAAAGAATTTCGTATGTTGTTAGGCAAGCTTTCGAAGAGTGGGACTGTGTTCCAACAGTGGAAGAGGCATTGAAGGGTGTGAAGACTGCATTACGATACTTAGAGACCGTGGGCAATGCAGAATCAAGTAAAAAAAGCACGGACTCTGGAGAAGGATGTAGAGAAAGTTCTAATGAAAAATGTGTGAAGCAAACAACTGAAAGTAATTGATTTGTTAAGGACAAATAAAAATATTAAAATTTTCAATTCGTGCTGTTAATGAATTTTTCTGTATCTCTATCTTAATAAAATAAATAATTGTGGAGAAATTCTATTTGATTTTGACATCAGATATTTTGATCCAAAAATGTTAGTCTCCAGTTCACTATAACCGGAGTCGATTGTACTTCCATACTGGTGAGAACATATGAAAGGTGGGTAGGCCACACCATTATCACGTTAGTAAAATGGAACCCATACGAAACTCCCACCAGATACTGATAAACGACAGACTCAAACATTACTTGAATGGCAATAAGTTGTGGAGTGATTGTACAGTCAGTTTGTGACAGATTGTATCAGCTCCTGGGCGCAGATAGTTTTCCTTGCCAGCAGGAACTACAGGATCAGTAGCACGCGACCAGAGTACAATCACAGCAGTTAGCGATAAAATTCAACTGAGAATATATTCCTCGGCATACCTTGCCGGATATATAGCACCCCTCACTTCGCCTAATGTTGACTCTCTGTTTGTGTTGAATTTGCAACAATCCCTTGACGTCAAGGAAAGGATATTCTTGTCCTAATCTTCGGCTGTCCCAGAACTTTGCCTTTCAGAATGAAAATTTAAACATCCCTATTTCTCTCCGCACGAAATACGTCGAAAGTTCGCATTCTTTCTGCTTATAATATTTTATATTATTTTTTACTACTGACTCTTCTCAATACAAGTTCCTTTGATTCGTAGATTCATGATATTTTCAACAATCCAGAGTCTCATATTTTCAAAACTTTCAGACGTTTTATAGTTTTATGTTTTACAGGCCATGAATGACCTCCATAAATGTTTTTTACCTATAACATATATGACGGAGTTTCGAATTAAAAGCATAGTTGCAGAGTAATGACTTCAATTTTTTGAAAGAGTTTCTTGCAATTTTTATGCGGGTTTTAATTTCTAAATACAAATCGAGATTGTCTTAATCCAGCATCCCATCTATTAACTTGAGTGACTGATTTTTTAAATTTCAAAACACCAGAATGACTTTGTTCCACTAAAAATCATTTCCTTTTGTGTTTATATCGACACCCATTTCTGCTTTCACAGAATTTCGTACAGATGGGGTTGCAAACTTGGAATTTCCTCAGCTAGAATAACTATATCACTTGGATATCTCATTATACTTATTTTTTACCCCCTTTCTTAACTGCTACTGCACTCTTAAAGAGTTTCCTGAGCACAAATTGAAAAGGAATGGAGACAGCACCCACCCTTTCCTGACACTACGGTGGATTCTCACCTGATCTGCTGTACTGTCACCGAGTTCACTACGGCTTTTGATTCCAATACTCATTTTCAATAATCCTTTACTCTCAAACAATCTCAGTGTGTTGTAGAATGTTGGTGAGCTTCAAACGTTTGTCACAATAAAGAACATTCTCATTATCTATTAACCAAGCATGAACACCTTTCTGACGCTCCCAGCAATCCTGAAAAGGACAATTATACCAATAAGGGCCTCTATACAGAATAGAAAAAAACAATCCTAAATGCATACTGAGGACTTCTAAGTATTGTTTACATTTGCGAAATGTGTATAATTCAGTCTTGCCTGATTCTTAAAAATGTTTTTAACAAAGGTGTTATTACTTTTAAACTAACTGATCTATTTTCATTGCGTTTAGGGTGTACCTTTTTACTTTCTCGTTACCACTTACGCAGTAGAGAGAAAGTTTTGAATGCTGCGCGAAAAACGACAGAAAAACGCTTATTACACGGCCCTGGTAACGAAAAATTGGATAAATTCAGCTTCTAAATTTAGGAAACAAAACCTCTAAAACGTGGTGTAGCCAGAATCCATGTTTTGTGGGTCCTTGATACCGAAAAATCGAATGACGGTAAAATGCCTGTCCGTCCGACTGTGAACAACGCTAGCGGCTAAACCGTTCAGCCATTTTTTTCCAAAATTGATATTCCATAATCAACCTGACTGATGTCGCGCGCCTCTTGAATTTGAAACATTTTAATTTTTGGGGTACTTTACATAAACCCCTATGTCATTTTCAAAATTTAAAAAAATGGCCATCGTTTTTTATTAAACTTTGTTGTTGGATAGTGTGAAGAACGTTTAAGTTGTAGTCTCATTTTCGTTGAAAACTCTGATTTTTCGAAAATTGCAAAATACAAAATTGTTTCGGCGTCTTCCTACAACCACAATTATGAAGACAAGAGATTTTCCCTTAGTAAAAATCTGTTCCTTAAAGATAGATTTTGAAATAATGTCATGTACAATTTGTCGAAAATGTTAGTATTTTCGCGTAATTTTTCGTGAACGTACGGGCGAGAAAGAATGTGCTGTTTTAGCACTACAAGGAATGAAGGTGGATGTCAACCATTCCTGGGGAACATTCAATACGTTCGCGTTGCTTCTCTTGCTTTTGCTCTACGGACTACGGTATGCATCCTGCAGAGACTACAACTTCAACGAGCAACACTCCGAGCAACACTCCGAGCAACACTCCGAGCAACACTCCGAGCAACACTCCGAGCAACACTCCGAGCAACACTCCGAGCAACACTCCGAGCAACACTCCGAGCAACACTCCGAGCAACACTCCGAGCAACACTCCGAGCAACACTCCGAGCAACACTCCGAGCAACACCCGAGGAACACTCCGAGCAACACTCCGAGCAACACTCCGAGCAACACTCCGAGCAACACTCCGAGCAAGCACTTCATCGACTAATCGCGGAATGTTTTTCTTGATATAATCATGAAATTCAGGTAATTCATGATATAATCTGGAATGCTGCGTTACTCTCCGAGTATCTTCAATTGGACGATCAAATGAACCACGAACAGAAACAAACTTCTGCAGCGAGTCCACAACCACTTTGGCGAAACCAGACCCTTGCCAGGACATGGCAACTTTTCTTCAGCAACTGATTTTCATGCACAACATCTTATTACACTAAATAGTAACAACTAAATGCTACAGCTTGGTAGATCTGCAGCCACATTAGAGATCTTGGGAGAGTTTTTTGTTTTTTAAATACGCTTATCAGAGATATTGTAACAGCACAGAGAAGCATGCATTATTTTCTAATTACAGTCCATTCAGCAAAGGAGAATCTAAACTAATATACAGAATCGTGTTTTGCTATGCACAATGCTGTGCACTTCGCTATTCAAAGTTGTCAGGAATTGTACAAAAACGGCGGAAATACGCGTGTTGACAGGCATAGTATCTGGCGAGGGGTCCAGCTAGCTATTGTTCATACCGAGGAAAGGGTGGAGCGCTGTGACGTCAGGCGTACTGTATGCGGCAGAGATTAGCAAGGTGGGGCCACGCGTCACGGGGCATTTCCGGAAAGGTGTTTTCAGGTGGCGCCAGCGAACGGACGCGAGACAAGTCACGGGACATCCAAACGGGTACGTGATTGGCGGGGGTGGGGGGATGTCTTCACTGCCAGGCTCCGATCAAACTGTACCGCACGGGCGATCCACTTATCCCCCGCCACTTTTTTTGGAGCTCGCCGCCTATCAACGCCAGCCAGTGAGACAATCTACTGGGTGAGATCGCCAAATGGTCAGAATGATTATAAATAGTGAGAAGGTGGAGAGAGAGGGAGAGAACTGACTGTATTATTAGCTCATCAGGGCGCAGGAGGCGTAATTTTGTATGGGACGATTACAGTGGGTGAGTTGTGTTTTATAATTGCATTAAAGTTATACTAATTATTCCAGTAGATTATTTCAATTGATAGGAAGACCAGGAAACCCGTGCATGCATGCCGCCTTAATCCTTGGCGGATCATGCATGTGGCTACGCAGGTGAGTGCTCACCACAGACTGGCAGCCAGGCAAGCAGCCAGCCCACGAGGTAAGGCGGCAAAAGGTTACAATATGAAAATCAATCTCACACACACACACTCACTCACACACATTATATATATATATATATATATATATATATAGATATATATATATATATATATATATATATATTATACAAAGTATTCGGAATTCGTATGGTTCATGCTAATTTTTGGACACAGTTATCACGGCGAATGAGTACGACCCGGAAACAAAAGGGAAGAGCGCGGAGTGGCACACTTCGACGTCTCCGCACTCCAAGAAGGATCGCATGAACAAATCGCGTGTGAAAGTCATGCTCTTTTTTTTTTTGACACAAAGGGGATAGTGTACAGGACGTTCTTACCTCCTTGGCACACCGTTAACGCCCAGTTCTCCAAACAAGGGGAGAGACTGATCGACGAGATCATCGGCGTCCGAAAGGAGATCAGCGCTTCCTGGAAGCATCATGACGACAGCGCGCCGACCCACACCGCCTTCGCTGTCGGGGACTATCTGACCCGCATCCGTGAAGCTTCCACAACCACCCTACAGTCCCGACCTTGCTCCAGCAAACTTCTTTTTGTTCCCTCGGTCGAAAACGATCATGAAAGAAACGCATTTCAAGACTTTCGACAACATCGAAACAAGTACGATGAGGGCTCTAAAGGACTTCCTGGGAGCGTACGACGCAAGGAAATCACGTTGACAAAAATGTATTGACGCACAAGGGTCATACTTTGAAGAATTTTAAGTTGCTGTTTCTCTCTGATTAGTCAATCTGTTTTTTAAAAAATGCGACGCATTCTTTTGGGACATACCTCTTACTTGTGGGAATATTCAGCAAAAACATTTTTAAAATACTAAGTAAAATGCCGTGGGATGCCTGCACCAGCTATCTCTAAGCTTTCCGCAGTGCACGAGAGCATGCTCCACGGTAAGGTATGTTCTGCACTTATTGCAAATGGGGAGATGGTCACCGTGAAGATGACCGTGTGAATAGCAGTAGTGATCAATCTAACAGTAAAAATAAACTACTGCCTCGTATTACGAAATGAAGCCCAGGGAATTATGGAGTTCCGCCATTCTGTCATGAACTGAGAATCAAACGTTTGATGAAAAGCTTCGTATCCTGAGTAGGACCCGCCAATACCCAGGGATGGAATTCTCAAATCAAATTATACTGAAGGAGCCAATATGTTGTTTTTTCAGAGATGTATTAGCATTTGGTTGTGTGTCTGGTCAGTCTTGGGAGCAGAATCTTTTGCGAGAACATGGGCAAAGGAGAATTCTTCCGTGAAGAAAAGCGTGTTATAATCTTCTACCTAACCATCGAAAAATCCAGTAACAGTTCTTTCCAATTGAAGCCAGTTCAACTATGTCTTATGGCAATATTGGATTTCCTTTCACCAGCAACCATAGGACAGTCTGTTAAGAGTGTATTGTTTCTTCTGTCTGACGCACTTTTAGCTTTGCTTTAGGGGGGGGGGCATGACAAGAAAGTGAATAAAGTTGGGCTCTCCAAGAAGACAGCATATGACTAATCTAGTTCTGCTTCTAGGTCTTTTAAAATCACTTAAAAATTTCAGTTGTGGGGATTGTATTGTCTTCGCCAGTATCCGTTTCCCTTCGGTCACTGCGGTGGTATAGTTGCATTCCACACGAACCCACAGGTGGGTGTCGTGGTCGGCCGGCCGAAGACAGTGGAGACCGTTTTGAGAAAACTTTCTTGCTACCTTGGAGACCTAACCTTGTCTTTTACATCCTTATTGTGAGTCTGGGAAGAATATAGGTTGTTTATTCCATGGATAGACATCAAGGTCGCGAAATCGATGAACAAACTCTAAGGACTGGCGGGAATGAGCATATTCTGCTCCGTACTTGGAATGACAATGGCCGTTTGAATTTATTTAATAAGTATTCAGGCGAAAATGCGATGGACAAGCTCATGGATGTTTTATACCAACAGCTCGGGGCGTTGCCTCGTTAGGAAGTTCGTCGCACTCGGTGAAGAGTCAGGTGTGTCTTATTGTTAGAAGTTAGCACATAGGTGGCCAAAATTCATTCAAATTTGGCGCCGTACTTGGAATTCAATCATTTACAGCAATTCTTTGGCGCTAATTAAAAGTAAAGAGTATACATTTCGAACATCCCGCCTTGGATTTAGTATTTTTTGTCTGTAAAAACCGCGGGCGGGCTTCCAGAAAGGCAATACATTTTTCGTATGAAACTCTGTAGAACGCCTGAACTGCTTTCTAAGAAGGGCCTGAGAGCGCGCCACGGGCCGGACACCAAGAACGACCAGAAAGATACATTGCACATTGCGGCAATTTCGCGGAATTCTGCCTCTTTCTATTTGAGACGCGACGCGACGCGATTGCATTGTTTGAAGATCTAGAAGCCGAGCGGTGTCGTGTCGACGGGCCTCGCTCTTGTCAAAACCTAAGGAATTGAAAGTTAAGAGTTTAACGTTGGTATTGCATCTAATTCACAGCATTGTAGACTCCGTGAACAGCGTTTTGGCGGACAACCTCTGCGTAACATTCAACGCGCACGAATTACGAGAGAAAACCATTTTCTTTTCGACCACACAGGTAACACTGACAAGTTTTTATATACTCAACCATTCCTACGCTGAGGTGAACTAATAGTTCTTAAATAACTGGTTTTCAAAATTTTCCCTTGTGTCAAAGGATTAAAAGGCGGCAGGAGTCTTTGTTTTCAACACGAAACATCTACAGATGCTCTCCCGAGATTGCAGCCTCATCAGAAGTATTAGGCCAAAAAGTACTTTGGAATTATGAATTGGAATTTGTGTTGGACATCCTCAAGGTTGCTATTCGAAAAGGCCGAAATCCAGAGCCTCGTCATGAAATGGGAGATGTGTACCACAGCGTCAATTCGCTTTCAACGTTTGAGATACATTCCGGTGTACGTCGTCATTTGCCAGGTTCTCGAAAAAATTAATCGTTTTCTTCAGATTCATTACGACAAATGAATACAAGATAAATATATTAATTATATATTAATATTATTAATAATTAGGTTAATTCTAAGAGTTCAAGCAGAGCTCGAGTTCATGTCAGCGATGAAATAAACAGCGCCTCGCTCATAACCCGATCAGTGGCGGCTGGTGCCCCAACAGAATGGAGGTTGCACCTCCATCGAATGACAGAAAAGTAATTTCCAAACTTCAAAATATGAATGTATAATAATGTAAGCAATTCAAATTAATTAAAACTAAGTTAAATAAAACTCTATATTGAAACATTACTTACATAATTTTATGCGTCGGGTCCGAGTAATGTATTACACATGCGCATGTGGTTCTGGCTTTGATTTCCACTGGGCACTTAAGTTCGACTCTAGCACATTGCAACAAGCACTATTGCTTCGACAAGTTTCACAGAAATAAAATTATTTTACAAGTATTTCGAAAACTTCACTACCCTACTATATACTGCAATAATGGATGATCTACATACAAATTCGTAAGAAGGCTCGCAAATTGCTGGACAGCTTCTGGCAGACTGGCTTCCGCGAGACACAGAGACTTCCATCCAGAGCGGCCAACTTTACACAAAGAATTCATCAAGTGTATGCTTTGAATCAATAAATCTAATATCAAAGGAAAACACATTTTCTAAACAACATAAATATTGCACCAAATGCCGACAATAACTGACTCAACTTTTGTACTTTCAATAAGAAGCGAAATTCATAAAATTACGTTGTAGCGAGTCAGACGAAGACAGAATATAGGTAATCCCCGAGACTCCCTCAGTGTCCGCACAGCGCTATACAGCGCCATCAGGTTACGCCACCAAAAGGCCGCGTTCCCCGTGTTAAATCGAAGGGCCAAAGAGTAAATGAATAAATCCAGTAATACAGCCAAGATATTGGTGCCATACCTGGCAAGGCACCAGACCGGAGAGAGCGCCAGTTGGTGGTTCTTTTGTTTCAAAATGATTTCATATACATTGGTATTGCTTCAATATCTTGAATATGTCTTTAAAAGGAAAATGTATATTCCTAAGATATTATGAGATCTTTTTCGATTTTCTGGCGGTTGTGCAACCGTGTAACCTAAACACGAGCCGCCACTGAACCCGATCTGCGCTAAAATCTCAACAAAATAAATAATAATAATAATAATAATAATAATAATAATAATAATAATAATAATAATAATAATTCTGCAAATGTTAAAGATATTACCATATTCCTCATGGACCCCTCCCAGAGTATGAGTCAATGGGAGGGAAGGGTAACTGTTCACCGACTTTTAAAATTGTTTCCCTTGCTGATAATTTACTGGCCTTAGCTGACGTCAACAATGCATTACGTGATTGCAAATTAGACTCCGGTGCTAGCCTGGAAAGCTAGTAGCTCTGAGCTAACGTGACCCAGGCGTAATTGTTGAGGTTGCCATGAAGTAACGGCAGGATCCGGATTCCAGCCCAAGGGTGTGCTTGTGCGCCTGCGGGGAGAGCGCCTATGTGACCACTCTGGGGAGAAATCCTCCTGCTAGCGTTCACAGCGGGCAGGCGGAAAGATTTTTTTGCTGTCAATCGATATTTACGTATTAAGATGGATTCTGACTGCACAATTTGCAGTCAGTGATTTAAGTATATAGTCATGTATATATATATATATATATATATATATATATATATATATATATATATATATATATATATATATATACACACATATATATATGAACAATCTCAACTATTTCGTTTCCAGGGTCCGACAATAATAGTTTTTTCTGTCGAAAATTCGCCGATCTCCGGCGCACAATTAAAATACCTTCTTTTACGAGCGATAAAGTAAAATTTAGTGTTGTTACTGTGCGAACTACCCAACTGTCTTCCAACATATACAAAAACATGGTTGTCCTGACACCTAAAAAAGTATGATTTATTGGCAAGCATGTATAGATATGACATTAGCAATCATAAAGCGAGTATGGAAGAAATTTTTTTATATTTTTTGAATTACAAATGTTCAATTCTTCGATTACGAATAGTAACGTTACTATTCGGAGCTTTATATACTTCGGCACTACTATTCATCAGAAATCTGTGAGGAATGAAATCTAGTTTCAAAACATTTATAAGCATGAAAAAGAGGTTTTTGGATAGGGCAGTGCTCTTACTTCGTAAGTTGATGTATACAGTCGACTCCGGTTATAATGAACTCTGATATAGTGAACTGAAGTGACTGGTCCCATTTCACTTACATTACAAATAAGCATAAGAAGATTCGGTTATAGTGAACCTGAACCCCTGAACCTCGGCTATAGTGAACGTAGGAAACCCTGGAAATTAATTCCCACCTGAATAAGAATATATCGCCTTAGAAGCACAAATTCCAACACTAGGTAGCTTGAAAAAGATATCCTCGACGAAAGGACATAATCGAAAACGCTTCCCCTGAGGGAAAGTTAGCGGTCTCGGAATGTGCACCTTACTGATGACCTTATACCACTCAGTTTCACTGCGGAAACCAAGATCGTGTCCTGCGTGGGCTACAACGAAGCGGCGACGCGCGATTGCTTCCTTTAGTTTCAATCTTGGTGTCACTTGACATTTCGCGGGATTAAAGCGCCTTGAGTTCTGCATAGGCGACAGAAAGCACGAGACTGACACAGCGGAAAAGGTCATTGGTCGCTTGCGCCTTCTCGGAATCGAAAGCATCTCGGGTGCTATTATATTGCGGTTTTTACTCAGTTAAACTTGACGTTTCGTCAGCTGTTCGCCCAGCTGTGACAGGTCTCCAATCGGGAGCTTACACGTCACTATATGTAGTGACGCGTAAGCTCCCGATTGGAGCACTGGCGGTTGGTGGGATGGTGTTCCAACAGAGCAAGAGGCATTGAAGGGTGTCAAGACTGCATTGCGATACTTAGACACAGAGGACAATGCAGAATCAAGTATGGACACAGCACGAACTCTAGAGAAGGATTTAGAGAAATTACTAATGAAAAAGTAAATAATTGACTTTTTAAGGGCCAAGAAAGATATTGAAATTTTAAGTTCGTTCTATTAATGTAATTCCCAGTATCTCTAAATTAATAAAATCATTTGTTATGGGGAAATTCTATTTAATTTTGACATCATCGGACTAACTATAGTTAACTGTAACTTAATTAACTATAGTTAATCAAAAACGTTAGTCCCCCACCATAACCGGAGTCAACTGTAGTTGACATGTTAGTTTGGAGTGTGTGCAAAAAAAATATTGAAAATTTGCTATTACAGATTCAAGTTAGCCACAATAAGAATTTATAAATAGAAACTGCATGTCTAATCAAAGGAGTAATGAAAAATATGAGGCAATACAAAACCAACTAAAGTGGTGATAATGGCTATGGTGATGATAAAACCAACAAAGGTGATCTAACCAATATCTCCGAGAACTCTCTTTTTACAGAATAAACATGATCCTGATCTATAGTAAGAGCATGTTGATGATTAAAAACACTATGTATTTGAGATTACTAAATGGCTTGAATTATAAATAGTGTATTTTTTTATTCTGGACATGTAAAGATTGAGAAAATTTGGAAGTGAATGTTGTGGACTTTCTTTTAAATCCATACATTAGTTCTTCACATTTTAATAACTAAGGTATTAACATAATTTGGATATTAAATCATTAGGACATTTTATAAATGAAGGTTTTGGACTGGACTTCATGAAGGAGGATACACAATATATATCTATATCTATATATCTATATATATTTATTTATTTATTTATTTATTTGTTGCTCCCCTTTCTGGGAGCGAGTCAGGGAGCGAATGGGGAATTTTCTCGAGATGGGGATATTCGAAACTTCAAGAGAGGACAATCAAAGAACAGATAGTGAGATAGGTCCCATCTTCACTTACGCAATCCACTTTGAATTAATACTAATAATGCTTTTAAAAAGGTTGCCTTCTCCAATTTCTGTAGTTTGTATTCCTTCATTTGAACACTTCAGTGTGGAAGACACAGATACAGAACCTATTACGATTGTACATTTGGCAAGGCAAAAAATAATTTAATTCTCAGCACAGTTCATGCAATTCTCTAGGGACGGATGACTCCAACATTTCCCTGTCAATACACACCCTAGTCAAAACAACTTGAAAAATAACCAACAAAAGCTACACTCCAAGTTGAAAAAATTGTAATACAGAAAATATTCTGCTTTTGAACTACCCAAGATATAAATTGCACATTACTGAATTATCTTCTCTTGCAGCTCCCTTCATCAAATCAAAGCATGTCAGCATGAATCTCCTAAATTCATTAATATTTATTTACATTCAACACTGTACTCTATGGAAAGTTTTAAAAATTGGATAAAAGATTGGATAAAACCTTTATACTGGTTTGTGAATTACAGTATTTTTTGTTATTTGTAACAATTTTTATTGTTTTTTTTAATTTCTTCATATAATTTTTGGAAGTTGGTGGAACATATAGTTTGTAAGCCTTGGTTTTAAAAAGTAATCAAGCCCTTGATCTGCTTATTTCACACGCAGAGACATTTCATTTCAATGAAGATCATTAAAGTAAAACAAAAATTAATTTCATTACAGATATATTATTTAATCAAGCTTCAATGTTTGCACTCTTGAAATCCTGTACAAATCAATTTTTAAGTGTCAGCTAACTTTGAGAACAAAAGCTAATGTCTAATTGTCTAAAGTAATTAAATTAAACGTCTATTATTACAATAAAATATTTTGGCCAGGAACATTCTGCAAAGAAAAAATTAAAAACAAAACAGTATTTTTCATCTCTCCTTATCTCACTTTCACTCATACCTTCTGCTTCACAAACTTTCACTTATAAGTAAAGTATGCTGACAATGCATGCATACTTGAAATGGTAACCTTCACAAAGAAGACCCCTAAGAGAAACAAGGATTACGTTACTCTCAATGCAGAAATTCATGACTAGGATACTAGACAAAAAAGAAATCCACACGTCCCTCCCTCTTCTCTTCACTCAAGACTTCAATCTTTCAAAAGAAGGACCCTTATAGAACGCATTAGACTGTATAACAAACTCTCTAATGAATTTAAAAGCCTTCACTCAAAACAATTAAAAATAAACTGAAAGCTGTCCTGCTAAGCCATACATTCTACAATACAAAAGAACATATGCATCATAAACACATATCTTCATCAATATTTATTGATGTGTCTTTAATATACTAATAACTTTCTATATTCTCTTCCATATTTGACATCTGAAAAAATGATCACTGACCTTAAGGACTTACCCAACCCAGGTTTCAAGCTCATTCGAAAACTATTTTTTCCTTTCTTTCCTTCTCTCTCTCTCTTTATTTATTTATTTATTTTATTATAATTTTTTTAAAATAATAATTATTATTATAATTTTTTTTTTCCATTACAAATTACACTAAAATTTTCCATATTGTATTTAGCTTTTTGAACTATTTATTTTGTACTAAAATTATGTACTTATCTTGACATGTCATACATGGCTTGTGCTGTATTAATGTGAAATATAAATGTTTCCTTAGAGGCATGCAATAATTTATGCACGTTTGGAGTAAGCAAATTTTTTTAAAAGTCTCGCTGAAACTTTCTTAATTTTTCACAATAGTTTCCTTAAAAAATATATAATATGCAATACTTGTCTCTTGTATTCTAAAGATCATAATTGAACTTGTATTAAAGCAATTCACTTTACAGATATGTTTTTATCTTTGTCACTAATACACTTTGGTCTCAAAAAAAATCTCCAACATGGAAATAAACTATTTATTTTCATTAATATTATGATATATGAATTGAATAAGGAATTTGGGATCCGAGTTACACTGAAATTAGATGGTTAAGCCAAAGAACATTTTAAATGTGAGTTTTAAAGAAATTAATTAGCATAAGTTTATACTAGCTGAATGTTAAATTATTTAATAAAAAAATTGTCATTTACCAGGGCACGATTACAATACTTTCTGCTCTTAAGAAGTAAAGGCAAGAAAGTAAAAAATTAACCATTTCAATATTTCCAGTTCTTAAACAGATTTTGCATAGGTCATAAAAGACAGTACTATACTTGGCTACTAGATGTCACTCAAGAACTTAACATACTCAGAAGTTACAGGATGAAACTGTCAGGGACATGCAAGAAATTTTTTGAGGCAATGACAACTACATTTCATAACCTTATACCTGGTAAGAAAGAGTGTATAATCTACTGGAAAAAAGTATACCTCCAGATATGGCAAGGAATGATTTTCACTTAAGTAGATCAGTGAGGATATTTTATAAAACCAGAGTGCTCTTGGTTTACAAATAAAATAAAATACGAACTACAATTACAGTTTTTAGATTCATTGCAAATGGAAATCTTTGAAAAGTAAACCAGGAGAAACTTTTGAGTAAATTTTATCTAACTTTAAAATTTCAATTTCTTTTCTCCACAATCATCAACAATGATGTACGAATGGAACCATGTTTCACCCTTGTGAACTGTCACAAAAAGCTGGACAGGCATACACCTGGTAAGTAGTGAGACAAAAAGAAAAGATTTTCCCCAAATATTATTACAACACAACACTTATCATTGCTAACAATAACACGTTGAAGGGCTAGGAATTCACAATACAAAAATATTGTAAGAGCCATTACCTTCCTTGTCCTTCTCCAAGGAGGCATCTGGGGGTGGGGCAGACGGTGGGGGAATCTTAAAGCAAGAGAAGCAGTTTCCCATTGGATGTCCTTTACAGGTGCAAAGTTATAAGACTCGAACTCCCTCATGAAGATGAAGTGTTGAAATAATGGCAACGTATTGTAGTCTAGAAAGAAAATAGAAAATTTGTACTATAATTATATTATCATGCAATCAAGAATCATACCTGAATTATAGGACTGCAATACAAGAGCATAAACTATTCAATCACAAAGCTTCAGTGATGACACACCTGTGTCAATGTCATTTGTCACACAAAATAATTATATTCTTTTTTTGTTAAAATGATAGACCTTGAAACCTTACTAATCTGTAAAATCTGCATTTTAAATTTTATAAATAATAAGTGTTCAATCAAGCAAGAATTATAAGGTATTCTGATGGGAATGTTCTTATCACTTACCTCAATCTTCAAGGCTCAAAAAGCTGCCCTAAAAAATGTTGATAGTACCGAACTGTCTTGCAAAAATGGGGCGGCAACGATGGAGCCATAAATGATAATAACACATTTACGACCTTTCCCAGGGAATGTACTTCAATATGATACAAATGATCAAAGAAGTTTGACGTAACCCTCATAAAATTTGATAAATAAAATGTCCAACAAAGTTATTTGACGGGTGATTCAACAAACCTTCAGGAGCACGAAAATTCCTTTCAACAACTTCTTGCTTTGACACTACTTACGAAATAAGGAAATAATCTACATTGCTGTATGACAAACACAGGAAAGCCAACAGGGACGAGCACGGACAAGCGACGGGCAAGAACCATCTACTTTTACTCTTTGGTTTGGAAGTTGTACAATACCAAGGACTAAATAACTGTACTGCACACCGATTGCAAGGTAGTTTCACGTTGTTGTCTCTTCACATTGATTGCACGGTATGTCAATTCTCTTCTTGACTCTGGAATGCATTTTATTAAAGCTCTATGCAACAATTACAATACCGTAGTGTCAAAGTGATATGATGTTATATTTTGTAATACATATATTTTTTACTAATACTTAACTCATTATTTTGTATCACTTTTAGAATAATGGGAACTTATTACTTCTTAAGAAAACCCAGTGATGCTAAATAGCACATACTTTCTCTTCCTTAGTAAAGGTTACATAATATTATTACATCCCAATTTTCGTCTATACCAACGCATCTCACAGTGAGCGCTGGCGACAATGGGCGCATGCGGCAATGGGCGTTGGCAACAATGTGCACAGATTTTTTTATCAGTTATTTCTAAAACGTCATTCTTACCATAAATGACACTGTTTTTCAGTTTTCGTTGTGGTTTTATTAAAGTTCTTATAAGACTTCTTTACTGAATACTATTGCTTGTTTGGAATACATAACTTTATTTTTCGCGGTGTCTCAAAGAGTATTTTAAGTTCATTGTTAATTTTTCATTTTCTTTTAAATGAAGACTTACAATCAACATAATTAGTCTCTTCATAATTATGTCTTCAGACAGAAATTAAACATTTATACATAGATGCCCCTGAAAACAGTACAGCAGAAAGCCCGCAAAAACGTTTCATTTTTGCTACCAACTCACCTTCAAAAACTGTTACAACTTCGTACGTTTGTTCTTGAAAAAGTTAAAATAATATGAAACAGTAAATGAACGAATACTATTATAAACAAATCTGTAGATACGGTAGCTAAATACTATACACTTCTAGCTTGTTCTTTCACATTGCGTGCATGCGAATAGACGTGTAAATTTATGGCAACAATTACAAAAGTTTCCAAGATATGGTGCAAATCTTATCGAATAAAAAAACTAACTTTAAGCACATTATAATACGTTTACGATTATTGTAATACGTTAGGCCCTATCTATCATTTCCTTTTTTAAATAAATAACAGTTACGTGTCAAATTTATCTGCTTGCTAATCAGAAAGCAATATGTTACAATACCACTTCAAACGAAGCGCGGGAAATTCGAATGTGTCATTTTGATTTTATTTATCAATTTTTGAAAATTCTGAGAGTGCGTCGACAATATTAGGACCAGCGCCAATTTCCTTACCGTTCTTTGCTACATGCGTGAAAAAAATAAAGGAAAAATGTGGAGCCTATTCTGAGAAATTAAAATCTGCCAAAGTTTGACGCAAAAATACCCATAAGATACTCATATTTTAGAAAAATTGAACATGACATAATTCTAAGATTTTTTGATGAACACACTTCACCAAGAAAAAAAATATCTTCATTAAAATCTTTGTAATAACTTCAATGACAACCACTGATGTGCGCGAAAGCGATTCCTAGATAATTACTAAGTTTTTGGCTGTATTATGCGGTTGTCGAGGTGCGTGTATCTTATCGCATTTGTTATTTACAATTATATTTGCTTTCTTTCGGTTTATTTAGGTTCTGACTGCGAATTTCGTCGATAAATTGGGTTTTAAAGAACACTATTTCATCCAAACACGTCAAGTCGCTACATTTTCTTTTCGAAAACGGTTCGAAGTAAATATTATCATGACCTTAGCAATGATGCTGAGGTGCTGCTTTATTATAAAATGAAATGTATGAAATATTTGGTTCCACGTGCCCTTTCATCGGTTGTGAAAAGTGACGACTCTTTCCGTATATTTTTACAAAACGTCGGCTTTTTGAATATTTATTTTAGAAATGTGTATTAATTATCATTCAGAGAAATATTATCTACATTACATTTAAATAATCATTTGGAAAAATCCAAAATGTTTATAAACACAATCCCAATAATGCTTTTTTTCACGTAATTTTTCACTGAGTGGAGGAACGTTCAACACCAGAATTAAACATAATTTAACTATTAATTTTCAATGTGTTAAATTGTAATTATATTGTTGTAATAAAAATAAATGTAATAATAAATTGTAAATATATGGTTAATTAAAAAATATATCTTGCACTTTCTACTTTCTCGTATACATTCGTATATACGGAGTAATATACGTAGTATAGAGAAAGTTATGTAATATTGCGCGAAAAATGGCGTTTTTTCGGCAAAATTTCTTGTATGTCATCTCATAGAAAACATTTAGATACCAACTATCACTACCAAAAGTTTAAAGAAAAAAATGGAGCTGTTTTCGAAAAAATCGTGTTTTTGTTATTTTTTAAAATGCACATATTGCCCGTCATATTGCACGAAAACTACAAAAAGTTTTAAAAAATTGTACATGAACTTAATGAAAGACCTAAATATGAACAACAAATTTCATTTTAAGGAAAAATTTCTATCTTCAATTTTGTAATTGTAGGAAGCCGCCGGAAAAAATCAAACTATTGTAATTTTTGAAAATTCAGAGTTAAACATGAAAATCGGACCCATGTCAACTTCATAAGCGTATTGTGTTCTATTCTTACGATAAATGTAATGAAAAACTTTAGAGCCATTTTTGAGAAAATGTTGAAAATGTCTCAAGGGTTTCATGTAAAGTTCCCCCATAAAATTAATGCATGCTTTTCAAAATCGCAGAGCTTCGACTACGATCGGAGCTTCGACCTGCGATTGGAGCAATCCACATCGATAATAAAGGACTCAAAAACCCGACCAGACTACTGACAGACCTACAACAACATGTCATCAATGCCTTCTTTGCTAAATGTACCCGGACAGACCTAATTATACAAGCCATAACAACCGACGCACATCAGAAATTACTTAGCACCCTAGATAAGATTGAACTTGACCCCAGAATAAGGACACGCTACTTTGACACTAACCTGTACTACCACTACCACCATAAGACGACGAAAGAAAGACAGACAAAACTAATTATCAAAGGACTATCCCCAAACATCACCCTGACTGACCTCTCATCTGCCCTTAGCCAATACCCTTTCAAAATTCACCACATCTCTGAAATGAAGAAGCGACTCAACGACAACTCACTGACTGGACTGTGAATTTACGTAGTAGAAGTAAACAGACAAAACATCGGACAAATTAAAGCAACCATCAAGTACCTTCTCCACCACAGGATCACCATCGACCACTATAAACAGACCGAGCGAGTACCAAGATGCAACAACTGCCAGATGCTCTACCCACCCGCCACTACTGCCGACGAACGACTATCTGCGCCAAATGCAGGGACAACCACCACACTTCAACCTGCACCTCCTCCACCCTCAGATGCCCCAACTGCCACCAAGACCATCCCGCTTACTCCCCAGACTGCCCTATAATGAAAAAAGCTAAAGAAGCCAGACAAAAACAACTGGAAAAGATCAGACAAAACCAGACCAGACAAGAGAGCCCCGATTTCATCCACTGACTCGTTTCCCTCACTACCTCCTACTGACCCCACTAGACTCAGACTATTTTCACAAGGACAAACCAGCTCCGACTCGACTTCGAACTCGACTTCATCAAACTCAACCTTCAGCGACATTAAAACTACTACATAAAAACTTTAAAATGGACAGACATCACTGATCAACTCCCCAACGGGGACGGCCAAAGCTGCGACATCAGACAATACTTGATAGACTACTCCGTCGGGATACTTTTAATACAAGAGACGCACCTGACACCATCCCACTCCTTCAACATCCAAAATAATATTATATACCGGACCTACCCACTCATGGCGGCGGAACTGCTGTCTGTATACAAAAAGACATCCCCCATACCCACATCCCTCCCGTCCCTACCACCCATATAGAAAACACTATAATTCAAATAGCCACTCCCCGCGGACACCTCACAATAGCATCCATATATAAATCCCCTCACCTCCCTCTACTAGACGCTGACCTCAACTTGGCACGAGACACGAGACAAATTTCTACTTGCTGGCGACATTAACTGTAAATCGACTACCTGGGGCTGCAGACATGGCAACAGTAACGGACAAATACTTCAAACATACCTAGACACGAATCTACACATAACCCTCTCCGCACCATCTGAACCCACCCACCTCATCCCAAACCTCCCACACGACATCTTCGACATTGCCCTCCACTCCTCCAACCCCATAATCAGCACCCCTCATCCCAAACCAGAACTCACCTCCGACTACTTGCCAATCCTCTTTACCATCGACACCACATCCTTTCAAATCAACACACCCTTTCGAAACATCACTACTAACTGGTCCCAATTCAATCACCTGTTATCCAAAAAAGTAAAACCCCCAAAACCACTCCACACACTCCAAGATATTGACAAAGCCATAGCGCACCTCTCCCTCCAAATCAACCGTTCCTTCCGTAAAGCCTCATCCTACCACGAACAAAAACAGACGCGACTTCCTGAAAACTTATTAATACTGCTTCGACACAAACGAAAGACACAAAAGACGTTCTACAAAACTCGCCGACATGAAGACAAAATGACCTACCTTTACTACGAACAAACTTTACACGACGCACTACAAGACTATGAGAAATAAAAATGGACAGACACAATGAATGACCTGACAAAGCACCCCAGCAAAATTTGGACACTAATAAAAACGCTAAAAAACACGACACATAACATCTCACCTCTGACACAACCAGACGGGACAAAAACGTACGACCCCCAGACAATGACGGAACTTTTCGCAGACAGACCGCTCCCATCATCCACAATCCTTTACTTTCTAAACACACCTAGTCTCCCTCCACAGCAACATACGCCCTGGACCATATCGACCACAGACGTGACCGACGAACTACACAAACCGACGCCAATAAAGCGACCGGACCCGAAGGAGTTAAAGGAAACTCACTGAAAAGACGGACTAAGAACGTGACTGACTTCATCACAGCTATATATATAATGTCTGCATCACCCTCTGCTACTTCCCAACCCCTTGGAAAATAGCTAGAATAAAAATGATTCCCAAACCCAATAAGCCCCTCCACAACCCTGACAATTACCGTCCCATCAGCCTTCTCCCCATCCTCGGTAAAATCCTGGAACGCATCATCCTCCAAAAGCTTTTACCCATTCTAGACGAACGACTACGACCGACCCAATTCGGCTTTCGAGCAGACCGATCGACCGGACTACAGACGCTACGCCTTACTGCAGACATTGCGACAAGACTACAGGACAGAGAACGACAACCTGTTCCGACAATATTCTTTGACATCACAACAGCCTTTGACACAGTTAACCATCGGATATTAATCTACAAAATAACCCCCCACATTCCACGTTTTCTTCTCCCACTCCTTTCCAACTACCTATCTGACCGATCTTTTTATGTTCAGCACCTCCACTCCTCTTCCTCCCTCCGACCAATCCTCGCCGGCGTCCAACAAGGAGCCGTCCTCTCCCCCATCTTCTTCGCCCTGTATACTAATGACCAACCCACCTCTGCAACGCCAAATGACTACATATACGCTGACGATACGGCACTGGCAGTGACAAGACGCAGACTCCCACACTCCATACGGTAACTACAGCAAGACTTAGACATAATAACAAACTGGACAAAAGAAAACAACCTGAGACTAAACCCGACCAAATGCACTGCCATCTTCTTCAATAGAACCAACCCTGACCCGACTCCACCCCCTCTCACAATAGACAACATGACTATCAACTGGACCCACGACACACAATACCTTGGCATTACTCTTGACAGAATACTGACCTGTAACAAACACGTAAACTCCATTACCCAAAAAGCCAACAGACGGATAAACGCTCTGACTCCAGTACTGACTCACCCACACACGCCGACAAAGACAAAACTTTATATATACAAGACATACATTAAACCCATCATGACCTACAACTGCGGAACCTGAGCAACAACGACAAAGACAAAACTACACGAAACTAATAAAGACAGAGAACCGGATCCTCAGAATTTCATTCAGACCACCACCCATGACCAACAACGACAGACTCCGACAAAAATTAAAAATGACATCCATCGAAAAAGACATACACGCCATGGCAAGACAAGAAGTAGACAAAGCCCTACAAAAGACGCGCTTTACTAATTTCCTAGAGACGACACAACACCAGTACGTCCTACAAAACCCACCCAGAAATAAAAGAAACTATCTCCATCCCTTCGACATCCTACAAATCCCTCCGTCTGACACATAAAGAATAAACCTACCCACCGAACCCGACCACAAAATCCCCAACTGAACCCCTTAAACACTCTATCAGTCCCCCTCTTCTTTCCCCATCCCAATCCCTCCTCCCCGAACTCCGTCCTGTCGGGGTAGCGGGAGGCTCCTTCCCCCTCCCACCCCCTTTTTCTTCCCAACACACAACGCTCCTGGCCACTCACCCCAACTGGGATGAGGTGAAAGCAGGCCCAGCAATAACACCACCGAGGACACACATTCTCGTAGTAAGGATTTCCTTGATGTGGTCTGGCTTTAAGGTCTTGCTCCATTCTCTGGCCAGCTGCCATCTATCGTCCCCCAAAGTATATTTTTGGCTACAAATTCTTTCTTTAAATTTCTTGAAAGAATCGAGTAAAATACACTTATAAAGGTGGCATAGGGCCGATTTTCACGGTTAACTCTAAATTTTCGAAAATTGCAAAAGTTTGATTTTTTCGGCGTCTTTCTACAACTATAAAATCGAAGACACAGATTTTTGCTTCAAATGAAATTGGTAGCCAATAAAAAGTTCTTCCATTAAGGTCATGAACAGGTTTTTGAAAATTTTAGTAGTTTTTGTGCAATAGAGCGTGAAATATTTGCAAGTTAAAAAATTACAAAATCAAGATTTTCTCAAAAACGGGTCCAAATTCTTTTTAATTTTTGGTAGTGTTAGGGCCCAACCAACTGTATCCGATAACATAAACGCCATACTGCTCTATTCTTTTGTGTTTTCAAAAATTACATTTTTTTTACTTGTCTCTCACGTCGGTAATATTTACATTAGTGGCAAGTTCTTCACATTATTAGATATATGAGTACATGTGCTTTAAATAATGTCAAGAAAAGGTTCTCGAAAAATCAACAATTTTTGTAAAAGTGAGCTCAGAATTCCGCACTTTCAGAAACTCTCAAATGGCATTTTCTCAAAAACTGCTTCAAATTTTTCCAACGGATAGTGCTAATTGCACTCTTTCATACGACGTAAAGTTCAAAGTTCATTTTCGGGTATTCTTTTGTTTGTTTGTTTTTAAAAAATTACACAAATGTATTTTTTTTAATATCTCTCACGACGTTAATATGTACATTCCCACTGATTTGTACATTACTACGTTTGCGAGTGGAAGTACTTTAAAACACTTCAAATGAATTTTTCGAAAACTCAATAGATACCTGTGAAAAAGAGCTTCAATTTCGCATTTATAGTAATGCTTAATAGCCATTTTCTTAAAAATGGCTTCATATTTTTCAATGAAATGCGTAAAGCCACCTTCCCACTTCAGCCATCCTTTCGACCGCCCTGTCTCGATTTTCCCGGTATCTGTGGCCTCGTGCCCCTGAGGCCAAACCCGCGCGACCGACACATTTAAAAAATGGTCGCACAATATTCGCCGAGACGCAGTATCGCGCCAAAGATGACGCAGCATCTTGCGACATGGTGATACGGGCGATGAATCATGTATACGTGGGCGGCCCGGAATTACTGGACAACATGGAAGCGCGAAAAGCAGAACAAAGTGTACCTACCGAAATTTCCGACGAAGAAAGAAAAGGCAGTCATGGCAGATAATCGCCAAAGTTTCGTCAACACCAAACACGTATGGTGAGAGTTCTCGATAGATAAGAAGTTGTTTGAAGCGAGATATTTCGTTATTTAAGCACTGGTGGAAGACATCATCTCATGGATACTCTTGAAAGATAGAGCGCGGAAATAGATGACAGGAACGAAGGGGTATTGTTTAGCCGACAAGATTCCGGACCCATAGTTTAGAAGATGCCCCCCCCCCCAGAAAAAAGGAGATAGACTTCCATGGAAACCGCTTCGTGATGGCAGTAACGGGAAGAACTTCGGGCATAGAAGTATGTGCATGTGACTGCACATCAGAGGAATTTCCCGAAAAGGATTAAGTTTTGTTGCGAGAAACGCTAGAAAAGTATGAAATTATATTTTCGGCCTCAGATACACCTGTCAAGGAATATGAGTTCCAACTGGAATTAATTAATGCAGAACTTTTTGTAGGAAAATCGTATCCGGTGCCTCTCGTGAAAGTCCGAAAATTAACCAAAGAAATAGTGAAACTAAATATTGTTAAAAAAGCTCACACAGCATAAGTCAATCCTTTAGTGGTGGTACAAACGAAATCGGGAAAACCCCGGGTATGTCTCGATGCACGATTAAATTCAGTTCCGGTTCCCATACGCGAATATTCTTTAACGTTAAATGATATGGAATACAAGTTAAATGATATGAAATACACGGAGCACGAGTGTTCTCGGCGCTCGATTTCATCTCGTCTTATTGGCAAGACCAAACAACTGTCAGAAATATGTGAGTGCCGTATTAAACTACAGGTTGTAAAGGGGTAACTTACTCTACACAGCATCACAACGTCTATGAGCCACTAAAATGCTGTGGATCTTCAATAGCCTGTGTAAAAGCTAAGCCCAAATATCACGTAGGTCACCAAATCCACTTTTGTTTTTGCCACCAGGGCTATCAAGTCGTGTATTGCATGAAATGGCATCAAATATTCATTAAAACTTGCCAAGCAACAGATATTGTAAACACGTTTCATAAAAAATGTTAACATTAAAATCATTGGGGGATAACAAGTAATATTTTGAAACATACCCGACGTTGACCGGTGCCAATTTGAAACAAGCCCGTCTTTCTATTTAAAAACAAGCCCCACTTGGAGGGACATTTTGAAACATAATTATTACTGATAAATGTAATTTGGGCGCCAGGAAAAGGTTACACTTGAAACCTAATGATTCCTACGTAATTTAAATATCTCTCCTTCCAAAATTATGTTGTGCTAGCTCAGCTAATTGGGGTTCGAAGTTCATAATTGTTTCTATTTACTCTGCAACCAATTATTCAATCTGCCATCCATACGGAGTGGCGAGGAATCTGAAAATCTTATTAAAATGCTGGATTGCACGTAACGAATAATGATAATCAGCTTTCTTTCAACTTAACAAATTGGAAAATACTATATTGATAATCAAAATTAATTCATCTTTGGTCATGACCAGTGTTCTCTATATTACAATAGTTATAAACCTTTTTATTCATTCGTGGGTCTTCGCGCGCTCTTCACTTCTTCGTTCGATGGCGCCCGTAGAACCTTCTCCGTCAACGCAGCAGAATCTTGCTTCTGTATAAAGTCCTCGTCTAATGTCCGTGTCTGGTTCCAAATTCTCCCGGCGATACTATTATAATCTGTGACTTCTCTCACTAACGTCTCGGATGGACGCCTAGATACGTATTTTTCTTCTTACAAGAACGGTCTATCCTAATATAAGAAACGATAGTTAACTTTATAGTACAACTGTCAATTAGTCTTTCCTCGATCTAGTAAAATATCGGGTGATCAATTTAAAACGCAACCCACAGCAGGCAGAGCGAAATGTACTGGCAACCATGTTTGAGCGGGTCGGATAGCGGCTGGTGGTTTCAAGCAGGTTAACTGACTGGATGTACGCATAATCCCCTCTCCCACTAACGCCACTCTAAGGAGGGTGACCGCCGTGTCTACGAATTCGAAGAAAAGTGCACGCGCCTGCTTGTTTGGCGTCAAAAGAAAATTGAATTGTCAAGAACGACGATTCCTTCGTATATTGTTTAAAAGTGAAATAAACTTGCCATGTAAAATATACATTGAGGTCAATTTAATAGTAAATTTATATTTTTATTTTTATTATAAATTATAAATTCAGATTCACAGATTAAATGTTTATTATTATTATTATTATTATTATTATTATTATTATTATTATTATTATTATTCACGATTATTCCCATTTAAAGAGAGCGTTTGAACTTGAATTCCTTTATGATGATTGTTTGTGTTTTCTCTGGGCTCATATTTTCTTCATGTGTTCACTGTGTTGTTTCTTCCGCTCTGCTGTCCATTTACATCCTGGCCCCTTCTTGCTTTCGGTGTCAAATGTATGTTTTTTGATGGTGTTCCGAATTCTTTTCTATTTTCTGCATCATTTATTGTAACATGTGCTTGTCTGAGATTCTCCGCGACTTCTTTAATCCATTTTGTTTTTCCCCTGCCTGAGTTAATGACTATGAGAATCAGTTTTGAAATTCTGTTTTCATTCATCCAATGAATATGTCCCTAGAACTGCATTCTTCTTTTTCTGAATGTGTCCGTAATCTTATCAGTGTGCTTATAAATTTCTAATGTATGCCTCTTCATCCAAATTCCTTGCTCTTGTACCGGTCCAAAACTTTTTCTGAGAATTTTCCTTCCTTTCCTTTCTCTATTTCTTTTATTTTTGATTGACCACCGACTTGTGTCGTTTCAGCGGCATATAGTGCCTCAGGAAGTACGACAGTGTTATAATGTCTTAATTTTGCGTTAATGGATATGGACTTTTTGATGTAATAGTTCCATGTGAGTTTGTGTGCTCTCTGCAATTTTCTTATTCTCTCCTCATTGGCCCTTAGGTTGATCCCTGATGGTTGGATGATTTCTCCTAGGTATTTGAAATACGGCACTTGTCTGATTGTCCCGTAGGTTGTTTCGATAGGCAGTTTGTCTTGTGGCACTCGTTCTATGTATTGTGTTTTCTCGTACAAAATTTGAAGGCCAGTTTTATGTGCAATTTCGTGTAGTTTCTCTATGGCGTCTGTGGCCTCTTTTCTATTATTTGTGAGAATCGCGAGGTCATCCGCAAAGGCTAAGCATTTCACATGGAACCTATTCTCTTTTTTATACCAATTTGGATACCTTTAACTTCTTTTTCCTAAGTCCTGATAATTTTCTCGAGAAGGATATTAAAAAGCAACGGCGGCAGTCCAGTTTGGATCTCAAATGGTTCGGAAACTTCCCCCATGAATTTAACTTTGGAAATTGTGTTAGTTAAAGTTTGCCGGATGAGTGCTCTTGTCTTTCTGTCGATACCGAATTCTTCTAGTGTGTTGTAGAGTGTTTCTCTGTCTATGGAGTCGTAGGCATTCTTAAAGTCCACAAACGTGACCACTGTGTTTCTGGTGTTTCTCATCTGGAGAATCATTTTCAGATTCCAGATCTGTTCTATGCAGGAGTATCCCTTGCGGAAACCAGCCTGGTATTCTCCTATCTGTCTATCAGCTTGTTCTTCTTACCAATTCAAGAGGACTTTTGAAAAAATGTTATACGTGACCGGTAAGAGTGAGATTCCCCTGTAATTATTCGGATCGGTTTTGTCCCTTTTCTTATGTAGTGGATGGATGATTGCGCATTTCCATTCAGAAAGGATCTGTTCAGTTTCCCAAATGTCTAATATGATCCTATGAATTTTCCCCGTTAATCTTTCATCATTTAGTTTCCAGAGTTATGCAATAATTCCATCTTCTCCTGGGGCTCTATTGCTTTTCAGAACTTTGATAGTCTCTACTATTTCCTTGATGGTTGGTGGTTCAGCGTCGGAAATTGGTGTGGACGTTTTAAAGGAGATATAGTCTGTGGGACCTTCGCAGTTGAGAAGTTGGTTGAAATAGCTAGCGAGGATTTGGCAGTTATTCTTCATGTTGGTTTCTAGTGAGCTATCTGGTTTCTTGAAGCAAAGAGTAGGCGGTTGGTATCCTCTGAGATGTTCTTTAAAAGTTTTATAGAAATTTCTGGTGTAAATCTTTTTAAAATCTTGTTCTATTTCATCTAATCGCCTTTTATCAAAATTACGTTTATCCCTCCGAATTGTTTCTGATGTTTGTTTTCGGATCTCCAGAAATTGTTGCCATTTGTCCGATGTTTTGTTACTATTGAAGTTTTTCCAGGCTTTGATTCTTTCGTCTATTGCTTGATCACATATTACATTCCACCACCTGTGTTTTCTCCTTTTCGGAGGTTGTCCCAATTTCATTGTGGATTTGAGGACGTCCGCTAGTTCTGTCCAATTTGTAGTGTTTGTTTTAGCGATTTCCTGTAAGATGATTTCCTTGTTGAGTTATATATTCGGGGTCTGACCTGAACACTTTGTTTAATTTTGGTTTTCTTCTATTGGGTTGTAACGTGGTCTTTATCTGTAGAAGGTGGTGGTCTGATTAAAAAAAGCCTCTTCTGGTTTTCACATTCAGAATTTCTGTTATGTTGCTCTTAGAGATAGCCACATGGTCAATCTGGAATTCTCCATTGTGCATTGTGCATTGTGTTGGGCGACATCCAACTGAATAGTTTTTTCTTGGGTTTCTCGAATTGCGTTGACATGATTACAAAGTCGAAATTTTCGCATGAGCTTATCAATCTTTCCCCATTCTTGTTAGGTCTCTTATAAGCTGTATGGATTCCTGTGATTTTTCTGAATTTTTTCTCTTTGCCTAATTGTGCGTTAAAGTCACCTAATAGTATTATTACAAGGTGCTTGGGAATTTTGTTGGTCATCTCTTCGAGCTCATTCCAGAAGTCGTCTACTTTCTGGGGGGTTTTCTTGTTATAGTCATTTGTGAGTGCGTGTGCGTTGATCAGGGTATATGCTTTGTTATCCGATTTGACGGAGAGCGTTGATAAGTGTTCTGAAGTGGAATTGAAGTCGATAACCGAATCTTTGATGGATTTGTGGACTGCGAATCCTGTACTTAACTGTTTGAGACCCTTCTTGTTCATTTTAACTGCTGGTTTTCCTTTGTAGATTCTGTAGTCTTCCGTGTAAAAATGGTTTTCTTCCGCAAATCGCGTTTCCTAGATAGCAAGGATTTTGATGTGGAATTTTTCCAGCATGTCTGTAAGTTGTTTTATCTTGCCCAGTTTGAGGAGTGTGTTTGCATTAAGTGTGCCGATGAAGTGTGTGTGTTTTGTACGTAATACGTTCGAAGAGTTCTGATTCTCAACAATAGACTTTACATGATGCTCCTGGTCCCCGGAATCCGATGACCAGGTAGATCCAGCCTTGCGACTGGTGCCCGGGGTAGTGGATTCGTTTCTTGTGTTCCCATCATGTTTGGTACTCGAGTTGAAAAATAGGTTTGGTGGTGGTCTTTCTGAGGAAAGACCACGAGTAATACGACTTGATTGTTAAGATCCAGATAGATATACTCTTTGGTTAAGATCAAGAAGGTTTTTCTGTAGGGGTTTTCTCCCTTAGGGGGTAACCTTCACCATGGCTTCGACGCCACCCTCGCCGGTTTCACCTGTAACCCTAGGCAGGGGCCCTTACAGGTTACTGACAGCCGGAGCCAGCTGAGCCCTGGTTATTTTATAGAGGTATACTCCTCTGTAGACTCTTCCGCGCCTTGAACCGTTGGGACACCTGGTTCCTCTTCCGCTTCTTGGCCCGTTGGTCTTCACAGAGGTCCGTTGGCATCTATATTATCTCTAATATGGAAGGTTCCAGGGGGCACGACGGGAACGTGGGCGTGACTTGCCCCCATGTTTATTATTATTATTATTATTATTATTATTATTATTATTATTATTGAATAAGGTTACTTTAAAAATAATTAACTAATTAAAATATAATAAAAATTAATTTCTCAATTTATTCTGATAGTATCCGCCTTTACTGTTTCTTTAAAAAATAACAGACCAATTAATTTGCGTCGATAAATGATATACCATACTCCAATCTTTTTTTAATGCAATTGATCAAACTCACCTGCTGTCTCACGATAGCACTTCACTAATCGAGATATGGTACTCTTGTTTGGAATAGACTGAAATGAAATTTTTTCTGTGAAAGCTGCCCGGCTCTCTTTGATATAATAAGATTGCGTTCGGAAATACCCCTCCAACACAAAACTGTGTTGCTCTATTCTGAGGCGCATCGTAAGTTAACTGTGAAAGAAGGAAGTTATGAATGAAGACGCGGCCTGTTTTGTTTTGAGCAGGTATGGCCTACACCACAGGAAGGGGGTGAGTGAAACGAAAGGGGTGGTGGTGAATGGAGTGTCGCTGAAATGCAGTCGAAGGGACTGTCCCAGAAGCAGTGTTGCAAAACTTTCACTTTTCTCTCAGTGCATTGAACTAGGGTTGCGTTTTATACTGATCATCCAATATATCAAGAGCCGACCCGCTCATCACCGCGTAGCTCTAGCGAATGAATGTTCATCTAAAAACTCGGAAGCATCCGAATTTTATATCTTTTTCTTTTGTCTCTGCAAAACAATGCTTATTCCGCCTCTGCTCTGTCCTTTCAACCTAACGGAAAATGATCCTTAACACCGGTTGTTAATTTGTCACATAGCGACCCCCTCGCGATCGTCTATTGACATCCCTATATTCTATGTCAAATAAAATGACATTTCCATAATAAAAATGGTTCCTCATTTTGGTATATCACAATTTTAACAGGGTGGCAAATATTGAAATTCAACCATCAAAATTTGAATTCAGCACAGGAAGCTGCAAACAGTTTTAAAAATATAAAAAGTGCAAGATTTATATTTTTAAATAACCATATATTTATTATAATTAATAACTGAACAATTAATAGTTAAATTATATTAAATTCCGGTTAATTTAGTGTACAAAGTTCCTCAGCTCCGAGAAATATTACGAAGATTTGTTTTTAGGACTATGTTCATGAATATTCTGGATTTTTTCCCCCAAACTATTTCATAATATTGCTCTCGATGATGATAATAATTAATACAAATTTGTAGATTAAATATTTTAAAAACTTTAGTTTAAAAAAAGATATGAAAGTAGTCACTTTTACGCTAATACCACAGGGGTTCGAAACTCGTAACTTTTCATAACCAATGAAAGGGCACGTGCAACCAAATTTCATACACTTAATTTTATTATAAAGCAACACCTTTTATTACAAAGCATCATCGCTAAGGTCATGATAATATTTACTTCGAAACCGTTTTCAAAAAGAAAAAGTGCTTGACGTGCGTTGATAGAATAGTGTTTTTTTAACTCCAATTTGTCGACGAAATTTGCAGCCAGAAACTAAATAATCCGAAACAAAGGAAATATCATTGTATAACAAATGTGATAAGACACACACACACACACCTCTTCAAGCGCATAATACCGCCAAAAACTTAATCATTATCTAGGAATCGCTTAGGCGCCCAGCAGAGGTTGCCACCCACCACTTTCCCGCCAAATGTTGTGAAGTCATTGTGGACACCTCTATGGCATGGCTTTTCGTGTCTTTCTTGGTCGTGCCGCTAGAGTCGCTTGATCTGCAGCACTGCTGGTCGGATGATGTGACATTTTGTGGCAGGACTGAGAAAGACGCAAAAGGTCATATCATATTCCCTCTTGAAGATGTTAGAGAATTTGTGCACACCATAGTAGACAGCATTATCGATCTTCTGTGAATGCGTAAATGCACTAAAGCAGAGAGTATTTATGCACCCAAGTGATGCAAAACTGCGCGTGCGCAGATCGATAGTGCGTTAACGTTCGAGGGTACACAAACTCTCTAAATCCCTCAGGCTCTATGTTGCGAAAATCCAAGTATACAAGCTCTTATAGTGCGATTTTTATTACTCTGCACCTCAAGGCCCGTTTTCTCGGTGCCATTATGGTACCAAGATGCATATAAGAACATGCACCTTGTATGGTACGATTTTCCCGTCTTTCTTTGTCATGCCGCAAGGTGTCGTACGATTCAAGACCTTCTTCAATACTCTAGATACTACAATACTACTAGAATTGAAGAAGGTCTTGTACGATTGCGACCGTATCAAGCAGTGCTGCCAATCCCACCTAAATTATTGTACTGCCCATGGTGGAAATAGTAATAATCTCATTTCCATCATGCCCATGCCCATGGTGGAAATAATAATAATCGTATTTCCACCATGGTACTGCCTATACTGTCTAGGAGGTATTGAGTGCTGCAGAGGAAGCGACTCTTTTTTAATGTGGCATCTGTGGGTACTATCTCCAAGATGGAATTCGGCACGATTTTTTGCGTCTTTCTTGGTCCAGCCGCAAGATATCACATGATCACAACCTATCATCCAGTAAAGCAGATCAAGCGACAGGACTGAGTATGACGTAAAAAGTCGTGCCGAATTCAATCTTGGAGATACTATCCACAGATGCCACGTTCGAAAACCCCAATTATATAAGTCACGTGTTGTGTACATCTCCCTTAGAGTGAGCCAGCTTGGAGTGAGCTACAAACTCTTTGCAAACGCAACAAACCGCGGGGTTTTGGAGTGCTTGGGACAGATAACCGTGGTTGGGTTAGCGTTGTAGATTTTAAAAAAATGACTGGTAAGAAGACATTGTTTGTATGCATGTGAAATAATTTTCATTGAAGTATAATTATTTTCATTTCATTGCGCAGAGCATTCTGTTTCCGGCGGTTGCGAACGTCCTATAAATGACATCAACCAGCCTTTGCTTCTGTCGAACGATGAATTTATGTGGTTAGTAGCATTTTTCTTTTGAATACAGTTGTTTGTGTGTTACATTATAAATTACATCAGTGTATCTTTAATTTTCTCCTTGAGGCATGTAATGCCTAAAACTAACAAGATATATTTATTACTGAATTGCTATTAAAAAGTACGGATTCTGATAATATTGACAGTAAACGATGACTATAGTTTTAAAGTGGTGGTCATTTAACCAAAGAGCCGAGCTTTTATTTAGTATTAGTAATTTCATTTTGTTCTTTTAAATATCTAGAACAGCTAACAGCTGTAGTACAACTGTTTGACAGTCTCTGGTTCAGTTTCCACTGGAGTTGAATGTTACTTTTTGAGCAGACCATTCTTTTGAATATAAAATAGTGCTGAGAGTCATGTTCCAGTTTAACCCTTAGATGCACCACTAGGATCTAAAAGGCCTTAGGGACATTTTAAACGTTGGCAATTTTGCAGATTGTTCAAATCTTTCTGAATATCTCTACAGTTTTCTTGAAAAGAGATTTTAATGACAGATTTGCAATAAAATTTAAGTTTCCCAGAAGTTTTCAAAAATTTTAAGTTATCTTACTTTCACACCAAATGAATATGTTTTGACCATTTATTTTACTAATCCATCATTAACAACATAATTTTCTTAAAAAATTATCAGCATGATTAGAAATGTACAACCCAATGGCTTTATTCCAGCTGCCAGCATTCTCACTAGCAATAAAAGTGATGTTCAGTATTCGGATTTCGTGAAGTCACCAATTGGTTTTGTTTCCAAAATGAACAAAAGTATTATCCTCAATAATAAAGTATATGGAGATAAGAATAAATGATGAGAGAACATGTTTTTGTACAAAGCAAATTTGGTAGTAGATAAGAAATGACTTGAAGAAAAGAATATGTATGTGGACTTTGAATGAATTCACAAGAGTTTTAATTTTTTGAGAAAATTTGTTTTGGCGAGTTTTGTACTTGAACAATTATTTCATTTTTTAAATTATTTCAAGATTAGTGTTTTTGATTTAATGAAGGTACTACTGTAAAAAAAAAAGAAAGAAATTGCAAGTTTGTTAATGTATTAAACACACTCCTTTTGATTAATGATTTCAGTCATATAGAATGTTTGCAGAAGGAAAAGGATATCTGGAGAGCATTATACGATGAGAAGAAACAAATGGCAAGGTATTATATTGCAATTTTTGTGTGACTTCTTTCCCTTTTTAATCAGTCCATGGGTCCCTCATTGGCTTAAAGTACGTCTATCCTCTCTTGCATCTCCCCCCCAGTTTATGTGAGAACTCAACAAATAGTGAATAAATGTAACTTGCTTTTCTATAAATGATTATTGCTTATTGAACTTAGAAGACAGGCTTTATATTCAAAATATTTAGAATCCAATTATTGTAAATGTGTTGATTTTTTTTGTTGGTAATGTAAATTTTTATTAGCAAAAATTCTTATCCCTCAGCGTAGAGAAAACTTCAAAAAGTGGACTATATCAAATGAAATTCAAGTCCAAACAATGCATTTTGAAAAATCATGTTGAATTGATTATGTTAAATTTGTCTACTCAGTATATTGTTTAAGAACCTAATATTGTGTTTAAGAAAAACAATCGGTTCTACAGATTAATTTTTCTTGTAAATTTTCACTGTGTCAGTTACCAACTGAAATGTATATATCTTAAGTAATAGTATACCTTAACTCCAGTGATTTCACTAATGTGATGTAGCAATGTAAATAATTAAAAAACATCAAATTATTTTATGTTTAGTTATAAATTTATAACTGAATTAATAATATTGTATATAAAATTTTTAACACCCGTTTATGTTTGGAGAAATTAATTTATTGGGCGATTTCAAATTTTGCAGCAAGGTGTTGGCAGAAGAAAATTCATCCTCTGAAGATGACATTGAGCCATTAATAACAGATAATGATCTTAAATTTATATCAGAAGTTCCCGATTATCAGAAAGTTGGGGAACTGTATGATGCGTTGTGCAAGACAGTAATAATAGTTCACGCACAACATGATAAAACGAAAAGATGTTTTAACAATGCTTTGCAGAGGATTATATCCATGTCAAGTGCGCTAAACATTTACAAAAATATTTAGTAAGATACAAATCATTCTGTTATCAATAAAAAATATTATTGCCATAGAGGGAAATAAATAGAAAATACTGATTTTTTTCCTTCAAGTTATTGTCATTTCTTAATCCAAAGAAATTCTTTTTAATAATTAAATTGTTTTATGCAATGCAATTTCTTTTGCTGCTAGTATATTTATGTGATATGCTTTCATCTTCAGGAAATAATCTATGATTGTACAATTTATTTAGGAGCAGCATTATCTGCTGCACCTATTGATTTATCCATTTCTGGGCTGACCAACATTTCTTCTTCCTCGAGGGGTGTAATTTAATTATAGTTTTTAACTTTTGGAATTCTTAAGGCATTGATTTCAATTGTATCCATAAACTTATTAGCTTTTCTACTAGGGTCTGTCGCATCTTCCCCAATATTATTAGTACATTGAGTAGTTTTCTTCTAATTTAATTTTTACTTGCAGAGAAAGTATAATGCAAAAAACTTGAAATTTTGTTGGAAATACACATTTTGGGGATTGAGATTCTGCAAAAGTGGTTCAAAATTTTCTCAAAAATGCCTCCAAATTTTTCTTTAAACTGTTTGTGCAAATGAATGTGCATTAAATCACACAACGTATTGATTAGAAATTTTTTCAAAGATTACAGATGTGTATTTTTTTGTTTCTTCTTAATTTGCTTGTCATTAATATTTACTTTACATATGTACTTTGGGGTTTAATATGTTTGTGAACACATGCTTCAAATGAACTTAAATGAAGTTTTGTGAAATCCCGAAGATTTCAAGTTCCATATTCAGTATACCTAAGGACATTATTAGCCATGTATGAAACAAAAAGATTAATTTTACTTTTAAAAAATGAATTTTAGAGGACATATTGTTGTTTCAAGCTGTTTAATGAAGGGAGATTTGACAAAGTTGTTCTACATATCCTTTACAAATTGTACAAAAAGTCTATATTATGTAGCACCAATAGTTTTACTACAGCCAATATAATATTGTTGAATAACGTTATTTATTCATTTTATAACATTCAGACTGAAACAATAATCTAATGTATGCAAAATGGTTTTGTAGTCCATTAAACAAGAAGTGAAAAATGCATGGAAAAGAGATATTTTGAAAACTATCACAAACTCATGGGTAGATGTAGCAAACCTACACACTTTCATTTCTAATCAAAAGGAACAATAAACACATTGCTTGCTACCATTACTGCTCTAACCACAGCTGTCATTGTTTTCCAAGTTTATTTATAAGAGTACATATAACTCAACCAAGCAAAGCGTAAGACTGAAGAGACCGGCGCATCTGTGAACTAACAATGGTGACAGTTGCATCGCATGTTAGCGCTGGGGCAGTATAGTCTGATGCATTCATGTTCCTATTCCAAATTAATAAAACATTAGTGCATTACATAAAACTGTACTGCTAATTAATCAGTCCTATTAATTTTTTTGAGATAATTTTTCATAAAAACATTACGTTGATCCTACAGAAAGTACTTAATAATTTGATCACTTATTAACGATTTGAAACATACATTGCATTTTATTTTATGGGACTCGGGAAGTTAAAGGAATTCCTGGATGTTTTTTGTCAAAACGAACAATATCAAAAGGCTTTATTGATTATATTTAATTATATATAATAATTTATTATATATAATAAATATTTAACATGTTTAATAATATATTAATTTCATTAAATCAATCAATATTCATATATCATTAACTCATGTTGTAGAATTTGTTGCAAAGCATGAATGGAATGTGGTTACTTTTAGGGACTCTTTTTAAAGTCAATAAAAAAAATTGCTGCGAGTTAACTTCTGGGGAGGTTCACCCTTCTTTTGATGTAATGTTTCTCCTCTCCCATTTTACCATCCACACAAAAGAATAGGAACTGATACCTTTTCATAAACATTTTTGCCAGACACCTTTATGTAATCAAATCTTTTTATTTTACTTCTCATGTAATTTTGTTGAAGGCCAGGAATCTTAGTTTTATCACATGCTTAAAACTGGATCTTTCACTGATTCCCCTGTATTCTCTCAATGAGCAATTACCCTATAAAACACTCTGGATTACCTGTTTTAGAAATAGGTTTTATCATATTGTCAGAGTAGTCCTAAAATTTTTTGCGGGCATTCTGTATAATTTTATATACAAATGTGTCTAGAAAAATATTAATTTCTAATATTACTAATATTGTAATATTCCAGGCCACAGCTGCTTTCTTTCATTTTTTCCTCAAACAAATTGATACTCACTACTCTCATTTTTAATTATTTCAGGTGCTCATCTTGACTGTGTAGTGTTAGTCAGAAAATAAATACTTTGTTCAATATTTACTATATTTAAATTGAGGAAATCTTCACTAAATAGAATACCATAAATGTTTTAATTTTTTCTCTTCTTTCTTATTTCCATTTATTAAGATTTTCATGTTATACACATCAAGATCTGAAAACAGCCTAAATTACCTAAAATTTGTTTGAACCCTGTGCAAAATAGGAGACTCAATACCGTCACTAGTTTCTTCTCAAACTTTAGTGTCATAGCATCCTTTCACAAAACGCAGAATGATTCTGAAGTACAAGCCAAGGTATTTTTGTATTGATATGAATTGGTCCATTATCTGGGGTTTACACGTTACAACCGGCATTTGATTGGCTGAATTATTGAATTTATGTAATGGAATAGTATTTCAATGAATAAATCCTTTGAGAGAAATCTTCCATGCATATTAAGTTACATTGTTTCAATCAGTTTGTAAATTAAAATAATTATTCCTCAAAATAATTCAATTGTAGCATTGACAGTTTTTTTATTGGAGTTTTGTTTTACAAAACTGTAGTGTAGGTTAGATAAGATATTACAATAATTGCAACTGGCCATTCTACCTAAAATCCAAGTTTAAAGCACCTTTCAAAGCAGATGTAAATTGCCTAAATACGCAAATGAAATTTGTTGACCAGCAGTATAAATTCTTTGACACAAGGCACAGGTACTCATTTTTGCTTAAATGTGGAAATTTGCAGGTTATTTTGTGGAAGGGAAATTTACTAAGATAATAAAAATAAGAAACGTATTATATTAAATTTAAAAGATAAACAAGAAAAAACTTAATTACAAAATTTAATTTATAGAAAAAATGTCAGGATAGTTCTAAAGTAAACATTGGGCAGACCAAGAGAAAATTAAAATGGAGTCTCAGAACACATCAGAAATATTAAAGAGGTCACACAAAAACAGAACTATATATCAACACACGGTATAGAATTGAGCCATAATATAATTATATAAATGTAGATATTTTAAATATAGAACCAAAACAATTGTCAAGAACTGTTTTTGAAACTTTACACATAAAACTGTTAATTGCTTGAATACTCAGGTTGAGTCCAACATGTTTACAAATTTATATGATTCAGTACTGTATAACTTTAATAAAAATTGAATACAATGCATACTAATCATATATATTCTGTTTTAATTATTCCAATAGACTACCATTCCTTAATAGTGGTTTATCCCCCCTACCTATTGTTTGTATAACAAATGTTCATGGCATAAAAAATTAAATTAAAAGAAATAAATTATAAAAACAAAAATTTTATCAAGAGATAAGCTCTATATAAGTATATTGAGTAATCTTATTAAAAGATTCTTATTAGAAGATTATATTTTTGTTATGAAGTTGTAGAAATGAGATCGCCCAGATATATGGCAGCACTCGCTTGTGCTCTTGCTGCCCGTTGAGTTTAAAAGGGACAGTGACCGCAATGATGTCAGCGGCAATGTGGTGGTGACTGCAGAATATGGTTCGTTACAGTACCTTGAAACTACATTAAGAATGTCAATGTGATGTATCTGTGCACGTCTCATATGCTACTATAGGTCGTCTAAGTTACATAATGCTCAAGCCTGAAGATGAGGAAAAAAGTTATTCTCGAAACTCTCGCAAGAGGAAAATATTGTAAAGTGTTAAATAAATCATCTTCATTAGCTGCTCAAGGTCTGTTCAAAAACCAAAGGGACCCAGAATAACATAAAAATATTTTACTTTTACGTTTTAGAGGCTGTTTCCAACCCGAGTACACAAAGTCATCCTCATGGCAAAAGCCACAATCGCAGGCATATGGATCTGATTCGTGACAAACACAAAGGACTATCTTTTAGTCTTTCTCTTACATGATTATGAATGTACCATCGAGGGTATCTGCTCCCTCTTTAGTTTCAAAATAAAACAATATCTGGTTTATTTCTTTCTGCAACAGTGGCATTGCAATGATGCATACTTGAAGGCAAAAACAACAGCTTTCTTCTTTTTAGAAACAAACGACCCTAGAGTGTGCTTATCGTTGAAACCATATAATGAAGATTCTTTTATCAGGCAATAAATCCTTCAGGACAAATCTCTTGTTTTTTTCTGCCAGTTTCCACGATAGTAAGACCATTCTTCAACAAACCTTTCCTTAGTCCCAGATTTGTAAATATTTTTTGGTGTTCACAATTCAAAGTCTATTAATACCACATGTCAAAGTCTATACTTTCCAGGTTTGGAGCCCATATTTTGTCAAATTAGACAACACCCACGAAAGGGAACCAACTGTTTATTTACCATCAAAAATTCTCAAGGAATATATTTTGTCAGAATTTTACATATTGATTTGCAATATCACGTATTGGAGCCAATCTGCCTTTTTTATTAGAGCTGACCTAGTTTATCAAATCTCATGTAAGTGAGAATTTCTTTGAAACTCATCGTTGCTTGAAATATATAGGTGACAATACTTTTTACCGCAGACTGATCTCAGGTTTAAACGACTCATTTTCATATGCCTAGGAGTAATCAAAATACCAAAAATATTTCAATTTCATTGCAGTGTTGCCTTGGATACTTCTTGCTCTTTTCTTCATGAACCCTCTCTCCTTCCTGACGTACATTTTATAATGTTTGTCACTTATGTTTTCACACATGTAACACCTATATAAGAAGAAGAGGTCTTGTATATCTTTTGTATTACTTTCAAATGTAACCTTCGCAGAGAATTAACTGGTACCCACAATTAACACTTACACATTATTAGGTAATAAGGTTCGAAATGTTGCAGACCAGTAACTTTTATTTTCTAAACTATTTCAACAATGAATTGCAACAATATCTCAATAATATGATTTACAATGCATAATAATGATATCGTAACAAGACGAGAAAATTAATTTACACTTAGATTATCTGAACTGTAAATGGAAGCACATGAGTCCAGTGGATGCACCTTCATGACACAAAAGTGTATTTTTATCAAAAGAGAAATGAAAAGTAATCCATTACTTATTTTCATACAATCACTATGTAAACCTGATAGATCTTGAGGAATATTGTTAAGAACAGAAGAAAATGTATTGCAGTAATTAATTCTAGAGTTAATTATTAAAATTAAGTAAAAATTTTTTGGGTTGAAGAAAAGAAAAGAGAGAGAGAGAGAGAGACGTGTTTCAAATTCCTCATTATGATTTTCTTATTTCTCATAATAGATTACATAGAAAATCTTTTATATTTTTATCAAGATATTTATTTTATTTTCCAACAGTTCAAATTAAACCCTTGTTAAAAATCATTAATTCAGCAGTCGTACTAATAAAAAATGTTGCCAATTTATTTGCACTAGATGTGCTTTGTAATAAATTTATTTTCTCAGCCTTCCTTTTTTTCCTTTTAACATTAGA
This sequence comes from Teleogryllus oceanicus, assembly GCA_964035755.1. Taxonomy (NCBI): domain Eukaryota; kingdom Metazoa; phylum Arthropoda; class Insecta; order Orthoptera; family Gryllidae; genus Teleogryllus; species Teleogryllus oceanicus. The sequence goes on from CAXIVR010000003.1 coordinate 108,663,009, forward strand.
AACAAATCAACAATATTTCTTCAGAAATGGACCTAGAAATTAATGGCTCTTGCATATTTTGTTTCCAGAGCTCTCAGTGAAGGATTTAAAAGATTTTAGAACATTTTCATTTAATGGATTGATTCTCTTGTTTAAAGCATATAAAATAAATTTACAAGTGGATATTAGTAACATAGTTATCCTGTTACTGCAAGACGCTGGCATAAAGAAAAAGCACCTGTTCCTGCACCACATGGGCGACCTAACATAATGCGACTGGAAGGAGACTGTAGGGTGTCACGACGGCCACGCAGAGTTGCCGTTTGAAGAAAGCTGAGAGAAGATTCAAATGACATTTGTTGTAAAGGTGAACATGCTGACTCTATACCACGTTTGCTGAGAGGCTCATAAGTACCCAAGAAGGTCATGTAATCTGCCACTAACAACAGATGTCGCGGATCAACAGTGATTCCATACGCTTTGAAGACATCACGAATCTGTGAACACACAATTTTCATTAATTAGAACAACTCTTACATGTAAATTATATTAAATCCATCAGAAAACATTCTAAGATACTAATAATTAGGGCCTAATTTGTTAGGTTCAAAACTATTTTATTACTAATTTTGTAATAATCATTTTAATATACGTAACTGTTATAATCATTTCAAAACCAAAGCATGAATCCTATGGATCCCAAAAACAACTAAAATGAGTTACAATCATGAGGCTAAATTGTGAATTTCTGTAAAAATAAATCTTCTAAATAAAGTGATGAATAACATTAACGCTGTTTCAAGGAAAGAAATCCCTGGAACTACGTGATGTGTTTTAGTCATAGCACTCAAAAACCAAACACAATTCTTGTCACACAAAAATGAAAGACATACATGCAGTTTTAGGAGATGAATTATTTGTAGAATTACCTTGGGGATAAAGAGACCAGTGCCACCTATGGAGTAAGTACCACTACCTTTACTTTCTTTGAGCAAATCTTTTCTCTTCACACAAAAGTGCATTGCCAGTGAGACAGTAGCAAGTTCTTGACGTAAGATATTTTGGGATTGTATATGGTTGTTCATTGAAACAGTGCATCTTAAAAAATCTCTTTGTATACTAATTTTTGAGGAAATACTTACGAAGTTCCAAAATTTATTTATTTATGTGATTTTTTTGTAAAATACTTTGTTCAAGTTCAGAAGTTAAGAAATGAATAAAAGTGCTATTTATTGCATTATTGCAAATTTTGTACTGCTTGACACTAAAATAATTAGGAGAACTTATAAAAACCTAAAATGGGCTACATCATTTTTTTCAACAAAACTTAAAATGACATAAAATCCTAAAAATCCAATCCCTACTAATAATATTTATCATTAAATTCGAGTTTCTGTATGTAGATGTAACTTGAGCAGGTATTTTTATTTCCCATCTAATGTTTTTATCATAGCAAAAATTACAATGAACTAGTGGTGTTGCAACAGGAAATTTTTTCTTGCATCATTTGTAACTTGCAATTTTTGAAAATTCAGGGTTCAATGAAAACCAGACCTGCACCAATTTTATCAGCCTACTTTGCTCAATCTAAGAAAATAATTTAAGAAGAAAATTTGGAGCCTCTTTGAGAAAATTTTGAAACTGTCCTTGAGGTTTCATGTAAAGTACTCCTTAAAGTAAAAATATCCATATCAAATTCAAGGGTCTGCGTTGTCAGCCAGATTGATCAAGAATATATTTTGGTGAAAAGTCCTGCCCACAATACCGTTGCTAGCATTGTCTATGAAAACGTTTTGCGGTAAACGAATTTTTCAATAACAAGGATCTACAAAATATGGATTCTGGCCACACATTGTGATACAGGATTTACTACATGTAGGAACAAGAATTATTCACTTTTTCAGAATCAGGGATCCACAAAACAAGTTTTTCTGTCAAAATTGCTGTTTTTTTTCTGCAGTGTTACAATTTTCACTCTATACTACATAAAAAGTATATGAGAAAGTAAAAAGAGAAAACTATAATGAATTAAGGAATATTACTCACCTCTCTTACAAGTACAGCACGAGCTGCTTCAATGCCGTATGTTTGTGACATCAAATATATATCATTTGAATATATACGATTGATATCAACCACATCAACATACTTGAACATTGCTGAGAAATTTGTCCCGTCTGTACGTAGCATAAGACTACCATCAGAATTTGAATTTACAAAAGCTCTTTTAATCCCAGGTGTTGAACACACAACAGACTGTTCTGCAACTTCTCGAAATATAGTAGAGAAATCCACACGAGCCAATGTCAAGGGTAATCCAAATGTCACTTCACACCACTGTTCACGGTTTTGGTCGAACACATAGCTTGTCACCAATTTATATCTAAAAAAGAACAATAAGTAAAACACATCAGTGAAACAATTAAATATATTTCTAATACATGTGGGGGAAATCTGAATATGTTTATACCATACTATACATAATTGTTTCTACTAAATGAATATGTATTATATGTTATATTGTCACAATACAGAAATTTGTAACTTTAGTAGTTCACAGATACAGATAATACACACTATAACAGGGTGGCCACTTTCTGAAAAAACAGGAGGTGATCAACTTGTGTTTCATATATCAATAGATGATATTTATGCGTGCTCTGAAATTTTTTTTAATATGAGAACTGCAACTTCAAGTATAGATGGGAATCAAGTTCATCAATGGGAAGAAAAAAACAGTAATGCAAAAAATAAAAATGCAAATATCAGGAATTGAATGATTTTTGTCTAAGAGTGCTTAAGAGAGCATGTCCACAAAAGATTCCAGTATTATGTAAATTGAGAATAATTAAATATATGTTATAAAGCAAAACATTCTAACTTCTTTGCAAGGAGCAAAATTACGTAACATGTCCATTTCTCATATAATGATACCCTCCATTAAATGGCCACCTGAACTAATGGCCATTTTTCTCATGATTCAGAAGTTAAATGACTGATTAGGAAAGATTTCACTGTACACAAAAACCTAACTAGAAATATAAGAGATGCTAAAGAAAATTCTCCAACTTACACAGGTGATGCAATGCAAATGGACTATTCTCCGATTAAGACATTGGACAAAAAGACGTTTGAATTTATTTTTGACATTGTTGCAACAAAGCATCCAATTGAATAACCGCCTCCCAGCTGTTCAAACATCAATTCACCTTCTGGTTTAATCAGAATATAAATCTGTACACGAATATTCAAAAGTTGATAAGATAATTTCGTTCATACAAATTGGACTCACTTGGAAAGAACCTTTTCAGTTCGTTTCTTCAGTTGAAAGTCATTCTGGATGCTCTCAAATGTTCTATTTATCTCTTCTGTTTGAACATTGGTTTCATCACTCTGGGATGAGTTGTGTTGACTTTTCTCCTGAAAACTATCATCAACATTGTCACCATTATTTGACTGCTCATCCTCCGATCCCTCAGGTTGATCGTATTCATGAGTTTCATTATGACGAGCACGATTGCGAGCTGAAGTTGCATCCTCCTCCTCCTCTTCGTTCTCATCTTCACTGGAACTACCATGATCTTCATCCAGTTGCCTTGCTCTATTTCTCACATGATCTACATCATTCTCAGGATCCTCCGTTTCACCATTTTGAGTTTGACCTTCTGTTGAAAAAATGACAAGTCTATGAATTTAGAATGAAGAACAAATGAAGGATTTGGTACAGTAATGAGACAAGTCCAAGTATTATAATCTTAGGGAAAACAAAACAAAAGAAAACTAAAAATTCTCATGTCAAAAAAATGTTTTGATCTCAGTTAACTTTAGCTTTGTACATTGGTACAAAGTTAAATCTTTATACAAATGTAGATTTCAGGATTATCAATGAGAAGTAGAATATAAAAAACAACTGTATGATTTGTGGTTATTTGAACATTTGGACTTGTCTTGTTGACACGCCAAATGTATTTATTTGACAAATTTAATTCTTGAATTACTTATTATTTTTTTAACAACTCTAGCAATTTTAATTTTAGAATTTGGTTAATTAATTTAAATTTATTGAATAGAGGGATTTCACATTTGGTTCAGGTGTCTTGCAAGGTTCCTACTTAGGATCCTTGCCTTTTACTTTCTTGCATACCACATATGTAGTATAGAGAAAGTTCTGTAATACTGAATGGTGGCCTTGATGAATGCGCATTGTACCAAAATCTCGGCATTCATTTTCACATTAAGTTTCATTTGATACTACGCCATTTGTTTGAGATTCTCTCATTATCGACCCATTGAAAAAATATCGGTCTAAATACCCTGCAAATTCGCTGCGGATGCTGAGACTACAAACGCGAATATAATTTTACAAATTGTAGATACATGCAAAATTTCTACCACCTTCGCAGTTTATTGTTGCGTTAACATTTACGAATTTCATGACGGAATGGCAACATAAAAACTTAAATCCTAACTGACTAGGATTATCTGCGAGTATAAGATGACCCCGTATTTTTCGACGGAGATATTTAGGGAAAAACTTGGTCTTACATTTGTGTAAATACAGTAGTTCTATTGCAACACAACTATACCATCCCTTAGTTCTCATGAGAAACATTCTAGATTTATTTAACGGACAATTTGTCCTTGATTGTACAAAATCTATCAACAGATAAAGCATGTTTTTACAAAATACAAAATACAAGTATAATATAGTTAAATTAAAATAACATTATTCGTAAGTTAACAACTCGGCTTTAGCAATGGATAAAAAGTTTGCATCACAAATATCGCTCTTGTCTCTGACTAGATAATTCATCAATTTACAGCAGCGATTTATCACATTGTTTGCAGTATACGATTGTTTATATAATTTGATAACAAAGATTTCAGTCGTTCTCGAATTAAATGTCGATGTTTTATATGTTATATAATTAAAAAGTAGAGGGCAATCTAGCGCACCCATAATAAATTTTCTCAAAAATATTGCATCCTGTAAATTTCTCAGTGATACCAGTGATTATATGTTTATCTTAAAGGAAAATTTCTGTCCAATTGAATATAGTCATATTTGTGTTCAATGAACGGATCATCACAACCCAAATATCTGGCAGCTATTCTAAAAAACTTATGTTGAACAGTTTCTATCTTTTTGATGCTGTTAAAGAAGAAAGGCGACCATATCACTGATGAGAACATCAAAATAGGTCTAATCAGCATCAAATAAAGTGATCTCAAAACATCGATCGAGTGAAGATCGTGACAGGTACGTTTGACGAATCCCAAGGTCTGAATAGCTTTTGTAACAGATTGTTGAATATGGTCAGAGAACGTCATCTCAGAGTCAAATATGACACCCAGATCTCTGATAGATGATACCCTATCCAAATATTTAGAATCTAAGGTATATCGAAATACATTACACGCTCTAGTTCTAGTGAGTTGTTCCTAGTGAAATTGATTACAGACAATGTAGATTGTCCTTTACTTTTGAAAAAGGTTAACTTCAGGGTTCCACCAATCAATCCTAGGAGACTGATTACATTTAATTATAATTTGTCGTACTAGCAAACACTCCATTTTCAAGAACAAGCAGTTTATCGATGGAAAACAATCGATACCGAGGAAGGAACTATCTCAAGCTTCAGGTCACATTCCATTATGAAGACATGAATGTCATCTATGGGGACAATGTGGAAATACAAAACAAACTACAGGATGGGCACACTGTCCTTGGTTACAACGACAATGAGAGGCAGGGGAAAGAGAGTGCCCATCTTTGGCCTCAAAACACAAGAAGTGTTTTAATAACTCATGACACTGACCTCAGTTTGGTAAAGTTTGAGTTAAGATAATGAAAGGATAAAATACTTTTAGACAACTCACCTTGGTGACTTGTCTCCAACAAGTTTGATGAAGTACGCAGAAGCTTCCGTATACCAACAACTAGATTTGACAAGAAATGAGACTCCACATGTTGCAAGACTTGATGAGGAGTGACAGAATGTTCACGGCGCAACTCCTTCTTTGGGAGAAATTGCATATGAATGCGATACAATCTTTTTCGACCTTGTTTACTAATATCAAGCCATTCTGTTACATCAACTTTTTCTAAAAGTTCTGAAAGATGGCTCCGCCGCAAACGACGACGAAGTGAATCAGCAGAAGCAGTCATATTTGGTAAATCAGCACGCATCGGCACTTCCATAGCTGGTGTTTTAGGATTACGGGAAGCCATCATCAGCACCTCTCTCAATCGCGGAATACCCAGAGTCACATTCATCTCGCCTCGCCCAGCAAAATGGAAAGTGTTTAGGGTCATCTGAGTAGAAGGTTCTCCAATAGACTGGGCAGCCAAGACACCTACAGGCTCTCCAGGTTCAGCTCGTGCACATACACTCTTGAGCAAGAGTGCATCACGCACAGGATCGTCTTTTGAAGGCGGAGATTGATGTTTTTTAAGATAATCATTTATAAGACCCTCTAAACGTTCTGTCAATGCTTCAAAGGAAGCACAAGGGGGAACACGAGATGCAATTGGATCAGGAGAATGAGAGTAGTCCTTGAACATTCGTGGAGGTCGTTTCATTCCCAACCGTTTATTTTTTCGTAACCAACGACGCACCTGTAATGTTAAAAGAACTATGTAAATTTATAAATAATAACAGTTTTTTAAAAAAAACTTTTAAACTACATTAACAGTATAATTCATCAATCATTTTTTAACCATGTTTAATAATTTCTCCATTGAAAAGAGATCTGAGGAAAAATTATCATTCTCAATTTCACTGAAAAAAGTTATTTAATATAGAATTCTTAAAATAGGGTGATATTTCTTTTCTAGGAACAAATTTCCTTGACTTTTCAAAGTTTTCCAGAGCATTTTTTAACATCACCTGATAAAATTTATAGATTTTTTCACAATATTTAATGAAATTATTAAATAAAAGCAAAGATAAGGACCACCAATGTGTCAGCTCTCTGATTTTGCCAAGGAAAATATATTAATTATATCTGCTGAAATGTAACAATTTTTATGGAAAAAGTAATGCAGAACCAGTATTATTAAGGAATCATATCTAGTTTTATAATATTCTCAAAAATTTTCCTAATTTTGAACTCTTCTGCACACTATGCACCACAAATTTCATTAGCCTGCTTGACGTCTTGACTAAAGCTCTGTATTATTACCTATGACCCCAAATCTACCTAGAATATACAAAAGCATTGGAAATTATGTCACTAAAAGGGAATTGCATGCAGTTCTATATTGAGCACTCAAAAACAAATTATCTTGAGGTTATCTTTTCAAAATTATGCTCAATTGTTTTTTCAAAAATCATTAGAGAACCAATTTGTTAAATTTATTTTCTACATTGAAGATCAAAATGAAGCACATATAATTACCTTTAAAAGGAGCTATAGTTCATCATTTTACTCTAAAGAGTTTTCAAGTTATTGTAAATTCAAAATATTGATAAACTGAAAGTATAGTTTTGCTCAAACTTTTAAAAAATCTAAACTTTGGAATTATTTGCACAATGTCAAAACATAATAATTTAGATTCAAGATATCCCCATTAATATAAAAAATTGCCATCTAAGAAGTCAAGTTTAAATTGGTGTTCAATATCACACGGAATGCACCTAGAATGTTATTGTTCCACTAAGCATAACACACACACAAAACACGAACAATAACAACAAATTATTAACTCACATCTTTGGATGCTGCTTCAATTTCAGGGTCTATTTTTTCCATTTTTAATCTTGAAACATCATCTTTGTCATAAAATGCCTTGTAATTGTCTGCCAGCACAGGTATTTGCTTTGGTGTAAGAAACTGAGATTTCAAAATATCCAGTCCATCTTCTCCATACGCAAATTGTACCAAAGAACCATCAGAATCACGAACAGTACCATCATAACCCACAACCAATCCTTCCAGATGCTTCACCAGACAGCGTTGCAAATAGCCACTTCGGCTGAAAAGACCCACATACCAAGAATATCTTAAATATGAATCACAAGAATGTCTTTCATGAGAATACAAAGTGTTTTATGACAAAGCAAAAGATGAGAACCCTGATTGAAAAACATATTTATGAGAGATATCAAAATAAGATTTTTTTTTCCATTGAAAATATACATTCAGATTGACCAACAACTCACCTGGTTTTGACAGCTGTGTCGATCAAACCTTCTCGACCTGCCATGCAGTGAAAGAAAAACTCTTGTGGTCGGATGCCAGTCAAAAACCGACCTGCGACAAAGCCACCTGCTCGAGGTGACAGGTCAAAGCGGCGGAATGATGGCAGAGCTTTGCCTGAGGGCATCAGAGGTGGTCGGCGTCCTTCCAACTCTATCTGTCCCAGCAGGCAAGAAATTTGCAAGGTATTCACAGTACTACCCTTTGCTCCTGACTGTACCATTAGTTGCAAATTGTTCTCTGGAAATTTTTCCAGGAGGCCAGCAGGTACACAAGCTCGTGACACACCATTGGTGGCAGGATCAAGGAGCTGTTTGTAGGAGTGATCCAAAGCTGCACGAAGTTGCAGGTCACCAGTTGCTATGCGCAGTAATTGGCCTTCAGTGCCTGGAGTAACTGCTCCTGCCACAATAATCAATTTATAAACCTAATTTTTTTAAAAAAAAATTCAACATTTGTTTCAATGCCTGGATTAGCTTTGGGTTAATTTCCTTTGAGATCAATTATCAATTCCCATCATTTCAATTTTGATCAAAATGCACTGATGGCTCATTCATGCAGTGTAATGTCATTTTATATAATTGCCTCTACACTGTCGGAGCACATACAATAAACTTGAAACACCTTCATTTACATTCTTTGTTCACTCTTATTTGAGCTGAACACACAACTCTGAATAACTTTGAATGCAGAGTGACCATCAACTTTGAGAGATAAAATCCCCAGAGTTAATCTCCTGATAAAATTTAATTATTTCACCAATATAATTTCCAAAGTAACTGTAGAATTGAAAGTTTGTAAAGTGTGTTTTCATGCAAGTTAATATAGCAAATATGTAACATGAATTTTGACATGTGCATTGTAAACTCATTATATAAATATTGAACTCGTGCACATTATTATGCATTTCCTTTTAATTCACAGATTTAAACTACGTTTTAAAAAAGGTTTAATATCCAAGGTTTTTGAATCACAAGCTATCAACGTTTATTTTCGTAAGGAACTGCCAACCTGTTTATTTCTCTCCTGTGAACTGTTGGGTAAAGGTTCTGAAACCTCAAATGCAGCAGCAACTGCAGATGGACCAATTTGGCTTGCTTCCTCCAACAATTTGCGACGTTTAGCATCTGCTTCAGGCACAACAAGAATGTCACGGACACCCAACGTGAAGCCTTCTCTTTGCAGAAAAGCAGTGAAGAGCCGGGCAAAAGCAGACAAAAGTTTCATGCAATACTCAGCACCATAGAGCTCATGCACACAATGTGCCAGACCATATGGGGTTGATCCAAAATGCTTTTTATCCAAAACACCACATAATAGCTCTCCTTCACGCAACACAACCTGAAACAACAACAACAACAATAATAATAATAATAATAATAATAATAATAATATTCTAATTACCAATTTCATAATTTTTTGTATTAAAAATATGGAAAATATATGCAACACCCAATTCAGATTTAGACAGCATATTAAAAATTATTCCAAACCAGTAATACATGTTCGGATAATGTATAATTAATTTCTATTGAAAATGACACATGTAGACATTCATTATATTATAACAAATGTTATAATGACTATTGTGTCAATTTGTGGAGTCAAGAGGTTGCACAGAAGCTGTTAGTTCACCAAACTGCTTGCAACATTTGTCGCAAACAGTTCCTGTGCAAATTCATTACAAATCTTCATAATTTGTGACAATGTCAATTCCAGAGTTCTATGTTTGCCTTTTACTGTGTTGCTTTTAGTGTAGTGAGAATAATTATACTGGATGAAATGATAACGAGTGATAAAGATATGTATCCAATACAATTTTGTGTTATATTCTTATACATATAAAAAAATGTATGTTTTGAAAATGTGTAGACATAAGCCAACAGAAGATGAACTATGCAATAAGGGCAGTTGAATCAAAATGGCTGTGCCTTTAGGTAAGTGCACCGCAGAAGAGCAGTGAACAGTAATACGACATTGGTAGTCAGAGTCTATGAAAACTGAAGAAATTCATAGGATTTTATAGCAAGGTATCATTGCATTAAAGAAAGAAGAGTACACAAATAGGTAGATGCCTTTAAAAAGAGTTGGATGTCAGTCATTGATGAGCAATACTCAGTCTGTCCCGACTCCTCTCAAATCTCCATGGCTAGGGTTATTTTCACTTTCTTGGATATTAAGGCCGATTTTGGAACACAACTCGGAAAGCTGTGAAATGATGATTAGTGCCCGGTACAAGGTAATGTTGGAGAATAAGTTAAAGCCACCAAGTGGTTTCAAAGAGAAAATCTGTTAAGACGGGTTTCTTACATTCGCAACAATGCTCTATACCTCATTTCCAATTCTTGAAATCATTCAAAAGCTACTTCTATGAGTGAACCTATACAGGGCGATTTGAGAGAGATGACAGCATGAAGAGAACATTTTTTGGTAGAAGGCACAATTCAATTTTTTCTGGGTGAATAAAACAGTTGAGGGCCACAGTGTGAAAGTATGTTGAGATGCAAAGAGATTGACAAAAAATGTCATACCTTTTATATTTGTAATTGAAATATATATTTACATAGAAGTATTATTCAGCTTGCTCATACTTTTTGAATCACTCTCATATCTTAAGAATCAGCTGTTTAAATCTAGTTGTTGCAGAGATTCTCAATGAAATTAACAAAGTAAATGTTCTACATGTCAGATTACCGGCCGAAGAAGAAATGTAAAATTTACACTTGAAAACTTTAAATTTGTTTTTCTTGAAATCATTTTTATGGGATTCAGCCGATCTACTTTGAATGAGTTGTGATTATAATAATAATTAAGGATTAATAACAATTACACTCTCTTCCCTTCTAATATCTCTTTCCACTTCATTCTATGGATACAAAACAGATTTTCTAAACCTCAGAATTTAGAACTTCAGAATTTACAAATTTCTGAAGTCTAGTTTTGAATGAAATTCATGACACACAGCAGTTCGGTAATACCAATAAAAAATACCAAATAATTATTATTATTAAGATATCAATACCAAAATCCTTATAAACATAAAACTTTCCTTATAAATCAATACTCTGGAACACATAATCAAAAATTTTACATACTTCACCTGAAAACTGATTTCAATTAAATAGTTTTTCACTAACTTATTAAACTGTCTATTGTGATCTATCTAAAATCTTTTACTACATTTTGTATGCCTACATTATCAGATAAAGAGGAAGCGAATTTCAAAAAATTAGTTAGTGTATGTTATTTACAGAGGCGAGATGAAAAGTTTTCAGCCTAACCCAGAGATGGCACTAAAACCAGCAAAAATGTATTTTTCCTGCCTGGGTGCACTTGTTACTCGTTCATATGACAAGTTTCAAATTTTTCTCTTAAGTAGTTTGTTTACAGGAATTTTTGCAGTAAACATCTTGAACATTTTTTCTGAAAATGGATAAACTTGAACATCATGCTGTCATCAAATTCTTCATTATGGATGGATTAATCCCTAAGAAAATTCATCCGAAGTTGACAAAAGTTTCCAGGGACTCTGCTCCTTCCATGTCAACCGTTAAAAAGTGGGTAGCTAACTTTAAACGTGATCACACACATCCCTTTAAGATTACCCACACGAAGGAAGGCCCAAAACCGCAAAACACACCCGAAATAATCGAAAAAAGTTCAGGATATTGTGTTGGGTGACAGGTGAGTGAGATAGCTGAGACTTTGAGGATATCGGAAGAAAGGGTGCGAAACATCTTGCACAAAGAAGTAGGAATGCAAAAGCTCTGCACAAGATGCGTGCCACATTTGCTAAATGCTGATCAAAAGCACATGTCAAAATGATTTCACAGCAATCTTTGTTCCCATTCAATAGAGATCTGACGAATTTTGTGATTTATCACAATGGATGAGACACATAGGTCTACCACTACACACCAGAAATGAAACAGCAGTCCAAGCAGTGAGCGGAAGCTGATGATGCAGTGCCAAAGAAAGCAAAGACGATCGTAACTGCCGGAAAGGTCACGGCCAGTATGTTTTGGGATGCGAAAGGGATTCTGTGAATTTATTACCTTGCAAAAGGGAGAACAATTACAGTTAAATATTACTCCAACCTTCTTGGCCAGATGGATGTCAAAATTCATGAGAAGAAGCCTGGCTTGAAGAATTTTTCACCAGGACAACGCACTTGTGCAAAAGGGTGCATTGGTGATGGGAAAACTGCGGTATTTGGGGTATGATTTGCTCAGCCATCCCCCATATGCTACTGATTTGGCACCATCAGACTTTCATATGTTCCTAAACTTGAAGAAATTTCTTTCTGAAAAGTGCATTGTTTCCAATGAAGTTGAAAGGGCTGTAGATGAATATTTTCACAACTTTCCACTCTCACTTCCAGGAAGGAATACTGATGTTGGAGAAATGCCAGACCAAGGTTGAAGTCAAGAGTGATGATGTTAAAAAATAAAATCACTTTTTAAATAAGCAGTCTTTCATTGTCAGGCCGAGCACTTTTCCCTTGCCCTCGGAACAAATTCTTAAAAAAGTTCATATATTTCTTGAAGATCATAGCTAACTGAACGCAGTTTCCATTGTTTCCAAAAATGCTTGTAAACCTTACAAGAATCTATCCATATCCTCATAAAATAATGAGCTGGCAGTTTGTGTTGCCATATGTACACCACATTTTGCTAAACCTCACACTTCGAGCTAGAGCTGCACAGAACATCCTGCATACTCACCTCTGCTTCAGACAGAGCATCTCCACGTAGTGATGTGCCACCAGCATGCCAGGGGCGATTGGCACTGGCTTGTACCCATGCACGTGCAGGAATTTTGGCACTATCACACAGAGTAGGTGGTGGCCTACCAGCAGGTATACAGTTCAGTAACACAGTTGACACAACCTGTTTTCCTGACCAAAGGCTACAAGGTTTCAAAATAGAAGGAGGCAAAAGCCTGATACGACCTGTAAGTGTGGGAAGTGCTTGTTGCACCAACGTGCAGTACTCAGCTCGAGGAAAAAAGCGTCCCCTCACTGTCAATCGCACTCCACTCACAACATGATCCTGGATCAGCCCGGACAATGGGGTACCATCCTTTGGAACCAAGTACTGGTGTCCTACCTATCACCAAAATCACACATGTCATTCTACATTTCACAATAAAAAATTAAATATATTTTAGTTTTTCTAATATAACATAATACAACAATATTTAACATATAATATTAAAGATAATATTCTGAAATAATGTGATCATAAAAGTGAGTATGTGTACAATTCAGCAATTTCCAGATCGACAAGACTTGGAAATATATATATATACTTAACAAGAGACGTTTTAATACAGAGCTAATGTAATTTTGTGAGAATATAAAAATTCAAGATTTGGATTAAGAATTATGTACATGTCATTGCAAAATATTTTCCTTACATAGTTTATACATATCAATGTTATTCTAATGTTTGGATGTTATTCTGTATTTAGGCAGAAATGCACTGTATGTAAAAAATAAAATAAAAATGTACACACATTACAGCAGTAGTTTTTAAAATAATAACAATAATAATAATAATAACAATAACAATAACAACAACAACAACAACAACAACAACAATAAAATAATAATAATAATAATAATAATAATAATAATAATAATAATAGTTCTAACTCTCCCTACTCCCAATCTATTTGTAATTTAATGAAACTGTGAGTAGTATTGTTCCCCCAGTCCCTCATATTTTGCATGCTATTTTAACCCATCATTATTCCCCAACTTCAGACACTCTTCATAAGGAGTTTTTGACCTCCTGTTGTATATGTAGGTAATAATCACGTTTGCAAATGCTTAATACTACACATTTTTTATTATTTAATACAATATGCAATAAACTAATCTCATTTCAATAACATTTAACAGAAATTGTTACCATGGTAAACTAGTGCAGCTACAAGAGCCAATACTTTCTCCCATTATTTCAAACTTTTGCAATTTTTGGAAATTTAGTTTGACAAAAATGAGACCTGTGCCTTTTTTTAAGCTATCTTCTCATTCTATCAGGTGATAAAATTTTGAAATAAAATTTGGAGCAGATTTGAGAAAATATTTCTTTTTATAAAGTGCATTAACTTCAAGCAGAATTCAGGGGCAAACCACGTTTTTCAAGAAATTGTACCTGATCTTTAATAAATTTCTTTTACAAGGATTGCATTTAAGTCAAAAATCTGTATTGAATATTGTACTTTTGTCAGGTTCAGTTATTGCAATTTTCAAAAATACAGGGAGTGTGCAGAAAGCGAGTCAACTTCACTTTTCACTTTCACGGGATGATGCAGGAAAAAGTGGCGAATTTTCGGCAGAAAAACTCTCATTGCTGAGCCCCGGTAACAAAAATGTTGATAAATCAATCCAGTTTCCAAATTTCGAAAAAAATTCTCTAACACTTGTAGTAGCCAGAATTCATGTTTTGTAGGTCCTTGATATAGAAAACAATCTATTGATGACACAAAGTCTGTCCATCTGTCTATGAACAATGCTAGCAAGTAAACTGATCGGCCTATTTTCTCCAAAATCAATATTCCCCCCCTCTCATCAACATGACCGATGTCGCAGCTCCTTGAAATTAAAACCAAAATTTTAAATTTGAAGGGTACTTCACAGTAAGCCCCTGGGACATTATCAAAATTTTCGAAAGAATTGCTTTAAGGCTTTTGATTAAATTTTGTTGTTGGATAGTGTGAAGGAAGTTTACGAAAATATTGGAAGTCACAAGTTCGTTAAAAACTGAATTTTCGAAAATTACAAAAGTTCAAAATTTTATCGGAGTCTTCCTACATCTAAAATATTAAAGATAGAGATTTTTTCCTTAATGAAATCTGTTCCTTAAAGTTAAATTCTGAAATAAAGCCATGTACAATTTTTCGAAAATTTGAGCACTTTTGGCATAATTATGCATGAAAAACGGCACCCAATTTTTTTATTAAATTTTAATCTCAGATAGCGTATAGGATGCTGAAGAGAATGTAGCAGATCTCATGTTCTTTGAATATTCTGATTTTTAAAAATTGCAAAAATTATTCTACTTCAACTACAATTATAAAGATAACATTTTTTTTTTCTTAATTAAATGTGTTCATCAAAAACATCTTCCAATAAGGTCATGTTCAATTTTTTGAATTTCTTTTTGCAAAGAAAAATCTAAATACAAAATTATAAAAGTATATAATCAAATTATATTGATGTCCTTTTATTTTGGTTGCCTGCAAAATTCCTGTTTTGGAGATTCAAGTTTGTTCGTTTGTTCGTTAGTTCGTTTGTTCGTTCGTTCGTTCGTACATACATACATACATACATACATACATACATTAAACATTTCACTATTTGAAAATTTGAATTAGCAGTTTTTCTCCCACTCATGGACTGTGGGAATGTATGAGAGAAAAAAAAGTCCACAAAACACCTTACCTGTGCCAGGAAATATGCTTCAGCTCGAGCTAATTCACTTTGTGGAAAGTGAGCATTCATCTCGTCACCATCAAAGTCAGCATTGTAAGACTTACAATTTGCATAATGCAATCGAAATGTTTTTTCACCATGTAAAACACGTGCACGATGTGCCATAATGGAGGGCCTGTGCAGTGTAGGTTGTCGATTTAGCAATAAAACATCACCATTACGCAAATGTCGATGCACTATTTTGGGGATAGATGGTGCTTTCCCATCACTTTCTTTGGGTGTTAACAATCGTTTGGCAAGACTGGCTCTCTGATTTTCTTCTGTACTGACCTAGTAGATAATAAAAATTACATGCTATGACAGATAAAACAAGTAGGTTGGTAAACTATGATAATTCTAGTCTCAATGCAACAAATCCATGACACTTCATTTAAGTAAGCTCTATTAAGTAAGTTATTATATAAACTCAGGACTTGTTGACTGCAATGTCACTTGTGTGCCAATCTCATTTTTATCATATAGTTTTTGTTCCCCTAATTATACAGAATGTTTTATTTACAATGTAAATTGTTTACAAACTCAATATTTCACTCAGCAATCTTAAAAATATCACTTTGCAAAATATATGAGATTTTAATCAATACATATTTCCAGAAAAATTTCATGTCATTAATAGAAACTGGATTTATCCCCAAGTTCTACCAGGTCTCTAGTTTAACTTGCAACCCATGACTGGAAGCATCTGTTCATTGTTTTGGCAATTTGGCAACCGCATGTCTTTTCCTCCTGACAAGACAACCATGCCTAGCACGTTCGAGGGAGGAGTTGAGCTGCAGCATTCCTGTTTCTGTGTTTTTCCCATTCAAGAGTTTAAGCTGACAGATACGTGGCTCACACATCAGAATCTTTTCATGCTGCGCAGGGCAGTCGGGTGGGGTCAGCAGAGACATCAACAGGCAAACAAAACATCTCTTTAGGCGATTCTGTCCAGAATGGTAAAGAAACAACACTATAATACTGATGATGAGTCAGGAAGTTATGACTGGTTTATTGATTTATTAACATTACCACAAGCTCTTCGTTATTTATAACAATAATAAATATTTTATTATTATTATGGAACCTGCAAATTAAACAAGTAAGAAAATTTTAATAAAAAAAAAATATATTAACCTAATAAGAAAAAAAAAAAAATAATAAAATATTTTTCCTTACAAAGACAATAAACTGACCTTAAGAGTAAATGCTCAAAGTGGCTACTATTTGTCAAGAGAGAGGCATTTACTCTTTTCAGTGCAGTGGCTAGAACACATTGAAGGGACACACAAGGACAGAATAAGTGCTTTCTCTTTCTTTGAACTAAAATTAGCCACATTCTCCCAGTCCAAAATCTGAGGGCAGGCACATGGGGGTCACTAAAAAGTGAAAGGGATGCCGAAGGTATTTCACGCATTGCCAAATTGCTAAAACAAGAGATGCATTCCCAGATGTGTTGCAAGTTTTTATATTTTTTATATGTATATATATATATATATATATATATATATATATATATATATATATATATATATATATATATATTTATTTATTTATTTCTGAAAAAATAATTGAAATATTTTTTGTTTATCAAGATCTGTGCATGTATGTTGTAGGGTACTATGGCACAAAAATCTTCCTATGCATGTTAATTTACAAACATAACACACCATATATAATAATCAAAGAAATTTTTTTATGAAAGGACATGAGTCAGATAATTGCTAGACCTTGCCTTTCATGCACTCACTAATCATTGCATTTCAAAACCCTCTTCGAACTTAAAACACACCAATCTGACTTCACTATAACCTCACACTCAGAGTTTTCTCAAGAGGAAATATCGAATACTTTCAATACATTGATTACAATTCACACAAAAAAATAATGAACAAATGCTATTAAGCAATATAATTAATTTTTTAAAAACCTTTAATTAAAGGGAAAATCATGGAATTTGGAAAAAATTCTTTCTAGAAGAAAAACTCTAGTGTTTTAAATATAAAGATTTTTACAATTCAGTAAACATCAACTTTAATAAAAATCAGAAAAAATACTAACTTATAAATGCACTTTTTTTAAAAAAAAAATAAAAATTTTCAGTCATTTAATAGAAAATTTTGAGTACCCTCAAAAATTAAAATATCTTAATGTTCTTTGGAAAGGTGCAATTAGATCTTTCACCTGACATATATACTAAGTTTCAGCACAAAAGCTTCTAATCTGATAAAGTTAAGCATGACACATCCATCCCGATTTTCAGGTATAAAACTGTGTGTAACTTCTCCATCTGCACCGATCTTAACTGTCTTTGGAACACCACATTTAGACAATCCTGATGTGTGTATGTGAAAAATATACCATGTAGCATACAGAACAAAAGTAAAAATTGGAGTTACAAGGTCACTTCAAAGTAAGTTTACATCGAATACTTGGATAATTTTAGCAATTTTTTATTTCAAAAAAATTTGCTCAACCATCATCTCATCTTCAAAAACACAAAATACAAGAGAATTAACAATATATATACACACACAGTGTACACGCCATAACAAATTCCTGCACAATGAAAAACTATCACACATTGGTTGTTTTCTTTTATAGCCCATAATATAATTGATACACACTCTCAATAGAAAAAAGTTCTTGGTTTGCGAGTTGTAATTGCAAAGAACAATCTCTGCAAAAACAGGTTGAAAGCTTTCCTACAGCACAATTATTGTCATTACAATTATTTGATTTCATCAAGTCACAAGGATTTTTCAAAACTATTGGGAATCAGAACTTTTTAATACATTTTCGAAAACCATTACACATCTTTATTCTACTTACTCTGATTGTAGAACCATCTTCATTTTGAACCATTGTTGCGCCAGGGTAAATATCAGGACCATTAAGTACAGCTTGTCTAAGATCATCTACATTCCATGGGGTCACTGGGGTAGGGTATGTAAGAACTTTTGCAAAAGCTTCTGGAATTCCAATTTCATCAACTCCTAAGTTTGGATCAGGAGTTATTACAGTGCGTGCAGCAAAATTTACTCGTTTGCCCATCATATGCATGCGAATTAGTCCTTCTTTCTTACTAATAACCTGCAACAAAACAGTATTTTCTGAACCTACAAAAACATGCATATGAAAGTTATATTTTACAAAATACTATAGATTTATTCCACCTTTGGAGCTGTTAAGCCTCTTTAATTCTCCTTTAAATTTCATGGTACACTTAAGCAAGGTCTTCCATTTTTATCAGCTTGGCATTTTATTCATAATTTGGTATGTTGTAGTTTATTTCGGGTTGTTTAACAAATTGTTCAGTAATTGTTCACATTTCATTAGTTATCTGGTGCCATTTCCATGTGAGAATGTTTGTGCAGATATGTTCTATTGTGACTTGCACATTGTGGATACTTGATGCCGAAAAACCAATTGGAAGTAAAACAAACGTACATACGTAACTTTTGGAGCCGTTTATGAGAAAATTTTGAAAATGTCCGGGGGACATCATGTAACATACCCCCAGATTTTAAAGAACGTTATTCAAAATTTCAAAGCGTCAACTAGAGCCAGTCAAATGGGGATTCTTCAATTTGGAAAAGTTTGTACTTGTGGTTTTGGCGCTAGCAGCGTTCACAGATGGATGGAAACGATCCGTCCGTCCGTGCATTGCGGTGAATAGAAGTGCAATGGTTGTGCTCAGTGACGTGAACCGTGGCCTGCGCCATGAACTGTGGTCAGTGCAGTGGACTGTGGTCAGTGCAGTGGACTGTGGCAGTGTTTAGGACTGTGCGACAGTGCAAAAGAAGTGAACAGTGTAAATAAATAAAGAGAAGTGTGCCGCATAAAGAAATCATCAAGTGAAGACTATCTGAACATAAATCATGTGTTTTCATTGATAAATGTTAAGAAACAAAATAAACATTTGTTAAAATAATATCCTAGTTATAATTCACCACATAGAATTGTAACAATATGTTGGTCAATAAACATTCCAGTGTTTATGGTTGTAAAGTTTCTTCAACATTCAAGTTCAAATAAACAGTTAAATATCAAAAACTATTTCACTTATGAAGCTAGAACTACACGAACGTTCATTTGAGATATGCAAGACACAGTATACAAAATTTCATAAAAATCTGGGATGGTTGCAAGGGGAGCCTAAACTACTTGACACGGAATGACCTACAAGAATTTAATTCCAATTGTTTTTGATTGAATACCCTTAGACCTTAATGGCTGACTGGGAGAGGTGGTTCAGGGCATCAACTAAAATCTTTGTAGTACCACTGACCAGGAGGTCCAAGTTCAAGTCTTGACAATAGCAACAGTTTTGACACTAGCCGTATAACTAGTACTGTAGCAGTATGAAAAAGAATTCTAGTGGCTGGCTGCTTTGATCAGTAGTTTTCTGTGGTTTCTCTGATCACCTCCAGGTGAATACTGGGGCAGAACTCAACCAAACAGAACATGCATGATCATTTCTTTCTATTCCTTGCCCTATCCTACCCTTTACTTACACACACTTACATGCACCACACTACCACACATGCCGGGAGACAGGTTGGGAGCTTAGAGCTTGTCCTGGGTGGAGGGATACCCTTCTGGTGGGAGGTATCTTGTTGGCGATTTTGAAAAACATTCTTTAATTTTTGGGGTACTTTACACGAAATCCCTGACATGCTTTAAAGGATGTCATAAAATTCTCTTAAAAGATCTGGTTAAAAGTCTGCTCACAAGTAATTTATGTTTTCTCAAATTTAAAATAGAGTACAAATCATACCAATCCAGTAAAAATATGGTAACATTTCACTAAACAAGTCAAAAACCTATTTCCAACTTATAAGAGGCCAAATTCCATTCCTTTGGGTATCGTTTATAAAGGCTAGTACTCTTTTCAGAGAAGTGAGAGGGGCTACTAATGAAAATATGGATTTTGGAAAGCCACATTGCAATTTAGGGCACTATAACAAGATTTTGAGAGATAGGCAACAGGTCCACAATTATTATAAAATCAGTGGTGATAAGAATACATGCAGACATCATAAAATTAATAAATATCAGACAACTTTTTAGTGTAAGATATTGTCAAATACATTTGAATTGCATTTGCTTGTTACTCAATGCACTTTTTTCATGCATACATTTGTTTTCTGCTTGCATACCAGTGAAATTAGTGGATGTTAGTTGAGAAAATACACATATTTCTTCAAAAAATGATCAATACATTTTTTCCAAAAGACTCCCAATTTACAACATTCCGACCAGCTTCGTCCAACTATCAAAATATGTATAGGAAACTGGTTTTGCTATTATTGGGGATATATTATTAATATTTAACTGAAATTTATGAAATTAATTAAGTATTTTAATGCTTGGGAACAAATAGGCTAATTAAATGTCAAGAGGAATAACAGAACGTGTAGTTGCCATTAACATGCAATGTAATTACTAGAAATAAACAATCAATATCCAAGAAAGAAAAAATCAAAAGAAGAGAAAAGAAAAATAGAAACAAAAAACACATTAGAAATACACTCCCTGAATTTGGTACTAACTACAAAATCCAACAAAATTTGATGCTTACAAAATCTAATGTTTCAATTACATACATTCACAACAGAGTAAACACCCTCAC
The DNA here is from genome assembly GCA_964035755.1 of Teleogryllus oceanicus. Taxonomy (NCBI): domain Eukaryota; kingdom Metazoa; phylum Arthropoda; class Insecta; order Orthoptera; family Gryllidae; genus Teleogryllus; species Teleogryllus oceanicus. Next base: position 108,684,302 of record CAXIVR010000003.1, read on the forward strand.
AAGTCAAATAGCATTAATATGTTATTCAATATTGTAAAACTTGGCAAATCTCCAAAACATACCTGCTTAAGACCTGCAGGTGCATTCGCCGTGTTCCTTCGTGTATTATTTAGTTCTGCATCTACAAGATGACCAACAGCTGCCTGAAGACTTTGCCAAGAATTATGGAGTTTCTCTACTGGCGATGCACCTGGCATAGTCTGGTACAATTGCTGACCTTCCTCACTTAACTGATCAACTGTGCCACCATTTACAATATGTGCTGCTTGACGAGTCACAATGCTATGTTCCAAGACCTGAGACAAACATTAATGTGAATAAATAATGTTAATTTCCTTTTTGATATTAAGATTATAATCTCCCTCACTAAATATTCATAACTCAAAGTTGTAATTCTTCATACACTCTATATATCCCACAAGTGATAGATTGTATTTAAAAAGGATGCTGAAAAACGATTAGTTGTAATTCTGTAAGAAGCTAATTAAGGTGCAAAAGATATAGTCCCCACAAAATGTTTACTTAGATAATTTGTGGGATGAAGTTGCTGCCAAAATGACCACAATGTGTAAATTTAGAGGTTAGGTTGAATTTTGATAGATATTTATCATGAATTCATACACTCTACAACTCAAAAAAGGTTTTTTTCCTTTGGTTGGAAAAAAAAGGAATTTTTAAAATATTACCTTTTTTAAATCGAAATATTGAATAAATTGAATGTTTGTTTACAGAACCTCAATGTATTCCTACATTCACTGCAACTGCAGAGAGCACCCCCCATTTCTTACGTGGAATAAAAATAAATTGAAATACAGAAGAAGTAGTTTGGTTCCTCAGTCACGAAAATCATCAGCTTTAATGTCACCAAATTTGTAGTTTTTTATTCAGATGGCCTTGTAAAACTTAGATAAGAATTTTATTATTGTAATACATTGAATGAGAATGTTTCAAACAATTAATTTTGTTATGATTGAAGTTTGATTATATTGATGTTAAAAAAATAAACATTGACCAAATTCAAGACACATTTTATTGATCACAATGTTTCAATCCCACGTGAGATTTTTTTACATGAAAGGTAAATCTCTATAGTGATAAACATTAATTAACTAGTGGTGTTACAACTAACAATTATGTAAAATTTATAATACTGAATTTCTGCACAAATTAACACATTTCATCACTTCTAAAACCCATTATCAATCGCAGCACATTAGGCATGAAAATTTACGCCAATGCATTGACAATCCAAAACACAGATCCATTCACCCAGAATCACCACCCAACAATAAGAAATTATTCTAAGAGTTCCCAACTGCCGTGTCACAGCATTCCCATTGTTGCAATTCAATTTGATAACTCCTGAGAGATTTTAGCAAAAGAAGTACAGGAAATTTGAATCTGCAATTTTGAAAATAAGCAAAACTAGGCTAAATCACTAATATGTTTAAAAAATTGTACATGGCCTTTTTTAAAGAACATTTTTAGCACAGATTTCCTTTTTACAAAAAATTTCCATCATCAATCCTGTACTTTTACAATGTTCATTTTGTGGTGTTTGCAATTTTCAAAAAAACAGAGTTCACCACTTTCTTCACCATTCTTTGCTACATAAATGAGAGAAATTTAATGAAAAATTTGGACAATTTTTTGAGAAAATAATTGGCCTAAGTCTCAATCAAAATTCCAACCAAAATATTCATATTTTGAAACATATATCCAATGCGGTAGAATATCAACATCAGAAGTCAGGGTTATCAACGTGCCCGTAACACACGATTGTTTGGCTTATGTCCGGAATCTGAGCCCAGCATTCATCCATTAACTATAAATTGTTTTTTTTAAATTTGTGTGAGAAAAGCTAAGTCCTGAGCTCCTAAGACAAAGAATATTTTTATCACTGTTTCGATATCTATATCATTTCAGATTAATGACTTTAGTTTATTAAATTATATAAGGGTGAAAATAAGTTTTTCTGAAGAGAAATTATTAATTGAGAAGAAAAATTATTAATTGTGAACATGCCTGTGGACATGTAGTTTACCTGTACATACATGTAGTTTTTGCTCTGAAATTAAAAAAGAGAATACATCTAGAATTCTTTGTTGAGAGAAACAACTGGATACATCAAAAATGTTCAGGCATCACTTATAAAGATTTCAAAAAGATAGCAACTGAAATCAAGAAGAATAACCTCAAACGGAGATGTGCTAGTTGTAAAAGTAAGGTTAGGTGATTATCTCTGACGATACTTGACGTAAATGATGAAAGAGTTGTCTCTCAACTAGAAAAATTACTTGAAAAACACCTTACACCCTTCAAAAAATATGTTGAAAATTCTTTGAAGCACATAAGAGTGTGAATTCATGCCTTCCAGCACTGCATACACAGCTTGTGAGAGGAATAGGTCAATAACTTGATGGCAGTGATGAATCCTTCCCTTCTTTGGGAACTGGGATGATGATGACTTCTTGCAAAAAGTAGGGATGGTGTGCTCTTCCCAGAACCGGTTATAGAGCCGGAGAAGAAATTGCATGGCTGTTTTGGGAAAATGTTGCAGCATTGAGTTGTGGATTTCATCAGAACCTGGTGTCATTCTTTTTGCAAGCATCAGAGCAGAACACATTTCATACACGGAGAAATGGGTACTATAATCCTCATGTGCTCTGCTTGAAAAATCCAAAGCGAGTTTTCCATTCTTTCTTTAAGCAAAAGGAAATTTGAAACATAGTTTGCCAAACAACATATTTTCATATTGAGTGGCAAGTTCCTCTGCAACAGCATCTCGAGCTGTGAACATCTGACCATTTTTAAGAAGATCTGGCACTGAGTTTGGGGAAGGATATCCCTTAATTTGATGTACCTTCCTCCATACCAGACTTGCTGGCATATGGTAATTCAGAGAGGAGATGTATGCACTCCATGATGCATTTTTACTTTCTAAAATGGTTCTCCTTGCCTCCACTCGGCACCTCTTGTAGTCAATTAGGTTATCTGCGATTGGATAGTTTTTGAGACATGCCAACGCTTTCTTACAAGCATCGACAGCCTTTGAGCAATCCAAGTTCCATCACGGGATGAAGGGGTGGCGCGATTTACCGGTCGACTTAGGAATTGAATGTCTGCAGCTTGTAGTATGGCACTGTTAAAATTTGCTGCCGTTTCCTCCACACTGACAAACTCGCCCTCCGAATTCACTTGGAATGTCAGCCAGTCAGCACATTGGACACACCATTGACATGGTGCACCAACCCACAAGCAAGTCCATCAATGTGAACGATAGTGGGGTAATGGTTGCTTCTGTACTGGTCACCTACGATGGACCATTGCAGGACGGTTGCAAGAGAAGGGCTGTTTGACAGCCCACTGCTATCCTCAGTCTTAGCTTTCACAGTGCCAGAGAGGGATCAAGAAAGATCAATAGGGAACTTGGAACTGACGTTTGCTCTCATGAAAGGACACTGTCTCAGCAGCTCTAATCCCCTGGATCTATCATTCTCTAAGAAAGGTAGGGCATTGCTTTATGTTGGCCAGATGGTCACCTTTGCAATTAACACAATGCGGTTTAGTGGTGCAGGTTCGTGCATCGTTTTCCCGCACACCAGGTTATTTGCCATGCACCGTGGTTGTATATGGCCGAACCTCTGGCACTTGAAACACTGCAAAGGGTTAGGTACGTATTGGCGTATGTGAAGGTTATAAAAACCGCACGAGATCCTTCAAGGGAGAGTTGGAAGATTGAATGGCAGAATAAGAGTGAGAATTCATGCGTTTCATATATCACTAATATATGTTTCAATCACCATTAAATCTCACGAATTATGCAAAAATTTACATTACTGCAATAGTAAACACATGAATTCTATTGTTGGGGCACATTAGTACGATATTGTGAGGTGTTGCTTCTGATATATCTATATAAACAATATCCATACACCGAGGTTCGAGAAAAATGGATACAAATAATTCTCCTGAACCTAAAGATGCCTAAAAAAAGTATGTTCGGTTAGGAAATTGGCACGTTGACTTCCAGTGGCGACCACTTACACCTTCACATCATCAGTAAATATGATTACCCAAGCAGTTTCCTTTGGTGGAATGTGAGGTAAATGAAGTTAATTTAATATACATTTTTCTAATTGTACTAATAATATTACAATTAAGAATAATTATTCCCAAAACCAATGTGAATTACTTCTGAATTGTCTGAATCTGATTTGTTTTGTACATCACCATATTTTTACTTTAACAAACATTTGACTTGCAATGAATGATGGTTGTTTAGATTGCTAAAGATGTTAAATTTCTTAACATACAAGTAGGTACAAGTGCACTAAACAAACCTGCAGGGTTCATGTTAACAGGGGTTAAAGCGATGTACCAATAAACATCCTTAACAACGTAAATAAACAACCATTGATTTAGTCAAATGATTTTTAAGAAACAAATATGGCCATGTATAAAACAAATCAGATTCAAACAATTCAGAATAAAAGTAACTCATTAGTTTTGGGGATAATTATTAATTGAAATATTGTTAAGGGAACAATTAGAAACACATATTACGTAATTAATCTCATTTTCCTGGCATTCCACTGAACTGTTTTCTGGAATTCATACGATGTAACGTTGTCTCTACTGGAAGTCAAAAGCACCAATTTTCTCGCCAAACATCATTTCTTTAGGTTCAGGAGAATTATTTGCAAAATCTTTCTCAAACTATGGTATACAAATATTGTTTAAACAGATATATTGCTAGCAACACCCCTCCAAAATGTACTAACATGCTGCAACAACAAATACATTTGTTTACTATCACAGTAATGTAATTTGCACATAAATCATGAGATTTTGTGGTGACCAATTAAAATGCTGAACATACAACGAAATGTTACAATCTTATTACTGCCTTGTCCAAATTAAAAATCTCTGTTCCATTATGCTCTGCCTCGATTTTTAACTTTTAGCCTCTGCAGTGATAAAATCACATAGACATGAAAGCTATAACAACATGGTCAATAATTCTAAAAAGCATATTATTCCTTCTAATCAATATTTTGGTATTATTTTCCTCCACATTTTGCATATCAGATTGCAAATTCTGTCTCAAAATAACTTCACCTTTCTTAATTAATTCTGCTGTAATGTTATCTGTTCCAGACAACTTCTTGTCTTTCAGTTTATTTACTAATTGTTAAACTTCATTGGAGGTTGAAGAATCAACACCACTCATATATATTGATTTTTTAATTTTTTTTTTTTTTTTTTTTCCTTTTTTATACTTCTTTACATCTTTACAAAATTTACGTAGTTAATTCATTCTTTGTGTATTTTTTCTCTTTTTCTTTCTGCATACTGCTCTTTCCTTTTTCCTTTGAGAGGCATATTTTCCTTTGTTCAAGTGCCCTCTAACCATTTCTTTCTTGTCTTATTTTTCCTTGTACAACTTTTCTACACTTCTCATCCCACCACTCATTCTTCTTCACTTTGTTTTCAGTTTCAATTGCCTCTTAGGCAATTTTTATTAAGCAGGATTTTATGCTTCTAAAATTTTTTTTTTTTTTTTTTTTTTCACTAAGTAAATTGGCATGATTCCATCTCTTTAGTTGAAGTTTTTTTATTGATGGACACTCACTTTTGCTTCATTATTGTTTTAACAAGAACAAGAATATCACAGTTTGAGCCTGTAAGTGATGTAGCATCTTTTATTACTCTGCTTTTGTTGAAGTTAACTAGAACATAGTCAATTTGATTGATGGTTGTCATGAAAACTGAAAACTAAGTTCCCTTGTGGATATCTGTGTGTTTAAATAGTGTGCTTGTTATTATCATTTTATTCATTACTATTTTTTATTATTATTTATTCATTTTATTCATCATTCATAATTATGGCAAAGTTTACCAAAAGATTGCCTTTTTCATTGGATTCTTGGTGTAAGATTTGGGCTCCAGCAACCTTGATGTCCCCTTTCTTTCCTAGCTTGTGCATTAGCGTCTCACATAACAATAACACGTTTTGGTATTTTGTCAACAGGCTTTTGTAGAACATTTCTTTCACATCCACTTTTTTCTCTTCCATGCATACACATTAACCTTACTTATATTATAGACTTTTCCTTTAAATCTTAGTCTGCACATACTTTCATAAATACCTTCAAAGCCTAAAATGCTCTTCTCCAGTTCTTTCATAATAAGAAAGCCAGTCCCTATCTGTCCCAGCTTCTTCTCCAAATCTCTGTACTACAGAGTGTATTCTTTCTTTCATCAGGGCCCGGCCAGCAAATCTCTTGTAATACGATAATCTTCATTTTGGTCTTTTGTAATTCCTCAGCAATCTCCTGCGCCTCTCCAACATGCATTATAGTAGTGACATTCTAATATTTAATATATCTAATACCAAATAGTTATATCATGTCTGTTTAACATGCTCGTTCTGTTTTAAATTGCTATCCAACTTATTTCTATATGGAGCTTTGAAAGTGATTAGTATTTGTTACAGACATTGGGTGCTGGCCTAATCCCAATTTCTTGGAGAACCAGGATAAGTCAGGGGTTTACTCCAGTAGGAGGGTTGTCTTTACCTTGACTATGGAGTCAGATCAACCCATTGACTTTCTGTCACGGTTTTCTTTCCCTTAGTTTTTGGAGATCCCTCCCCTCCCTACAAGGTAGCAGATTGATTTATGTTGAGCTTATTCCCCTAGAGAGATGCACTCTATATATTATGTAAAATCTATTGGACATCATGGTCTATTGTTAAAAGTAATACAATAAAATAAAAACACTTTAATGTCTGCAAGTTTCAAGACTCTCAAAAAATGCTTCAGGTATTTCTTTTCTCTTTTATGCCTGGGATTTTTCTTGAATTTCTAGATCACACATTAATGTTTCCTTCTCAATTTTCTCACATTAATCCACTATTCCCATGCAAAATCTTTCAATGAGCTAAATTTACAGCCTACAAAAATAATCATAAACTTATAGGAGGGCACTTCATTAATAAAACTGAATTTTTAAAGTGCAATAGTTCTGTCTTCAGTCCAACTTGGGAACTTGATGTTTCTCAACTTCCAACAAAGTTTCATTCCCATAAGATTTACACTGTTAAATCTTACGGGAATGACACAAATTCTCTCCAAGAAAAGCACATAATATGTGTGAGAAAGGATGCCATCATTTTTCAAGTGCTCAAGTGACTCAAAATCCACTAAGTTAAGCATTAAGCATCACGCAAGACAATGGAAGTTCTTCAGGGACAATTAATTTGTCCTTATATCAACAACAGCAATCTAATCTAAATTTTTAATATTATAGTTAATTTTTACGCTTCTTTTAAACTGATAAAATCTAATCTGCAAACAACAACAACAACAATAATAACAACAACAACAACAACAACAATAATAATAATAATATAAATTATTACCATAAATACATAATAAAATAATATATTTGATATAAGAATGTAAATGAAAAGATTATTAGTATTTCTTTCTAATTTCAATATTCTTACCTGCTGGAAGACCATTGTCTGAGGATGTTCATTCATCTTGCCCTTAACAAAATTTACAGGTCGAACTTTTGGGGGTGGTACAGGAACAATTTCCACAAAAAATACATCAGTAGGATACTGTGATTCGATTCTCCGAAGTACAGGTGCCAGCACCAGGATAAAGTCAGAAAACTCAGTCCACAAAGCACGCAGATGATTTCGAGCTTCTTCAGGGGTGATAAAACTGGCAGAGGTACTTACAACCTGGGAAAGAAATATCAAATTATTTCATTAATATTAAACTAATCACCTGCCAATCATCTACATTTCATCAACTACAATTTACCTCATGAGAATGTTTTAGTAATTTCAAATAATATAAAAATGTGAGAGCATACATTAAAAATAGTATTTTGTACTCGAATGTGCAACAGAAGAGGTCGCAAAAATTGAAACAGTCCTCTTGGATCATAAGTAGTGGCACTTTCAGGACCAAAACTCTTGCTTTTTTTAAAGTATAAATGAAGTCAATGGGAATCTTAGACCATCAATAATTACTGCCTTTGTAGCAGAAAGCGCTTCATTGCAATCAATGCTCAAGCATTGAATCAGCTATTTGTGGATAAAACTATTTGAATGCTTGTTGAGAGGAATATTTCCACAGAGAGAAAAGAGAGAGAGGAGGAGAGAGAGAGAGGGAGGAGAGAGAGAGAGAGAGAGAGAGAGGAGAGAGAGAGAGAGGGAGGAGAGAGAGAGAGAGGGGGAGAGAGAGAGAGAGAGGGAGGAGAGAGAGAGAGAGGAGAGAGAGAGAGAGAGGAGAGGAGAGAGAGAGAGAGGAGACAGAGAGAGAGAGGGAGGAGAGAGAGAGAGAGGAGAGAGAGAGAGAGAGGAGGAGAGAGAGAGGAGAGGAGAGAGGGGAGAGAGGAGAAGAGAGGAGAGAGAGAGAGAGAAGGAGAGAGAGGAGAGAGAGAGAGAGAGAGAGAGAGAGAGAGAGAGAGAGAGATCCAAGACCAAGTTATCAGTACATGAAACTGTTCACCACAGTGGAATACACAACTAGACATAACAATGTAGCTAAATTATACATCAGAAGCGTGTTTATAAGTTCTCTTTTTCTGAAGACATAATCCCTTGTTACCAAGTGTACCCCACAAGAAAGTACTCAATAATGATTAAGCAAAAATACATTGAGACAGAACAATTACATTAGATGAAAGTATTCTATACACAAGACTGGATTCAACACTTAGGAAAACTGATAAAAAAAAGGTGTGTCCAACATAGCAATATCAAAAACTTGCAACATCCAAACTGCCTACAAACATTTAGAATTAAAAATACTTATTACCTCTTAAATTTGTGCACATACACAGACCATGGTGTAATATCTTATAGGAAACATTGAAGGAAATAGATTGCACAGATCCTCGTTTGTATCTTTGCAAAAGGCAATTATTTTCGCAATGTGAAAGACTGGTTGAAAATTTCTAAGAGATCTTTAAAAATTAGTAATAGTAAGTTTTATCTCACCCTGGTTTCATCACAAGAAATTAACTTAATGAGAATTGCCCCACCTAATAACCTTAAGTTGTAGATGTAGCTAGGTAAAGCCTTTCCAGCATGTGCTGCAATGTGTCACTGATGATTATAGTTATTTCTTTATTTTCATTGTATCTAATTTCTTTAAGGTGTCAAAAAGTCTGTCAAAACTAGAAGTGTTCACCATCATTCCATTCACAAAGATTATATAGAACCAAAAATCATCTCATGTCCACAAGTGACATGATGGTAATAAAATGTTCTTGCAACATTTTAAGGAGAGAAATAAACTGGATTGAACTGAATCCCTTCAGAAGATTAAGAAGGAGTAAAATTGCAAAAATGAGAAAGGGGAATAACACAGCTGACTCCCCATCTCTGAAAGGGTGGGGAGCTGTCAGAGGGCATCTGCTAAATGGGAAAAGGCAGACATCCTGTGAAGACTTGTGTATTTCAAGAGTGTAACAATAAAAGTTCCCTTCGGTACCAAAGATGGTAGCCATCCCCTCAGGAATATGTAGAGTTAAATTAATGGCATGATGGTTGGGATGGGGATTGCAAATACCTTACAGCCTTAAATAAATAAAATTCAAAAAAGTGAATAAAGATAATTAATGGAATATACTGGTTTTGATTGCAACCACCTCTTATGAGGTATATGCAGCAAGTTTAAACAGAACAAAAAAGTTTAATAATGAAAGTTCATAAAAAAGTTTAAAATATGTATATTCAATCACATATGTATATTTGCACCATCACATACATATATTATTTGCAAACACACAACTTAATTTACAGAACAATCATGTATTCGTGTTACTAGAATTTGGATGCTTTAGTTATTTATATACTATAAACAAAATTATTAAAACATACACATAAAACGTATTGTGTAGATGCCTTCACTGGTCTCCAAACACACTGCTTTGACCATTTATCAATCAACATATTCTCTTTAGTAGATTGTTCAAAATTTAAGATGATGGATGCCTAGCAGTAGAAGATATTGTAATTGTTTTATGCTTTTGTTTGGTACTTTGAACTTCAATTTATTCAATAAATATTCGTCGTTATTATTATTATTATTATTATTATTATTATTATTATTGATGTCAAAGTTAGTTTTTATTATTATTATTAAACCATGTTTTGTGGGTCCTCGATACTAAAAAATTGATTGATAGCACATCTACCTGTCCAATGGTCAACGAACAACACTATCACGCCTTTTACATTAAGCTACTGGTACATTTTCAAAATAAAAATAAGAAGGGGGGGGGCACCAATTGACCTCGGATAGCTTAAAGAATGCTTAAGAGAATGATTCAGATCAGATTTTCCTTGAAATCCCTATTTTTCAAATATTGCAAAAATTCAAAATTTTTTTTGGTGTCTTCCTACAACTAAAATATTGAAGATAAGAGTTTTTTTGTTAATGAAATCTGTTGTTTAAATACAGATTTTGAAATAAGGTCATGTGGAATATTTTTCCAAAATTTGCGATCTTTTCCCATAATTTTATGTGAAATACAGACAATAATTAACTTTGTTTAAACTATTTTTTTTTTCAAAACCGGCGCCAATTTTTTTGATTAAATTTTGTTCTACAATAGTCTAAGAGAATGCTTAAGAGAATGGTGCAGGTCTCATGTTCATTGAAATCCCTAATTTACGAAAATTGCAAAAATTCCAAAGTTTGCAATGGTTCATCATAAACAGGTCTTGAAGTAAGGTAACAGTAGATATTTTGCAAAAATGAGTTTTTCTTGAGTAATTTTGCTTCAAACGTACACAATTTTTAAATTTTAAACAATTATTTTTTCAGAAACCTCCAGATTTTTTCTTTGTATGTAGCAAAGAACGGTAAAGAAAGTGGTTCTGGTCCCGTTTCCAGTGCATTCTCTGCATTTTTGAAAATTGGAAAAAAAAATTTGAAATGGTAAACTCCTTAAAAAAAGTGTTTAAGTAAAAATCGTAAAAAATGGTATATGTGAAAACGAACTGAGCATCTCACTTAGCATTATAAGATGTGGTAATAGATATAAAGACAAGTAGTGTTGATAAATATAACAATATTCTTTTGCTTTGGTTAAGTGACTACACAATTTATAATGTCAGATATTTACAATTTTTTTCGAGATGCATTGATATACCTTCAGGAGTCCTCTCCTATTCTTATTATTTATTAACGACTTGAAACTCTTCCTCCCAAATTGTATATTTTTATTATTTACAGATGATTTGAAATTTTTAAAGAAATAAAAAATGTCAATGATTACAAAGAGTTACGGAAATGTCAGGATAATGCATTAAATTGGAGTAACCGAATTTAAATTTTTTAAAAAAAAAAAATTTACTAAACTCAACAATCCATACTATAAACAATACAGGATTAGAATCTATCAATGAAGTTAAAGTTTTAGGAGCTATATTTGATCCCAAACTGAAATTTGACAAACATGTTGATTATATCATTGGTAAAGCTAATCACGTTAGGTATTATACTAAGAACTACATCAGATTTCCAAATTCCACTTACAATGAGAACTTTGCATTTAACCTCAGTAAGACCAATACTTCTTCATTGATCTAAGAACTGGTCTCCTTACTATAATATTATTATAAAAAAGTAGAAACTGTACAACACAAATTTTTAACTTCATGGCTTGGAAATTAAAATTACCTTCACCAAGATTTACATATGACTACACCAATACATCATCATATCTTCAAATTCGTTCTCTTGAATTATTTAGGAACTCTAACATCACTGTAATTTTAATAACCTTATAAATAATGAAATAGATGGCATTGAACTATTGTCCTTAATTGATTGGAAAATACTGTTGCGCACTCCAAGAAATTATCTCAACCAATTTATATACCAATTTCCAATTCAAACTTGGGATTCAATTCACCAATATGGTAAATGTGTAGAATTGCTAGCAACTGCAATATTGATTTATATTGTACTTTGTTTGAAAAATTTATAAATCGTGCAAATTCATTGTATTTGAAAATGGATGGCTATGCATGTATTTTATGTTTTGTTATTGTTTTGTATATTTGTATGTTTTGTATTTTAACTTATATTTTGAATATTTTATGTTTTGTACGTTTTGTGTACCTTATATGATCTGTATATTCTAGCCATTGGCATTTTGTTGCTAGTGGTATGTCATACATATCAGTGGCCATCGATGCTTGTAGCAACCCATTGTTGGAATATCGCACTGATAACAGAATGTTATAGTGAAGGTTGTTTGTTCACATTAATATAAATTAATGATTTTACGGCTGAAATATGCATTGCACATTATTAGATTGTACATTTATGTAGAACGTGAATACACTGAATTTAAAGGCAAAAAGCTGTCTCCATCTAAATGTTTCAATTTTTTAAAATATATATTTTCCGTGCTTTGTTTAAGAATTTTTCCAATGGTAGTTGATATGTAAGATAGAAATTGTCATATTGTAATACTACCAAACCATTAACAATATCACGAGAATGTATGATCTGTAGAACACCACTAGTTATTACTGTTATTCATCACGTGTAACCTGCATCATTTCAACATATTCTCTCCTGATATTAGTTACTCCTAGTACATTGAATAAATAAATAAAAAGAAAAACCCATAAAAAAAGGAGGAAGGTTTTCAGTATCAAGAATATAGAACTGAAAAATCTAGATATAAACAAGCCTAAACACAAAATAATATTAAAAAGAAGTTTTCCTACATGTTAGTAGCTAATTCAATTTTTAGAAACTTGGTTTTGTATGTACTAGTATGCAATATTGTTTTGAAATCATCACATTACGATATATCAATTTTTGCTTATCCTTTGCAATTTGGCAAATTTGGGCATTATTTTTCATATTTTATTAGTTTAATTTGTATGTATAAAATGATATACCTTAAATAGAATAGATAGTTTGTATTTGCCTACACATGCATACGCAAGGAAAAATCCTTCATGAAATAATGTGTTGATACATTGTTTTGTATATTTTACCTGTTAAATAAATAAAATAGAAAAATAATTTTTTTTAAAAAATGAACTGTACACCAACTCACCTTTCCATTCTCTATTTTATTATGTGTAGTCATTAATCTATTGTAGAGCAAAGTGATTTTTGCAATTGGCTTCTTACAACTGAGGCACATTTTTCTTTGTTTGAACTGCTCCTTGGCCATTGCTAAAAACTGTGCACGTAGAATTTCCACATTTTTTGATTCTTCTGCACCAAGCATTTTCATGTTGTATTCTCCAAGTACCTGTAAGAATTTAAGAATGAATTTTGCAGTTCGTGTTGATTATACATTTTTTTGGGAATTATTGGACATACATCCTTCATGCACTGCAACTGTATGTGTGTATATATATATATATATATATATATATATATATATATATATATATATATATATATATATATATATATATATATATATATATATATGGAGAGGGAGACAGACAGAGACGTGCACACGCGCAAGACGCCCACGCGCACAGATGCGCCCACACACATGCGAGTGCACGCGCCCACCCACACACACACGCACACACACACACACACACACAGAAATAGAGATAAATGAATTCTCATTTCCTCTATTAAAACAAAGAAAGAATTCTTTAAATTATTCATTTCTGAACAGATCAATCGGGAGTAAAATGAATATTTTTTATTTAAAACAGTACCACCAGTAAAAAAAATATTCCCCAAAACTATTATCTCAGCAATTTTGTATACATACAGCAGATTTATTTATTTATTTATTTTACGTCAAAAAAACAGTTAAAAACTGGATGACGTGCTATGGGGAAAAGTGAATTGTGTGCACATTTTCAAAATTCTGTGATCCCTACACTTAGTCATATACTACTTAAATTTTGAATTTTTGAAAGGGAGAAAAAAAAACAAAAACTCCCATGCAATAAAATCTATTTTCAAGGATAAACAAGCAATAAATTTTGAATTTTGAAAAGGAGAAAAAAAAACTCTCATGTAATAAAATCTATCTTCAAGGATAAATAAGCAATAAATTTTGAATTTTGAAAGGGAGAAAAAAAAAAAAAAAAAAAACTCCCATGTAATAAAATCTATATTCAAAGATAAATAAGCAATAAATTTTGGCTCTTATCACTTCCTGCCGTGACAACATGGAAACGATAAATTGAATAATTGTATTTCCCACTGAATTCTAGAAGACGTGCACAGAAAATGAAGTTACATTTATGTCCAGAAGCAAAACAAGGGGTCATCTCAGCATTTGCTCAATGAATCAGGGAAACTGGACGAAAAACCTGATCGAGATGGGGGTCATTGACCCTGAAGCTGTAGTACAATAGTTGTTACAGGTTGTTTATACTCATTTATACAGTCCAAATGGTAAATAATGCATTATGTATCATTGTTAAAATTAATGTTACTTTTCTTGTGATGCTCAGTATAGTCTCTAATTGTATAGAAACAGTTATGCAGCAGAAACGATTTCACTTGGGATTTAAACTTTTCTATTGAATCGTTTAATGTCATCAGGCAAAGTGTTGTAAAATAATAAATGTAATAAATGTAAAATGTTGTAAAATAAAATAATGTACATGTATTGTATGTGAATTTTTTGTAATGAGCTGTTAATACTGTCCCCTGATGAATATGATTTCTACGTCGAGTGTTATAGTAATAGACTTCGGCATTTTCTGAAAAAATATAACTTATTTTTTTGGAAACGTTCCAGATGGTTTTTGTGCCCAGCATGGTTGGAACGCTTATTTTAGAAATTAGAAGAAGAAAAGCTAATTTAAACAACTTTAGGAATCTGAATTTTAGCACATATTTAAAAATAGAAACATTACTTGTTTGTCCTCTCTTGTTACTGTTTTATAAGCATACAAATTATATAGTAAAATCTGTCTAAGCCGGAATCAATCGGGACATAAAAAAATTCTGTTGTAAGGAGAATTCCGTTTTATGCCATGTTCTCCATTTTATGATCCAATATTGACATTTCTGTCCTGAAAGCAGTATATTACATGACTTTATTAGAATGATCAAAATACAGTAACATATACTGTAATTAAAGAAGGAATCATCAATAAATAAATATTAAACACTCTTCATTGACAGCTTCTTATTTTAGTTAAAAAATACACACCTTCCTGGTTGTATTCGAATTGCTTGCATACTCTTTCAATGCACAATGTGTCACAACCCGGTTCTATGACTTTCTGATACCCTTGCATGGGCTTGAGGATTGCATATCTGGTCGAGGGGTTATGCCCTTTAACACATTCGCTGCCAAAGCTGATATGATGAGTCCATTCACAAGCGCCGAGAACCAATCTGCATTTCTACGCTTTTAAATTATCCAGTGGCCAAAGAAAATTGCTCTTCATCTTTTTGCAATTAACAAAAACAATGCTTATCTGTTATATTCTGGAAACAATGGAGTTAAAATAATCAGCCTGAAATTCCGTGAAAAATTTGTCAAATGCTTAATCAGACGACAAATGAACTCACTTGCAAGAAAAAAACAAATTAATGCAATTTTCATTATTTGGTAGCACTTCCACCGACGGAGAAAAAGATGCAACCAACAAAGCCATGTAGGGTTTGTAATGGGCAGAAGAAAAAGCGCGAAACACTTTATTTTTGTCCAGTATATGATGAAAACTCCGCACTTTTAGTGGAAATCTCTTTCAAAATTTATCACAGTTAATTTTAATAAAGTATCATTTCAGTACGCTGAGAGTACTATGTAGTCCTTTCCTGTACACCAAATATCCAAACTTTGCACGCATTTGCTACAACAATGCTCGTATTCAGGGATTTAGACAAGACAATCATGCAATCTCAAGGTCGATTTCTTCACTGACAGCTGAAGCCCATCTCCTTTGATGTCCAGTTACGCTGACAAAATCCTGTGTTACAGCGATTAAGAATTTAAAACAAGCTTGCAGACGCATTCATTTCATTAAGAACATCTTGCGACTCTGCCAATTGCATTAAACTCACAAGATAACCATTCCATTTCCACATTGAAGAGGTTCCATTTTATGCTGTGTAAAATGTTATTTAACTTCATGGGCTGGAGAAATTTTCTGGTTTAGGCAGATTTTTGGCTTATACAGGTTCCGGTTTAGACAGATTTTAATGTATATCACAAAGGCACTCTATGCTGAATTTCTTTTATAAGTAATTTGCATTGTGCAAATTAAGAATATTATGCTTCACCATTGTAACAGCAGCATAAGTTAATTGTGACTAAAAGAATTGCTCTTCCAGATATTATGAACATGCTTTGTTTTCCCTTCCCTCTATATCTTGTCATCATACCTTCACAAAGGAAAAGCACTAGCAGTGAATATTCAGCCCTTTCTCTTCTTGGAGAGAAAACTAAGCAGAGTTGGGGCGACATGACCTATGCTTGCACAAACACACTCAGTTTTTCAGGTAGGTAATTAACTTTTGCAGCCAAATTTTGGCAACCTGATACAGATTATCAATAAAAAATAATAACTTTATACAGAGCTAATTAAACATAAAGGTTAGAAGCACAATTTCAAAACATTACACATACATCTCTGACTTTTCCCATTTGTAATTAAAATTGATTTGAAGATTGATTCAATCAATGTTGCTCGCTTGATTCAAAGATTACAATAAAAGAAATTTAATTAAACTACAATTTCAAACTATAAAAACCTGACATACTTTTTCTAGGTAATCCTTAACATTTTCTCTGGCGAATGCTGACGCAGCAGCTTCACCAACACCTGATCTAGAAGCATTAATTGAAATCAATTTCTCTGCTAGTTCTTGGGCTTCCACCACATACCCCGCATCCAACAGCAGAAGTTGACCAATAAGAAGATAGCGATGCTCTCCAGACATCTAGAACAGAGGTAAAAATTTTTTTGTCACGTTACACACTACACTTATTATCCTCCACATAGTGAATAGCTAAAAAGTTCAAATATTAAACATTATATACATTAATACATATGTTATAATTAATAAAAAATGATGATTCTACCTCTTTTATTTATTGAACATTTTCAATTAACAATAAACTATAATACAATTTAAGCTGCACCCCAATTTATCGAGCTTATAAGAGACTAATCACAAATATAAATGATGGGCATTTTTTTCCTGAATGTAAGAGATCCACTTATAAAAATCTCTCATCTATAGCATTCAGAATTCCTCAGAAATGTGCCCCCCATCAGGCACAGTTTTTTTGTGACAACTACTTTTTAAAATCTGATTTTAAGTTTCTCTTTGACATGTCATAGGAAACCTAGCTTAAATGTAGTGATTTTATTCAACCTATATATAAGGAAATTATAGGTCATATCATGCTGAAGCACCAACAGGCAATACTGTGCAGGTTCATTCATGTTTTGACATGCTCAGACCAATTAATCTGGCATTGTCATGTGTCAGTATTAAATTGTCTATGAGCTTGTTTGCATAAATATCACTAGTGACACATTTCCTTCATTTGTGTTTAGAAGTGTAAGCTGTGTTTGAGTGTTTTGTATTTTCATCATAACAAAACTGTGTGTAAATCATGCAGATAACTTCAGTTGTATTGGTGGTGAGCTGACTTCAAAGGCTCAAGAAGCAAAAGTGATAGCTGCTTGCAAAAAAATATTATCAACATTACTTTGGCTGTCAAGATGGCGATTTGGAATGAGCTGACTCCAAATATTTGTTCTGTGTTACAACTGTTGTTTTGATAAATTGTTCACATCATATGCCATTTGCAATTTCTGATTTGAAGGGAATCTAAATGACTGTCATTTCTGTTTGACAAATATTAAAGGAATCTCGTATCCCTGATCAGAAAAAACTTAAACATGTCCATTAAGTGAATCCTGAAAAATACATTTACCACCATTGCATATTAATTTAGGAGAAATGAAAAATTTTGTAAAAGTTAAGCATAAACTTTCAAACGTATTCTAGTATTTGAAATTTCCCAAAGTGATGGTAAATTGAAAGAAGGGATTTTTAGGACCATAAATGCTGTCATTAATGGCTGATCAGTATACTGAAGAATTGTAAATCTACTGGAAAAAGTAGCCTGGCAAAAATTTATATTGCAATTTCCTTATATAAAATTGAAAACTATCAGACATAGTGGCTGATCTTCTGCATTCTTATTAAGCCATGGAATGGAACATATCTTTGAAAATTCACTTCTTAGACTGTGACAAAGTTTTCCTCCTGGAAAATATTGAGGATGTAAGCGATGAGCACGGTGAGCTTTTTCTCCGAAAATTTCTACATTGAAAATTGGTACCGATGCAAGCGTAGTTCTAATATGATGGCTGACTATTGTTGGACCAAGACAAGAGATGTTTCAGATACAGAATATGTCCGAAAATCATCATTACCACTTCCTAGGTACACTTGGAGTAGTCGTAACGTCAGTCAATACCAGTAGACTTCCATTTAGAGTTGGAAAGCTAGTTACAGATTTTATTAAAAATTATAAAATGTTCAAACGAATATCACAAAATTTCTGCCTGATGGAAAACTGAAATATTTGAATTTAGCATGAAAAACACTTCTGAAATATGTTATTTTTATTTTTGTGAAAAAAAGGTAATTTTTGTAGACCAGAGTAATCTGTCGCAACACCAATTGACAAGGCTATGCAGCATATTCTGAGGCCTTTTTCAATCATTTCAATTCTGATAAAAATTGAACTGAATTCTTAATATATTATTCATGGGCTATATTACTAGCATAATTCAAATCACTAAGTTTTTAAATAAACCTGTACAAAGTTTTTGCAGGCGATTGAAATGCAGGTATCACATACTTAATTCATTGATGAAGTCAGCATTATTAAAAGGCTTTATGGATGTTCTATTAATAATTGATAATTATCATGAAATGTTATAAAATAATGGCCATAACTCACAATTCATATTTTTCAAATTGTGCTAGGGTTGCAGCCTATGAACAATATGATCATGTCATTAAACTCATGAAACACACTTCCAACAAATTTACTACAAAAATCAATAAAAACAACCTGTAATTGATGGCAGTTCAAACACGCAAGTCTCAAAATGGAATAAACAGTCTTCATGAAAAATGGGTTGTACACTGGCACCGGTAACTCTATATGTCCGAAATGACCAGGGCACAGAAAAAACGGGCGCCGGCAAGTAGCACACATCTCCCCACGATCACCCAGAGGACCCATGGCAGGATCATATAAGCCTCCTTTCATTGGAAGACCCAAAGCATTAAAGGAAACTGGAACACTGATTTTAACCACACTCATTTCCTTAATTTCATCTGGATGATACAGAGTAAATTCCACACCCGTCGGGTCTAAGTGCTTCACGGAGCGAGTATTAAACGAATTAAAATGTTTCGCCATTGTTCATCAATTATTGTAATAGTAAGTGAAACAATTAAGAATGAAATTTAATTATTCTTGACAGTACAAATCATTCCAACGAACACCTCCATCCAAAACAATTCATTGGCACGCAGTTTTCAATTATTATCTACAGAAAATCACAATGATAATAAAGGTAAAAAACATTACAACTTCATGATGTTCATTAACTAATTAATTTACAGGCACTAGGTAAATGTGAACAAGCACATGTGATCAGAAACCGCAGAGATGCCCGCACATGCGCATCACGACCTGAGCAAGCACGTGTAGTGCTGGTCAGAGAGTAACTATGGTGCTGGTACAGTGCCATGTATTCCATGATCGGAATGTCTTTCCACCATACATTACTCCTTGGTGCAGTCAAAGAGTAACCACAATATACGCATTTTTTTTTTTCAATAACACAGCTCCGTGAAAAATACCCTATGAATACTTGTTGGCAGCGCCCTCTGGAATACTGTATTCCAGAGGGCGCTGGTGTTGGTCTCCAGCTACTTGCGAGGCCATCAATGAATACTATGCCGCCTTATAATTCGTAATACAGAATCGTTCTGCTAAATCTAACCAAAAAGTAAACGTGTTTTATATATTTTTAATTTCCTTGTATATATAACTAAACAACATGTCAAGTAGAAGTTTTGAACAATTTTTAAGGAAACAAATAATTTAAATCTAATGAATAGACATCGGATGTTTGGGGAAATGCCTATTTTATTCTAGTGAACTTATTTAAAGGTTGTTAATACATGTGCACGAATCATGGCAAATGATGACATATGACAAAGCTTTATAAGGCTTATTTTAGCATAAATGCCTTTTTTGCATATATACCTTTATTAGGACTTTTTTGCCTTTTTATTTATTATTTTTATACACAATGTTGATATCGGAAAACCGGTGATGGTCCAACGTGACCATTCATTACGAAACCTTCAATTCACGTCTTGGTATTTTAAACTACAGGATAATTCCTGAAAGTTTACCAACTGATTTTTCTCCATTTCCCTATTTCATAAATACCAGCTATGATCTGAGAACATGGTCGATTGACAATACACTGAGGGCCCCGAAATTTTAAATGGAAATTAATATAAATTCCCGGACAGTTTCAGTGTTGCTACTGTTGGACTTCTAAAATATATACCAGTCATATCGTTCAGATATACGTCTCCGCATTCAAACTGATTTGGCCTCCCTGTCGTCGCAAATTTAAAATTGTGATCCTTGAAGAGTTACTGGTAATATGCAAATATTACTGGTTAATGCAAACTATCTATACTAATACAAGTGAATTCATCGACGTGTATAGAACGACTTTCCTAAGGATGAGCCAAAGTGACAGTTCGCGAAAACAAGTGAACATCACATGTATTTCAGAGAAGTATCCCTCCGCCGCAAGTGTTTGGTTATGGCTTTTGAGAAGACATCCCAATTCAGAAAGTCTAAGAGTTTCGCTAATGTATATGCACGTACGCGAGTCCGGGAAATAATTAAATTTAATGACATATGTGGAAAATCTCTTAACATGCTCTCACTACCAGTAAAAGAAAACTTCCACGAATGTAAATAGAAAGCTCTCAATCACAGCTCGCTACACAACAGCACAAAGGCCGGAACCATGTACATTGGTACGCATCTCGTATTCAAGTCTCGGTTTTAAAATAAACATAATATTTAACACAAGAAGTAAATTCAATGTAATATATAAAGGAAAAAATAATTTTTACAGAAGAGCACATAACACTGCACTTCCTAATTTCAATTATTTTTCTCGGCGCACTATATTTTTGTCGGACGAGGACGTCACGAAAGGAAGCGTCGAAGCCATTTACAAGTTAGCCAACTGCAAACGAACAAATGCAGGAAGGGAGTCCATTGGGCTCAAGGGCACAACGACCACAGAATCTTCAGTTATGTTGCCAGCAATAGCTGTCACTTTGGCTCATCCTTGGGAAAATCGCTCTATAACCGACATTGATACAACAAAAAGTAGCGTATGAATAGATATGAAATGTTTACAGACTCTTCTAAGGGATTATCGCGGTGTCCTAGCAAAGTTTGGTAAAAATTAACACAACCCAAATGCGGAAAATAAATAATGCAAATAATATGTTTTGTAGATGCACCGCGACCATTTTTCGTCTCTCGCTTAGTGCACGTGGTTCCCATATTCCGCCCTTATATTAGTATATATACTCTCTGATTCCGCCCAGAGAGTATACTATATATACTCTCTGATTCCGCCAAAGCTGCAGCAAAACTGGTACCTCACTTATTCGCTAGAGGTCAGTAGAGATGCATAAGATAATAAAAATTTCATCAATAGCAATATGTTGTAAAATAAAAAGAATGAAAATTATAGTATGTTATTAAAATTTGAACCAATTACGTTAAAAATAATAATCTTTAAATACCGTGGTTTATACAAAATAGATTTTTTCCCTCATTCGCAAGGTTTAAATATGAAGAAAGCCCGGGCAACGCCGGGTATTTTGCTAGTTAATAATAAAACGTAGAAGAGTTGTAAATATGTAAATCTATTTTTACATTAAAATGTACAAACTTTTGCATTTCAGTTTACAAAATAATATAGACAAAAATTACAATTTTTCATTTTATTGTGTATCAGTCCTCTGCCAGTAGAAAGGCCGGGGCCTGTTCTTATTTGAATTGTATTTGAATTTGAATTCCGCCATGTGGGCCCCTCCGTGGGCCAATAGCGTCGAAGGACGCAAAGGCGCGGTGCGCGAAATCTACAGGCCGGATCCGACAATTATTAATGTGCTTTGTGCGTACATAACGGCGTCGTGTCAACGTTTTTGCATTTGTGATTTTCTGAGTTTCTGAGACGGTGCTGTGTGCTGTGAAGTCGAAATGCCCCAATTTAGGCGTTGTTGGGTACCCAATTGCCGAAACAACAAAAACATCAAGAGTGGACGGTAATTCTTCAGGTTTAAATGATATATATATGTCAGGTATTTTGTTTTTAACATCCAATGTATTTAAGTCATGAAGGCACTGGTTGCTTTTATAATCATGTAATTGATAAGTTATAATAGCTATAATAACATTAAGGTGATTTTGATATAACTATAAGAGCTCAATAATACACTACTAATTTTATTACAGGTGTTTGAAACGGCTAAAGGCAATTGGGGACCCGACTGGCATCTTGCCCTTGGGAATTTCTCACATGGTTAAGGTATTTATGCATGGAGCACTTCACCCCGGAAATGTTCACTGCAGCAGGCAGACTAGCACATAATGCGGAGCCCATAATTTTTGCTGATGTGCGTCCTGAGTTTCCGGAGGGTGCACTCAGGTCATTTATAGAAGGCTTACCACAAAAAAGGTGTACGTTTCTTATTATTATTATTATTATTATTATTATTATTATTATTATTATTATTATTATTATTATTAGCAACTAGAAGGTGTAATAAGAAAACTTTTTTCTTTTTTAATTTAATTAAATTTATTAAATAAAGGTGTAAAAGAAAACTTTTTTTTTTTAATTTAATTAAACATCCTTATTTCTTTTGCAGGATCTGCTCTGCATGTAGTGGACAACATTTCTCCTGAGTTCTTGGTTGCTAAATGAAGAGAAAAAATCCTGTAACACGTGGTGTAGTCAGAATCTTGGTTTTGTGGGATCTTGATGCCGAAAAACCAATTGGAAGCAAAACGTCTGTAGTATGTGAACAAACATAGCGCCTAAACCATGCGTAGAATTTTTTTCAAATTGAAGAAACCCCTGTCAATATGTATCTAGTAGAAGGTTTGAAATTTTTAAAAACCTTCCTTAGTTTTTGGGGGAACTTTATATGAAGCCGTAAGAAATGATTCAGAATTTTCCAAAAATGGCTCCAAATTTTTGTTTTAATTTCTTGTAAGAACAGAGTAAAATACTTATAAAGGTGGCAAAGGTCAGATTTTCAAGATTAACTCTGAATTTTCAGAAATTGTAAAAGTGTGCGTTTTTATCGTCAACTTCTTACAATTACAATATTGAAGATAGAGACTTTTCCTTCGAATTAAATTTGATGTGCATAAATAGTTCTTCATTTAAGGTGTGAAGATTGTTTTGTAAATATTAGTAGTTTTGTGCAATTGTGGGTGAACTATTTGGAATTTTAAAAATGACAATAAGAAGATTTTCTCGAAAACGGCTCCAAATTTTTTTTCTGCACAGTATTATATTTATGAGTACATGCGCTTTAAATAATATTAAGTAAATTTTCTCGAAAACTCAACACTTTTTTGTTCAAATGAGCTCAAAATTACTCATTTTCAGAATAGCTCAAACACCATTTTCTCAAAGGTGGCTTCAATTTCTTTCTTTAAACTATTTCAACGAATAGTGGTAATGGTACTGTTTAATATAATATAATGTAATGTTCATTTTTAGTATTCTTTTGTTTTCCCAAAAATTGCACAAATGTTTTTTGTTATGTTTTTTTCTTTCAATATCTCATGTCAGTAATATGAACATTTCAATGGATATATTATTGAATTTGTGAGTGGAAGTTCTTCAAATTACTTCAAATGAAGTTTTTCGAAAACGCAAATAGATTCCAGAGAAAAAGAGCTTCAATTTTGCATTTACAGTAACGCTTAACGCCATTTTTTTAAACGGCTTCAAATTTTTCAATGAAATTGCTATTTAAGACAAGGTTTTAGCTTTCTTTAATACTCTTAAAATAATATTTCGGTTCTACTATTTGGTAATTGAAGAGTTGAGAAAATGGCAAAAATGTATTTTGAGCGGCGATAGATGCCAGCTGGCAAGAGGATGAGGGAAGACCATAGAGCCGGTCCACTCCAAAGGAAATTAGAAAACTTAACTTCGAGAAAGTCTGTGCTATTCTGTAGCACTTCCAGTTACTATATGTAATTTAGTAAATCCAAACTGCAGGACCACGTGCTTGAAGACATGTACCAAATTGAAGTTTTTTGGGATTCAATTTAATAAAAAATTGTATTTTTTAATGATAATCATTTGGTGTTTCTGTTGCAGTAAATCTCAGGTTTTTCTTGGCCCACTATCTGTCTAGTGAACTATGTATAAGTCTTTGTGTAACAGTTTGGCATTTTTACCAGGAAGCATTAGTTATTTTCTAAACATATTTCTGATGGTTCTTGAATGTCTGTTGGGTATAATCTCCTGAGTATGATAAGTGCTTTTATTTAGTTATATTGTTTTGCAGAAATTGTGTGCGTTAGTCACATAGCATGATTGGGAAAGACATGAAAATATTTTTTTAGTAATTGAAAAACTGTTCAATACCTGTATCAAATGTTGAGTAATTCTGGATATATTATCGACCTTTGGATTTTCATCCACGATCCATTGAGCAACTAGCCATGCTTTTGGACAAATATGTAGCCTGTGATATCGAAATATTAGTGAAACCTACCAAGTCCAAAAACTGCTTTGAGATTAATGAAGTTGAAGTAGAATCATGTAATTTTTTTACTTGTTCATCACTTGTACTAGGTACGAGGTAAAACATGTTTCTTGTAATGCAGTTTAATGTGTAATATTGCTTTTTTGAAGAAAGCAAGCAAAAAAAGACAGATTTTGTGGACTGTTTGTGCAGATGCAAGTTTCCTGTTTATTTATAAAACTTATCAATAATATTCATTTGTATTGTACCTTAGTAGCAACAGTGATAATAGGCTGAAATTTGACAGGTGTTGATAGCTGGAATGTCATTTTAATAATGATGCAATATTAAAGAAGTAATGGTCACTAGTTATATTTGGACAATTGTCTAAGTTCATGGTTTCAATATTTAGTCAATGGCAAAGTAAAATAATCTTTGTCTGATTACTTGCTCATTTATTTTGTAAAAAATTGTATTATTGTTTATATTGTGTATGACTATTTACATAATTTAGAAATTATTATTGTGATCATGAAATAACTTTTTATTTTGCACTCCCTGGACAAAAACTCCATTCACTGAATTAGGATTCCAAATCCTAATATTTTAGTCTTGTAAATTGCCCAGCGTATTTATTTTACATAAAAATAATATATTAATTTTACGCCATTTTGAAAACAACTTCATTTTAAATGTCCCGGTCGTCATTACGCGTCACCTCCATTGGTAGAACGCCCTTCGACGCTATTGGCTGAATCGGGGGCCGAGATGGCTGCTTCCCCCTCCATGAAAATTAGAAATTTGAATAAGAGCGTTGGGATTAACATTGAGTGCCGTCTCTATTAGTATACTCTCTGTTGTGTATGTAACTTATGACAGTGCCTCGTTTCTCCTTATTCTTGACATTTTCAGTGCCTTTTTAGGAGCCTAAAAGACGATTTTTTAGTGCCTAAACACCCGAATGTCTACCATTAAAAGTGAATAGTAGAATCACGAGAAAGAACAAATATTTCTATACTGTTCATGAAAATAACTAGAAATGTAAGTAGTAAAGAAAGGTATCTAGAATGTAATAACATTTCTGTTCGGAGGTAATAAAAAATTTACGACTTTCCTTTCTAGGTATATTGGACAAGTAAAAAGCAAGGTAACTAACGGTTCTTTCCTTCATTATGGCTGCATTTAATTGCAGAACAATGCACTCCTTTCTACAGACGCATTGTTATTAATGTGTTAATTGAAAAAGTATAATCATTTAGTTGGTGCATATCAAATACGTTCTGTTATGTAAAGTGTATGGTTAAAACGTTGGTTCGATGTACTTTTACGTGTTATTTAATGACTTGCCGTTGATATCCTAGGAATATAAAACCAGGAGGTCAAGAAATAATATGAATTATCTTTGAAATTTTTAACCAGCTATTAATAAACGCAATTTCACAAAGAAATTCATATACTTCAGTAACAACTGTCCGTAGTTTTTCTTGATCTTCACCAGGATCGCTAACTGTATGTGCGCGCATCCCTAACTAGCCAAACGGGCTGAGCTGCGCTACTGCATAAATACAGTGCGTATACTGTAGAGCATGGTGGAAATAACATTATTTCATTAATTAACATTATATAATAACGTTATTTCCACCATACTGTGAAGTAACAACCTCAATGTCAATCAATGAAGGTAACAGCATCAATGCCAAAAAAAATCAATGTTTTTAGGAAGTTTTTGCACCTTGAAGCGGTAGAGCAAATGACAGCAATAATGGGTGAAGTCGAGTACTAAAGTGAAGTACTAAAATGACAATTTATCATTGTATTTTTCTTTGAAATGCGCGACGCTACAAAGTACTAATACTGATAATGGTTATATTGATTTGGCAATTAATACAAAAATCTAGCTTTAGATCGACAGAGATTTAACTTGGAAGCTAAAACTGCATACATAATATTCTATTGTGAAGCCATACCATGGAAGAATAGAGAATCTATGGCCATATCACGCAACCATTAGGGAATTTTTGTATCTCGAACAGTAGCGGCTCGTGTTTATATTGCACCGTTGCACAACTCTCAGATAATCGAAAAAGATCTTGCAATATCTTAGAAATATACATTTTCCTTTTAATGAATTCAACATTCAAGATAATGCGGCAATATCGATATATATGAAATCACTGGCATCTGGCGCCCTCCCAGGTAATGCACCACGCTCTTGGCCTTTACAGGTTTTACTCTCTGACCCTTCGCTTTGACATTGGTGACCATACAGCCTTTGGTAAAGCAATATTCAAGTGGGTAAGGGGTCTTGTCGGCGACCGCTGCGCGCGGCGTCCATAGCAGTTCGAGGAGTAATACCAATGTTTTGTCTTCGTCTGACTTTAGCTACAACTTAATTTTAGGAATTTCACGTGTTATTAAAGAAACAACTTCAGTCAATATTTGCAGGTATTGCATTCATTATTTATTTTTCGCGAAATAACTACCATTCGATGTTAGATTTGTTGATTTAAAATGTTAATTTCAAGAATGCAGTTTATTTTTAGTAAAGACAGACTTTTAGATTGCAAAAACGAATTGTACGAATAATAACCAAATCCCACCCACGTGATTCATGGAAGCCTCTCTTCATTAATGCAGGAATTTTACCATTACCTTGTCTGTTTATTTATGAATCTGGTTTTTGTCAAAAATGACTTGCTTAAGGGCGGGAATATATTTTCAGAAAATGCCGATGTCTATTACTATAATACGTATCGACGTATAAATCATATTCATCAAGTGACAGTATCAACAGCTCATTACAAAAAATTCACAAATTTTTTTTTAAATCCCAAGTGAAATCGTTTCTACTGCATAATTGTTTCTATACAATTAGAGACTATACTGAGCATCACAAGAAAAGTAACATTAATTTTAACAATGATACATAATGCATTATTTACCATTTGAACTGTATAAATGTGTATAAACAACCTGTAACAAGTTGCAGCCTCCGGGTCAATGACCCCCATCTCGATCAGGTTTTCGTCCAGTTTCCCTGATCCATTGAGCAAATGCTGAGATGGCCCCTTGTTTTGCTTCTGGACAAAATGTAACTTCATTTTCTGTGCACGTCTTCTAGAATTCACTGGGAAATACAATTATTCAAATTATCGTTTCCATGTCGCGGCAGGAAGTATTATTCCGAAGGACAACATGGATAAGAGCCATAATTTATAGCCTTTTTATCCTTGAAAATAGATTTTATTACATGGGAGCTTTTTTAAAAAAAAATTAAGTAGTATTTGGCTTAGTGTAGGGATCACAGAATTTTGAAAATGTGCACACTGTTTTTTGACGTAAAAAAATAAATAAATAAGTTGGTCGTTGTGGAAGGAATCCTTCTCTCCCTCTTCTTACGCACTGTGGGTACAATACTCCTCCGCCGACACGTCAGTCATTTCGGGGGCTTCGTTGTGTGTAATGAGTACAAAAAGTTGTTATTTTATAATTTAAGTGTTGTTTTAGTTGTTGCTCTTGCTACCGGTAAAGGACGTACGTAAGAATCTCTGACCAGAGCTCTGCCACTAGATTGGCCGGGGCCTGTTCTTATTTGAATTGTATTTGAATTTGAATTCCGCCATCTTAGACCCGTGTTGGGCCAATAGCGTCGAAGGGCGCAAAGGCGCTGTGCGCGAAATCTACAGACAGCACCCGGCAATTATTCACGTGCTTTGTGCGTAAACGTAACTGTGTCCTGTGAACGTTTTTGCGTTTGTGTGTTTCTGAGACGGTGCTCTGTGCTGTAAACTCGAAATGCCCCAATTTAGGCGTTGTTGGGTACCCAATTGCCGAAACAATTTAAAAAAACATAAGGAGGGGACGGCAATTCTTCAGGTTTCCAACACATCCTGAAAGGATATGAAATGCATGGTTCCTTAAAATTTATTTCATATACTATTTAGTGACGTAGTAATTAACTATGTCACTAAAAAGTACATGAAATTAATTTAAATAATGTAATTATATATCAGGTTATTGTAAACACTCACAATTATTGTGAACATCCAATGTATTAGAGTCATGAAAGCACTGGTTGCTTTTATAATCATGTAATTGATAAGTTATAATAGCTATAAGAACATTAAGTTGATTTTGATATAACTATAATAGCTCAATAACACATTACTAATTTTATTACAGGTGTATGAAATGGCTAAAGGCAATTGGGGACCTGACTGGCATCTTGCCCTTGGGAATTTCTCACAAGGTTAAGGAATTTATACATGGAGCACTTCACGCCGGAAATTTTTACTGCTACAGGCTGACTAGCACATGATGCAGAACCAGTAATTTTTGATGATGTGCGTCTTGAGTTGCACTCAGGTCATTTATAGAAGGCTTACCACAAGAAAGGCGTACGTTTCTAATATTATTATTATTATGACTTATGCACTTCTCCCACGCGGGGGGGGGAAACATTCACCTGCCACAGATGTCATTGTGGCTACGCTCACTCGTACGGCTCAGAGCAAGTAACGAGCAAGATCTTCAATTATTTCCAGGACCTCTAACACTACATATCAGACACATCAGTGACAGTTTTTCTGACAATGTGACAGGTGTCTAGAATGACTGATTTTTGTACTGTTCCTAGTATATGCTTTATATTCAATTCTTGCAGATGTTTGATGAGGGATTTTGGTATTATTCCGGTTGTAGAAATTGTCAGGGGACGGATCTGAACCTTTTTTATTTTCCAAATCTTCTTTATCTCATCTGCTAGCTCTTGGTATTTTCGGACTTTGTTCGTGTATGCGGAGTGGAGATTATGTGATAGTTGTACCGTAATATCGATGATGGTGACTTCCTTCTTGGTTTTATTTAGCACTATAATGTCTGGTCTATTTGCGGTGATGGTCTTATCTGTTCTAATCTCCCTATCCCAGTACATCTTCATGGATTCATTTTCCAAGACGGTGGGAGGTTGGTACTGATAGTATGGTACGTTTTCCACACTAAGATGTTCTTTAACAGCCAGAGATTGGTGAACGATTTTTGCAAAGTTGTTATGTCGTCGAGGTATTCCGTTCCAGCAAGAATTTTACATGCCCCAGTTATGTGCTCAATTGTTTCCGTCTCCGTTGAGCATAACCTACATTTATCGTTCAGTGTTTCTTTCAATATATATTTTCTGTAGTTTCGTGTGCTAATGACTCTGTCCTGAATGGCCATCATGAATCCAGCGGTTTCTCCATACAAGTTACCTGCAGTTAACCAAAGATGCGATAATGTACTGTCAACATTTGTATCCTCAAGCTGATGGGGATACGAACCGTGTAAAGATTTCTGCTTCCATGCCAGTATTTTTTCTTCCATAGATTGCCAGGTATTTTCCAGATCTTGGTTTTGGTTTTGCAGTTTTAATGGTGTTATATTTACGTCTGCGGAGCACAATATCTCATACATGTGTTTATCCTGCTTAGAATGGAAGTATTCCCTTAGGTCTTGAATTTGCTTGCAGTGTAATTGAAGGACACTCGTGATACCCATTCCTCCCTTGCATGGAGGTAGCGTTACCCTTTCAATTGCTGATTTAGGATGCCTCATTCTGTGCTTGGTTATCTTGACTCTGATTTGTCTTTCAATATTTTCCAAATCTGTCTTGGACCATTTCACCACTCCAAAAGTGTAACCCAAAACAGGGATAGCGAATGTATTGATTGCTTTGACTTTATTCCGCCTATGAAGATGCGTTTTAAGAACTGTTTCTACCCTTCTCATTACTTCGGTAGAAGTTTTCTCTTAATAAGAGTGTCATTGATACCTCGCAATTGTTGGAATCCCAGGTACTTGTACAGCTCTTCGGCTGTCAGGTCTTCGATGACACCTTTCCCTGTGTCAAAGCCACTAGTTTGGGTTATTTTCTCTTTGGTAACGTGTAGAGATTTGCACTTACTAAGGCCAAATGACATATGTATGTCGTTACTGAACTTTGTTGTTATATCCAGTATTTTGTGCAATTGTGTGGGAGAGTTGGCATACATTTTCATATCATCTATGTAGAGTAAATAGCTTATTGTATGGGAACCTTTAGATGATTTAATTTTGAAACCATACTTCGTTTCATTAAGAGCTCGACTTAATGGATTGAGGGCCATACAGAACCAGAGTGGACTGAATGAGTCACCTTGAAAGATACCCCTTTAATTTGTATTGTCCTTGATGTCAGCTTTACCTCGGGGGTTGCCAGTTGCAGTACTGTTGTCCATTTTTTCATGGTTTCTTGAAAAAACTGTATTAGTGTTGCCTCTACCTTATACATTTGCATAATCTCTATAAGGTAGGAGTGCGGAACAGAATCAAATGCCTTTTGATAATCAATATAGGTGAAACTAAGATTCCTGTTTCCTTTCGTAGATTGATGAGTGATTACAGAGTCAATTATCACTTGCTCCTTACAACCTTTTGAATGTCTGTAACAGCCTTTTTGCTCTTCTGTCATAATGTTGCACTTTTCGAGGTGTTCATTAATCTTGTCAGTGATTATCTTTGTCAAGCATTTGTAGAAGACAGATAAGCACGTGATTGGCCTGTAGTTAGCAGGATTGGTAGTTTCTTCGGTTTTGGGGAGTAGCAGAGTTTTACCGGAAGTTAAGAATGCTGGTGCAGTGTCTGGTTGATGCAGTAAGCTGTTATAGCACT
Source organism: Teleogryllus oceanicus (assembly GCA_964035755.1). Classification (NCBI taxonomy): domain Eukaryota; kingdom Metazoa; phylum Arthropoda; class Insecta; order Orthoptera; family Gryllidae; genus Teleogryllus; species Teleogryllus oceanicus. The sequence goes on from CAXIVR010000003.1 coordinate 108,715,846, forward strand.
CGGCCAGCTTCTCATGCACACTGGTGAAGTACTTAAGCCAGAAGACATGTATCCCATCTGGCCCTGGAGATTTCCAGTTGCTCATCCGACAAATTACTTTCTTAATTTCCTCAGTAGAAATGTTAGTGGAGAGCATTTCCGACAGGTTTTGTGATCTGCGTTTTTCCTCAAGGAGAACCGGAGTGGTTGTATTGTGTATTTTGCCATTTTCCCATATGCCCGACCAAAAGTTTGTAATAGATTCAAGGGCAGGTGTTCCGTTAGAGAAGGAGACCTGTTTTTGAGATAAGCCTCTGTAAAATTTTCGTTCTTCCAAAATTTTTTGTTGTTGTTGTTTTCGCTTCAGAGATGTCATGTATCTGCGTAGTCTGTGACAATATACATTCAACTTCTGAGTATAGTTATCAATTATTTCTAAGAGGTCATTGTCTTTAAGATGGTCTAGACTTCTTGGCTTTATTATAATTGAAACTTTTCTCTTCAAAGCTTTTGTCCGTATTCCCCTTCGATACTGTGTCAAACGTCCCAGTTTTTGCCGGATATCCCCTATCCGCTTTTCTATCCGTCTTTTCCAGGCAGGTTCGCGGTTATCTTTTCTTTGTCTTTGCTCATTCCAATTGTTAGTCGGTCTCCTCGGTGGATTTGCTATTGTGTGAGCACTGCAGTATATAATGTGATACACATCAGTTATATCATTACATTCTGGGATTAGATCAGGTAGAACATTTTCATTGAGATAATTCGTATTATTATTATTATTATTATTATTATTATTATTATTATTATTATTATTATTATTATTTTGCGCAGGTGGAAAAAAAACTTCAAAAGGTGAAGAGCAAAACCGGTTGCTCAACAGTGTGTGATTACCTCATACTACGTGACCGCATTAAAAACAACCACCTGTTTCTTCTGACCCCAACCTGGAACCGCTTTCGCATTACTTCGGGTTGGGGCCTTTCTTGATGGGTGTCACTCCGTTTGTTCCGTCTTATATACTATTGTCTAGACAGACTTCGTACTTCTTTGTCCTCAGGACGCTCTCTATAAAGTGGGAGATTTCGCTCCAGGACTTCTCATCTTTCATCATGACTTCCACCGTGTTTTCTGGCGTGAGGCTACCTGTCTTTTCCTCCAGCCTATCGCGTTCTCTTTCCCAGTTCGTGCACTGGAAAATGGTGTGCTCAGCGGTGTCTGATTTATTTATGCAGTATTTACAGTGAGGTGATGTAACCTTCCCCATGCGATAGAGATAGTCTCTGAAGTAGCCGTGGCCTGTCAGGAACTGGGAGAGGAAGAAATTTACTTCACCAAACTCCCGTTGCATCCATGGTGACAGTTGCTTGATGAGCCGGTGCGTCCACCTCCCTTTGGTCCCACAGTTCTAGCGTTCCTGCCAGTGCTCCATTGTCCTACGTCGTTCCTCTCGTGTAGCTTTCGCTCTTCCTTCGACTCTGCTCCTATCATATATTCGCATGCGCTCCAGCGCGAGCAGGTCGATGGATAACTCCAGCGATCACCAGAATAGCGTCTTCGGAGACTGTTCGGTAAGAGCATGCCACTCTCAGCGCTCCCCTACGCTGCACTGCTGTGATCCGTGTTCTGTATTTCTTTACAGTCAGGCTTCAGCCCACAATTCGGCTCCATATAGTAGCATTGACTGTACTGTCGACATCAGGAGTCTCCTTTTATTCGGCCGTGGATCGTCTACGTTAGCCATTAGCCTGCTTAGTGTTGCAGTTGTAGTTGCAGCTTTGTCAACAGTCTTCTGTATGTGTGGCCAGTAGGTCAGCTTTGTATCCAGAGTTACCCCCATATACTTTGCAGACGGCTTTGTCATTAATCTTTCTTTACCCACTAGGTAGGATGGTAGGGATTCTTTTTCTGGTAAGGACCACGATCTCCGTTTTAGCAAGTGCCAGTTGTAGACCGTGGCCTTCCATCCAGTCACTGACGCGCCTCATCACCTGGTTTAGCCTGAGCTGAGCCAGCTCAACGCCACGGGCTTCTATAATGGCTGTGTCATCAGCATATCCGACCAGGATGGTACCTTCTGGCATCTGTGTCCTTAAAAGGCTGTCATACAGCGAGTTCCAGAAATATGGGCCTAAAACTATGCAACACCAGCGGTACAACGCATGGATTTCTGCCCACTTGTTGTCTCGTATAAGAGTAAACGGTCCTCGAAATAGTCTCTAACCATACGGGTAAGATATTTGGGGACTGCAAACGTGCTATCCAGTGCCTCTAGAATATCGACCCACCTTGCCGAGTTAAAGGCATTTTTGACGTCGAGAGTCACAAGAAGAACGATTGGGCGGGCCGCGTGGCATGCCTCGTTCGCTCTGTCGACGGCTCTGATTACTTCCCTTATGGCTCCTATCGTAGAGCGCCCTCTTCTGAATCCATGCTGTTGATCAGAGAGATCTTCTGCAGCTTCAATTGCTGCAAGTAATCGTGGCTTTAAGAGTCTCTCCAGGATTTTTCCTGCTACGTTTAGCATGCAGAGAGGTCTGTACGCCGATGGCGTGTTCGTATCGCCTTTCCCTTGCTAACAAGGGCCAGACGTCCAATTTTCCAGCGACTGCTGAAGACCCCTGCTTTGAGGCAGGTATTGTACATATTCAATAGCAATTGTGGAGCAATTGTTTCCACAATTGCTTTGAAAACTTCCGCCTGTAAGCCGTCTGGTCCTGGTGCCTTTTTATTCTTCAGAGTGCATACCGCCACTATCAACTCCTCCTTGGTGAACATATGTACTTCAATATTCCTCGGTTCATCTTTGGTTTCGCTTCTCACTGGGTGTGTTGGGAAGAGAACACTATGCTCTGGGTGTGTTGGGAAGAGAACCTATGCTCGTCATATCTTCTGAGTTGAGGATGCCTGTGGGTCCAAGAGCCCTTAATTTCTGGTTGACAATGTTGTACCCCAATCCCCAGGGGTCGGTATCGACCTCCGCGCATAGTTTTTTCCAACATTGAATTTTGCCTCTTCTTGATAGCGTTCTGGAGTATTTTCCTCGTAGCCTTGTGCTCCGCTGAGAGCTCTAAAAACTCTGCAGGATTTATTCTTTTATGCACTCGCTGTGCTTTTCTGTGTAGTCTGAGGTACTGTTTTCGTAATTCTGCTATTTCTTCCGTCCACCAATAGGCTGGATGTTTTCCGTTTCCTCTCTTTTTAATGGGCATAGAGGCGTCGCATGCTTTAGTGATGAGGTTCATGGTTGCCTCTACGAGGGTCTCTGTTTGTGCCCTGTCCAGCGACCCTGCTGGCGATTTAGGGATAGACTCCAGACCGCTCTGGATCCCACTTTTAAGCCTTCCTTTGTCCATTTTCGCGGTGTTCCATTGTTTGAAGCTTTTGTTGAGGTGAACGTCTGTCTCTCGTCTTTCATTATTACATATCTGGTATAGTAGGTATTGGTGGTCACTACCAGTGTAATCCTCGATGACTCGCCAACCTCGTTCCTTAGTTGCTAATTTCTCCGACATGAGCGTGATGTCTGGAATAGAGTTTCCGAATCCAGATCTTCTATATGTCGGCGTGGAGCCCTTGTTTATAACTATCAAATTCAATCGTGCGGCCATTTCCAGAATTAACATTCCTCTTGTGTCTGTTCGATGCATGCCCCATTCTAGTGCCCTCGCATTAAAGTCCCCAGCCACTACGACCTCAGTTTGAATACCTGTTAGGCAGTCTTCGAGGTCCTCAAGTTTCTGTCGGAATTCCCCGACGGTGTCATTTGGAGACAGATAGCGGCTCACGTATGTTATTCTATCTATCCTCGCCCATACATAGTGTGAGCCTGCTCCATGGCGCTCCACTCGGATTCGACTTGTGTCGGAAATCCATATGGCCGCAGTGCTTGAGTCATCAGAGAACCATGCTGTCGAACTTTTAGCCCTGTACGGCTCACAGATCAATATGATGTCAACCTTCAGCTCGTTAATTAGCTGTTCGAGGAGCTCCGAGGCAATTCTACTACGATTTAAAGTTCCCTGTAGTATTCTCTTCATTTCCTTGCGTTTGCTATTCTCCTCTGTTTCAATGCATCTCTGTATACAATGCAGTATCCTGTTCCAGGTATGTGGTCTGTCCCTCTTGCGTCGACTCGTGTCGCGCATAGTACGCACGACGGGCTGTTTTGGCATTCGGTACGTTTGTGCCCGGTTTTACCACATCTCCAGCACAGGTTGCTCCTATCTGGTGCTTTGCAGTCTTTTTGCACGTGGCCGTAGCAAAGACACATAACTCTTCTTTCTACTGGACAGTTGACCCAGCCTATCTTAATGCGCTGTTTGTGCAGTAGGGGGATGGCTACCGCTTCCTCCATCTCCACAATGGCCAGCCTTTGCTCACGCTTGTTAGGTTGCAGCACTGCCACCTTCACGTCGTTCAGGTCAGCATTAGTTTCTGGATTGCTAACCTTACCTCTTCCTCTGTGGTTAGGCAGTCTAAATCTCGTTTCTCTACGAGTGCTCGTGGCGTCAGATTGTGCACGACGCACGTATCCCCTAGTGCCTCCTGCATTGTCTTGTGAAATGATTTGCACTCTTGTGATTGGTTACCCAGTTCCACCAAAACGTGGCCGTCTCTGGTCTTCCGTATGCCTCTTACGTATAACGTTATGTTTTCGTCTTCCGGCTTTATCTTGCTGCCAAGGGTATTTACCACCTCTGCAAACGATTTGCGTTCAGTCGGTTTGATAAGAACTGCGTTTGTACGGCCTTTAACTTTCTTCTTGTTTTGGTCTCGAGGGGTTCTGTCCAGTTGCCTTCCTCTTGGGGTTCGTTGGTGCTAGCAGTGGTGCCATTAACACCCTCTTGCTCGTTCGTGCTGCTCTCTTCGTTTCCCTGTGCATGCATGCGGTGTAATAAGCATCGGCACGGTCTCGCGCCGTCTCCTCTCACGTATGATATCGACACTCTCCTCAAGGCGACTGATGCTTTCCTTTATCTCAGTGCTTACGTTCTTCTGCCCAAGGATAGCGCGTCGCATGGTCTCTAACAATTCTATTATTACAACCAATTGACTATCCACTGTAGCGGCACAGACCACCACGTGGTATTTCGGCCATAATCCTTTGCAGCCACAGGAAATCAAACAAAGGGACGGAAATGCCCAACGGCTTGTCAAACCCACGCCAAGGAAAACCCCTGACGTCATGGGAAGGGCGCGACTCGTCTGGTGAAAGGGCGCGAAGGCCTACGTCACAGGGCGGTTAATAGATGAGACAAGTCACGTGACGCACAACCCGATGCGTGATTGGCGGAGAGCCACCGCGTCATCATGACGGGAGAGGGAATGGCGCGTGCAATAAATAGGGAGAGAAGAGCTTCCACCTTCTTCTTATTTGAAAATCTTCGGTGAGCGAGCTTCTGCTATTTCTGAGTCGGAACTGGCTCGGCTCCTCTGGGTATCGCGTCGCCGTATGGCTGCCGAGTGCCGCTATCAGTGTCTCGCGCTGAGGCGTTAGCCGCCGAACGTGAACTGGTGCAAGCGTGGACGTTACCGCGTGTACGCACGCAATCGTGTCCGCCCCACATGTGCGGGCACCACCCGAAGAAACGGAAGACGGAAGGCGCCTTCCCTGAGGCATCGCTCTCACCACGCCGCCACTTCAGCGAGTTGCGAGGGAGACTGGAGCTGACTGAGCCTCGCTGCCACCGGAGACCACTACCTACCAGCGCCGATCACGGAGCATTCGGGTGAGATCGCCAAATAGGGCAACCGCCCACGAACATTTAAAAGTGGAGAGAAGGACGGTTGAGAGAGAGGGAGAGAGAGGAATAGATCGTCAGAGCGCAGTAGGCGTAACTTATAATTTAATACTGATATGATGTATGGGGCATAATTGTTTATCTTGGGTGGGTATTAGTAATTAAAGTAATATTTATTATATAATCAGCTCGTTTAATGACTGAAAACCAGAATCCAGTCATGCATGTCTCCCGAATCCTCTGCCAGCGTCTATAAGTGGCTACGCAGGTGAGTTCTCACTACCACTGGCAGCCGGGCAAGCAGTCAGCCCACGTTGGACAGGGCAGAAGCTCACACCACGGATTCTCCTAAAGTCTGAATCGTCTCTTCAGCTTCATTCAAAATTGGCGCTCCAAAATTGGCCCCCCCGAGCGCTCATCCGCCATGTTGGATGGTGCTGCTGACATGAGATAGCGGCGATTTGTCGTACTTCCCTTATATTCTAACCTCATTTCTTTCCAGCGGCATCATGTAGATATTCATCTAATTTCTAGATTAGGCTCGAGACCCGCGTGTTGCACTTACCCACGTTTTCCGGACCTTTCCTCGCGTTAGAGTGCTATACTAACTTGTAAACACTTCCGGCAGACGTCTATAATACGTTTCTCATCCAGAGTCGAAACACAGTTGACCCAGCTTATTACCACTACCACTACAATTATTATTATTATTATTATTATTATTATTATTATTATTATTAGCAACTAGAAGGTGTAATAAGAAAACTTTTTTCTTTTTTAATTTAATTAAACATTCTTATTTCTTTTGCAGGATCTGCTTTGCATGTAGTGAACAACATTTCTCCTAAGTTCTCGGTTGCTAAATGAAGAGAAAAAATCTTGTAAGACGTGGTGTAGTCAGAATCTCGGTTTTGTGGGATCTTGATGCCGAAAAACCAATTGGAAGCAAAACATCTGTAGTATGTGAAAAAACCTAGCGCCTAAACCATGCGTAGAATTTTTTTCAAATTGAAGAAACCCCTGTCAATATGTCTCTAGTAGAAGGTTTAAATTTTTAAAAACATTCCTTAGTTTTTGGAGGAACTTTATATGAAGCCGTAGGAAATGATTAAAAAAATGGCTCCAAATTTTTTGTTTTATTTCTTGTAAGAACAGAGTAAAATATACTTATAAAAGTTGCAAAGGTCCGATTTTCAGAATTAACAATTTTAAATTGTGTAATGATTTGCAAGACCCAGAACGTGAAAAATATAAAAAGAACAGAACTTTACTGGTCAAGGAGAAATTAAGTATGCAAAGAAAACAATAGACGGCAACGCCGCGTGCTTATAATTCTCAGAAGGTAGTAGAAAACGTAAAGGGCGGAAATAGCAACATAAACAATGGGTAGAACCGATTTTTGAAACAGTTTGAAGCAAAAATCAAGTAATTCGAGCCACGGGTTCAAGAAGTATCAGAAAGTGTATGAATTGTATGTAACACATTAAGAACGAAGAAGATGGCACCCATTGTTGTGCTTTTGGAAGTGTAAAAGAAACTCAGTTTTTATTGAATATTTCAAGAACGCTTGGACGGATTAACGTCAAACTTTCTGGAATTATAAAACAGAAAATTTGGATTAGGGCAAAATTAGTCACGGCACGGGGGAATTTGTACGGGACTTGAATTATTTCAATATTTACATTTATAACGTGGGGGATTAAGAAAGAAAAGACGGTCGCAAACGATGGAAGTATGAATTTCTAACATGTTGTACCGTGATGGGCGGGTGTTTTGAGAAAAAAGAAAGTTGTCGGATTGTAGACCAACAATGTGAAAAAGTAGTAAGCCAGAGAACGAGTTGAGTTTTGGTCGCAAGCTCACGCGTTATATCGTCGTGCTGAAATTTTTTAGAATTTCTTAAAATATTCAGTGGAAGTGTTTTTCGAGAGTTTTATCGAGTAAAAGCAGTCATTGGAACATTGTGGAGATAAAATTTAAACTATTTTTTTATTAAATTCACGGGCAAAATTGTGAAAACATTATTTCGCGTAAGTAAGACGTGGGAATACATTAACGGGAATGTGATTAGTCGCGAGAAACAATAACCGGGACTGTAACCAACGGATTTGGAAGTGAATTAGTGGCGTCCAGGAACTCGTGGCAGCCGAATTGGAATTTCGTCCACGGGCGGTGCACGAGACACCGGGCAACGGTGGGCGCTGACAGTGCGCGACGCCGCAGCAAAGGGAAGTTGCATGAGTTGCATATATACTGTCACACACCCACCTACCTATTTTACCTACTTTACCACACGTGGTGGGTCGTGATAGCACGAATGCTCGTGAAGCGAGCTTAAAATTCTCAGGAAGCAGGATATTTCGGGTATGGGAAAGGTCTGAACCCTTAACACAATGAATCAAATAAAATGCGAATAATATGAACATATATTCAATGAGAAAATTTACAGTGACGCAATTTCATAACAGGTTATTGTACTTTAAGTAGCTGGTCACTGAAAAAAAATGAAACAAGACAAAAAAACAAAAACATATAGGCGTCACCTCGACTGCCTGAACACACTTCCATCAACTACAATTTACGATTTGATCACTCCTTTCTGAGTTTTTCCACTACCAAATTATTTACTCTTTTGGCCTCTAGTTTTCCGTGCACGGCTATTTTTTCAAATGAATTTGATACTTGTTTCAAGGAAACCCTTTCACAGGTGCTAGCCTTGGGCTTCGCACTCACTATAACACTGAACAAAAAAAAGTGGCATTCACGTTACTTAAATCAGACCCCTTTACATGTCACAAAGCAATTACTTAAAACACATACAACAAATTGATCTTTCTAGATAATATTAACTGTACAACATGTGAAAATTCTGAATCATTTATGTAAAATTGTACAAGGTATGGTCTCTTTAAATGAATATAATGATACGTGCAGTAAATAACCTGGAAACTGCCACTCACACATTTCGAAATACTTCTCCCACCTATTCTAGACGTTTCACCCACTTTTAACACTGATTGTCGGGTATTTACCACTATCCTCTTTCCCCAGCTGATCGCTGCATAAACGTTGCCAGTTCCTTTACCTCAACAGCTCCGCGTCGCTCGCCTGTAGGTAACCTTGGGGATTTTCTGCCGCTCGCCCCGCGTTGCCGCTTCGTCTTCGCGTGCTGTGCTGCGATGATAGCAGTTTCCTTCGCTCAAACACCGCCAAGCCTCCAATTTCCACACCCTTCTCTCGTTCCGAACACGTACTATCCCCGTTCCAGACCAAGTCCTTCTCGCCTACGCTTCGCTCTTCCTGGGGTCGTCCTTCTCCCACCGCCTCGTACACGTTTGTTGGCGCTTCCAGCCTCGAAATTATTAATGTTGCTGAAGTTATGCTCAAATGCTCGGCCGACCTACCACACTGTAGGCATGTGTGGTCTCAGCGTGCAATGTGAGATGCTGGATTTAATTAATGTCCTTGTGCGCAAAGTTTACAACTTTGAAGTTATTTCGACGTCAAACAGTTATTTCCCTAGCTCTCTCAATTATTGTGAATGCGACGAATGATTGTGCACTCTATTTCTTAGTTACTTCACTTTCTAAGATACGCTTTCCAAGCTAACTTTTAACTACCAAGTTAAAATAAACTCCTATGCTATCAATTTGTACTCGCCGTCACTGCTGTAGTCAAAGAGAGTTTCTTCTGGTCGCCGTCGATGTTGCCGTAAAAGAGTTCCTCCGAGGCGCGCCGCCATACTTATGGTACTCGCGCCTGGGGAAATTTTGGAGGGGTGCATATTCTCCTCCATTCGTGACCTCTCGGAAAAAACATTACCCACTAGTTCGAGCGTCGTAGTTCGAAAAGCTGTAGACAGATGGCGCGTTTACCGGCCATCGCTCCGCTGCGTACCCTAGTCCTCTCTGTTCGTGGGCTTCTTTACATAGCTGATGGTGGCGTTATGGAGTTGTCTAACCCCGTGACGTCACAATACTTTTTTTATGCTCGAGACAAAAATCCGCCAAGATTCTGTCGAAGATCAAGTTTTGGCAATTAAATTAATTAAAATTACAACCATAAGATGAGGTCACGACAGAATGCGCATTCCTGTGTGAATGAAAAGTTTGTTGATGTTTTAAGTGTGAATGGGATTATTTTTATGTTGTTTGTATTTATGTTTTTGCGTTATTTGTTTTTCTTTTTTGCAAGCCAAGGGTTCATTTGTCAATGTGTTGAAATTTGCTTGCAATAAACAAATGAGCGATTAGTATGGCTCATGATTGCCTCGAATATGTGTGTTGTTTCTTAGTAGTGCTATAGAGATTGACCCAGGCACGAACGTGAGGTATCCCGTCTCAGGTCCGTATGGAATGAGCACGCGATTCACGCCCAGGTAAGATTGAATAATTATAGTGAGATAAGCCGAGGTACGGGCGACTGAGCAAGGGCAAGGCAAATGGGGTGGATATAAGAGAAATCGGTTGCATTGTGCGCCCAGAGGTATTACGAGAAAGGGTATTAGGTGTGTGGCGACATTACATTGTGGGCCCAACGTGAGGGCATGAGTGAGTTGGTCGAGGTTGGATAAAGAGTGGCGACACTTTTCATTACAATTGTAAAAGTATGCGTTTTTATCGGCAACTTCTTACAATTACAATATTCAAGATAGAGACTTTTCCTTCGAATTAAATTTGTTGTGCATATATAGTTCTTCATTAAGGTGTGAAGATTGTTTTGTAAATTTTAATAGTTTTTGTGCAATTGTGGGTGAACTATTTGCAATTTTAAAATATTACAAAAAGAATATTTTCTTGAAAACGGCTCCAATTTTTTTTTAAATTTTAATTTTATGTGTGGTTAGTGCTAAATGAACCCTATACGATGACAAATGACGACATACTGCCATATTTTTTATTTTATTGTATTTTATTTTTTAAAAAATTACAGAAATGTAATTTCTGTGACTTGTCTTTCATGTCGGTAATACTTTAGATACGATTTCTGCCCAGTATTTATGAGTACATGCGCTTTAAATAATGTCAAGTAAATTTTCTCGAAAACTCAACACTTTTTTGTTCAAATGAGCTCAAAATTATTCATTTTCAGAATAGCTCAAACGCCATTTTCTCAAAGGTGGCTTCAATTCCTTTCTTTAAACTATTTAAACGGATAGTGGTAATGGTACTGTTTAATATGATGTGATGTTCATTTTTGAGTATTCTTTTGTTTTTGAAAAAATTGCACAAATGTTTTTTTTGTTATGATTTTTTCAATATCTCATGCCAGTAATATGCACATTTCAATGGATATATTATTGAATTTGTGAGTGGAAGTTCTTCAAATTACTTCAAATGAAGTTTTTCGAAAACTCAAATAGATTCCAGAGAAAAAGAGCTTCAATTTCGCATTTACAGTAACGCTTAACGCTAATTTTTTTAAAACGGCTTCAAATTTTTCAATGAAATTGCTATTTACGACAAGGCTTTACCCTTCTTTAATATTCTTAAAATAATATTTCAGTTCTACTATTTGGTAATCGAAGAGTTGAGAAAATAGCAAAAAAATGTATTTTGAGCGGCGATAGATGCCAGCTGGCAAGAGGATGAGGGAAACCATTGAGCCAGTCCACACCAAAGGAAATTAGAAAACTTAACTTCGAGGAAGTCTGTGCTATTCTGTAGCACTTCCAGTTACTGTATGTAATTTAGTAAATCCAACCTGCAGGACCACTTGCTTGTAAACATGTACCAAATTTAAGTTTTTTGGGATTCAATTTAATAAATAAAAAATTGTATTTTTGAGGGATAATCATTTGGTGTTTCTGTAGCAGTTAATTTTTATCTCAGGTTTTTTTGGCCCACTATCTGTCTAGTGAAGTCTTTGTTTAAGAGTTTGGCATTTTTACCAGGAAGCATTAGCTATTTTCTAAACATATTTCTGATGGTTCTTGAAATGTCTGTAGGGTATAATCTCCTGAGTATGATAAGTGCTTTTATTTAGTTATATTGTTTTGTAGAAATTGTGTGCGCTATGTCACATAACATGATTGGGAAAGACATGAACATATTTTTTTAGTAATTAAAAAACTGTTCAATACCTGTATCAAATGTTGAGTAATTTTGGATATATTATCGGCCTTTGAATTTTCATCCACGATCCATTGAGCAACTAGCCATGCTTTGGGACAAATATGTAGCCTGTGTTATCGGAATATTAGTGAAAACTACCAAGTCCGAAACTCTGCTTTGAGATAAATGAAGTTGATGTAGAATCACGTATTTTTTTTAATTAGTTCATCACTTGTACTAGGTAGGAGGTAAAACATGTTTCTTGTAATGCAGTTTAATGTGTAATATTGCTTTTTTGAAGAAAGTACGCAAAAAAGATAATTTTGGGTGGATAATTTTTTAAAAGTCATTTTAATAATAATGTTATATTAAAGACGTAATGGTCACTAGTTATATTTGGACAATTGTCTAAATTCATGGTTTCAATATTTAGTCAATGGCGAGGCAAAGTAAAATAATATGTATGTCTGATTACTTGCTTACATTTATTTTGTAAAAAATTGTAATATGCGTATTATTTATATTGTGTATGACTATTTACATAATTTAGAAATAAATATTGTGATCATGAAATAACTTTTTATTTTGCACTCCCTGGACAAAAACTCCATTCACTGAATTAGGATTCCAAATCCTAATATTTTAGTCTTGTAAATTGCCCAGCGTATTTATTTTACATAAAAATAATATATTAATTTTACGCCATTTTGAAAACAACTTCATTTTAAATTTCCCGGTCGTCATTACGCGCCACCTTCATTGGTAGAACGCCCTTCGACGCTATTGGCTGACACACTGGGTCTAAGATGGCTGCCTCCCCCTCCATGAAAATTAGAAATTTGAATAACAGCGTTGGGATTAACATTGAGTGCAGCCTCTATTAGTATACTCTCTGTCTCTGACAGATTTCTTCGTAAAATGTTCTATATTGGTTTTTCTGACAGTAAATACAGTGAAAAATGTTTTAAGGAGGTTATGTCAAAAATAAGATTAAGCGTTGCAACAAAAGATTATCAAAAGATTAGAAGTTTTTACACGTTTTCCCAAAATATGAAGCGGTTCTACTGAATAGTTTAAAAGATAATCACATTTGAAAACTTGTGTTTTAACACGCAAAGTATAGAAAAAGAATGTCGTCCGAACATAAATAATTAAATTTGAAACACTTCTACATAAGATTACATGAGAGGGAAACGTTATAAATGTAGATTAAACCTTTCTAAAGAGAAAATAATTCAAATGAAAAGATTTTACCGTGTAGTTTGGACAAGAACACAAAAAGAAAATAACATTTGTCATACGTTTTTCGTGAGAACGGAAATGCGGGGTCAGGTTGCATGACACCACTCGGCGGGAATTTTAAATATTGATAAACTGAGCATTGCTGGTTTGTGGACATTGCTTTGTGAGCTGACATGCGTATAAGGGTAATTTACTATGAATAATGATAAAATGTTTTAATGGCATACGTGGATTATCCTCAATTGCCTTCTGGGCATTTACCCAAACTTTATATGTATGCCTAATGCAGGATTTTAACTTCTAAGTTCTGCAAATTACCTTGGAACTCCCACACACAGCAGTCGATGAGAGAAACGAGTGTGTATTACTATGGTTTGGTCTTTTTGGATGTTGATTAATGAAAAAACTACAAAAAAACATGAGTGCAATCTTCAGCACCCAAGTCAGAACTACGATTATAAAAATGGTGTATCCTACAAATTTTTTAGCCGCATGATTAAATTATTTTATATTTTCTTACTTGTTTTCCACGATAACTTACGTTTTGTAAGAAATCGCCTTTTGTATCTTAACGATTTGCACATGATTTTCAGGTTATGAGATCTACAAAAATAGCTCAACTCAATCACACACTGTTCTGTACGTTCTACACCAGCATGGTAAATATGACCCGAAGACAGATTTGTTTTGCTTTCTTTGTATATTGTTTGGAGATGAAGATACGTGGACAAAAAGTGGGTTAAAAATTTAAAGCACTTAATAGATAGATTGAAAATATGAAGCCCCTGGAACTCGAGTAAAATCAGTTTACAGTTAGTGTTATTAGAAACAACCAATACAGCACAACAATTACAATACAGGAGAAATTTTACAATTCGCAATGCATAAGTAAAACAAAATAGATTGATACACCGCCCGTTTTTCTAAATATAAAAAACGAGTCACATTTTAACTACGTTGAGAGCGACAATTTAGTTTGAAATGCGAGCTCTACGCTGAGGGAGTTGGTAAAGAAATTGTCAGGTAGAATTCGCAACGATCGGACGTCGCACACTGGTTTAATCGCGGCAAAAACCTGGCCATAATTGCAAAATTCAAAGTGCGCGTTTGGAATTCTGACTTATCAAATCTCGTTCGGAAGACATTGGAGCATACTACTTCAGCTTCAGATATTTATTTCAATCATTTTTGGCTTCCACACGGTGTCGTAAAGTTACCGTTGCTCGAATGGCTCGAATTCGTTGATTCTTGCCAACGATATTCTTGAAATTAAAAAAGGGTTTAAATTTTTTTAGGATTATTTTTGTATTTCCGAATATAAGACACTTATGGCTATAAGTTAAGTATATTTTGAAGAAAAAGTGTATAAATCTTTTATATATGATGCGGTTGAATTCTAAACCATGTAGCATAACAAAGTCGTTTATATTGTAGATTATATTTTTTGTCCTGCGTAGTCCTGCCTCAATTATTATTTTTATTTATTAAGTAGAATTTCCTTAATCAGAATAACACAAATTTAGCTGCACATATCTGCATCTTTTTGTTTTAAAGCGAGTATACTACAATGCTACGTAGTAAGATATAACACTAGATCGCCCCCGATGGTTTCTTCGATGCCACAGGGAATTGATTTCTTGGAATAATTTTTTTACTTCTCCTTCAGATAATTTCTTTTAGTAGTAAATTAATAATATAAATTTTTGGAGGGATAAACAATAATAACCCAAGCCACCGAGCACTTTTAGATTTTAGTGTATTTTAAGGATTCTTCGTTTCTTGACACAACAAACGAAACTATGGGTAACGAAGGTGTAAGAGTGAATTCAATGTGGTCACCTCAAAGTATTGTTGACTAATTTTTTATTCAATTACTCATAATTAAATATTAAATAAAATATTGTTTATTCAATAAGTGCCGACGAAATTAGATCTGTATACATAGATATTGGGTTCCCAACAGATGGGTGACATTTGTTTGAATATGTGTGTGTGTGTGTGTATATATATATATATATATATATATATATATATATATATTATAACACGCCCACCTACTACCTTCCAGCCGGGGCGATGAAGCGTGAAACTATGAATGTTCGTGAAGCGAGCTTTGAATTCTCAGGAAGCAGGATCTTTCGGGTATGAGAAAGGTCTGAACCCTTGACACAATGAATTATATAAAATTCTGGTAAAATGAGCATATATTCAGTAAAACAAATTACACAGTGGCAAAATATACAATAAGTATGTATTTTACGTAGATGGTCACTGCAAAGAAAACAGAAACAAAAGAACAGAAATAACACAACCATAAGAGAATGTATAGGCGTCACCTTGACTGCCTGATTACTTCAATACGCACTATTTACAATACTTTTGCTTTGACCTCCTTCTCAATTATTTTATGTACCTCATTTAACTTTTGTTAATCTAAAGTTTTCTCCGTGCACGGCCCTTTAAGTGATTCTCTACAATTATTCTTTTATAGACTTCACAGAGGTCAGCCCTGAGCTGCACATTTATTACAACGCGGTTAACTCTAACACAATAATAAACGTGACACACACGTTACTAAATCGTACCCTTTACAAAAAGTATAGCAACTGATTATCCCTGATATCATACAATGGAAACAATACTTTCAATAAGATTACTTTTACATTACATGAAAATTATAATTTACTTTAGAAAAGTTGTACAAGGTATGGCATTCAAACGAATTTACTGGTGCGTACAGCGAATGAAATCAAAACTGCCGCTCATACGTTCGAAATATTTCCCAGTAGTTATTTGTAACTTTCACCTATTTTAGGACGCTACGCCTGGTGTTTAAAGCTACACAGTTTCCCAACAAATTGTCGCATAGAAGTTGCCAGTTCTTTACCTCGACATTTCCTTCCCGCTCGCCGTCAGTTAACCTTGGGGTGTTCGGTTGCTCGCAGTCCTCGCCACGTCACTTGACTGCTTCGATGCCCCACGGTCACCACTTCTTTCGCTCGATCTCCGGATGCCGCCACACGTCCAAATTCCAAACCTTTCTCTCGTCCTCGGACTCGTACACACCATGGATTGGTCCAAGTCCTTCTCGCCTACGCTTGAGTGTTGAGTCGTCCTTCTGCCGGCTGCCGCGTACCCGTTGCTCGCGCTTCCAGTTTTAAATAACTAACGTGCTTGAATTGACTACTTCTAGCACTCGGCCGACATACCACACTTTGAGCGTGCGTGGTCGTGGCGTACAAAATTAAATACTGGATTTCGTTCAGAGTCCTTCTGCGCGAATTTACTTCGATGATGAAATTATTTCAAGTTCGAGCAGTCACAACGCTTGCTTACTCGCGTAATGTTAGTGCAAATGCTGTACATGCACTTTGCTTCTGAATTCTATCACTTATTACCGCGTTTCTTAAATCAGCTTTACTAAAGCAAGTAAAATTATACTCCTGCACTAACCGATTACTACCGCTGAAGAATTTAGTTGAGTCGCCGTCGCTGTCGAAGACGTAAGAGAGCTCTACTGAAGTGCGTCACGGTATTTATGCAACTCCGCCTGGGGAAAAATTTCTGGAGGGGTGAATTTTCTCCTTCTTCGCGCCCTCTCGAGAAAATATTATCCGCTAACTTTGGACATCGGAGTACGAAAACCTGCGGGTAGATGTCGCCTTCTCGGACCATCCCTCCGCCTCGTACCCTATTTCTCAGTTCTCTGGTCTTTTCTAGTGGCTTATGGTGGCGTTACGGGTTCGTATAACCCCGTGACGTCACAATATATATATATATATATATATATATATATATATATATATATATATAATATACCGAAAGGGCTTCAGATTTTTTCTTTTTTTTGTACGGATAGTGCTAAACGGATAGGATAACATGACATAAATGCCACTATCATGTCTTCTGTTTAAAAAAAATTAATCATAATTTTTTTTAAATGTCTCTCATGACGTCAGTATTTACATTACAGGCATTTCGTACACATTATCACATTTGTGAGTACAATTGTCGCAATCAGTTTTTTATGACGTTTCTCGAAATCTTATGAATCAAGAAATTCAAAACTGTCTTAAATAACATTTTACTTACAATCGATTTCTTTTTCCTTAAATCGGATATTCCTTTTGAAACAGCTATTTTGAATTTCATAGAAAATTGTGTATTTAGTGCTTCAAAAATAGTACTTAACCATATTTCTGAGGATATTTGCTTCATTTTCAAGCTTCAATTCTGAATTTTGATATTTCATTCCGATAATAAATTAAATTTTTCTTTGATTGTAAATGAGCCGATCCGCCATTTGGAAGGCGCCATTTTGAATTTTGAAATTTCGTAATGATTTTCTAATTCAGCGACCTCAAAAACACCTTGATACCCATTTTTACGCAAATCCACTGACATTTGCAATTATGACCAAGTTTAGGCCCGATTCAACCAGTGTGCGTGGGTGTGATGTGATCCCCATCGAACAAAAGCGACGGCAATGAAGACAGGATACTTGAGTGGATGGGCAAGTTACGAGGCGTTACTTAATAATCATATGCCCCATGGGCGACCATATTCCGAAAAGCGAAACTCACCACTCCAGATAAAAGGAGGTAATCGAATTTCTCATTAATATGCATTAATTACAAAGATAAATTAAATGCGAGGAGAAGGGTAACGTTTAGAATATGTTACAAGGCGAAATGGCGGATGCGAGAAGGCATCGTTAGGTGAGAATAGCAACTTATGAACATGACTGTTCTCTATTTCTTTCGGTTCTTTTTTATAGTGTACTTATTTAGTACAGTGTATTTCTAAGGCCGCAAAGCTACGCCTCGACACCATCATCATGCAAGGGCTGATGCGGACGGAATAAGTATGACTTGAAATTTCGAGGGCAGGAATGAGGAAGACTGAAGGATCTACAGTGAACAGAATCCATCAGATTTCTCCTCTTGCTGATTATTATTCGAAATTTCAGCTACTCAGGACTCTCGCCAGTAAAGAAAGTAGTCAGATGTTCAACTAGATAGGAGATAAATTTAAAGATTGAATAGAAAATAAAGCAGATAAACAATGTCTTTATCCTTGGAATTAATAAATAACCAATGCTATGACAGAGTAAATCATTTAGGCAATTTTTTTTGCAATTAATGGGTAAATGCTGAAAGAAATACGTAGGTATTACCTACTTTTGCAAAAATGTATTAGCTGAGCTATTAAACCCAACGGAAGGTCGTACTATTGAGCACAATAATATACCGAATATTGCATCTGGCCTCGCCTTTCGGAACTAGATGGAACCCCTCGCCTTTCGGAACATGGTATGCACGGATTGCGACATCTGCTGACACCCCCGAACTAGATGGTCCCGGAGTGTTCGATGTTTATAGCAAGTTCCAGAAAATTCTAGGCGGTTTCCAGCCGAGTATAAATACGCGGCGGCCGGGACCGGGAGTCAGTCTCAAGTGGAAGTTGAGCTGTGAAGTATGTGCATCATGGTGAATAGCAGTATAGTGGATTGTGCTCAGTGATGTGAACCGTGGCCAACGCCGTGAACTGTGGTCAGTGCAGATGACTTGGATCAGTGCATCGAACAATGTTAAAGTGGTTAGTACATCAGACAGTGGTCAGTGCTTAGGACTGTGCGTCAGTGCAAAAGAAGTGAACAGTGAAAATAAATAATCAAGAGAAGTGTAAAAATAAACAGAGAGAAACTGTTCCGTATCAAGAAATAATCAAGTGAAAACGAACTGTACATAAATCAAGTAGTTTTAGCACAACTTTAAGAAACAAAATAAACTTGTTTGTTGAAATAATATCTGTGTTTTAATTCACCACATAGAATCGTACACAATAATTACTTGTATTCGTTTCTGTGGTGCTTTTGAATTAGGTTTAAGGGGTCACAATTATAGTAAAACTCCAACCAGACGCGGGCGTGGGGTTACATTCCGCTAGTGGAGGGGTAAAACCTCCCCCTCCTCTTCGCCGGGCGGCGGGGGTTAAAACCCCGAGCCCGGCAGCGGAGCGCCTCTTCTCGATACGGCCTACAAGCTGCTCGGGACATGCCACAGTGCGTGGAATAGCCGGCTCCCGAGTGGACGAGCGAACGAGGACAGGATCCTGTCCTATCGGCTCTAGGTGAGGGGACTGTAGGCGCCGCTGAGACCTTCGGTTACCTTTCCCGCAGCAAGTCCCTTCGCTACTACCGGTAGGCAAGTTATCGCCGCACCAGGCGATAGTGGCAAGGTTGCCTGACCCTGCCGGCCGTCGATCTCCACGATCGGCGCTACCGTCATCCACCAGGGACACCGAACGGCAAGGACGCCGCCTTACCTAAATACTTATTTATTAATTTGTTTTCTTAAACTTTATTGTATTTGTTGGTTCAAAATTAAAATGACTAAAAACATTTGTGTGAACATCTAACCCTAGATCCTGCAAATACACCATTCGTGACGAGGAATCAAGAAGATGTGTGAAGGCCAGCAGTGAAATCAAAGTGGTGATTGCAGTCAAGTGAGTAGTCAGGTGATTGAAATCGAAGTGGTGTAGTTTCACTTGTCAACAAGAACAATGACAGAGCAAATTACGCAGGTGATAGCGATGTTGTAAGCGCAACATCAAGAGCAATTAAATAGTGACATATCCGGAATTTCCACAGTATAGTAAAGATCAGGAAGACTGGACAACTTTCATATAACCTTTTGAGCAGCACTTGGATGAAGCTTAGTAGCGCGCTCATTTTTGTCGTGTGTAGGAGAAGAAACCTTCATAACGATATAGAAAATATGCTCAGAAGAAGATCCAAGAAAATTAATAATTAGTCAATTGAAACAAAATGTAACCGATCATTTCGAAAAGAGTACATGTCGTGACCTCGAAATATAAGTTTTTTCAAACGAAATTAAATCCAGGTCAGTCACAGGCGGAAGGGGTGGCGGAGGGAGAGGTCATATGCAAGATCATATGCAAGTAGTATGGTACAAGACATTCTGATATTACACCCCCGAAAAATCAAGTGCGATAGATGCAATACGTATAGAAGATCCAACATTGGAAGGAGTAATGAAGATTCCCACTACACACGAAATTCAGAAAATCTGGAAACTCAAATGAAGACAACAGAAGAAGCGAGCAAAGTGACAATTGTGAAAGAATGAGCAGAAAAGGTTAAAATCATTCCCGGGTTTTGAAAAGAACCATAAACGCAGCCAGTGTTGGTTTAAAGATTCAATGTGTAAATTCTGAAAAAAAGATTGGACACATTCAAAGTGTTTGTCTAAGAAAAAAAGATGACTGCCACATAGCAACAAAAAACAAGAAGTCTAAAAAGTAGCACCAAGCGGTCGGAAGAAATGGAAGTAGACCGAATACAGGCAGTGAACATGATTTTAAATCCACTACAGGAAGCAAAGATTCGTTGAAATGGGAAATTTTAGGAAGAAATATCGAGTTCCAGATCGACACGGGACACAGTGAATTTAATAAATTTAACAACATATCAACAGTTAGGCGCACCGAAATGTTCCAGCAACAACGCAAAGTTAAAATCGTATTAACGAATAAACATCCCAGTAAAAGGTCAAGTAGAAGGGACCGCAAGATATAAAGGAGTAAAATGGAATTTACGTTTTGTGATAGTGAATCGACATAATGTGCAAAATATATTTGGAATGGAAGGTATAAACCCTTCTGGTTTTACGTTAGAAGATAATGTTATGTCAGTGGATAACAGAAGTAAATATGCAGAAATGGAGAAAATATGTCAAGAATTTCCGGAAGTGTTTGCAGAAGGTCTAGGTCAATGTACGTCTAAAGCTCATATACCAAAGAAAGAAAATAGCCAATCGAATTTTTTCAAAGCACGACCGGTGCAATTTAATTTGGAAGAGTAAGTAAAAGAAGAATTACAAGGACGGGTACAAGAAGGAGAGCTCAAACCAGTCAATATACCCAGAGCCACGCCATTGGTCATTATAAAGAAACCAAATGGAAAATGAAGGTTGTGTGGAGATTTTAAAGTAACATTAAATCTACAAATGTTAATAGGCCACTATCCTATTCCTAACTCCAGAAGAAATATTTGCTAAACTACAAGGTGGATATTTCACGAAAATAGATTTATCACAAGTTTATCTTCAGTTATAGATGAAGAGTTAAAGAAAATGATAGTGATTTCAAAGACTCCCGTATGGCATTGCCAGCTCGCCAGAGATATTTCAAATGTTCCTGCAACAAATTATCGAGAAAGTACCAGATTGTGCTAATTTCTTGGTTGATATCTTTGTTACAGGCAAAATTGAAGAGACCCATAAGAATAATCTGCGGATTATGCAATTGCTAAAAGACTATGGACTCAAAGGTAATTGGAAGAAATGTGAATTGTTTAAGACTTCTATAAATTATTTACGCCACGTAGTAGACAAGCATGGAATCCGACCAACAAAAGAAAACATTGAAGCAATTACAAGAATGCCAGCACTTCAAGATGTAAAACAACTCGGCTCATTCTTAGGTTCTGAAAGTTGCTAATGATCCCAAATTTATTAAGAATAGAGCAATGATCACCGAACCATTAGATCAGTTACAGAAGAAGAATTAAAGCTTATATGGCCAACAAAATGTGAAAATGCATTTCAGAACCTTAAACAACAATTAATGAAGGCAACAAAATTGCCGCACTACGCGTCAACTCAACGAATTTGCATCTATAACTTTAAACAATGCACAAAAGAATTATGAACAAATAGAGCGGGAAGCGTTAGCAATAATTTATGGAGGGAAGAAATTCCATCAATACCTCTACGGGGCAAAATTTACGCTCGTTACAGACCATAACCCACTTCATTGTTCCATCCAAGAAAAGGTGTTTTGGAGAGAACGGGGAAGAAACTTAAAAGATGGGAAATTTTCCTTTCTGATTAAAATTTTGAAATTATTTACTAGTTAAATCGCACCTTGGTTACGCAGACGCGCTGTCGAGGCTGCCGGCTGGGCCAGACAAATCATCCGGCCAATTGGAGGAAGTCGGCGCCTACATCGATCTCCAGAACAGTGACGCTCTGTTGCGGTTGCCGCTGGACCAAAAAGGATAGCGCAAGTAACTAAGAAAGACAAACTGCTAACACAAGTAATTGGTTATTTGAGCAAAGGTTGGCCAACAAGGAAATTAAACCATAGTTCAGAAGATTAAATCAATGTTTATTAAAGAAAACGATCTATCAATGCAAGATGGGGTGTTAACATATACTTTCAAAGATAATGTAACAGCTGTAATTCCAAAGAAGTCGCAAACGGAAGTTTTAAAGTTATTGCATATTGGACATTGGGATCTTACAAGGACAAAAACTATCGCTAGAAGATATGTATATTGGCCGGGGATGCGAAAAGATATAGAAAATTTGAAACGTAGTTGAAATGTATGTAGACAGAACCAGGCAAGCCCGCCAAAGCACTTTTCGAGCTGGCCAAAAGTTGAAAAGCCATGGGAGCAGGTACATATTGATTACGCTGGGCTGTTCTTTGGATCAATGTGACTCGTGGTTACGGATGCATTTTCCCAGTATCCGTATGTGTGTGAGACGTGTACAACAACAGAAGCAACAATCCAACTTTTAACGAAAGTTTTAGAGAAGGCATACCGTAACTGTTGATATGAGATAATGGGGCACAATTCACATCACACGTATTAGAAAAAAAATTGTACAGAGAATGGCATTCAGCCCCTTAGGACGGTTCCATTCCACCCACAGTCAAACGGGGAGCAGAGAGATATGTACGTACGTACAAAAGTACCATGATTAAAGCAATGGCTGAAGGAGTTGATAATGATAAAGCGTTACAACAGCTACTAATAACATAGGTCACGAAAAGAAAAACCCAGCGGAACGACACCATGGGAGGCAGCCGAGGATATTATTAGCACTACTAGAACCCACCAAAGCCCGAAACACATAGGAAATACAAGGTTAAAAGTAAAGGATGAAGTATACATTTGATCGTTCAAATCGTATCCAAAATAGATCCAAGCAGTGATTCACGAGACCATGGACCATAGAATATATCTTGTACAATCAGAAAACATCATGACAAGAAGGCATGAAAACCAGATAATAAAAAGGTGGAACACACATACAATAGACGACACACAACAGAGAAGTAATATTCCTCGAAATTTTCAGCCGGCTTAATTGCCGATGACGGAGCCAGCAGTCACACACGAGCCAGCCGCTCAGCCGGAGACATCGCCAGACGACACATGGGAAGCGGGCGTGGGACCAGAAGCGGAGTTATTCGCAGAACCTTGCTGCAGAGACACTTCACCAGTTCCAGCTCCGCGGCGGTCACATCGTAATCGTGGGCTTCGTAGTCCCACAATTGTCAATTGTTCTGGCGCTACCTTACTTTAGGTGAATTGCAAGTACGCGGCTGTAAATGGTGCAGTCCGGGTTGCAAAGTCCAAGCGAAGATCCGTTGAATGGGGGCTCACGCTTGGCAAGGAAGTAGCCTTGTCCTCGCGTTTCAGGTGTGCAGATGATTTGCACCATCCGCGACCATTCTCGTGGCAAAGTTGACGGTTGTAGTTGCGCGCCGTGCGAGGCCTTCAAATGCCACCTTACAGCGCGTCAATGCGGCAGATTTGGCAAGCCGGGCACCTCTGTGGGTGCCTTTGCGACGTCGGATGGCTTGACCGTAGAGCCAGTTTTACACGGTCATTTTTTCATTTCCCGTCGATACTGAGCAGACTGGATGTAATTTGTACGCAAAAATGAAGCATGCTTCATTTTTCCGTACAGATTTCATCCAGTTTGACTACAGCGCCCCTAGTGTTACTTTATGGAACTGTCTTCGATTGCGTGAGTTCTCTGGCAGGGAGTATCTGGTGCGTAACGTGGGCACGTGTTGTTTGTGATATTGAGTCTTTGCGTTCAGTGAACCCTCTCGCAAATAAAACCACAATACCTCACACATCTTTCTACTCCTTACTCTGCGAATTCGTAACTATCTGATCATTCTTCCCGCTAATTTAATTTGTTTTCATTAATGCGATGAACTTCCAGCGCTTTTTGCGGCGTTTGGAGGAAGTATTTTCATCACGATTTCGTACAGACCAGGAGTGACCGTGTAAAACGCTGGAATTTTTCGTCCTTTTTCCATCGAGTTTCTGTACAGAAAAATGATGAAAAAATGACCGTGTAAAACAGGCTAAAGACGGAATTAATTCCGACTGACAACTGGCATATAATCGGACAGTTGTGGCAGATACTGGTGAGTCGCTCACTGCCGATTATCCATTAACTTGTTGCCAATATGTTCTGAGGACTGCGCCCGCTCCTGGTAATCGAGCAAATTTTGCCAAGTGCTACTGCATGGCAGTGGCCAGCGGTGTTGTTTCCGCCGTGCAGTCACCAAGTTCCTCCCCCCCCCCGCGTTCTTGACGCAAAGCCACTGACTAGTTAACAAACTCAAGTTTCTGATCTGAAGTTTCAAGTCAAGTGAAGTTTTTCTTCCTTACCTGTAGCTCCTTCGCCATGCTATTCCCCACCTCTTCAAAGAGCCGTTGCGCGGTCGCGTGAGTGATATTTGGCACACTATTGGCGGTTCTCGAGTCTTCTAGAAACTTCTGCAGCTGATTTTAAGTGGATTGGACATTGGCCGATTCCTCCTCCAATGTCCTACTTTCTGGAGCTTTTAATAGGCCGTCTTTGTGCGCCCAAGGTCGTCAAGTGGTGAAATCGCCGGGCAGGGGAGGGGGTTGCCAGCTGCCTGATGTCCCGTGATCGAGGTGTGGGACAAGCTAAGGGATTAGAGAGTTGAGGGCTACTTGATTCACTTAATGTGGTTTGTCACGGTGCCAATACTGACATTAATCGAGAAGAACGGTTGAGGTGAGTAGTGCGTGGGTGGTCCTTCGGCTTTGAGAGGCGATTCGCGGGGGGGGGGACCTTTGGGGTTGTATTGGGGCAGAACAGAATCCAGCCGATCACTTTGGGGGAGCCATCGTAGATTTTTGTTAAATATTAAACATTTGTTATGATTTTGTATAATATTATATTTATATTAAAATAGATTTATTTAAGAACTATTAGTTTACCTCAGTGTAAGAATTATTTAATATTCAAGAAGTTTTCAGTGTTACCTCCTCCAGGCGAAAAGAAGATTGTTTTCTTTCGTAATTCGGGCGTAATACAGTGTCACGCAAGGGTCCACGCGAAAAACTCTGTTCATGGAGTCTGCACAGCTGTAAGGTACACCGTTACAAACGTGACATTCTAGCTTTCATTTTCTTCGCTCTCTAGATGAGCGCAGCGTGCAAACTACTCGGCTTCTCGATCTTCGAACAATGCGATCACATCGCGTCTTATTTGGAACGGCGTTGGATTCTCGGAAGGTTGGCAATACGAAATGCTGTTGCTGGCCGGTTCCCAGGGCTGGCGCAATCCCGCGAGAGTCTTTGAAAGAGTTCAAATTTTCAAACAGTTTCAGCCCTTCCAAAGAGTTTCATACCAAAGACGCGTCGCTTTTCTCTCTGGAAGCCCGCCCGCTGTTTTTACAGAAAAAATATGTCCAATGCTGGTTATATAAATTGTATACCCCTGATAATTGGCGCCAAGGAATTGTTATAAATGATTGAATTCCAAGTATGGCGCCAAATTTGAATTACTTTTGGCCGCCTATGTGCCAACAATCGAGGATCAGGGTTGAGTTGGTGGGAGGCTTCTTTCGACTTTGCGATGCGACTCGCGGGGGACCTAATTGTTGCGTATTCTCGTATTTATTGATCAAAAAGCAATTAAAGAGTAGAGAATTATAAGGGAGATTTGAGAATTATATTTGCCATTTCGACAAAATTGAGATAAACATGTTTTCTTATTGTATCTTGTGCAAAGAATATGGTCTGTCAATTTATTTTCACATATCTCACATCTAAAACCCACAAATGTGATACTGATGATCTTGAACCCCCTGCGCCAAAATATTAGAAGGGTGCTATCTGCTTACATGATCCCACAACCAGAGCTCTATTTATCTAGCGCTAGAAGTTTAGGCGCACTATCATTGCTGCAGCCAATGGGAAGCACGGATATTTTTTGTTAATAAAAAGGAAATTGTTAGTATTAAAATTAATTACATTTGATGGGCTTGGCTGTAGGTTTCCTAATAGAGTAGTTTAAAAAACTATTTGAAATAATTCAGAATTACGTAATTTTAAAAGTAAAAGTTTTAATTTATCATTAGGTAGTCAAAGTTTGTTCTGCGACGTTTGGAGGAACATGGATATCCCCCCTCTTCAGGGTACAAAAAATACTATATGAACATTGGAGAAAATTGTGGATTTTAAAGAATGAAACTAGTGGTGCTACAGCAGCACGTACTTTCCCACTTGCAGTGTCACCCAAAATTATGCGAAAGGTACTCCAATTTTCGAAAAAGTGTACATGATCAAATTTCAAAATTTATATTAAGAAACAGATTTCATTATAAGAAAAATCCCTATCTTCATAATTGTAGTTGTATGAAGACGCCAACATTTTTTAAAATTTTTGCAGTTTTCGAAAATACAGAGTTCGCGAAAAATGGGGTCCAACACCAATTTTATACCGTCCTTCGCTACGTACGAGGAAACAATTGTAAGAAATAATTTGAAGCCGCTTTTGACAAAAAGCTGTTTAATAATTCTAATTAAAAAATAACTCGACTACTGCCAGTGATTTTGCACGTGTTTCATAATACGAAATACCCGCTGTAACATGAAACTTAGATTTATCGATAGTTCTTCGATTTCTTTGTACTCTGCATGATACAATCGAATTATCAGGGAACTAACTACGTTTTCACATAACACATAATAAACAGGAAATTGACACGATTAAAAGTAACAAAATTAGTGACGCTAGTAACAAAACTAAAGCAATGTGGAATATCGTGAGAAATACAACCTCATCATGTCGATACCTTGCAGAAATGTTCTTTTAAAGAATAACGAAAGAGAAAGAAGTAATCTGGAAAAATTGTAAATATCTTCAACCAATACTTTTCTAGAATTCCGGCCGATCTTACGAGGGACTAAAACCACAAAATCCAACAAAATACGCTTCCCCAAAATTTCCGACACGATATTTATTTCCGAAAATTCTTCCAAAAAAATCCTCATGATAGTCAGTACACCAAAAAATAACAAATATCCATCTGGTTTAGATCAATTACAAGAGTGTTTATTAAAAACTTATGCATTTGCCTTTATACACCCGTTAACTCACATTTTCAATGCTTCTTTATCCACAGGAATATTTCCAGACACTTTCAAAACAGCAAAACGTAAGCCTCTTTTTAAAAAGGGAATAAAAATGACATACTAAATTATCCGCCAATTTCTCTCTAGTACGTTTTCTCAAAAAGATCAGAGAGGCTTTTCTACACTCGAATGGAAGCTTTTCTCAGGAAAAACAAAGCGTTTTGAGACTCGCAACACGGTTTTAGAAAATCAGAATTTTCGGAAACTGCCATTTTTTCTTTTCTTAAAGATGTTGCTTTACCAATAGACCAAAATTAAGCACTCGTTGGAATATTTTTAGATCTTTCGAAAGCTTTTGACTTTATTGACCATAACATCTTGCTCTCAAAATTACCTTCATATAGAATTCGTAGTATTGCCCTAGATTGGATAATATCGTTCCTTAAACATCGAACTCAAAGAGTAGAAATACCGTACTGGGACGAAATGACATTATTTACTTATCTTTCTAATTCTATGCCAATTGATCACGCGGTCCCACAAGGTTAGGTTCTTTTGTCCAATCCTCTTTCTGTTATACGTAAACGATATGCCCTCCTTTATTACAAATGGAAGAACAGTTCTGTTTGCCGATGACACGAATGTTCTTTGCAAATAATAATAAAGAGTCTGATTTCAGAAGTTCCAAATAGGTTTCGTAATAACAAATTAATAGTTAACGAGGAAAAACGGTTTCAATGCATTTTTGCATTTTAAATCGGCAATTGCATGCTCCATTGAAAATGAACAATAGGCAATTAGCTTATGTTAAAGTAATAAAATTTCTAGGTCTCCAAATTCAGTCAAACCTCAAATGGAATGTACATATATCAGAATTAAACACTAAATTAAGTTCATTATGTTATGCATTCAGAATGCTTTCACATTCCGTCAGCCTTCATGTAGCTCGTCGCGTGTATTTTGCAAATGTACATTCCTGCCTGAGATATGGCATAATATTCTGGGGAAGCTCATTCTTTAGTACCTAGACCTTTAGATTGCAAAAGAAAATTATCCGAATAATGAGAAAATGCGTTCCACGTGCTCCTTGCAAGCCTCTTTTTATTGAACTTGGAATCTTACCATTGCCTTGCCTATTTATCTACGAATCTGTAATATTTGTCAAAACTGTCTTACTTAATGGTGGGAACATATTTTCTTGCAATACTGATATTTAAAATTACAAGATACGTCGTAGAAATCACGTTCATCAAGTATCAGTATCAACAACTCACCACAAGAAATCCACATACAATGCACTTTACAAGGCATTGCCAGATGACATTAAACAATTAAAGTCGGTACACAAATTTTAAATTAAAAGTTAAATCTTTTCTGCTGCCTAACTGTTTCTATACAATTAGAGACTACACTGATCATCAAAGAGAAAAATGTTTATTTTAACAAAACACTGATATATATATAATGAATTAGTTTACATTTTATTGTATAATTTCTTTAAAAAAGACAATCTGTCTGTAACACGTAATGTACTTCAGCTTCCGGGTCAATGACCCCCATCTCGATCATGTTTCTCTCCAGTTTCTCTGATCCATGAGCAAATGCTAAGATGGTCTCTTGTTTTGCTTCTGGACATTAATGTAGCTGCACAGTGCGCGCGTTTTGTTGAGGTCTCCTTTTGCTTGTAGTGGTAGCAGTAGAGCTGAGGGTGAGTTACTATATTGTTAGCAATGCAGAAAAATCAAATCTGCAGTTCGTTTATCGTTGCAAATAGTTTTTCTATAACTCGGGAACGAAAATGTCTAGTTTTTAAATGTTGATAATTCCCTTTTCTAAATTTTATTATTATTATTATTATTATTATTATTATTATTATTATTATTATTATTATTATTGTTGTTGTTTTAACTTTCAACTATTTATCGTTAAAATGTTGGGATAGATTTCTAGTACTCAAGAAAACGTGCGAAAATATTCTTCTCCCTATACATCATAAACAGTTTTTATACTTTTTTGACCAAATAAATTAAATAAAGTCAATTACATTTGATTAATTTGGCTATAGATTTTCTTATAGTAGTTTAAGAAACTATTTGAAATAACATAGAATCACATAATTTTAAACGAAAAAGTTTTTATATTTACAGCTGCGACAGTTGTAAGGCTGCTGCCGATAACACGAGGCAGAAATTTAATTTCTTCAATTTGCCGCTAAAATGTGAATTACTACGGATTATACTGACGAAGCAATCTTTTGTGCGAACGCGCGGCTCTAAAATTCTTCAACAATTTCCTCTCGTGGCGTCATATGACTAGACTCGTTGTATTTCCCCAAAGTCCCGACGATGGGAGCGAGCTTGTGCGCCAATAACTCGCAGCTAAGGTCGCAATACCAACCTCACATAATTAAATTGATAGTCGGTAGCATATATACGTACATCTTAACTTTTTTTTACTCGAGCGAGGTGAGTCGCCGCGAAACTGTTGCCACCTTCTTTTTAAATAATGCGATTCTATCGCTCCTTCATTTGGAAAGACGTTTAATTCTCGGAATGTTGACAACTCCACAGGGGTCCAGTATCTGGCACGATCTCGCGATCGTCTATGGAAGTAGTTCAACTCTTCAGCTGTTTGTCCTTCCAAAGAGTTTCACATGAAAGATGCCTTTGCCTTTCTCTCTGCAAGTTAAACCGCGGTTTTTGGAGAAAAAATATTACAAGTCCAACGCAGGTCGTTTAAAATACATTTTTGCTGTTAATTAGCGCCAGGGAATTCTTATAAATGATAGATTTCAAAGTACGGGGCCAAATTTAAATTAATTTTGGCCGCCCATGTACCAACAGATTTCGTATAGGAAACTTCTCTATCTTCATAATTGTAGTTGTAGGAAGATGCCGAAAAATTTTGAATTTTTGCAATTTTCGAAAAATCAAGTTTATTCAATGGAAATTAGACCTGCACCATTCTCTTTAACGTCCTTAACCACTCAAAAACAAAATTTAACCAAAAACGATGGAGATATGTTTTGAAAATATCTCAGGGGCGTCATGTAAAATATCTACAAAATGAAAACATGTATAATAATAATAATAATAATAATAATAATAATAATAATAATAATAATGTATAATAATAGTAATAAGGTATGTAAAGGTAAGAATAACATATATGTATAAGTAAATAAAAATAAGCGATAACGTGATGGGCTGTAAGATGTGCGTAATCAGAAATGCTGTCTTTAATTTTTATGTCTGTGAAAAAAGTACCTACGGTTTCAAAAATACTGCCCGTAATAAAAGAAAACATTAATTTTCCTTGGGGAGAAAAACCACTATGGAGGTTGATGAAGCAGATGGGATTCAGATGGATGAAGTGTAATACAAAACGTAAAGTGTTGGTCGATAGAGCAGACGATGATTGGGGAGCAAGATATCTCGTCCAGATGAAGTTAATCAAAGAAGGCCGTGAAATAGTGTAGATTGACGAAGCGTGGATTGGCAGCTTAGTATTTAAATAGTGCTGGCAGCGTGATGATATAATTGCTGTAAAGGTAAATATAATTGCATCAGACATTTTGTAGTTCAAGCTGATGGAAACAACGGTTTCATTGTTGGCGCGGAACTAATTTTGAAAGCTGGTTCTGCATCAGGCGCCTTGGTCACATGAACCAAGAAAATTTTGAAAAATGGGCGAGAGAAATTATTAGAAAAACTGCCTATGAGGCAGTGATTGTTCTTAATAATGCTCCATATCAGTGGGCTCTCCTCACTCTGGACCTAGGGCGTCGGCAGTGAAGGAAAGTGTTAACCCTCACACTCCTCTTTTCGGTTACATATTGAGAGCAGAATTGAATTTAATTATATAAACAGAATCCTGATTTATTTTAAATCATAATATTGGAAGAACGAGAGAAAGATGTATTTTCTATTGCAAAGTTTAGAATAATGCATTTTAAAGTATTTAAGAAGATATGCTCGACGCTTTTTCATTATTCGGTTCTTGTTTTAAAAATTAAATTCCGAAATATTATCAGGTTAGGACATGATCGCCCCTTATAAATTACCTGTTTCTTTTCTTCATATGAAAGGGAAGAAAGGCAATTATTTAAAACGATTGTTTCACTTTTTCTCTATCTTTATAAAAAATAACACTAATCTCATGAGTATCGTTAACGCCTGCCACGCGCGACGGTGAATATCACAATCACAGGCGCTCGCTCCCCAGCAAGCCGTTAAATCGAGAACCAACGCCTTGGCACGCTTTGTCCTTGAGTGGGGGCACGTCGCGCGCATGCGCTGCCGCCTCCCAATCCGTCCTAAAGACGTTGGAAGCATTCACCAACGACCTGAGCTGCGCTCGCACACTGCCGGCGTTGCATGGACGCGCTGGTGCCCATCTATCACGCCGATCGCACGAAAGACCGAATAAATGAATAAAATCTAAATACATTCAAAGGAAAACTGTTTTTTTTATTTCCTTGGGCGTTGACAAACGATTTGCACACTCAAAGAAAACGTCACTGCTCCATATCATAGTGTCGAATTCTTGACTGTCCGGCATTAGCCGCGTCATGGTCAATGGAGCATGACAATGGCCCAATCGACCGTGACGCGGCTAATCCCGGGCAGCTAAGAATTCAATGACTCCGGCCGCGGAAGCCTACGTCTCTAGACTACATATCATAGTGTGTTAGCTAATAAAACCCTGTTAGCTAAAATGCATTAAAGCGCGAAATGATTCACTGGTTGAATGCAAAGGGAATGCTTGTTAATGAAAACCTGAATTATACTAACTAGTTCTGAAACTAAACCCTCAGAACAAGACATACAAAATTGATGAGCTATTTACATGTAGGGATCGTTCTGTTATTCATCTTCCTCCTTACACGTGTGAAATGAATCCCATTGAAATTTCATGGGCAAAAATTAAGACTTATAAAGGAAAGAAATGCAACTGAGGACCTGTCAACAACAAAATTGTTAGAGTTTATAAACTGGGCTATCACTCAAGTCACCATTGAAGACTGGAAGAGATACTGCACTCATGTCACGAAACTAAAAAATGAATACTGGGAAAGGAATGGTATAGTGCCAGATATTATAAACAGTATTGTTATAAATATGGATTGGGATAAAGAGCGTGAAGAAACTGAAAATAGCGATAGTTCATCGGTGGACAACGATTAATTAAAGTCATTGGCTTTAATACAATAGTATTCCCCATCTCTTCAACCCCCCATTCCTTGCCGTCACTACCTTTCTATAATCCCAATCTACGCTCTCACCTTCGCTCTACGATTGTCACTACGAAATGGCATGACGTCACAGAGCCGGAGACATCAGAACTCAACTGTACGGCCCTTACCGTCCTTGGTGCGGTTTAGCAAACACGCGGTTAAGCAGATCGAGATCTGACAGTTGCAGACGATCAAATTAAAGAATGAGGCCAAATCGGCCATTGCTCCTACTCCTTTCAGATGCTCCGCCCTTGTGCCATAGAAGCCTGGCGCCGAGTTCCTTTTCAGGCTTTAAAGATTAGCTTTGATGTCGCTCCCTCCGAACGGGGTGAAGATGTCCCAGAGTTGTTGATACAGATGAAACTCCTCGCCCTTCTCTTCTTATGGGGCAGCGTCCGTTGCCCTGCCCAAGCCCGTTCGCGGGTATTTGGCCAAAAGACCTGGATTTTTGTCATATAACTCCTGCGTTCGGACGTAGCGGTATTTCTTGCGCGTCTTTCTAAGTCCCGCCGCTAGAGTCGCTTGATTTGCAGCACTACTTGATAAGGTCGCGGTAGGACCAAGAAAGACGCAAAACGTCGTGCCCAATTCCATCTTGGAGGTACTATCCACAGATGCTACTTTGAAAAAGCAAGTATAGAGCCATGCGCAACGCCTCACGCCAGGTCGCATGCTGTGAGAGAGAGAAAAAGTGCTCTGGCAGGACTGCGAGAGAAAGAGGAGGCGTCTCTCTATATTGACCAGAGTTTTGGCAGGGCTCTGTAAACGGCAGCCACTGGCACTATCATCTAAATCTCTAACTAAAGGGGGAACTAACCTAGTTTGAGTACTGACGGTTGGCAAGCCGCCAGTGGGTTCTGGCCCAGAAGAGGCTTCCAGCCCCCTTTTCCTTGGCTGCGGTTAGCTCTGGTGTGACTTCGACAAGTGTGGATGGGCTCCTCTCCTCTCGAGGCTCGGTGAGGCGCCTCGCGTACGCCTTGTCAGCCGCTTGTCACTAGCGCTGCAAGGAGACATCGGACATGCGTGACTCTTTCCAGCATTCGTTCGTGAGCAGCCGCACTCGTTCCCCCCCCCCGCGGCTCCTTTTAAGGCGGCAGTCTCTTCGAAGAAGACCTCAGGATGGTCTGTACTGCAAGACGTCTTCTTTACTCTTAAAGAAGAGTTCACACTTGACATTGCCACGGGGGACGTGGGGACAATAGCATTTTACGTCATGACACTGCCGGGTGACGCGTCTTGTACGTTTTTGAGCATTTGGCACACATGAAATGCACTACTACAAAATTACAGTGTGTGCGCCACGGAATTACTAATAACAGCTACAGTGGCGGCTTGGAGGGTAGTGCTAGTGGGCAATGGCACCACGAACAAAAAAGAAGGAAAAGAAAACTTTCACCACAATTGTGTGTAAAATATTGTTTCTTCAAAATAGTTTTCTTTATAATAATTCATTTCAACGAGCACTTCGTCCTTCGATGCTCTACTCTCAATACTCTCTTCAAACGCACAGGGCGCAGTGCCATCTGTCAACCTCCTTCTAAACCTCTGAGCCACCTAGGAATTGGCTCCAGGTATGTTCATTTAACGCTGTATGAAGAGTTAGTCTGTGTAGGTTTGTATACGTCTCTTATGGACGGCATGGTGCCGCAAGCGAAGTGGCACAGAAGTTCACGTTCTCCTCACAAATAACAGTATCTTCATCGCGAATGCTAATAACGTTTTCCATTCGTTGCACTGAAACCCACCCTAGTGCAGGGCAAAAACGTTATCGCTCCGCAACAGTGCTGCCCCACACGCGTTAAGGGATGCTACGAATGAAACATTCCGGAACTGAGTCAGTGCGTGTGCTCTACGCAGTGAGATTATAGACAGCTTTTCTTGATCTGCCACACTAATTAAACGCGAAAATAATAATTTTGAATTATGATCGTTGTTATATATTTTATGAAATCTTTATTCTTTTTTTAACTTTTTTAAAAAAAAATTAAAATTGCCTGATCGAAATGTACACAAGATTTTGAACCAAAGGGTTTCTGCAAATTGTTTGGTTATGAAAACCATAAAAATATTAACAAGAGCGTTACCACTGGTATACGTATGGGCGTGCGAGAAACATTTCTTGGCACACATATTTGAATGATTTTGTAAGGGTCACTATTTTTATTTTCACTTTATTAGCGTTTCGAAATTGAGACGTACCTACACTTTGGTTTCTAAATAGCACTGGATTTGTTAACATGAAGTTATTTAAGATTAATTTGTAGGAATACACAAACTGATTTTCCGAACTTCGCGTAAGTTACAAAACTTATTTTAAGACATTTCTTGCAAAACAATATACTCCATCATTCGAAGTATCCCTACGTGCCAGAAGATCATCAATTGCCTCCACAATTTCACCATGAATCCAAATGAGCATGGATAACTTCCGTACCTAACCTCACAATGGCCCGGTGCACTGGGCTGCACTGACGCGATCGTCAGTGCAGTTTAGGGCGCCCCGAGTGCGCCCTGATTCCGTGTCGTAGTGCGAATGAAACATGGGCTTCTTTGTACGGTGCGCCTTAGCGTCGAACGGAGCACGAAAGCTGCCCTGGGTGCGCACCAGTACGACGAATAGAAAACGCTATATCTCTCGCTCAGGCTGACCCCGATGCCCTGGTATTTCGCGTCGTGTCGTGTTGTGTTTCGCACATGGAGAGGCAGCGTATACCGTTGGCATAAGGCTACCCCTCTTCGTCCCGTACCCATCTTCAGCGACCTTCGGAAGCTCTGACCTCTTGAGATTTCTGCAGGCACTCAGGGCTTCAGTCTGAATATTTTATTTTTTCTTATTATTTTTAGTTTGTTTTCAGTTTAATCTGCATTCTAACTTAATAAACACAGTCACTATAAAATTAAATTTTGAGCTCACGAATTTTATTTTAGATTACTACACCAGTTTTAAAACATCACAATGTTTAAAATATCGATGTTTTTTACCCGATATTTTATTAACATCGATGTTACAATTTCGAAAATCGATGTTGTGTTACCGTTGTCGCATCACTACCTGGCACCACCAATAGAATTCCCTACCGGCCGCCACTGATCAGCTACATGTGCCTTTCCCCACCGCCGGCAGAGCTCACGGCAAAATAACTTTTGGCGGCCTGTTATAGGCCCCGAGCCAGCAAGAAAAACACGTATGATAAGCTCAAAGTTAAACTTTTTGAGAAGTTAGCCAGTGTTATGGGGAACAAGGAAACGTAAGTAAGACCACCTGTATGTCGGCGTTGCGCTGCACAATTATTTGAATGTGCCGAAAAAACTATGCCATTGTGAAATGAATAAACTGCTAATTCTTGTTGTATATTGTTCGATAGATAATCAAAAGTGTGGAGGAGTTGCATGGCATACCGATAAGGCGTCTTAAACTGTACGTTTATTTATTTTATTTTACGTAAAAAAACAGTTAAAAACTGCGTATGACGTGCTATGGGGAAAAGTGAATTGTGTGCACATTTTCAAAATTCTGTGATCCCTACACTAAGTCATATACTACTTAAATTTTGAATTTTTTGAAAGGGAGAAAAAAAACTCCCATGTAATAAAATCTATTTTCAAGGATAAACAAGCAATAAATTTTGAATTTTGAAAGGGAGAAAAAAACAAAAAACTCCCATGTAATAAAATCTATTTTCAAGGATAAATAAGCAATAAATTTTGAATTTTGAAAGGGAGAAAAAACAAAAAAACTCCCATATAATAAAATCTATTTCAAGGATAAGTAAGCAATAAATTTTGGCTCTTATTACTTCCTGCCGCGACAACATGGAAACGAAAAATTAATGTTACTTTTCTTGTGATGCTCAGTATAGTCTCATTTGCTAAGGTCAGGAAACTGGACGAAAAACCTGATCGAGATGGGGGTCATTGACCCGGAAGCTGTATTACAATGGTTGTTACAGGTTGTTTATACTCATTTATACAGTCCAAATGGTAAATAATGCATTATGTATCATTGTTAAAATTAATGTTACTTTTCTTGTGATGCTCAGTATAGTCTCTAATTGTATAGAAACAGTTATGCAGCAGAAACGATTTCACTTGGGATTTAAACGTTTCTATTGAATTTAATCGTTTAATGTCATCTGGCAAAGTGTTGTAAAATAATGTACATGTATTGTATGTGAATTTTTTGTAATGAGCTGTTGATACTGTCACCTGATGAATATGATTTCTACGTCGAGTGTTATAGTAATAGACTTCAGCATTTTCTGAAAAAATATTCCCGCCCTTGAGCAAGTCATTTTTTACAAAAACATTTTTTACGTCATGTTGAAGTCAAAGTCTCATTGACAGTTAGAGCTCCTACGCTGCCACAGAGAGGTGGTGGTTGGCTTGCGGTCCGGCCAATTCGAAACCTGCAGCACGTCTTGATCGCAAGGTATTCTGTGCCTATAGGTTTTTAAGTTTTTTTTTATCTTCCTCAATAAAGCGCTGGTGACGCCATGCTAGGAGGGCGGACGATTCGACATACCGTAAAACGGGTTGAATATGATCACTTTTCATCTTCAAAGACCTGCATCTTCTAAACCAATCGGGGTAAAGTGATGAAACAAAATCCATTTTATGGGTCTTGATCTGTAGTTTTAAATCATATTTCTGATTTACTGTAAATTGTGAAAAGGGAATTATTATATTTTAATGCCTCGATCCTATTGGTCCGATGGTTGGTGTGAACAGGATCAACGACGTAATTTGTATTAATTAATGCATTAAGACACTCGTTGGGTGTTTAGGATCACTTTTTTTTAATGTTTGCAAAATAGGAAACTGAAATACATTTAATACTGCAATTATTTAATTATAAAAACCTACAAAATTGACGTAAAAAATAAACAGGCAAAATAATAATAATTCCCTTTTGTAAGTACAAATCGACAACAAAAAATGTGTTGTCCCCTTTGAATTTTGGAGACTTTTATTCTCTTCTCGACTTGAACAGGAGTCACTTCACATATATCTGGGTAAACAAAAACAGTTGTTTTCTCTCTAACCCTCTTTCGGAGGCACTTCACGATTAGTAGGGATTCAGAGGCAGTGACAATCCCTATAAATCTCCTATTTCGCTTGTTTGTGTCAAATTGAACTATGAAAAATTCACCAGGATTCTCTAATGTTGCTTGTGCCGTCGCCTGTGCTTTCTTGCAATCTGGAATTAATGCTGGAAGGCATTGCTGAGTTTTTTTGAGGATCTTCATTAGATTCTTAACGTCGACAATTAATGCCTCTTCGTCTGCGGAGAGTGCAGTCCGTTCCCTTGGGGCCACAAATCCTTTTTACTCTTCTTTTTCATGCAGGTGTAAAACTGTGTGAGGAATGTTGGAATTTCTGGCGGTTTGTCTAATGTTGCACCCCCTCTTCACAGCAACACTGGCTTGCTCGAATTCATCCTTGCTTCTCTTTATGTATGCTTTCCAACGAGGATCAGGGATATAATTTCGAGGCATTTTAACTATCCTGTAAGTTTAAACGAACAAACAATTCAAACAAATTATACATATCAGATGGGAATTATAATTCAAGCATCTGCAACTCTGATTATAGTCATATTCCTCTGATACCATTCACACCGTATTTTTAGAAAGTGTGTTCGTTCAAATTTTAAAAAAATTGAGAAACTTATTTAACACTCACCAAACGCTGAGGAGCGATTGAATTCAGGATAACATTCTCGATAGTAGCACGGTTTTTGATAATACAGAAGTTTAGAACACACTCCACAGTAAACAGTTTTGAAACCTAAGTAAACATGGGATTCCCCCGCCATGTGGTCAGCACGCTGGAAGTCAGGGTGCCCATAATTGAAACACAAAATTGCCCTCAGTGCATACCACAATGGTGAAAGTGGTGACTGGCCCTCTGATTTGCAACTTTTTTTAACTACTCCATTGTTTCACGCGTTTTAAAGTTCTTCGTCAAATTTGATACTATTCCGGTTTTACGGGAGTTAAAACTAAAAATGCTGTTTACTTAATAAATCCCTTTAGGGGGTGTAGACATGTTATTTTGTCTAAGATATTTTAGTTAGAGTTAAGTTTTGACTATCTTTTTTGGAATATAAACAAAGTTGGAAAATTTTTAAGGAATTGTGATATTCTAACACACAAAATTTAAAAATGTGTAGTACACTATAGTCTAGTGCGAAGAATGTAAAATTACAAAGGTAATTTCACATTTACCTAGATAGGGTGTTATTTTTTGTTTACTAAAGGTCAATAATGAAAACTAATTTAAAAAGTCTATAAAAGGGGATTTGTGGCCATTGTTTCTCTGATAGGGACAAATTTAACAACTGTGGGTTGAAATGTTTTATTTGTCAAAACCATCAACATTTTCAAATACATATGTTCTTGAGATTCATACAATGATTAAACATGATTGAACAGAAAGAGGGCCTGACAAATTTCAATTATTCAATGCTTGGCCAGATGTACACGCCTTTCAAAGTATCAAGTCCTCTATACTCTCAATATTCACATACCATTGTAATACACTGAAAAAAAGACTTTAACATTCATGAACAGATATCTGAAGACATTTGTATATACCTGATTAACATTTGTCAACATAGTAATTTTTAAGACATGTATTATTTGCTGGTTGCTGCTCATGTAAGTACAAGCATTGACTGAAATTGAAGCAAGTAGTGGCAAGGGTTCCACATCCTGAAAATCCATCAAGATGAACTCTGTAACACAAATTAAATATTACAGGCAGAATCTCTTGCCACTATCTGCTAGTAACACATGAGCACCACCTCCACCATGCAAAGGAAGATGCAACCTACAAAATGGGAGGTGTACAACTACTACAGCATGGAGACAATTTGCTCAGTAGCACACAAGACATAGTCCTCTTATCAGAATCGAACCAGAAAACACCAGCTAGTAATTGTGAGGTTTCGTTGTCATCATTCACTCCATTACAGAACACATTTTTAATGTATGAATTCAAAGGAATGGTGGGTATGAGTTGATCTTTTGCTGCAACATCCTTTACAAGATTATTTACACCATAAATTTATCTCCCAAGGACATAATTTTAACAGCTGTTCATAGTAAAAATAATTCTATTAAAAATAAACTCTGACAAGTCTGATATAAATGTATTTACAGGGGCTTGTAGAGAAAGTACATATAAACACAAATTAAACTTAAGTTGAACTTATTACTTAATACATCTGTACATACAAAAATGTCTTAGTAAAGTACTTAATACAACAAATGTATTGCATTTCAGGCATCCAACTAACAGAGGGATGTGCCTAGCCTACAAACAGCAACTACTCAGTTACAATACTGGAAGAAACTAGAGTTAACAGAGGCACTGGTAAGCACTAAGTGCTCATCAGCAACCCAACAAGCTACAAACACACATTACATTAATGCTTGTGGTGCAGGCTGATGCCAACTTTGGTACCCCAACTTGTGCCTCAAACTGCTAGTTTGTACATGATGAATAAACAGCCAGCAATGTTCAGTACTACATCAAATGAACATGCAGCTCTTAGATTACATACAATGACTTTATTACACGTTTAACTTTGCAATACAGTAGTCTATAACTTACATGAACTGTACTTGTATCCCTACTGACTTACTTCCACGTCCAGTCGCAACTACACACCATCACATGCTCACAGATGTGGACTACAGAATGAAAACAAGTACAACTGCACTTCGGCCAGATAATATAATAAATATATACAGCTATATTTTTATTTCTCAGCTTCTGGTTAAATCAGACAACTCTAACAAATGATTTCTAATCTACCATAGATGTTCAACAAAGGTGTTCACTGAAACAGTGAAAGACTAGAATAATTACACATCTGTATAACTGTGCATCATAACAGACAAAATTTAAAAACAATGAAATTCAATGCTTGGCCCTTCCCCAGGACGAGGAGCCTGGCTTTCCACAGAAATTGCCTGCCTCTAACCCCAGGCCCCACACCCATTGGGAGCTACACAAGAGGTAATCAGGTCAGAGGATGATCCTTCTGACTGCTCCTCAACCCACAGAGTAGCACACACCTAAAGACACAACTACAGCTTCCCATACAGCACATCTCCAGTGCCACTTGCCAGAGACGGGGAAGAAGAGGAATAAACGCAAAAATGGCACACTGGGCAGTGTGGATGTAAACAACTCCACAAGACTGGGTGTGATGTACTCAACATCCAAAACAATATAACAGGGCTAAACATGAAGTACACAGAAAGGAATGTGACTATGACACTGTATGATGGCTGGCACACAGGCCCACAGCACACTCACTACTCTGTTAACAGCTGAAAGTGGCCTTCTGTTGGCTAATAAGCAGGTGCCTGGAAGTCTGTGCCCACAGGTCCTGAAACAAGACAGTTACAGATCAAACCCTATGAATAATGTTGGATTTTCAAGCAAATTCCTGCACTGTTGCTTATGGAGGATGTAGGAAAATATTTATACATCATTAAAAATCAGGTCTATTGATAGAATTAATAGTGCCTAAAGTATTCTACAATGGTGTTCAATACCTATTTCACTCAATTCATTTAATAGAATCAAATGAAACAGGTCCCCAATATGTAGTTAAGGCATATTTATTAAAAAATTCAATTGTAGACAAATAGCAACCCTGCTTTTAATTTAAGATAGGAAATATTCTGTGTATTCCAAAGGGTAAATTATAAAGTCTAGAGAAGGTTTACAGCTACCTTCTAAAAATACATCAGAAATTTTCCTTATGAAAGATACAAGTTTCCCCTAGCTGTTCTAGTTACACCAATGCTCACATATGCCCCAATATTCGAATTTATTTTAGTAGATTTTAACTTCTAGAAAAATAAAAGTTTAATTAAATTTTGCAAAATGAAACAAAATAAAGATGAAACAGATTGCATTAAGTACAAGAAGAAATTATCTTTCAAAAACATAATATAAGAATTAGTGAGTGAAATATCTACATGAGTGATAGCTAGAACCATGGAGGAAAGAGTAAACTCTTTCCAGTAAGCTAGCACCAAGAGAAATATATAGAAAAATAACCAAAATGGAAGATTCACATAAGGTAAAGTCAAAGTGAAGAATCCAATAAGTAGTGGAGGAAACCTCAGCAACAAGGAAACAAACCGGGGCTGACCCCACGTTTACAGTGCACTTTAGCCTAGGCTTCCTCGATTACTGCGCTTTGACGTGATCCAATTCTTCCAATTGGTGTGCAGGAATGTTATCATTCATCAGACAGGAATCAATTATATTATTTTGAAAAACATTAAAATGTAAATTAAAAGTGTGTTCCCTTTAAAGTAAATTCTCTTTTTTAAAATAAATTTATTTGTGTATATGTGGAGGATATAAAGAACATATACACCCCAAATGATTTTTAAAGATTGTTCGCATAAAATTCATTAGTCATTATGCATTGGAGTGACTCATGATTGTTTTAAGTTAATGCAAAGGCTGAAGGCCCAAGTCTTGTCCTCAATTTGGACACACTTAGTGAAGCATCACAATCCTGCGTGCGTGAACGAATCGGATCAGAAACTGCATTTCTACCAAAAGGAATTTTCTAAAACTAGTGTTTAAATGTTCTGCGTAAATGATGAATCATTTCTATCATTCACGACACAAGAATTAGAAGTGAACGATACATAGAGTAGTATTAAGGAGGCCGTGACAGAGAAGGCTGTCAAGACTGAGGTGCACCATAAACCCGGGATTAACTACTGGGAATAAAGTATGGATGGAAAAAGGCAGTATGATTGGAAGTGTGCAGTCAAAATTTCAGTATTCACCTCGTGTTTGAGAGCCAGAGAATGGAGGTTCTTGGTATGCTGCATCGGCTTCCTGGCCCATGGGATACGAAGTGTAAGGGCCACCTCCGGGCATTGCAGCGGGATCTGCTTCATAGCTAGGAGCAAACGCTGCCTCACTACCTTGTCGGAACCTCAGAAAAGCAAACCAAGCACAACCAGCCTAAAATATACAACAAAATACGACATGTGAAATATAGAATACATTTCTTTTAAATATCACCATTTTTGGAAATTTTCAGATGAGCTGAATAAACTGTACCCAAGTGAAGATTGAGAAAAAAGAGAAGGCTATTGCTGCCTGAACATTATTGACTCCAACACCAAGTGGTGGACTATCGGCATTGCGCCATTGGTTTGTCAGGTAGCAAAATCCAACAAAGTATAAGAATGCCCAGAAACCTGAAAAAAAAAATTTGTTTAAATCAATATCAACAACACACCTCATAGTATCTGAAGCCTCATAAACTTGACTCATACTCTGTAAAATATTCTGTCCAACTGACATACTGATACTCTGTACGTAAAAATATACAAACCAGAAAAACCTAAATCACCAAGAACGTAATGCTTTCTCGTTTTTACTGATGACATTTGCTCAAACATATACTCTCCAACAAGGAAGCCTATTGCAGCCAGAAACGCTATAACACCAATACCGACGCCATAGTTGCATGCATTTGAATCATTATTATACAGGCAATACTCTTTTTCGTCTCCCTTCGCCCATCCTTGCGAAGATATACAGCCGAATACTATGATGGCAAATAGCTGAAACAAAGTACACTATAATAAGAGATCGCTTCATATATATAATACAATCGTTCTGGAGAAATGAGTTTAGGAATGTTCTAAACAACTTCTATTTAATTTTTCTCACAATTCGGCCAGTAAATTAGTGACCTACATTGAGAATTCGCAAAAAATCAATATTATCCCATATCGGCTCGCCCATTACAAGGGCGAGTCATGGCGGTGGTAATGTCAAAATCGATGCACAGTTTCCTCTCGGAAATTTACCACACGCGAAGAAGCCCGATAAGCGAAATAATTATTGCATACAAAAATATTTACTTACCAAACATAAACCTCGCAATATCACCTGCGGACGCTGTACAAATTGAATTGGATCAAACGGAGTTCCAGCTTTACCACCACCGTACGCTCCGGCTGCGTCCATCTTTACTGAAGTAATATGAACTCAAGTGTTGGTCAAAACCTCGGTGTTCATAATTTGGACAAATAACCAAATATGTGTTAATGACTCATATTAAAAATATAAATGTTACATATTAACAACTATACTAGAATGAATACAGTTCAATTTACATTGTTAAATGCTCAACTGATTGTGGTTGTAAAACTATTTTTGAACTTGTTCAGTTTTATGAAAAGTTGTTCGGATCTGAAACCAAAATTTTTAGTAATCCGGTTGTCAATGGTGTCGCCACAACAATTTGAGGACGTTTCGTGATTATTATTAACAAAATGGATAAATTTGGGTTTTCTTCCCAACATCCACTATCTTAGCATGTTACCAGCTTTCTCTCCACGATCGAGATATCTTTGCACTATACAGTGTACAACCAGTCATTTCCGTCGTCGTAGTTGCAAGTAGGACGTAAGTCGTGCTGAATGGTCGAGTTTTCTCGTGTGATCCAGTGGAGGGAATTGCTGTTATGAAAAGTAATATTGACACTTGATACAGCTATATCAAACCATAATTGTAGTTGAAAACTGACAAATAACATTGACGAAAGTCATCAATCTTGGTGTGTCTTGAGTGACAAACCGCATTTATCTCAGAATTTTTTTCTCAGATACTTTGATATTGGTTTGCTTTCTAGTAGTGATCATGTCATCGACAGTCTTGAGTGAAAACACCGAAAATACCTGTGTCGTTTGCTTCAAAAATGTATCAATTTACTCCATCGGTGAATGTGACCACCCCGTGTGCTATGAGTGTTCCACGAGAATGCGAGTTTTGTGTCGTCAAAATGAATGCCCTATTTGCAGACAAGATATGCCGAAGGTAAATGTATCCATTGTCATATTAAAACGTTTCTCCATCAAATGTTGCCAGTGTTTATATCTTATGTTGTCACGTAAAATGAGTAATGTTT
The DNA here is from genome assembly GCA_964035755.1 of Teleogryllus oceanicus. NCBI lineage: Eukaryota > Metazoa > Arthropoda > Insecta > Orthoptera > Gryllidae > Teleogryllus > Teleogryllus oceanicus. The sequence continues at coordinate 108,760,298 of CAXIVR010000003.1, forward strand.
TCACATGGACATTCTTTTTTAGGTTATATTTACAAAAATTGTGCAACCTTTCAAGAATATCAAGAATAATACATACCTTATGGACAAAAAGTTCAAAATATGCTTCGACAATGCTGAAATTCAATCTGCTTATAGTAAATTATTGGAACATGTGTGTACAATATGTCCTGGGAGACCTGCTTTCAGAACATTTCAAAACTTAAAAGATCACATGAGGAAGGAACATGAACTTCATTATTGTGATTTGTGTGTGGATAATTTGAAGGTATGCTATGGGTAACCAAAAGTTTTTAATATTTTGTTCAAAAATTCATATCAGAACTGCTTCTACAGATATTCACTGGTGAGCGAAGGTGCTACACGAGACAAGAGCTAGCCCAACATAGACGCAAAGGTGATCCTGATGATCGATCACACAGGGGTCATCCTCTTTGTGAATTTTGTGACCAACGTTATATGGACAATGATGAGTTGTTCCGACATCTTCGAAGAGATCACCTCTTTTGTCATTTTTGTGATGCTGATGGATTTCACCGTTATTATAGGTATCTACTGAGCTTTGAAATGAGTATTCTGTCTAAACAGATTAACATCTGTTCACTTTTTATGACAGTGTCAGAAGTTAATGAAATAATCCGTGGTGACTCAGACCCTGCAACTCAGAAATTTGAGGACATGTGCTTCTGATAAAAATGTGCGTAGAAAATTTCATTTTAAGAGACGAGAACAATACAGTGTTATTTAAACTAGGAATATGTATTATGCTTTTGTTTAATGGACTTGCATTTTACTGTGCAACTTTTGTTTAAAGAAAAGTTATATATTATTAGGATTCATATCTGGTGTGTTAAATTTTGTACTCTCATAGAAAGATAAAATTAAAATCTCAAGTTTTCTTTGATTTCTCAGAGATTGTCCAATAGTTTTTGTAATTTTTTAAATACAATTTCACAAGTGCATTTCTCGTAATTTTCACTCTATATGAGGCAAAATTTTATGTTACCAATCTCTATTTTTAATTTGTTTAGTCTTGCAATGAAAATACTGCTACTATAAAATTCAGTAATGATCAAAGTATAAAATTGAGCCAAGATAGTTGAATAAGTGTAGGCTTTTTTTCTATTTTTGGCAGCTCTTATGATTATCTGCGAGACCATTTTCGTGCTGACCATTTTCTTTGTGAAGAGGGTAGCTGTATGGATGAGAAGTTCACTTCTGCATTTCGTTCAGAAATAGACCTGAAAGGTGAGTAAAAAGTTATGGAAAAAAAGACAATATTTTGATTGTATTGTTATAATTCAGAAATGAAATTTATTTGCTGGTAATGTAACATATTAGTTTACCTTAATATTTTATTTATTTTCCAAATTTAAATCTCTAGAATTAATATTTTCAATACTTTAAAATTAATTTTTTTTGCTTATGATATGTGTCAATTTCTTTGAAGATCATGTAAAACTAAAAGTGAAATCATTGCAACATATGACGACTATGAAAGTTATACATTTTTGTTCAAGTCATTTAATTCAGAGGCAGTGGGTTAAAAATTATTTCTTGAATGTCAAAACTTTTGAATATCATGGTTTTTAATTCTTGAAACCCAGCAACTTTTTTAAAAATGAAGCTTATGGGGTAAAGTGTTGAATCCCCTATAAACTATCTGATGCAAAGTATCAAATCATAACATTTTTGTGTATATTTCTTGATAAATTTGCCATTACAAGCTTCACTTCTAAAGCAGTTGATAGGAATTGAAAACACTTTTCTTTACTTTCGATAGTTTGCTTTCATATCAGCAATACATATTAGGTCCCTTGATTGCCTGTATGCATTAAACTAACTTGTTTTTACATATCATTCACAGAATAGGAGGGAACATATGTCGTATTAATCCACTCGTATCTTTTCTTTTTATTGTGAATTGATGTTTAAACCAATCCTGCCAACGCAGCTGTCATCTCTGTAATACAATGTTTCTGTTTTGAGGAAAATTCTGTGTTTAGTTAAAGGCACTAGTGTTGTTTCAAGACCAACAAGCAGATGTTTTGAAAAAAACCCTTTATCAGGGACCCTCAAAACATGCATTTCCATCAAAACCTCAGCTTCCCGTTTTGCAGCATTATGTTACTTTCTCTGACATACTTCATATATTCCATTACTAGTGTACCGGAAATTGTTGAAATGATGGAACCATCCATGTCACAACCTCATTGCTTCAAGATCATAGAGAACTGGTGACCCCACAGAGCTTCACCTCTAGTTCAGTAAGCCTACCTTCAAAATACGTGTAATAATTGCCACTGTGTTTGTGACGTAGTTTGACCCCTGTTTTGGGAGTATGTGTAATTTTTTTTAATTCAAAAGGTTGAATGATAATGCCTCTTGAATCGTGTAATCTCTCTGTGAGCAGTTTGCCTTATCCATATAAAAATTTCAAAAGTAAAATTAGGAAGCATTTTTGATAAATTCTTGTATAGGTATTTAAGAAAATTAACAAGATTGGCTTCTAAAATTCTTGGAAACTATTATTCTGGAAAATCTTTCATGAAAACATTATAGGTTTTAATTAGGAATGGAATTTATTGTAATAAAAAAGCAAAATACGTAAATATAAGTTCCCCCCAAGATGTAAGAAAAATTGGAAAAAATGTAAAATAAACGTTCATTGTGGTATATATAAAATTGATATCTTCAAGCATTTTCAAATTTCTGAACAGAAAATGTTACTGATCAAATCTTAAAATGGATTCGAAGGAAAGTTCTTCCTCTGCAGCATTAATTAAACTCTAAAGTCTTAGTCTTCACTTTACAATAGTTGTTGTATTAAAAACATAAAATATGTTTGCAGTGTGCAATGTTAATAAGGAGCTGGTGCACAAGTGAACAGTTGTACCATGTTGTAGCCAGTGATAAATCACTGAGAGAAAGGAGTGCAAGAGAATAAATCCCCCACCCCCATCCAACACACACATACACAAAAAATCCAACAATGTGACATGATCTGTCAAAAATATTTGTCAGACTTTGATCAAGTTGTGCATGGGCTTTTGAAACAGGAGGTTACTCCTTTCTAAGCAATCGTCAGTGGATCCTTGATTCCAAGAATGCGGTTTCCAAGAACGGAGGAGATGCAAGTTTGACAATTCAAGGCCCAATGGTCATAGAAGCGCTGTAATATTACATTTACTTTGTATGAAAGATGATCTCAGAAAAGTGTTGGCAAACGTGTAACTGAAATGTTCTTGTTTCATTGTATAAATAATCAGATTATAACGAAATTTTTTAAGAAGTATGTAGTAATAGCTAAAATATATATTGTAAAAGGTAGAATGTGTAATTATAGCAGAACATAAGTAAAATACAAGAACCTCTTTATTGCTAATTTCCAATGTGACCCCAAATCTATGCACTCTGCAGCTGTCGGAGAAGTGCCCATGGTTTTATTAGATACCCAGGAAAGGCAGGAAGGCAATTAAAGAGTTTTAATTTTGACTGAAAAATGTGAATCTTTGGGTATATTAATCCACTATTTCTCATACCTGATATTAAGACTATATTCTCGTCTTATTGCACACTGCTTACTCCTTGCAATGAGGAAGAAAGAAGTTTTAGTATTAATGTGTGCTGTTTCAGAACATTCAATTTTTGTTACTTCAGGATCCCATTTTTCCAGACACTGAACAGAAGCATTTTTGCTGTCGCAGGCCACTGGTTGTGCGATTGCTTTCACCATATTTGAAGGAAAAATTTTAAGAAAATATCTAGAGCTGTTTTTGAAAATGTTCTACAAGCATCATATTTTACTCCTTTCAAATTAACATTCCTTTCAAAATTGCAGAGCCCGTAGCTGAGCCAAACTCATTGAACAATATCTGTTTTAGAAAAAAAATATTGTGATGGTTGAGGTGTGCTAGTACTGTTCAGACTGATGGACCTTTTTGGAAGGAGAAACTAGTAGAGCTCTCTCATGTTATTTGTGATGATAATAAGATTATAATATTGCAATTTCTATCCTACTAACACGTCTGCCATCATTTGAAAAAGGAACCAAACAAAGCATGATAAGTTGGAAAAAAATGACTGAACTGGAGACCGTTACAATTTGAAATGGATCTTTTAATTTTGGGGGATATTTTACTCAAAGTGCCTTGGATATTTTCAAAATTTTCTTAAAACTTGGTTCCAAGTTCTCTGCTTTAAATTATTTCCTTGAATAGAGCAAAGAGCACTAATAAATATTGTATGGGTCTGATTACATTAAGACAACATAATTTTCCCAAACTTGGCAAAAGTTGTAATAATTAAAAACATTATTAAAGCTAAATAAATTGCTTATTGAAATTTGTTCCTCAAAATTAGAATTTTAAATTTTATTATATGTAACATTTTTTCAAAATAGTATTTTTTTCCTGTAATTTTCAGTGAAAGTGTAACCATATTCCACTCACACAACACGTGTATAAGATTTCCTCGAAAACTGCTCCACATTTTTTTCTTTAACATCTTTTGTGAAGATGGAACACGATTAAGTAACTTCTATGATATATTTTTTTTAAATTTATGAACGCGTCTGAACCTGATGTCTCGGACGATTTCATGACTTATGCATTAGAACGACTCCATTCATGAAATTTAGAGCTGAACATCCACCCATGAAATTAAAACCCAGTGTTGAACTATATGTACAAAATGTCCCAAACAAGGCGGTGAATCTCGGAAAATTTGTCGCTTTTTCAGTCCAATTTTTCTTACCGCATCTCCCTACTGGCGTATCATAAACTGACTCATCGATCGACATGTCGATGTCCAATAAACCGTGTATGACCTATCACATAACCTCTTTGATTATCACATAGGTTTCAGTTATTTTTAATAATTGGCGCATTTTGGAACTCTATTGGACATAATTTAATTTGTGGAATAGTCCTAGAAAATACCACTCGGGCTTTGGAAATTCTTGGATAAATCCCTTGCTCGCTTCGTTAGTGGGGGATTTATTGACAATTTCCAAAGCACTCGTATTACCTATGACTTTCCACCCATGAAATTAAAACCAATAGTTTTACCTACTTCAAACCTCCACACTTCGCGACTCAGAGATTTATCGACATTTCCAAAGCAGTGGTGGTATTACCTATGACTATTCCACGCGTGAAATCTAAACCAATAGTGTTTAAGCACACATACGTAATGCCCAAATCAGGGCTGTGTATCTCAAAAAATGTATCGCATTTTCTAACCGATTTTTCTGTCCGCTCTTCCCTATTGGCCAATTATAAGCTTCGACTCATCTTCCTTAGGACGCGGTGTGTGTCGATCGCCGTTTTGATATGTAATAAACCGCGTATTTACTATAACATAACCTCTGATTTCAACATGTTTTCAGTTATTTTCAATATTTCATCCATTTTAGAACTGTTGGATATGATATCATTCGTCCTATTGAATTGTATACCACTCGTGCTTTGGATATTCCTCCTCTCTTCGCGAGTTGGAGATTAATCGACAATTTCCAAAGCAATCGCGGTATTACCTATGTCAATAGCATACCTAGAAATGTTATGAGTGTTATTACTGCCGAGGTCAAAAGTTAAAAATCGAGGTGGAGTAGAGCGGAGCCGATTATTAATTTGGACGAGGCAGTAATGACGCTAAACATTTCGTGGTATGTTCAGCATTTTATCGGTCACCGTAAAATCCCACGAATTGTGCGAAAATTTACGTTACTGCGATAGTAAACATATTAATTATGTCGCTGCGGCATTCTGTTAGTGCAATGTTGTGGGGTGTTGCTTGCGATATATCTGTATATACAATATTCATGTACCGTGGTTCGAGAAGTATGAATGCAAATAATACTCCTGAACCCAAAGAAACGACGTTGGGTTAGGAAATTGGCGCGTTGACTTCCAGTGGCGACACATCGTCAGTAAATACGATTACCGGTGTAGTTTCATTTTTATTTATAAAAAAAAATTATGTCAAAACAGTTAAAACTGTGTAGAAGGGGAGTAGTATGGGGAGAAGTGAATTCTGCGCAAGTTTTCAAAATTCTGTGATCCCTACACTAAGTCATATACTCCTTGAATTTTGAATTATTTTTTTTAGAAAACGCTCCCATGTAATAAAATCTATTTTCAAGGATAAATAAGGAATACATTTTGGCTCTATCCATGATGTGCTTCGTCAAGGAATAATACTTCCTGTCGCGACAACGTAGAAACGATAATTTGAATAACTATATTTCCCACTGAATTCTAGAAGTGCACAGATAATGAAGTTACATTTATATTACATGTATACATAGATCGATAATAAATATATAGATAATGACATGTGTTGGAATGTGAGGAAAATGAGGTTATTTTACTTATAAATTTTTCTAATTGTGCTATTAATAATTTTACAATTAAGAATAATTATTCCCCAAACCAATGCAAATTACTTCTGAATTGTCTGAATCTGATTAGTTTTGTACATCGCCATGTTTTTACCTTAACAAACATTTGACTTGCAATGAATCGATGGTTGTTTACATTGCTAGGATGTTAAATATCTTAACATACAAGTAAGTACAAGTGCACTAAACAAACCTGCAGGGTTGCCTGTTAACAGGGGATAAAGACGCATGTGACCGATAAACTCGTTAACCTCACTCGAATTAAAATTCGAGCTACAGCGAACAATGCTTCGTGTTTGTTGGAAACATTCCCCGATTGGACCAAATAAGTGATCCCCAGAGAAAAAGCCGTCTGAGGCCGCGAAAACGCATCCAAGTTCAAAGGTGTATAAATTTCGCTCGGGGTTTTGCTAATATTACAATATTATGTAACTGTTACGAACAATACGAAAAAATATTCGCTGTTGGAATACTACTAGTTGTCTTTTCACACGTTAGTGAAGTTGGTAAGAACAGTTTACCTGGCGAAAGGTCATAAAACTTTTTGTGTAAGTTGAATGTGCCCAGGCACTAGTAAAACCCCCATATTTTCTACCTCCCATACCTTATGCTAACTCCAGGAGGCCCGAAAACAATCATGGAATTTTTTCTTACTTGTTTCGTTTTTTTTACCCATTTTTTAACCTTAAGTCCTGTAGCAAAAGAGTCATTTCAATTTTAAAGAGGACAAAATTTTCTACAACTTTTATGAAACGCGTTTTCAAACCCACTTTTTAGCAAGCTATATATTTTCAATTGTTTTTCATTTCTTCGAAATGTGTACAAAAATACATATGTGAAAATATAATCAACCCATAATAATTACAATTATTACAATTAATATTTATTATTATCTCACCGCCAGTGTAAAAATTGCCTCACAAATATACCCCTTTTCGAAAATATTAATATACAAAACTAATGGTGGTACAACAGCATATACTTTCTCGCAGTATTCGCACTACATCATGAAGTTCAAGGATATAAATTGAACATCCAGAACTAAAGGCCATCCAATATATCGCAATGCATTCGAAACTTCGATGCCATTACCGTACGCAAAATATATAAACATACACTTCTAGAATTAATCAAGTTAAATATATCATTTTATTGAACGTAGAGAACATTGTAACATTAGCGTTAAGTAAATAAAGGCTTTCTTTCTTTTCTCTCCCATCATGTCGCCGTTCAACAATGAACATATCAAATATTCGTCGCAGCATCAATGGAGCGTACGGTGGTAATATCAAATTATCGAAATAAAAGTTCGTACAACATTTTGGTAATAAATTCCTTAATTTTTTTTTTAAGTTAAAATTATATGAAATAGTAAATGAACGAAACTACAGACTTGTAGATACTGCAGTTAAATATTACCCACTTCAAACTTGTCCTTTCACATTGTGTTCATTCGAATAACGTTTAAATTTCTGGCAAGTACTACAGACGTTTAAAGAAACACGGAGCTACAGAAATTTAAAGAAAAAATTGGAGGCTTTTTTTTGAGAAAATTTTGAAAATGTCCGGGGGGCTTCATGTAAAGTATTCCCAAATCTCAAAGCCTCTATACTACGTATATTACTCCGTATATACGTACGTATACGAGAAAGTAAAAATATTTTATCTTCATAATTATAGTTGTATGAAGACTCCGAAAAAGTATTGCATTTTTGCAATTTTCGGCAAATCATGGATTTCAACGAACATGAAACCTGCACCATTCTCTTAAGCGCCCTTTACACTAGGTAGCGCTAACAGGTCAAAATTTAATTAAAAATGGTGCGGTTTTTTGAGAAACAAATGTTTAAAAAATAAACATTTCACGCCGAATCACGCAAAAAGTAATAAGATTTTTAAAAAAATGTAGACCATATTTCCAAATATTAGTCAAATTCTGTATTACCAATATTTTAGTTTTGGAAAGACGCCGAAAAAATGAACTTTTGCCATTTTCGAAAAATTAGGGATTTCAACTAAAATAAGACCTATACCACAAAACAAAATTGCAAAAACCAACAATACTACAAAATTAAATTTTAAAAAATTCGACTTTTTTTAATGTCCAAGGGTTATGTACAGTACTCCCCCCGCCTCCCAAAAGAATATCAGTTTGAAATTCAAGGGGCTGCGACATCAGCCACATCGATTGAGGAATATTAGTTGTGGATCGGCTAAACGGTTTCCGCGGTAGCATTGATCACAGACTGATGGACAGGCGTTTCGTCGTCAATCGAGTTTTCGGTATCAAGGACTCACAGTACATGAATTCTGACTACACAATGTGTTAGAGGAAGTAATTTATAAAAGAGTGAAGCTGGAACACGAATACACATAATTGTTACTTTCTGTATTCTGCGTAAGCAGCAGCAAGAAAATAAAAATTATGGCTGTGTATTCGTGTTTCAGCTTAACTCTTCCACACGGGAGCAATGCTATTTCAGCAAAATGTTCATTATTACTGGGGAATTACAATGTGGAAAAGAATGCAGTGAGTGAAAGGCCACCCCTCGATGGGTGGGCGCATTTAAAAAACCATTATGCAACCCGCAATGCCTATTCGGCTGTGCAATGCGCACTGGGGCACAGTGGGCAAGACTTTAATTGATGATTGTGATAAATAATTACCCGGGCAACGCGGGATATTCATTCGATAAAATATAAGTAAGTTGCGACTATGTGGTGCGATTATCGGCCATTTCAGAATTAGCCGGTTAAGGTTTTCTTCATTGAACGAACGCTGGATAAAGTCTGTTGTAGGAAACGTTTCGAACCTTACTGCGGACTCAGGTCGGATGAAATTCACCTTACGGCGACGAGATATTACATTACTTTACGGTGACGAGAAATAACAGATACAGAATAAACAGGAATCAGAATGCATATGAAGAGAAATGTATTCGCTTAATTTTCCGTGAAGTATAGGCAAGTTTGTAAAATATATTTTCTCAAAAAATAGCTTCAAATTTTTTTACTTTGGGTTTTTCTTTTACATTTTGTTTCTTTCTCGAATACAGCAAATTACGCTTATAAAATGATACAGGTTTCATTGTAAGTTAATGATTTAGAAAATAAATAAAAAAAATCACTAGGCAAAACTAGAATACTATCGTATATTTCGGCAGATAAGACAGGCAATGAATCACAAATACGGTGCCGTTAAAAAGTCACCACATTCATCATCTCAAGCAAATAGTTCCTTAAGTATATCACTTTCGCAATGTTGAAGGAAGCTTTTCATTTATCGCTACTTCTGTCCTCGAATGTTCTAATCAGTGTTCCTGGAAGCTAGTGCTGCCAGTTGCAAGAAATGATAATCGCTGATCTAAACTAAATTCATAGGCCTTTAATAGTTCAGGGGTCGTCTTATAGGTCAGATAATGCTAAAACTATAAAACGACGTAAATGCCATACCTCGTCTTATCTGAAGGTCGTCTTATCTGCAGAAAATACCGTAACAATAAACATTTTTTTCCATAATGAAATCTTTCTAGAAATTACATCTCTAAATGTACTTTTTTTTTCTTTCTTCAAAAATAAGATAAATAGTATTTTCTAAAAAAAACTGCTAAAATTTTTTTCTTTAATTTTTATTCTAAAATAGAGCAAAGAACTTGCCATTTACGGTGAACTATCTGATTTTCCAAATATTTTTGTAAGCGTACTTCGCAGTTTGTGAGAAAAAATAAAGAACAAATTTGGAGTCATTTTGAGAATGTCTTGTTTTTAAATTTGTCTATATTTCACAAAAAATGTTCGCGAAACTCCTCACATTTTGAAACAATTGTACACGTCCTCAATTAAAAATCATAAGTTTAACTTCAATTAAAAAATAAATAATTATGTAAATAATAGGTTTATTAGAAACCAGAGAACTCCAAAAGGTTTTGTTTTTTTCATACATATGTATTTTGAATTTCGCCGATTTTCTAGGTCGTACTACCAGGTTCGATAGTGAGCAGTTGTCACCCATTAATAGTATGAGAAAGGTTCAGAGTGACCGATATCGTCTATTCATTACTTGCTTTTAGTCGAGAACTTCTCTTTCGAAGAACACTAAGTCTAGAGAATTGTTCTCTGTTTTACCGAAACAATTTTATTTTAAAAGTTCGCGGAAGCTGGTCTTGTCTCAAGTTTCCTATTTTTGTATCGATTCACTGCATTGAAGTATCTAATTAGAGGTGTGGCACAGAATGGCACAGACTTTCTCGTACCAAATTTTTATCCTTTCCTTGGTGTGGCCTGGCTTTAAGGTTTTGCTCCATTCTCTGGCCAGCTGCCATCTATCGTCGCCGAAAGTACGTTTTACATTTTCTCAACTTTTTGCTTTCCTAATTGTACAACCGAAATTTTACTTAAAAAATATTAAAGAGGAAAAATTCGTCCTAAAAAGAAATTTTCATTGCAAAATTTGAAACCGTTTTAAAGCAAATGGCCATTAAACATTACTGTAAATGCGAAATTTCAAACTATTTTTTACAGGTATCTGTTGAGATTTGGAAATGTGCATATTAACGGAATAGGAAATATTTCAAAAAAATTACATTTGTGTAATTTTTGAAAAAGTAAAATACACCAGAATGCAATTTACGTCATATTAAACAGTGCCATTTCCACTATTCGTTGAAAAATTTGGAAGAAAAAATTTGGAGCCATTTTTTAGAAAATGGCGTTTGAGCGTTTTTGAAAATGCGGAATATTGAGTTCGTTTCGACAGAAAATTGCTGAGTTTTCGAGAAACTTGATTTGACACAAAGCACATGTACTCATAAATATAATAATGTGAAGAAATCGCCTCTAATGGAAATATTTACCGACGGGGAAACAAGTAAAAAAATTACGGTTTTGTAATTTTTGAAAAAACAAAAGAATAGAGCAATTTGGCGTTTATGTCATCGTATAGGGTTCGTTTGACACTAAACGTACCAAAAATTTAAAGAAAAAATTTGGAGCCTTTTTGAGAAAATCTTGCGTTTGTAATTTTTTGAAATTGCAAATATTGCACGCACTATTGCACGAAAACTACTGAAATGTTTAAAAACATCTACATGAACTCTATGAACTATTTATGGCCAACAAATTTCATTTGAAGGAATAATCTGTCTTCAATTTTTTAATTATAGGAAGACGCCGAAAATAATTCAATCTTTTGCAAGTATCGGAAATTCCTAGTTATGAAAATGGGACCTATGCCACTTTTATAAGTGTATTTTACTCTATTCTTACAAGAAATTTAAAGAAAAAATTTGGAACCGTTTTTCAGAAAATTTTGAAAATGTCCGGGGAGCTTCATGTAAAATATCCCCAAATTTTAAAGAATGTTTTTCAAAATTTCAAGCTTCAACTAGAGTCAGATGGACAGGGGATTCTTCAATTTGCAAAAGATCGTACGAATGGTTTAGGTGCTAGTAGTGTTCACTGACAGACGGACGGACGTTTTGCTTCCAATTGATTTTTCGGTATTAAGGACCCCAGAAACAGGGATTCTGGCTACACCACATGTTAGAGGATTTTTTTTCTCTTAATTTAGATACTGGTTTGATTTTTTAACAGAGCCCGGCAATGAATTTATTCGTCGAAATTACGCCATTTTTTGCGTAGCATTACATAACTTTCTCCATACTACGTGTATTACGCAGTATATACGTACGTGTACGACAAAGTAAATACATGATACTTCAATAGTAATTTATTTATTTTATTTTACATCAACACTGCAAGAAATAATGTTATATTTGTTGTCCAGAATAAATTGCGATCGTCTCTTCATTTTCTTTCTGATTTTGTGGAAGATAGATTAATCGAAAGAAGATGTATTTTTTAGTTGTATGCCATGTTGACATCCGTGCATGACCACAATAAACGTTATTTCAGACGTAATGAATAATAGTTTAGAGAATAGGAGATATTTAGTTTCGGATTTAATAAAATTAACTAATTTCGGAACAATGTTACTATATAAGAGAATTAGATTTACTCTTTTTAAACTAGTCTGTAAATTCGTATATTGTCACTTGCTGGGAAGTTTTTTGTGTTTTGCTGCATACCGTAATGTAATGAAGGAATTTTTACTTATGCTACAGAAGGTTTTAGACGATACCAGAAAAGGGTTTCGTTGTTCTTGACCACTCGGGCGAAATATCACAGTTGATGAGCCGAGAAGTAATTGTGAGAGCAGCTTATCTTATCAACCATGATTTCCCGTGCGAAGCAGGTGGAAACAGTGGCGGCTCGTGGTTGTGAAGTTAAGTGAAGAACCATTATGAAAAATAAATTTACACATCTTGACAACTGAACTCGCTTATTTCTTTCATACCAAATCAATCCTTCCGTCCTTCAAGGCTGCGAACTTGCCTGTGATTTATACTAGAATGTCTGTTTCTTCATTAACTGCAGAACTTCCTTCTGAATTGCAGTACCCCCCCCCCCAAGAAAAAACAATGTCTCGTGTGAAATTGCGTTTCTGAGGAATGTTTTTATCCGTTTCAGACAAGAAAAGCCTTTTTTTCACAGATGCTGTATTAGACGAGATGGGCAAAATGACGGAGAATCACTTGTAAGCATCTGTAAAAATGTCCGTATCCTCATGGAGCATTTCATTTTTTCTTTAGAAATCTGCCTAAACTTATCATGTAAAAGTTCAACACAAATTCACGCCCATAACTTTCAATGTCAAATAGGGAAGACCTGAATTAAACAGATTTAAGACGAAACTAGTACTGCTACACAATGGCACAGACTTTCTCGTACTAGTTTTATAATCTTTTTAGCTTTCCGGGGGATTGCTCCATCGTTTTTCTGCTACCTATCAGCGCCAAAAGGACATTTTTTCACTTTTTTCTGCCCATTTTTCAATCCCCTAATAGTAGAATTGAGATATGCCTGTAAGAATACTACATAAGAGCAAGACAGTACAATATGCAAATTTTCATTGAAAAATTAGGAACTGTTCTGCAGAAAATGTCTTTTGAGCAATTATGAAAAAGCGCACATTTGAGCTCGTTTTTATAGAAAACCCAATAAAATTAAGATTCTGTTTAATTTTGTTGAACTTTAATCTGATTTCTTAGCTATATTAGAATGTTTTGTCACGAACAACAGTGGGCATAAATGCTGTAATGAACAGTTCAGGGGATTGCAGTTCGAAGTTGGGATCTACTACATTGAGAAACAACAATGTTATTCACTCATGTAAAAGATTTGGGGAAATTGGTTTTCAATTTTATAGAGAAGTATCGTAAAAGTTGTCGAAACTCCGGTTAGAATATTGGAATTTTGTTTTTCGTAACTGATGTTTTAAAAAGCAATGTTGAGTTTATTCATTTCATGTTATGGTAGGAGAATCATACCGAGGCGATTGATGTCCATGAGATCCATAGTTCTGAATGTTTAAATTCAGTACATTAAATAGAGCATCGACTACTGTAAGACTCATATGAAATACGAATCAAACGCATGGTGGCGTTCAAATGTTAGAGAATTTCCAAACATGTGACTAATGTTAAATACAATGTTCCATCTCTTGTTTACTCGAAAAAAAAAAATCTCTCAGGAGCTTTTACGAAATGTTCTGCTGTAATTTATCCCGGATACGTAGACAAAAAACAACACCAAACATTCATTTTTAGTTTCTAGCAATATAAGAAAGTGTATTTATTTGTAAATTAGCTCAATATTCGTGGTAAGATAATTTTGCGCACTCGCATATCACTCGTTGAATGTAATATCTTCGTTACTGATCCGCCGGGAAGACCTTGTTATAAAGTTATCGATCCTCAACAAAACATCCGTTCATCCACGCCAGGAGATCGATATTACCTCTTAGCGAGGTCCTACTTTGTATTGTCTGGTTCGCTTCTCATTGCGACGCTTCGTGGCCCTTGGGTGCCGTACGTGCAAGCCCTGCCGGCTAGAAGTAGAGAAGAGTCCCTTTGGTTTTTTGGCGGCGAGCTGTAATCAATTTTGTCAGTTGGATGGATTGTTTTGGCACGCGATATATACGTATTCATTTTATCAGAATTTAAATGATTAATCTTATTAAATTTTCTTTTATTATGCTTATGTAATTATGTATTAATACGTGAAGAAAAAACATTATACCCCTTTTTTTTTTTTTTCTCTCACTTTTACAGTCTTTTTTTCTTTCTTTCCGCCTTTCTTCCCCCCTTTTCCCCCCCCCCTTTCCCCTCTTTCTGACGCACTTTCCCCTTCTCTCTCTTTCACCTTTCTCTCTTTTATTCCCTTATCTCTTTTCTCCTCTCCCTTTTCCTCTTTTAATAATTTGTTTATGTATTTAAGATCTTTCGCAGTCTTTTCTCTCATTCACTCACTCACTTCTCATATTATGAGATTTTAAAAAAATTCTTTTATACAAGCCTTGTCCTAACAACGCACGCACGCGCGCGCGAATTATCCAATTTGGTGCAGTCGTTCGAAAGTTATGCGCTTAGATGCATTTCGGCGATTCATTTTTATTTATTCTAGTGAGGGCCTGTCAAAATTTGACGGAGAGATCTGAGATAAATGTAAAATTCTGTGCCCAGACTAATGTTCACAGTACGTTGCATTGTTTGGATCTTCAGGGTACAACGAAGATTTTCTGTGAGGTGGAGTTCCCCAAAATTTTGAACACGTATGGCCCATGACCAGGTTACAATGTAATATCGGCACCAAATTACACAAAAGAAAGAGCACTATTATACTGACTGTTATTATTTCTAAAGTTTTTTGATGCGTCATCATCTCCTATAAGCAACTCTTTGATTTCTTCTGGCATATTGCGCGAAGGTAAACTTATTTTGCCATTTAAGCAACACAGAGTAAACTGGTTTACAGAATTTCTCTCACATGGGAAGTACAAATCAGAACAAAACTGAAATTTCATAGACAACGACCCAACAGAAAACGGAATGACCTCACTATCACGACACCTACGCTGACTTTCTTTTTCCCTGTGCCCAGTTAATGTACGTTTGCGTCTTTTGGGATTCGTGGGCAGCGATTCGGAATGCGACTTAACCTGTGAACAACTTTTTTACTTCAGTACAACGGAGCAAAACCCACTGTTCGAATGTTCTCTACAAAATACACCACAAAAGCAAATACATACAAACTGTCAACGCCACAATGCAATTATTACATTGAAACAAAACCTTGACGAATTGTAAACAAATCTCAACAATCAAAACAAAACATCAAGCAGCACCACCATGAAACAGCTTTGACTCACATCTATCGTTTCATATCATCTATTTTGAAACAGCCACCCTTTGGAAGAAAACAATTGACAATAAGCGTACTATTAAAGAATGATTTAATTAATTAGTTTTCACCGTAAATGTTGGTGAATCAACAGAAACAATATCTGATTACACATCTAGGGATTACATTCTTTCATTTAAAGGAAAAAATACTACAATCGGTTGAGTAGAAGCTATAAACGAAGCCATGGCAGAATATCTTTTTTTTTTTTAAATATATAAATAGATAAAAATTACATGAGGCAACTCGCAACACCCTACTTTCGTACGTCGTACATAACTCGTTTTAGGGCATTAAAACCAGATTTTCATATCCTCTACAATGGTGTTTTTACTGTCTTAATCTACAAAAGCTGAGTTTTTTTTAGTTTTATTCAAGCTTAGCGTTAGAGAAACATTCTTCACTCTATTTTTATATTGGTGTACTACGTGAAAAGAATATTAATTTTCGCCCGTGAACTATTTTGCTTATTAGAAAAGTTTGTAGTGATGTTATTTTTACTTAATATTATGTATAAACAAAGGGTACTGGAGACAGTAAGAGGAAGGGATTGGCTCTTTTGACGGTTTAGGTAACGTGACCAGTTTCCGTTGTATTTCTCAGCCAAGCGAAAGGAGCAAGAAGAGCAGTGGTACCTCTGTTTTCATAGGTACGTTTTGAAATTTCGTAGGTATACCGGATTTATAGAAATTATGCAAACAACGCAAGTTAATGACGTGTTGGTACACGATCACAGATGACCTATACGAACATTCTAAAAAAATGCAATAACTATAGCCAAGCAGTAACTTTCCACGAGGCATTCCCGTTTTCGTTTCCTCTTATTCCACTTGCCGCGCTTCGCACTCGCGCCACTTGCTCCATTGTTTCACACAGATGCAACTCTCAACTTAGATGACTTTTTTCCAATGATGGTCGCACGTCTAAAATTAGGCCCCCATATCAAACCTAGCAGTGGCTTTGATATAAATCGAAGATGAAAATCACATTTTTAGATGTATCAGATAGTGAAGATCAGCATATAATACTACCATATTGCAGGTGCTAGGAAAAAGTTGGTCACATCTTGTAATCAGCTATTATTCACACTTGTGCTCCTTGAACATCCATTTAGTTCATTTCTGGCCGTGCCTTCTCGGTGAAGTTGCGTACAGTTGTGTTGCACCTGTATTAACATAAACCAGGAATGGAGTGGGTGGATCTTGCTGAAAGTGAACTGTACATTTGGTCGATTTCGTCACTAGTGAAGCATTGGCAAGGTAAACTCAGGAGATGTGTATCGATACTTATTTCAAGAAGCACTTTCACGATAAAATTAATGAATCATTGTAACATTAAAGTAGTGTTGTTTTTTAGAAAGACGATTTTATTTTATTCAAAATAAATACTTCGCTTTCCAAGATTAAAAACTGATGGAGCTACGGAATAGCATTGACATTCTTGTACTAGATACCGCCATGAAACATTGAAATTGGCGTATGTAGAGTAATTTTATTTATAGATGAGAGGAATTGGGGAGGAGGAAGATAAATGACAGTATTTAAAGATTATTTTTTAAGATCAAAGTTCATTAAAATAAAAGACCCCTATATTCAATTCTGTTGAAAAAGATCTCGAAGAAAAAAAACACTTTTGCAATTTTCGAAAAATTATGTTCAACAAAAATTGAACCATTTTTATAAGCGAACTTTAAATTTCGTTGATGCGAAAGTATCTCCAAAAATTAATATATCAGTTTTAAATTCGCTTATCTTCTGGTTCGGCCAGTTCAGAGAATATCAAGTTTTGAATAAAATTCTATTTTAGGTGTACGTAGTGTTGTCCAGACTCGTTTAGCCGTAAACTATTTACCGTACTTTATTTATTTACGAAACTATTTCTAACGAAATCCTCAAAATAGTCAGTAAACTAAAAAATAAATATTCATCTGGTTTAGATGAATTTCCGGATTGTTTATTAAAAACATGTGCACATGCCATTATACACCCATTAACTCCCCAACTCCCCTTTAGTCAAAAACTGTATGTGACGTATGGGGGAGAAAATCATCTGCGCACGCTTTCTTGAGTTTCAGAATCCCTTCCCAACAATTTAAATATTAATAGTTGAAAGATGAAAAATAATAATAATAATAAATTTAATAAAACGAGAGATTAAAATTTCAAAAACTAGATATTTTCGTTGCCGAATTATAGAAAACTTATTTTTAACGAAAAAGGAACCAACAGATTTGATTTTTCTGTATTGTTCACAAAATAGAAACTCGCCCTAAGCTCTACTACCACTACAAGCAAAAGGAAAGCTCAACAAAACGTGCGCATAGTGAAGCTACATTTACGTCCAGAAGCAAATCAAGGGGCCATCTCAGCATTTGCTCAATGGATCAGGGAAACTGGACAAAAACCCGATCGAGATGAGGGTCATTGACCCGGAAGCTGAAGTACCTGTTACAGGCATATTGGGTCTTTTTTTTTAATTATACAAAGTAAATGTAAAGTAATTCATTATACTATATCTTGGGTTTGTTAAAGTAAACATTATTTTTCTTTTTGACGATCAGTATAGTCTCTAATTGTATAGAAACAGTTTTGCAGCAGAAAAGATTTTACTTTTAACTTAAATTTGTGTACCAATTTTAATAGTTTAATTTCATCTTGCAATGCGTTGTAAAGTAACGTACATGTATTGTACGTGGATTTCTTGTAGTGAGCTGTTGATACTGACACTTGATGAACATGATTTCTACGTCGAGTGTCGTAACTATAAATATCAGTATTACATGAAAATATGTTCCCACCGTTAAGCCAGTTTTGACAAATACTACACATTCATAAATAAATAGGCAAGGCAAAGGTAAGATTCCAAGCTCAATGAAAAGAGGCCTGCACGGATCACGTGGATGGGATTTTTTCATTATTCGGATAATTTTCTTCTGCAATCTAAGTGTCTGTGCACTAAAGGATGAGCTTCCCCAGAATATTATGCCGTATTTATTTATTTATTTATTTTACGTCAAAAAACAGTTAAAAAACTGCGTATGACGTGCTATGGGAAAAAGTGAATTGTGTGCACATTTTCAAAATTCTGTGATCCCTACACTAAGTCATTTACTATTTAAATTTTGAATTTTGAAAGGGAGAAAAAAAACAAAAAACTCCCATGTAATAAAATCTATTTTCAAGAATAAATAAACAATAAATTTTGAATTTTGAAAGAAAAACAAAAACAAAAAAACTCCCATGTAATAACCTCTATTTTCAAGGATAAATAAGCAATAACTTTTGGCTCTTAATACTTCCTGCCGCGACAACATGGAAACGATAATTTGAATAATTGTATTTCCCAGTGAATTCTAAAAGAGGTGCACAGAAAATGAAGTTACATTTATGACCAGAAGCAAAACAAGGGCCATCTCAGCATTTGCTCAATGGATCAGGGAAACTGGACGAAAAACCTGATCGAGATGGGGGTCATTTGACCCGGAAGCTGTAGTACAATAGTTGTTACAGGTTGTTTATACTCATTTATACAGTCCAAATGGTAAATAATGCATTATGTATCATTGTTAAAATTAATGTTACTTTTCATGTGATGCTCAGTATAGTCTCTAATTGTATAGAAACAGTTATGCAGCAGAAACGATTTCACTTGGGATTTAAACTTTTCTATTGAATTTAATCGTTTAATGTCATCTGGCAAAGTGTTGTAAAATAATGTACATGTATTGTATGTGAATTTTTTGTAATGAGCTGTTGATACTGTCGCCTGATGAATGTGATTTCTACGTCGAGTGTTATAGTAATAGACTTCAGCATTTTCTGAAAAAATATTCCCGCCCTTGAGCAAGTCATTTTTTACAAAAACCACTGATTCGTAAATAAACAGACAAGTTAATGGTAAAATTCCTAGATGAATGAAGAGAGGCTTACATGAATCACGTGGGTGGGATTTGGTTATTATTCGTACAATTCGTTTTTGTAATCTAAAAGTCTGGAGCTATAAGATGTATTTCCCCAGAATATTATGCCATATCTCAGGCGGGAATGAACATTCGCGAAGTATACACAACGAGCAGTATGAAGGCTGACTGAATTTGCAAGAATTCTGAACGCGTAGCATAATGAACTTAATTTTGTGTTCAATTCATTTAAATGGACGTTCCATTTAAGGTTTGACTGAATTGAGAGACCTAAAAATTTTGTTGCCTTAACATCGTCAATGGTACACGTTCATTTTAAGGGGCAGAATTGTTTATTTGAAATGGAAAACTGCATTAAAACCGTTTTCTTTTCGTTCACTATTAATTTGTTATTTCGGAACCAATTTGAAACATCTGATATTGTACTATTTACTGTTTCTTTATTGCAAAGGATGTTCGTATCATCCGCAAAGAGAACCGTTCTTCCGTTTCGAATTGTCGAGGGCATATCGTTTACGTAAAGTAGGAACAGAATAGGGCCTAAAATCGATCCTTGAGGAACTCCACATGCAACGGGCAAAGAGTCGGAAAGGTGCGTACGTAATGTTCCATCATTCCAGTAAGGTATTTCAACTCTCTGAAATCGTTGTTTAAGGTACGAACATAACCAATCTAGAGCAATACCACGAATTCCATATGAAGGTAATTTGGAAAGTAAAATGTCATGATCAATGACGTCAAAAGCTTTTGAGAGATCTAAAAATAATCCAATAGGTGCCTCGTTTTGATCCAATGATGAGGCGACATCTTTAAGAAAAGAAAATATAGCTGTTTCCGTTGATTTTGATTTTCTAAATCCATGTTGGCAATCTGAAAGCGCGTCGTGTTTAGTGAGAAAGGTTTCCATTCGTATGTAAAAAAGTCTCTCTAATATTTTTGAAAAGACTGATAGAAGAGAAATGGGCCGATAATTTTGAATTTCATTTTTGTTGCCTTTTTTGAAAAGCGGCTTAATTTTAGTTGTTTTGAAAATATCTGGAAACGTTCCAGTGCATAAAGATGCATTAAGTATGTGAGTTAACGGGTGTATAATGGCATACGCACAAGTCTTTAACAAAGAATCCGGAATTCATCTAAACCGGACGAATATTTATTTTTTAGTTTACCGATATTTTTGAGAATTTCATAGGAAGAAGCATAGATGAAGGTAGTGTCTTTGTGCTCAATTGGGGCTCCAGCCTTCATTCGTTCGTTTGCAGTTGGCTCACTTCAGTGGCGTAAGACAGGCAAAAGGGCCTCTGACCGGGAGGTTCTAGAGTTCGAGTCCCCACAGTGGCAGAATTTTCGACACTAGCTAGAGAGCTTCGTCGAATTCATCCGATGTCTGGAGAGAATTCTAGCGACCTGCCACTCTGATCGGTAGTTTTCCATGGTTTCTCAGATCAACACTAGGCGAAGGTCGGAGCAGTATCTCCACAATCGTGTCGCAGACCGCACATGATCTTTCCTATCCTTACCCCTTACTTACACACGCTTACTCTCACATTAATTACTCTCTCACTCTTGTCGGGAGTATGTGCAAATGATGTCTCATCCCCAAAATGTTCAGCTTTCTTAAACTGATGTGTTAAGTGTATTTTTCTCTTCCTTCCCTTCCTTCCTTTTTCCGTTTCCTTTTCGTTCATTCTTTGCGCTTTAGGCGTTTGTCCCCTCGCTGGATGTGACGCTCCCAGAAACATTCCTTTGACGTTCTCGCTTCGTTACCAAGGTCATTGGACACGGTCACGCGCTGTATGCAAAATGTCTGGTTTCGAGCGACAGTCTTGTTGACTGTCGCATCTCGGTCTTCTCATTGGCCCTTGTTCATCCCCTCCCAAAGATTTGCTATCGCCTCTGACAGAGCACAACTTCTTTCCGTATCAGATCTGGGAATCCCAGTGGTCACGTGCGAACGACTGTGGACTCGTGGCGTGGTGCGGGGGAAGCCGGCATGATTCATTGATCTCTATTGTACTCCGATCAAATTATGACTTTTGAAGCTTGATCAGTTGGTACTCTGGTATCCAATCGGGAGCTTCAATACCATGTACTGTAATAGAACGTACTTTTCAGTAAACGAATACATAAAACTATAACACCGAAATGTCTGTTCACATGAACACATTCAGCCATTCTTTGTTAAACTAGTTACCAATCCTGAGGCATTGGCGCAAATATTTAATTAATTTCAAGCTCACGAATCTACAATACGTTGTAGCGAAAGACGTGCGGAAAATTCGAATCTGCAATTGTGAATATGCATAAATTACGTCAAATTGTCACGTAAATGTACGTTTGCTTTATTATATCTAATGTTGAAGAACAAGTTAAGTGAAAATCTCAATCTTGAATATCGTTGGCGCGATGTTAATTTTTGCAATTTTCGAAAATAAAGTGTTCGCCGAAAATTGGATCAGTACCACATTCGTAATTTTTCCGTGCTACATCCGAGGAGAAAATGTAAAGAAAAAAAATCGAACCGTTGTTGCGATAATTCTTTAAAAATTGTCTTTCTCGTTGTTTTCGCGCAGCATTATGTACATTCTCTACTCCGTAGCAAGAAAGTTAAAACGGTGAATTTAGATCCTAAATTTAGAAAAAAATCCCCTCACACGTGGTGTAGATACCGTTGATACCTAAAAATCGAATGACGGCAAAACGTGTCTGTGAACGTTAGCGGCTATACCGTTCAGCCGATTTTTTCCAAAATTGATATTCCCCAATCGATCTGGCCGATGTGGCTGCCCCTTGAATTTTAACCGATATTTTAACTTTGGGGGTACGTTACATGAAGCCCCTGCTACATTTAAAAATTTTCAAAGAAAGGTTTAGTTTTTTTAATAGTGTGAAGATGTTTAAGACTAAATGTACCGACAATAGTTCAATATGTCGCCACCACGTGGCAGCACCACAATAAGCAAAATTTACTAGACCGATAAGTCTGAAGAAATGGTCCGATTTTCGATCTGTAAACGGCATTGGACTCCTTTTTAAAATAGAATTTACGCTACGAAACCGTTTTTTCAAAAAAGATTTCCAAAAGATTTTTTAAAATTTTCTCATAGTTTCGGGAAGAAATTAAAAAATATGGGCTTATAGCGCGATGACGACGTGCTTCCTGAATCCAACGCCGTGTCAATCATGCAAATCGGATGAATAGGAGCGGCGTAAAGTGAAATTTGGAAAACACCTCCCCCCCTTCCTGCTCCACACCGCTGCGCCACCCGACCCTTGTGGGCCCTCCTTCGACGCAGCCGAACGGCCAAACCCGGCGGCCTGCGGCGCGAAAAGAGGCCGAACTTTTAGGCAGGCAAGCGAGGCAGTCGGTTTATGCTTTCGTCCCTTTCAATCTCGATATATTTTTCTCTACATATAAAACTGGTGATGCTGTAACACAACCAAACTGTCTCATATCATCTGTAATAGCCGTATTTTGTAGGTATATATCTCGTTCACATATTTCAGTCTTCCTTCGAATACCATCAAAAAATTATTTGAGGCATTACTCAAAATATCGATTCCAATTTGGAAACTGATTTCAAACAGAAAATTGAACTAATTATGTAGATATCACCAATATTCCATGTCCTAACGTCTTATTTTACAAACAGCCGAGATTACGCACGAGCTCTTTTATCCTGCTACTCGATTTTTGATCTCAAAACGGCGTTTGTACCCTTGACAGATTTCACATGATGAATCTGTTTCCCCAAGTAAAATCGCCGAAGCTAATTTTAAAACTGTTTTTGTACTTTCGGACAAATTTGAAAAAGTGGTAAAATAGCACGCAGGCGAGATGTCTCCAGAATCCATACATACACTGAAATAGGATAAATATAATTCTATAAACACATGTAGAAAACAGAAAATCTTCAGTAATGTCAAAAATCCTGTTTCGCGGCACTGCCCGACGATCTCATGGCTAGAATCCGGATTCTAATGTAATTATGTGTTTCTATGTACTGTTCTGAAATTTGTGATCTCGGCGAACTGTTGAAATCTTAACAAATATCTAAATCTAGCCGTTTGAAGATTTCTCAAAAATAGCTTCAGATTGTATTTGTAAATATTTTGTATCTTAAATACAGAAAAAAGATGCAGATAAATAAGGTAACTGCAATTTTTAATACCTCTGAATTTTCAAAAAATGTACATGTTCGTGAGTGAACTGCTGTTTCGACATTGCCTACAATTACGTTATTGAAGCTCATTTCACGTTCGCGTGAGCGTGCTGGTATAAAGATATATAATGCTGCAAAAAATCGACGATTCGAAATTTTGACGGAAACGCGCGTTTTGGGGGTCCATGTCTCAGAATGTTGTTTTTATTATTATTATTATTATTATTATTATTATTATTTCTTTTCTAAAACGTCTATCAGACTGATTTTAAGAAATGTCTTGGAAAACAGTTTGCTTCGGAAATTCTTTTTTATTGCCTTGCATGCATGTGAATGCAGTGAAACACCTCGTCTTGAATTTATGTATCTTGCCCATTTCTGATTGGAACCAGCCCTATTCCTGTGTGTTGTCATGTCCAAATCTCAGCGTCCTCCGCGGGCGGAGGTGGGGCGTGCGCGGTGGACGCCAAGCGGCACCGGATGTTGTTGCAGCGCACCGCGCGTCCGTGCACGGGCGCACCATGGGCAAGGCGGCGGCCAAGCAAGCGCGCACGCTCGAGCTCGAGTTTACCCTGGCCCCGCGCCCGCGCCCCGAGCGCGGAGGAGGCGGCGGCGGCGGCGGCGGGGGCCGGCCCGGGCAGCGCGGACGGCCGGCGCGCGACGACGACCACCTGCTGGGGGCGGCGGGCCCCGCGCACGACGACTTCCGGGCCCCGGCGCCGCGGCCCTGGCGCCCGCCTCGGCCGCCGCCCCGCGCACGCACTGCCCCGACGAGTTCCCCACGCTGAGCGGCGCGCCGCGCCGCCCGCCCCTGCCACGGCGCCCGGCCCGCTCTCGCGGCCCAACGGCGTGGGCGGGCTCACCATCCGCGCTGTGCGCCAGCCGCCGCTCGCCGTCACCGACGAGAACTTCCCGGCGCTGGGAGGCGCCGATGCGGCCCCGCCGCCCGCCGCCCTCAACACGGTGCGCCTCAGCGTGAACAGCGAGCGCGCGGGCGACGGCCTCTCCATTCGCGTGAACCGGCGCGCGGACCCGCACGCGACGCGGCTGCGCGCCGACGACTTCCCCTCGCTGGGGGCGTCGACGGGACCTCCCGGCGGCCCCGCCCCGGCCCCGCCGCCGGCCTCGTCCGTCGCCTCGGGCCAGTTGCACGTGGACAGGCGCGGCCGCCCGGCCCCCGGGCCGCCGCAGGGACCGCCGCCCAAGGGAAATCCACTTCCCGCTCTGGGCGCGCCGGCCCCGCCCCCCGTCGTCATCCCCGTGACCCCGGCGCCCTCCTGGCTTCAGAGCAACGGCCCCGTCCACCCGCCCGCTGCCGCGCCCGCGCCCGCCACACCGGCGGCCGCCACTTCGGCCAAACAAGAGCTGATGGGCGTCGCAACAATCAAGGTGAAATCAAAGAAGAAAAAGCAACAGCAGCAGCCTCAACAACAGCAACAGGCGAAGAACGCTAACGACGGAGGTGGGAAGGAAGCCGGCAAGCGGAAGAAACGGGAAGACGCTTCGGCGTCGGCCTCGTCGAAAAGCGCGGCGCGCAGCGGGGAGGAAGAGATCACGTCGAAGCTGGAGGGCGTGCCACCTGCAAGGAGAGCAGTGGCGGCGGAGGCGACGGGCGCGGCGCGGGGCACAGCGCAGCAGCTCCACCGGAAGCGGGGCGGCGTCCGCGGCGGCGGCCGAGCGCAAACGCTCGGAGCTGCTCATCGCAGTCTGCGGCCCGAGCGCACGGCGCCGCCGCCTTCTCCGCCGGAGTCCCCGCCCCCGCCCGCCATACCGCGGGAGGACTTCCCCTCGTTAGGCTGCCCGCCTGGCTTCTGGCGCCCCGTCCTCGCCGCAGCTGCCGCCACCGCGGTCACCACCTCCACATCTACCACCGCACCCCCTCCCCACCGGTGGCGCGCGCGCCTGCGCCGCCGGGCGGCAACGGCCTACGTTCACCAGCAGCAGCGGGCGCTCCTACCCCATCCTGCCCCGCGCCGCCCCCGGCCGGCCGCACACCCCCAGCCCCGCCCCCGCGGCCGCCGCCGCTGCGCCCTTCGTGCCCCCGCGGGACGCCGAGCGCCGCAACCAGGCGCTGGTGGCGCGCGTACGCCGCGTCTTGCCCCTCGACGACTTCCTTCAACTGTCGGCGCTGTTCCGGCAAGGCGCGTTGCCTGCCGCCACCTTCCGCTCCCACTGCCGCCACCTCCTGGGCGAGGGAGGCCTTCGCAGACGTCTTCCCGGAACTGCTGGCGCTGCTTCCGGATATCGCCAAGCAGCAGGTGAGGCGGCTCGCCCTTCCCGCTCGGAGGGAGAGACAATACAAAGTACTTTGAACCGTGCTCAATTTTATGAAATGAACCTTGATTTACGTGTGTTTACAAGCCTGTGTTAGACGAATTAGGAATTCAACAAACCCCTCAAATCCACTTTTTTGACGTCTATTTCAAAAATGAGTTACATTTAATGAAGCTCATTTATTGAGTGACAAAATCTCACATGTCCTTTAGTTACGATAATATATACTGAAAGGTTGAAATTCCAGTAAAATTGAAAAATGCCACATGTTCTGGATGTGTGGGGAGTCTGTTGAATTGTCTGGTGTTCACCTGCAGATTTAGATTTCACAGCTTTATGTAAATATTCTATTGTGAAAATGTTTGTCAAAGAATTCTGTTTAGAAATATACTTCTAACTATAGATTTTGTTTGAAAATATGAGTCGAGTTACCCTCAGATTGAAACTTGCTGTATCATAGGTAAAACCACAAGTGCGTTCGAAATTTTTGGTAAATCCGTGACTCGTAAAGTCAGGAGTGGATTTAACTGAGAATTTCCAAAGCACGTGTGGTATTTAATAGGACAAGTCCATGTTGAAAGTACATCCAACAGAGATCCATAATGCACCAAATATTGAAAATAATTGAAAGATGGTTAAAACTCAAAGATGTTATGTTGTACATATGATGTTTATTGCACTTCAACACAGTGCCTCCTAAGAATCCATCGATACATACTGCCACCTAAGATAGATGAGTCACAGCTTTTTATTGGTCAGAAGGAAGGGGCAGTAAGAAAAATCAGATAGAAAAAGCAATGAATTTTTTGAGATATGTCAGTAAAAATAAAAATGCTTGTCTCCATTATGTTACAAGGATGGCAGTAGCAGATTTATTCAACCCCTGTAAGGGTCTGTAAGTCCCCCTTCTCTTTTTTCAGATCACAAGAAAGAAAATGTAAAAATAATTTCATTTTCCAATGTATAGAGGATTTTTCTTTCTATCATTTTCAAAGCAACTTCCATGTAATGAAAATATTACCACTGGTTTTCATTATTTTGTGGTGTATTTGAGAAAACCCACATATTCCAGGTTGTTGTTTTTTTATTTTTTTTTATTCTTAAAGTCTCCTCTATTTCACACATTACTGATCGTATCGCACTTTTTATGAAGTGTAATACAAAAACACAGCAAGCTAGAATGTATGTCTTTCTCTGTGAAAATAAACTGTTTTTTGGGCTTCCTGAAAAATGTTCTTACATGGACATGTGAAGTTGAGATCAAATTTCAAAGCATTGAACAATCTGGAATCTGGAATCTTGAAAACAAAAAATTGGTAAAAGAATGGAAATATCTTCTCATTATAGACTTCTTAGAAACTGGGTTATTGTTTCCACAAGAGTAAAAGGTTATTTCCGTCAGCTCTTTCAGGGCTTCATTTAGACACTTTTCAAATTTTCTTTGTGGCTCACCAGAATTGAGGACTGGCTTTGTTGAGAATTATGATTTTTAGCCAGTGTGAGAAGTTGTTTTGCTTGAACTTTTAATAAACTTACAATCGGACAAATTACATTTCTGAAGAATAATTTTTTTGTGTTGTTGTTTTCTAATTTTAAGGAGCTGATGGCTGCACATGAAGAAGAAGAAGGGCCAGGCAGTTTACCTATCCAAGTCTGTGCATCGTGTGGACAGGTGCTTGCCTCAGGTGATCTACGACATCATCAGGCATCACATCACCTTGAGAACCACTTTGCTTCAACAACATTAGACAAGGCCTCTACCACCATAGCCAGTGCTTGGGACAATCGCAAGTGACTGGCCTATTGCTCACTGCCCAAGGCAAATGTTGCCTGACCTGAGTTACCTTGAGCTATTTTTGTATCTTTGATAACGTGGAGGCCTGCTCAGTAAGAGACATGTGCTTGTTCCACTGTCTTCACTGAGGAAATGATTCTTTCAGTGCCAGGGCTGGCACTGTAGAAGGGAAAACTGTGGTGTTACGTGTAAGCTTGTACAGCCAATTAAACTTGTACAGTATCCACTTTGTGTTTTGATATAATCACAGAGCCATATCCCTGCCCTATCCAAATTAACTTCCTAGTACCGAAGACCTACCAGAGCTTTACAGATGAACATTGCTATCTTAGTGTACATTTGAAACCAAATTTTAATCAAATAATTTTTCCTTAAGCTTTTATTGCCTTATTAGCAGGGGATATATGTTATTATTTAAAAAACCTGTATGTCTCTGTTTTTGCCATGGAATCTCAAGATATTGAGTAAAATCACTTAATCTCTTAAAATGCTTGAAGTTCTTACTTTACACATGAAGATCTCTAAACATCAAAATGAATTGCTTGACTTGTTTAAAAAGAACATTTATTACTGTACAGATTAAATGACCTAAAGAAACCTAAAGAAAATCACATGTGGTTGTATATTGCCTCGGCTAGTGCAATGTTTGAATATTACCTTGATATTTCAACTAGACTTGTCTTACAAAAAAAATATTTGCTGACCTTCTTGTTATGTATAATGGTGCTACTATTAACCCAGAGATCAAGATGAATGATAAAAAAATACTTGGAATCATGCTTTTGTAATTGCATATTCTTCGACAATTTTGAATCTAAATAGCAGTTTATGCTATGGAAATTATTTCCTGTAGGTACAAGTCTGGCTGGTATAATGTCCTGGAGAGGAAAGCATGCTTTCTAATGTATTTCATATGTTAATAAATGCTACAAATTTTAATGTATTAATGTTGTCAAATCAATTATTGGTAGAAGTAGTAGTAGAATAGTAGAAGCAGTGCAAGATCATAAGTCTTGTGGCCAGTGGCAAGTGTCTGCTATTGGAGAACACAAAACACCATGTTCTAGATATGGCAACTACAAGGATCGTCTGAAAAATTAAAACCATATTAGGGGAGAGGGAGTATTTTTCAATGCAGTTGTCTTTTACATTAATGCGCACATTGTCCACACTTTTCCTAATAAAGTTTGTCCAAATCTCTCAAATAAACATGTTTTTGTAAGTTCCACTTCATTTGAATAAAATGGCCTTGTCTTGAGCTAACCGTGTTTTTGAACTCTGGAACAATAAATAGTCAAAGATCAAATCAGGGGAATAGGGATGAGAGTGAATTGCAACTTTAACTCCAGCTTTGTCACAATCATACTGGAGGAATATTCTATTGTGATTAAAAATTATTTTTGAAAATCAATCATGTTTTGCTTCTCTATTTTCAAACACTTAAGAAAGGTATTATTTATTTGTTTAACGTCACAAATATGTGATGTCTGGAAGATTGATACAATCTGCACAAGTTTTCTTGAGATGGAATTCCTCCACCTCGAAATGTGTATACCTAGTGAAATTACGGATTAAAGTAACAATGAGAATTTATCACTCCAGTTCATAATACGAAATGTTGTCTCAGTGTATTAGGAAATATTTACATTGCAAACAAGCTACAAATTTTATTTTACAGTACAGTCAAAGTATTTTTATGTTTTATAGCACAGCCACAACCTAAGTGGGATTTCAAGAGACAAATTTTCTTCCTACTTCAAGAGGTAAATTTCCAGTGGCGCACCAAGTTAAAAAAATATTTTTTCTCAGTCGCGGAGGAAGACACGTATCACATTTACAAAGGTCATGTTTAACAAAAATGTAATACTTTTACATTAAACTTCATTTACAAACATGTTAGCTTTGACCACAGATCGACACAAGAAGTTTTGCTGTCACTAATAATTTCTGTATCTAGGGCCCACAAAATGGATTCCGATTACACGTGTTAGAGGAAGTAATTTACTGTATAAAGGAACTAGATTTATCCAGGAACCGTTTTTTTGAGAAAAAAAATGTTTAAAAAAAATTTAAAATTGCCTATTTTTTCGTGAAAACTATTCATATTTTCGAAAAATTGTGCACGACTTTATTTCAAGATGTGTCTTTGAAGAACAGATTTCAGAAAGGGAAAAAAAATTGTCTTCAATATTGTAGCTATCCAATGACAAAGTTTAATAAAAAATGTAGAGCAATTTTTGAGAAAATGTTGAATCTTCATATAAAGTACTCCCTACAATCAAAATATCCGTTTCAAACTAGGTCGAATTCATTTAAATTGATCGGGGAAAACCAATTTTGGAGCGGCTGAACGGTTTATTCGCTAGAGTTGGCCACAGACAGACAGTTTTGCCGTCAATCCATTTTTCGGTATCAAGGACCTACAAAACTTGGGATTTTGATTGCACAGCGTTTCAGAGGAAGTATTTATTATATATAAGAACAACAATTATCACTTTTTCGTTACCAACGCTTGGCAATAAAAGTTTTTCTGTAGAAAATTCGCCGTTTTCCGGCGCAAGATTACAAAAATTTCTCTTAAGGGCGAGAAAGTAAAAAATTGGAACCGTGTTTTAGACAATTGTGACAATGTAATTGAGGCGTCCTTTAAAGTAGTTCTAATAAAATATTAATTTCAAACTCGCAGGACTTCGAGACTCAAAATCGATCGGGGAATATTAGTTGTGGAGGAAATCTGTTGTAGTTTAGGTGCTAGCACTGAACATTGGCAGATGGACAGACACACGTTTTGCTGGCAGTCAATTTTTCGGTATCTAGCACCGATGTTTTTCTGTCGAAAAATCGTAGTTTTTCGGAGCACTAATACAATACCTTTTCTTCTTACGAAGTAAGGCGAGGAGCATGTATAAAGAATCAATATTTTACATTGCATTCTTTACAAAATTTCGAATATCTGTATGTTTCTTTGAATGTTTAATGTGACGAATTTAAATTTCATTTCAACGTTTCATTAGCACAATAAGTGTTGCAGAATGTGTAGGAAAATTCAAAAATTTCGGAAAATGCTTTCGGAGAAACCCATGGATGACAGGGCGCCCTATTAGCAAATATCATGTAAAAATGTCGGGAGTTCATAATTAGCCCTATAAAAGTTTCACTTTTTCAGGTTTGACTACTGTAGGCAAAATAACGTACTCCTGCATCTACCAGAAGCATGAGAAGATATTGACGCTAGCTATATTTACTGTTCAGAACCAAAAGGGCCATCTCAGCAATGGATCATCTACGGAATCATCACCACCACTTAAATACATGCTGGCTTGTGCCTCTTTTTCAAGAGGATGAGAGATTTCAATTGCATACACTATTTCAAATAAAATATACAACAAATTTCATTACATGTGTCAACTTGCAATGAAATGAGAGAGTAAGATTATCAGTTTGGTTTGCCTCTACCATCCATCAACACACTTTGTAAGAGTACCTACTCCATGTCCCAGCTGCTCTGTCCACATCTGACTTGGTCCTTGTGACACATTATCTACTATACTTTTTCCCTCAAACAACAAAGAAAATAAATTACAATGAAATTTCAACCAGAGAACGTAATGTAAGGATTTTCCTACCTTCCCTTGCCTAAGAAACTGCCATTGGTATACATTTATTGGGAGACATTTATTACAAAACATTAATCAAAATTTGGTATGTTCCAGTAGGGAGAAAAGTGCTATTTTTTTTGTTTGTTGTAAAAGTTCATACCTGTAATGAAGAAATTTGTCAAACAAATCTCTATTACACAAGTAAAATTCAATTATTTTGTAAAATTTCACTTACTTTAATAAGTTAGCTAAAATAAAAATAACCAAAAAATGTGTTTAATTAAATATGAATTTACAATTTTGTCACATTAAGTAGATTCATTTTTCATCAAAAAGGTTCTCTTAATTATTTTACAAATATTTTTATCTTTTATAAAATTTACATTGGTGATTCATGGGATTTAAAACTATAGATTTAGCAAATCATGAGTTTGGTGAATATTGATAGAGTGTAGAAAGAAATATAGGATATTCATATAATAATTACTTGTGCCCTTCCATTTTCAACCTGCAGATTTTAGTTCACCTCATAGTTTTAAATTTGATTTTACAGAGATGCCCAGAATATCTGATACCCAACTGTTAGGAATGTTGTCATTCAAGTTTGTCTCTATAGTTTAAGAAAAAGAAAATAAGAATCTGGGTCATACTTTGCATTTGCTTAGGAGGTTTTTCACTAAAATTTGCCATTATGTCATTGACTAATGGACATTTGAAGAGACTTGAATCGTTTTAATTTATTATTTTTATTTATGTAGATATATGTTGCAAAGGTGTACAACTATTGGTTTTGCTTCATCTTTGAAAATGCGTATTACCAAAAGAAAAAGAGAAGAGGAGAGAAAACAAAGTAAACACTCTAATATTGACCTTTTCAGCTAATCAGGGAAAATCTATGAAATATGTATTCATTTATGCAGTAAAACTTTAAAAATCTGTACTAATATATGCTCTATAAAATATATTATCCCATCATAACACTTTCCCATATTTTTTCGATAGAATATTTATCCAACACTTTACTCTTACTATATAATTTCTCAATGAAAGTGTAGTACTAGTATTAGTTTTGATTATTGTGTAAGAGAACTCTTGTCATTTCTACAAGAGGGCTTCTATTGCTATATACATTACCAATTTGCATTAAAACTACATGACAACACAATTGTGAGAAACCCTGAGTAGCCGCCTTCATACCATTGAAGGGGAAGTTACTTTCTGGCTATTTCTTTGTTAATTTTCTGGAGGTGCTACATTTTTATATCTCTTGTTTTGACATATTTTTGTTCTTTACTGCCTTTTCAGTACTTCATGATTAGTTACTAACAACTTCACAAAATACCTATGGAAATTTAATATCTGTTGCACTTTATACAACAGCCCTGACAGATGTAACTATTTTAAATGTATTATTTTTATAATCCTTTCCTGAATATATCTTTAAGATAATATGGTATCAGTTTACACTCCAGCACAAGCTATCAATCAATATTTAACAAATGACCAGAACAATGCATGGTAAATCATTTTTGAATTATATTCATATAATAGTGAATATAATTTATACAATAAATGTGATATCCTGTTTTTTATTAGTTACATTTATGTTTGCCTAAGTTTAGAAACAATTTACTCTTTTCACGAAAATAGAATTACAAATTTGTCTAGTATAACCAACTTCATGAATCTAATATCACAATTCTCAAATACGCTGTCCAAATAACTACTATGCCAAAAATAGTTTTATCTGTATTTGTATACATAATTTATCCCAAACTATTTTGTTAATTGTTTCATATGATCTTGTTTACATTAGTACACCTTCCCATGTTTCTTACAAATTAATGCAGCTGTACTGTCACTATCAGTTCTTTTTTCTTGCAAAATCTCAAACATTTAAAATGAATAGAAGCAGCCCCCATACTTGGGCCTAGTGGAACTCCTTAGCTCAAAACTTGTACTGAACTACTAGTATCTTTAATTTTTCTTGTTTCCTGTTTCTCTAGTGGCTTCCAATAATATCATTCAACCCTTACCTCAGAATACCATTTTTTTCAATTCATATGCAAGTATATCATGATTGGACATAATCAAATGTCTAAGCCAAAAGACTGTGACAAGGTATTATTTTGTATAAAATCCAAATATTATATTCCAATATATATTTGGATATATTATATATAAATGTTATATTCCAAATTGCCTGCTTGGTATTCTTGTTTTCACAGAAACCAAATTGCATCTTATTTAATAGTTCATTTTATGCAAAACAGTCATTAAATCTTGAAGTGTTTTCAAATAATTTTGCTAGTTTGGAAATTAAGGTAATCGGTCCAGTTAAGTTTGCTGATATATTTCTTGAATTGACCCTATATATTTTCTTAATGCAAAAAAATGCTATTTACAAGTTGGTCTTACTAATATGCAAAAGGTTAGAATCTTTTTTTAACTTTCTCGCCCTTAACAAGGAACTTCTTAAGGAGAGAAGGTAATGCTGCGGGAAAAAGCGGCGAATTTTCGGCAGAAAAACTCTTTTTGCCAGGTCCTGCTAACGAAAAAGTGGATAAATCCAGTTGCTCTATTTAGAGAAGGAAAAAACCTCTAACATGTAATGTAGCCAGAATCCATGTTTTGTGGGTCCTTGATACCGAAAAATCCATTGACGGCAAAACGTCTGTGAACGATAGCTCCTAAACCGTTCAGCTGATTGTCTCTAAAATTGATATACCCTAATCGATCTTGATGTCGCGGCCCCTTGAATTTGAAACCGATATTTTAATTTTGGGGGGTGCTTTACATTAAGCAACTGAGACATTTAAAAAAATGGCTCCAATGTTTTTCATTTAACTTTCTTATTGGAAAGAGAGGACGTTCAAGAAAATGGGGCAGATCTCATGTTCGTTGAAAACCTTTATTTTCGAAAATTGAAAAAATTCAAAATCTTTTCCGTGCCTTCCTGCAACTATGAAGATACATTTTTTTCTGAATGAAATGTGCTCATGAAAAATAGAACTAAAAATATGTTCAATTTTTCTAAAATACGAGTATTTTATGCGAAATTTTGTGTCAAACATAGGCAATTTTCATTTTCTTTAAACAATTTTTTCTTAAAAACGACACAAAAAAATTGATAAAATTTGGACCGTAGTGCTGAAGAGAATGGTGTAGTTGAAATACCTCATTTTTCGAAAATTAAAAGAATTAAAATTTTTTCGGCGTCTTTCTACATCATCTTCAAATAAGGCCATGTTCATTTTTTATGAGTATGTTTTGAGTAATTTGGCGTCAAACTTTATCGCCCGCTCCGAATATCCTGTACTTCGTGAACGTAATATGTGTAGTATCCGCGCAGTTGGATGCAACGTAAGTTAAAATTTGTATATTTCATGTTTCTTCGAGATTTTATTATGTTTACAAATTAATCTTTTAGAAATTCTTTAAAACTTATTCGAGATATATGAAATAAAAATTCCTAGCCTTCAGGGAATATCAGATTGGAATGCAACAATGGCATTCCGCGTTGCGAGTCGCAAATTCCTGTGAATTACATCTCGTAGCATGACTTAGCTGTACGAAAAGCTCTTATAATTGCCTTTGTGCAGATATTTCCTAGAAAATATTTAGTTTTCGCCCCACATTTTCAACGATTTGTAATGAGTTTTACAAAAAATTACAGATGTGTTCATTCCGAGAGAAATTGTGGTATAAATATTACATAACCATTACTAAATGCGAGAAAGTACGTGCTGTTTTAGCACCACTAGTTATTATTAGCAGTATTTGTAGCTATGTAGGAGGCCTGTTAGGAGTAGAAATTCAAAGTTGTCACTGCTCTAGGCTGGAAATCTCAAAGGCTTGGAAACTTTTTGGTTCTCATTGTCAAGAGTACCAATTTAGATATTCAAACCAAAGCCCATTACAAGAATAGAATATAAGGAGGAACTATGGTAAAAGTAAAGGAATGGGAAAAACTATGAGTGGTCATTTTTTCTAATTTAGTTAGAAATTAGGACCAATTAGTATTAAAAAAAAAAGAGAGAGAAATAAATAAAGAGATTTGAGCAGAGAAGTCAAGTCATAAAAGTACCAGAAAAAGTACAAATAAAGTTTTGTGTCATCATTGTAAATCGTAGAGTATTTCAAACATATTCAATTCACTACCTTTAATCACGAATGTCATACAGAGTAGATTTTCTAAATCTCAGCAATACATTTCCATTTTCACAAAATATAACTTCCATCAAAATAAATTATTCTGAAGAATGACCAGGAGTATGTCTGGGTTTCCACGACTTAACTGCTACAAGATATTATTCTCCCCTAAATAAGTCCTTGAAAAATAGACAATGAAATCTTAACATATTACAAAAGTGACAACCAAAATAGAACCGATTCCTGATAATTTTTTTATCAAAAGGTTTATTTTTTGCTAGAAAGTAATATTGTTACATTGAATTGTCAAAAACAGTACTGAAATTAAATAAAAACTAATTAAAATTGCTAAGCAATATTTTAAATTTTATAGCAAATTAAAAATGGTTTCAATCTATTTTAACCTGCTATTGCTCACATGTTAGTTTTTTCTAACACCCCTTAATAGACTATACATTATTTTATTAAAGATCAAATTCATTCATTAATATTACGATATATTATTGAGTCCTATAAAGTATATACAATGTAGGTGCTTCGCTGCTTGAGGAAGACTCATTGACTCAATGTTTTTGTTTGTTTCATTTATTGTTCACAAATACACTACGAGTATACTTGACAAAGAGGCTTAAAGCATAAATCCAGGAATGTTGCATGTGTTTTCTTCACTGGACAATAAGGCATTTAATTTTCAACTTTTTAGTTTGCCTTTTTAATTTAGTGAACTTACAACAGTAAAACTTCTAATTTTCCTGAACAACTGATATAACATATTAGTTTTGACGTACACTTGAGCATATCAAGCAAAGAGGAAAGGAAAAACACTGATAACAGAGAGAAAATAAAATAATTCTTCTTCTAAATAATTAAGATATCAATAACTGACAAAATACACGATGGCTTCTATGAGAACTTATTGAAGAAGGAACACCAACTATCTTTGTTTCCTTTCTGAGAATTAACAAAAAACATGAACGAATGTAGAGATAAGTTCTATAGGAAGGCAATGCTAGAGTAATATCTTTGTGTTCAAAACTGTTAATGCTACTGAAATAAATGCTGAATTGATAGGTCTTTTCTAATAGCACAAGTAATAGCATGTTGATAACAGACTCAAGGTGTGAGGCACAATATCAGAATTCATGTAAATCAGTTGCATCAAATACTCCTACAGAATCATCTGTGTATCATGGATTATCTTTTATTTTATTCTCTTTGAATTCTGGAAAGGTAAAATGAAAAATACCCAGTGTATTAGGTAAAGGAAACATACAAATTAAAACACCATAGACACTTAGGACAACCTTTATTTCAATGTATACTGGTCTTTTACATTAGAGGATGGTATAAACAAATTATTCAGAAGCACTTATTTCACTTAGTCTTACCAGACCATATATAAATGTTATATATAATGGGGAAAAACAAGATGATTTAAGACAAAATTATTTTTAATGGATATTTATCTTAAACAAAATATCACCCTTTCGTTTTGGCTTGCCAACCCTGGTCCCCTGAGACACCCAAAATAATCATTCATTTTATTTCCATGGAGGAAGATACAAAAAAAATTTAAATCTATAACAACACACATTCCCTTTTTCCGTGAAAAAAACCTTAATACCTGGGTATACACTTAACAGTGTATCATGGAGTATTCCCAAAAATCCACAACATAAAGGAACCTGGATATTCAATTACATACATGCTTATGGTTATCAACTTTGAACTGTGGTTAGCCCAAGCATGGGCATATCAGAAAAGGACAGCCCATTCAGCTTTGCTGTTGGGCTATCCTTCCTGACAACGAGGTAAACATCCATGTGGTCGTGTTTGCAGCAGTAGGGCACAAAGTGCATTCAGAACATGGGCAAATATTGTAAAGTTTTGTTACCCACCATGGTGAGCAGTCTAAATGGGTAACGATAAAATCGTGCATCCTTTTGAACATTCTTTTATAGCTATACCAGTCAGTTATTTTCTTATAAATTAAAAATAGACAATACTTTCAATACAACCCTCCAGATAAACATTTCCTCCACATGCTTGCTTTAGAGAAAACAATAACAATCACTTGAATAAACAGATCACATGTTTGCATTTGCCCTGAGCGAGACGGTTTGTCAAATAAAAGTAACAAAATTGATATCTTGACAAATACTTCAAGAGTGAGGAGGAGAGGAACAACAAATATTTATCCATAGCCAACCCAATGTAAGGAAAAATCGGCAAGAAGATTTCCATGACCAGCAAACATTTAAAAAATTAATGTTAAACAACTAACACCCCGTCTGTTAATGCTGCAACAAACAGTTCCTTTACATTTATACAGTTTATATGACAGCTCTACACATGGAGCAACGGAGTCTTGCATGGTTGATACTCTTAATATCTGTCAGAATACTAACATAGCTTGAAACACACATCAGATATCTACAGTTACAATATACCCTTAACTAACATTGATGAACAAATATTTCATCATGACAATAGACTAATGAGTGTATACAAGTATCAGTCCCCATCAATAGCATACAGAAGTCTGTAGTCTCGCTGGATACAGCTGGCTGTCAGTGAACACATCTCCCATGAGCAAATGTCCGTCTGCTGGTTACGTGGGCCCCAGCACTAGCCCTGCCCACCCGGCCACCACAGCGATTTGCCACACCCCTCAAGATTACTTCTGGAAGTAATTAATAATCTAAAAATAAATAAAAACATTAATTGACTGAAGATTTCATTTTGACTAAGGGCATGTTTATGAATACTGCAGGCAGTTCCTGGTTTTATTTTATAAAAGAGAAACTTCAAGCTCAAGAAGTATCAATCCTCCCCAAAGGAATACAACTTAAACCTTGGCAAATGCAACAGAGGACATTTTGGCACATACAACACGTACGTAGAACAACTTAAGTCTTTGTGATGTGCAGCGTTCAAAGGAACAGAAAGCATGAGATTCTGCAGGATGTAACTGTTTTGGCTTTGTCTAACCTTGCACCTGAGACCACTAACACAAAAAATAAAATAAACAACCTCGAGGGGCAAAATTTTCTAACGGTAACAGAGTAACAACATAACAGATTTCTTATCTCGTGCAAGGAACTTACATAAAGACAACTTACACTAGAACAGCAGTTAGAACCCACCACACCTCAGCACCAAACAACAGCATTTGTAACCATTCTACCTAAACCTACCAAGCGCATGAGAAGCCGCACAACCCATGCGGCAGAGTTACACAAGTGGAAAACTTGAGAATTTAAATACTGAGTCCCTTGAAATAAACTGAATATACAATTCTAAACACACACAGACAGGTGCTACCCCATCCACCCCAACCTGCCTATTCTACACAGACAAGTGTGCTGCAAGCAACATCCTGAAAGACAAGTGTTGGCTACACAATAAACAGACAAATATGACTTTAACTTTGTGAATACTTAACACAGGAATCATGCACAACAAATTGAAGCTTATTTGCTCTCCAACAAAAACATTTAAACTCTAAGTAGAACATGAAACACTTGCTGTTAAATACTGGCTACATTTAATATTTTCAAGCTAAAAATTCAGTACATTTTAATGAGCTACGCAACTAAAAGACCGCTTTACGTTTGCCAGCAGCCCATGGCCCATACCCGCCCCCTCTGGCACAGCGGGCATGTGGAATGCAAACATATACACACACAAAAAGGATTTTATGCACCTGCAGTGATGCACTTTATGCTCATAAAACAATGTGTGTATATGTGTGTTTCAGTTAGAAGTTAGCACCATTCAACCTGATATTGCAAATTTGGGTGGCTGCATGTGTAGCCTGGGGCATGGCTGCTGGCAGCGCATTGCTGCGCAGAGCGCGGGAACACGCGGGTGGCTCCAAACACACACGCCCCTTCCACACGCACAGCTATACTACAGCCACGAGGCACACACCGCACATACTCTGAGTTATTGCAACAGTTGGCTGCCAATTTCTCTAAAAATAAAGAACATTTTGTACTTGGCAGGAAAGCTGTGGTGAGGTCTTTCAAAATAAATAAAGATGTACATCTTCAGGACAACGGCATCAATTTCACACCAATTAATAAAGAATTCAATAATTTGTTTAAAAGAATGCTTATTTTGTCAGGTACTAGACTGATCACTCTTCGTCATGCAGAACTATGTTAAGTCATTCCATCTGCAACTCTGGCCAGCAATATCTAAAACTTGCTGAGCAGGAAAGCGACACATTGGTGCTTTGGAATATCACATTGGAAAGATTTTTTTTTATGCTGAATCGGAGAACGCCGAGCCGCGGACGCAACTCTCCTCTTCGTGTAAGCGTATAGGCGCAGGGTCTGCTGATATGCCCTGGCACGGTCGGCGAGTGCAGGATATGTAGACGAGGAAATTTTGTTTCTGAGATCTTCTGTTTGGATTCTTTTTTTAAAGTACAACACACTGGGAGCTTGTATGTCTTAAGGCCACTCAATATTGTTTCAATCTGCATTATTGTTAGCAATGACTGCGGATGGTGGCGGGTGGGAGCGCGTCATGCTTGCGCGTCGCCTGTCCAGTCATCCATAAGGCACAAGTTCTACTGCAGTCGGCCACTCACTAGCCCGCTCCCCTGTCCGCTGGCAAGGAACGGTTCAGATATCACTTAAGACTCTTCTCGACACAACTGTGTCCCACTTGCACGCACAAATATTGTTCAGTCAGTGGCAGAAGCATACTTTGGGAAGTCTATAAACACCAAATCTTGATAAGCGCCTTCAGTCACAAGTCACTGTGATAATCAGAGAAAATATTGCCTAAGGCAACACTTATTTCGTCTATTTGTGCAATGCCCAAGACTGCTGCGTTGGCCCCGCCCGTGCAGACTATGAGCTATTGTTTGAAGTCCCCCCTCCCTCAAGCACCCTCTCAATTGCACTTACATTCATACTTCCATTTATACTTGTTATTTTATTTTAGAGAAATTTTGACCAAGGGAAGCAACGCGGATACCGCTAGCACATCCCCACCACGCAGAGATCTGAACAGACAAGGCAACAGCTATGACTGCTGCCAAATAATAAGTTAAGCCGGTAAGTCACGAAATCAAGTCTAGGTACACAGATGATTGCACAGGCCAGAGCGCGCCCGTCTGCGTCCCTCCCGCCAAGTTCTTTGGTATCGCACGTGGACAGACGGGGCGAGAACGTTGAGCAACGGGCGCAAGCGGGCACTGCCTGCTGCAAGCGCCCTGCCCCGCAGGGCCCCGACCGCATGCCTCCACTCCTACGAAGTCTACTTTCACAATTTGTAGTGGATATATATTATTATTATTATTATAATTATAATTATTATTATTATTGTTACTAGTTAATTATATAAATTTTACAGAATTTATATACATCCTGACTTAGTTTTTCACATTTAAGTAAAAAAGCTATCAAACCATGCAAGATCCCAATATTTTTATGTTGGCAATAACACTTAAAATTACTATGAATCCCACACCATTATTATTATTATTATTATTTAATCTTATTATTATTATTCAATTGAACATGTGACAATAAATATAGGAATAAAATGAGAGATACGCAATGACTAACAACGGGTTGCACATTCAGTTAGACACACTGGAAAGGTCTGCAGAAGAATGAGTATCAAGGCAAATGTTCACCCGCTGCACCGAGTCCAGAAAGCACTGATGCCACTCTGGACCACACGGCGGAGATGCAAAGCCAATGAGGAAAAGAGAATGAATCACTACAACTACGGCAGGCCTGCACCCACCCTTTTCTGGCAACCAAGCAAAGAAAAAACATTGACATCCACCCAGTTTTTGTCTAAAGTGGGATCGCTAAACCAACAATTACAATTCTACAGTTGTATCACAAAAGTGGAGCAAACTGATGCTGCCGAACAAGCCGGCAACTAAACAAAAGGGCTGATGAAGAACATGTTTGGAAGTTCCTTAATCCCTGCTCACTCACGCGCACACAAAAAAGCCAACATCTTACTGCTAATATATATTATATACTATATTGGTTGTATAATGAATATTAAAGATCCTTTTTTTACAAGTATATGAACTTATATTACTCATCAGTAAATTGTAGTTACAGCAATATTATATACTCTTAAACATCACTGGAAGAAATATCGTACCCATGTAAGGCTGGCCAACCCAGATATGCTGGCATACTAACAACCTCATAGAGACTATGCCTTGCATTACTTTATTTTATTCACTTTTGGAGCAAATGAGGATTTGGTCAATATTGTATTTATCTTTTTTCATTTTTTCAAACACACTTAAATATGGAGTTCATTTTTAGAAAACAAATGCCTAGCCACTAAGCAAATAGAGAGTCTTGCAGTATCAGCTACATGTTTAAAAATCATTTGGCAGACTTGTAATAATAACTGTTGAACGAACCCTTTGGTAACCATCTGGCTGCCTCCAGGTCACAAGATATCTTACTCTCATCACCTAAAAATCACAATTTTGTCATAACTTCTTATAACCTCTACAGTATTTAAATGACTGATATGGCTCAGATTTCACATAGGGTTTGAAATGTCATTTGAGAACATTTAAATGCTTCTTCAAGCCTCCTTTCTCATGGACTTTAAAAAATTCAGTTACATTACTATTAAAAAAGAAAAAACAAAGTGGCACTTCTTTTATCATAAAATACTGGAAAAGTAGGTGAAAATACTAATCATTAAGTATTATTTCATGTCTTCATGTATTCATGTATTCATAAAAATTGCTTTGCTACATTACCCAGTGGACACCCTTGTGCAAGACTACTAAAGCTGATTCGGTGTCTCGGCTACCGTGTCTCCCACGGCCACACGAGCCCATGCCCTCCTAACAGGACAACGTTTGGTCACAGAGGTACGTTGCCACAGCAACCACACACACACATTCACACATTCACTCACTCGCCTACATTTAACAAACATACACCATCCCCAATTCCCAACATCAATTCGCACCATCCTTCCAAGTTCCATGCATGCACACACGTCAAAAGCAAAAAAGGCAAGGATGGACTGGATTCTTATTCCAGGAAAACCCCTCCCCTGCGCACCTCTCTACTCCACTCCGGAGCCAGAGTGAGGTTTTGCTGTCGAGAGACAAAAACAAAGTTTGACTTGAACACTTGTACTCTTTTTTCCTTAAAAAACTTATACTATTAGATATAATATATTGTAATATGTACTTCTTAATATATAGCTCTCTATATCTGTTACTTTATCTTCAAAAACAGCCAGTAAAGTCGTGTACGTATCACGGGTCCATGCGCCACGCCTCACGCACAACACAAACTAAACCTTACAAATAATAAAAAAACACCTCCTTAGATCCTATAGTAATGTATGTACTTCACAAAAATTGACAAGTTTGCACAGGTTTCAACAGATTATTGTATCACATTCAGTTAAGGATGCAGCAATTGTGTGCAGCTGCACTGGGCTACACTTGTCCCGGGAGAATGCACTTTGTTTTTTTTTATTTTCTTTTTTTGGGGTTTTTAAAAATTGTTTTATGCATTTGCAGAATTCACCTTATTTACTGATAACATGGTTTATGAACTTATTATCTACTGACTTAAGCTTATTTCTTACAGCTAGGTAAAACACTTTATCATTTGGTTCTAGATTGATTGGCAGAGAAAAAATACAGTTAAGCACAGCAACATACACCCATTCACCAAAACACCTTTCCTCTCCAAACACACTCTACACATAAGAGTTATTGTTGTTTGTTGTTAGACTTATACACTACACTTGGCATTTATAAATCTTTCTTATTAACTAGATACTACCAGTGGAACCATTAAAATTGCTATCAACCCTGCTTCAAAGTTGCATTCATGATAATACTAATAAAAACCTTTGATCCTAGAGTGAGACCTTGAGAGCAG
This sequence comes from Teleogryllus oceanicus, assembly GCA_964035755.1. Classification (NCBI taxonomy): domain Eukaryota; kingdom Metazoa; phylum Arthropoda; class Insecta; order Orthoptera; family Gryllidae; genus Teleogryllus; species Teleogryllus oceanicus. The sequence continues at coordinate 108,803,810 of CAXIVR010000003.1, forward strand.
GGGCCGACAGCACTCTTTTGCACCATTGAGTCACTTCTCTACCAGAGAGCTTTTATCCGGAAAGAAAATATCAAGTTCACTGCTCAATTACATTTTGCATTAATAATATTATCTCTACATTACATGAAAGGAAAAGCCACTCGAAAGTCACAGCACAGTTGGAGAGACTCAGAGTTCTACAGCCAGGGCGCACGGTTCGGTTGACAATTCCCAACCTCCCCGAGTCCCCTCTGCCAATGAGATGGTACCTGGCAACTTGCCACTTCTCATGCCTCTCTGCGCGCACTAAGCGACGCATTGGAAGTGGTGATTGATACAATAGATATCCCTAAGTTAATCACACGTACAGATTTGAACACCTTGATTGCAAAAGGGAGCAGCTTGTGTCATTGAATACTTAAATGTGCAGTCTGATTGTAGCTAACAAATGAAAATCATAAAAATGCTTTTCCTTCCTAACATCCACCCAATACATTATACTAATACAGCACAGACAGGAGAATATAGTGAACAGGAGGAAACCACATGTGTTGATGTCTAGGAAGCTGAGATCACAGGTAGGGAGACGGCCTCTCCACAAGGAGAGTGCTGGGGTTTCTGGCGTCAGACTCACCCACGCCGGCGCCCAAGCATGCGCCGCCGCATCACATGGACTCTCCACCCAGCAGATCGCCGGGCAGGAATGAGTTGAGCGAGGAGGGTGTGGCACGGTGTTGGTCCGCCCCCGAGGCATCCAGGGGCCCACCACCACCCCACAGAGAGCCCCCACTGGGGCCAGCTGGCCACAGCTGCGAGCCAGCACTGGGGGCACCCCATGTGTCAGCACCTGGGCCTGAATTTTTACTCTGTGGCCCAGCAGCAGAGCCTGTGGGTTGCCCCCCACCAGCCCCCTGGGAGCCTCGCAGGGCCCACGAGCCACCACCGCCGCCACCGCTGCCCTGAGGTGCACCTGCCTGCTGTTGGGCACCATGATTAAGATGCTGCAGGAGAGCATGGACATCACTGTCCCCAGGCGACTCAGCAAAAATGGTGGTATTGCCCAAAACACAATTGTTTAATGCACCTTGGGCCTGAAAAAGATTGTGGTCTTACTATTGTTGCAGTTACTACAATAAAGGAAAAGGTTTTAACATTTAAAATATTCTTGAGCACAGTAACCACAATTTTAAGTATTCCGAACCAGCGTTTGAAGTAAAATAATATGGAATTTGTAATTGGAAAGCATACCTTTCGTTATATCAAACACACTGAGTCAGATAATACTATTTATTTGACAGTAGCACAACAGAAGGAAAGAAAAGGGAAGGAAAAAAAAAAAAGTCTGAATTCTTGAGTTATAAGCACAATTAACTATTTGAAATGGTTAATTTTTTAAGATTTTTTTTTGTCAACAGAAAAAGTAGAGGATCAACAACAAACGTTTAACTTACAACAATATTTTTTTTCTCAATTAACAATTTTTTTAATGAAGATTTTTTTTTAATTTCCATATTAGTACTAATTAATTTAATTTAAAATTTAATACATATTTTTATAGATATAGAAGAAATATTAATTTAAAATACATTCACAATGAACACACAAAAATTTAAGATTCATATCGGCAAAAACAGTTGACAACAAAAATATCAGTATTGCACAATGAAAGAATCGTTTTTTTACTATAAATATGACTGAATATAAAATATAACTCACTGAGATCATTAATTCATTTTGCAATGGTCCATTCATTTAAAAATAAATGTAAATAAGTAATTTAGAAGTACTTTGCAAAATTTTTCGAACCATTGAGAACAATCATTTTCAAGCATACATTAAATTCACAAAGAATTAATCATGAAAGAAACTTTTATTCACCATGTTCCACAAAAAGGTGTAAGTTATGGAAATGTATAATACTATTTCATACAAAAAATATAAAAATTAAAATAAATATACACCAAAAAGTTTCTAAAGAAAAACATACAATAAATAATGACTAATCGCACCCTACATCCCTCTCCCCACCATCACAGATCAAAACCACTATATCTGTTATATCTAAAACAAATATCGAATTATTATTTTTCGTACATTGGACTGTTATGGCACAACCAAAAATAAAGTGAATTACCTTATTGGCCTCCTCCCGAGTTGAGTACTTGGCAAGGGCTATGCCATGGTTCAGGTACAAGTGGAAGTTCTGCAAAGGACCATGTTGCATACACAGGGTCTTCAAGGTGGACCCATCAATCTGTGGGGTTAGGTTGCGCAAGAGCAACCAAGCGGAGCTCTGGGGAGCCCAACCACTTGAAGCACTGCCCCATCCCCCAGAGCCGCCTCCGCCTGCACGTGCGCCACCCCAGCCATTGCTGCTAGAGCCTGCTCCTCCAACGCCCACCCCTTTGCTTCCCAAGCCTGGAGGTGGGCCGCGAGCTTTGCCCATTGGGGCACCCCACAACTCGCTGGTAACTGTTGTAGGTGGAGGGGCATCACCCCAAACTTTACCACCACTCAATTTGCCAAGGCCACCACTGTAAATTTAAAACACAGTCAAGTCTTGTACTATTCAACAGGAATACCTTCAATAATTCAATTTTCCAATAAATTTAAAAATTTTTAATAGCCCCTTTTCTGAACTTTACTTACATAATGTTAAAAAAAAAATTGAATTTTATTAATGAAATAAGTTATTTATAGTCTGTGCACATTGATATTTACAATATTATTTATATTTTACAATTTATATGCTTACTAAGACCTGAACTCTTTTACCATCATCTTTTAAAAACTTAAAAAAATTTTTTTAGAAACTATTCCTCCTAGCAAGTTTAAAATCTTTGAATATCTTGGGAACTTTTAGAAGAATATATTCTAAAGGGAATATGTCACTTACCTATTCTGAGGTGCTGGTGTAAAGCTCCATGTGGAATTTGACAAAGACAGCGGAGGCAGTGGTGGTTCAGAAACACTAACAGTTGGCGAAGTTTTAGAGCCTCCTCCGCCAGAGAATATTTCGGAGTCTTTGATCGAGGCCAGTGAAAGAGGAGAGCGGACCACAGATCCTGGAGTGATACTAGGATCGTCTTCAATACTCTTCATCTGAGTGCCCTGCAATGAATGCGATTTGCTACAAACATCCAACGAGAATTGTTTCCTACAAATTCCCTGATATTCATGTACTAACCCTCCCCCTCTGAGAATATAATATAGTTAGGATAGTCATTAAAAATACTGCTAAATACGAAGTATTAATCAATTCTAAAACACTAATTTTTTTTATCACCTAAATACATTTTTAATAAAGGATACTTTAATATTTTCTTGGGTTTTTCTAAACCGGTCAATGACACTTGATCAGCTGTTACGGTGTCCTCCAATCGAGAGCTATAACGTCATCATGGTGACGTTACTGTGATGACATTTAAGCTTCCAATTGGAAGAAACCGTGACAGCTGATCAGCTATCATCAGCCAGGTTACAGACACCTAAGTTTAACATTTGTACTTACAAATACAGTTAATGAATTTTCACCTAAAAAGTACATGGGCCAATATATGAACTATACAGTATCTCTATTGTCATTCTTATTAATATTCTGTCATTTCTCAATGTAGAAATTATTTAGAAGAGAATAATTTTATATAACTGTCCATTTCATTAACACTTTCTAAGCTTTTAAAGATGATTTGACTCTTCTAATTCAATATCCATCTCCGACCAAATCTTTGCAGACCATCTACTTGTAAAAAACATTACGCTTAGTAATATTGCATTTGATGAATACAGCTCATCTCCATAAAATTAAACACTACTAGAAACTCTTCACAACAAAATCCCCCCCCCCAAATCAACACAAATATAATGTATAATTCAGCATAGAATTTCACCTGGAAATCAATTTGTTCTCACGGTTAGGCCATAGAGGAATTCCTTCCATCCCAACACTGAGCATGGGAAGGTATGCAGGCATGGCTTTTATTTGCATGTCCCCTTGCCCCATGTTGAAAATCGCAACCCCTAAGCCAGAGACATTGTTCAAGGCTATGCAAGGCTATCAGAAAGTCATAGTACTTTAGGCTGCAATGCATTATGCTTTGAAAGAGTCAGCAAGCAATTTGACTGCAGTGAAGTAGTGCGTATTTTTGAGTTTCATAACCAGTTTAACAATGATCGGAAAAAACTATAAAACTAATCTTTGATAAAAAGGTCAAACTTTCAGAAGAAGCTCAGAGGCTGTCAATAAAGAATGTTTAATTTGAATTTATTGGTGATTTCTTCCAAAAATATGTTATGGCAATGAATGTTTAATATTAATTAATTGGCGATTCCTTCCATTAATACGTTATAGGTAAATGTATTTTATCGCTTACGTGCATCTTTAACCCCTGTTAACATGTAACTCTGCAGATTTGTTAAGTGCACTTGTATGTTGTATGTACTTGTATGTATGTGTACCTGTATGTTACGAAATTTAACATCCCTAGCAACGGGGTTTAACATCTTTAGCAACGTAAACAACTATCAATTCAATAGCAATGGCAATGTACAAATGAGATTCAAACTACTCAGAAGTAATTCACATTGGTTTGGGGAATAATTATTTTTAATTGTTATATTATTGTTAATATTATTAACAGTACTATTAGAAACATGTATATTAGGTAAATTAACATCCTTTTCCTCTCATTCCACCACATGAAACTACTCCGGCAATTGTCTTTACTGATGGTGTCGTCACTAGAAGTCAACGCGCCAATTTTCTAGCTGAACATCGTTTCTTGAGGTACCTTTATGTTCTGGAGAATTATTTGCATCTATCTTTCTCGAAACACAGTATATGACTATTGTTTATATAGATATATTGCAAGTATATATTGTCTCATATCTTGTTTAAGCAAACATCTACAAGCCAGGACAAGACAAAGGCACTGACATTTTATCTTTCACTGCAAGTGTAGGTACAATATCATACAAGAAGTGCTGAACTTGGGCACCAAGGCCATGTTAAAGATTGCAACAAGAAAGTGAGACAATACCAGTGATGTTTCTTGTTTCTTGTTTTGTTCTTTGTCTTTGATGTGAAAGATGTTGGTTCACAAGGAATTACATCCTATCATTGAGTATGGCCTGATTCCTTCCAACATAGAGCTCTCTCAACATGACGATGGCTCTTGTCAATTACACAATTTAAAAAAATTGAAACTAATAGGATTTTCACAGATGACATTGAGGATTTAAAAGAGTCCATTACAGCATTTTGTAGAGACAGCATTGCAAGTGAAACAAATTTGCATGACACTAAAACTTAGTGAGCTACAAAAAATATTTTCAGTAGTGAAAATGAAATATAATCTCTGATAGAGGGAGCGTGAAAAAATAGTTTCCTTCTATATAAGAGCAGATGTAAATTTTGGAGTGTACATAAAAATATTAATAATATTCAATTATTATAATATTTTTTATAATAAGTTCTTTTAATTGGTGATTTTTTGTTACTTTTATGCCTCATTTGCATGCCCGAGAAAAAATGTTTGCCAGCCTATTTTAATAAAAATAAATGCCTCAACTTCCGGGCTCATAACTCATCAGGTAAAATGTTGCAAAGAGAGAAATAGGGAGGTAAAGAGAGAAATAGGGAGAAAAAAATTTTTAAAAAAAATGAATTATGAAATTTTTAAAATTAAAACAAAAGAGAAAGGAAGAAATAGAGAGGTAAAAAAGGGGTAAAGAGAGAAATAGGGAGGTAAAGAGAGAAATAGGGAGGTAAAGAGAGAAATAGGGAGGTAAAGAGAGAAATAGGGAGGTAAAGAGAGAAATAGGGAGGTAAAGAGAGAAATAGGGAGGTAAAGAGAGAAATAGGGAGATAAAGAGAGAAATAGGGAGATAAAGAGAGAAATAGGGAGATAAAGAGAGAAATAGAGAGATAAAGAGAGAAATAGGGAGATAAAGAGAGAAATAGGAGATAAAGAGAGAAATAGAGAGATAAAGAGAGAAATAGAGAGGTAAAGAGAGAAATAGGGAGATAAAGAGAGAAATAGGGAGATAAAGAGAGAAATAGGGAGATAAAGAGAGAAATAGGGAGATAAAGAGAGAAAGAGAGGAGAGAGGGATGAGGACAAAAAATGTGTGTGTGGAAAATTTACTTACTTTCCAGGGCTTTCCAGGTTCGAACTCTGGTACAAGATCAGTAAAAGCAGCAGCATTGGCAGCTGCAGAGGCCTGTGAGGTTACAGTCGGCCATGGGTCCTTGTTATCTGGAGCTCCTGCATCACTACTACTAGAGTCAGGCCAGCCCGAATCAGATGGGCGGCCCACCGATGACCACGTACTGCCAAGAGAAAAACTGTGTGCCGTTAGCTCTCAGTTACTTTCTTCGCTAGAATCTAGCATGCAGATCGATGTTCAGAATACAAATCTTCTATGATATGATGTACACAAACAAACTACTTCATTCTATAATTTTTAGAAAAGGCAGGGCTAATGTCAATGGATACGCAACAGAAAGCAAAACAAAGAAGAAGAAAAAAAATACCAAATATATTTCACAACTGTTTAGCAACATATTTTTCTTTTTCCAACAGTTTGTTTTTTAAAACACTACAAAATGGTTTTAAGCATTCTGATTTCATGCACTAATCTATAAGTCAATTCTACTCAAACATATTTTCCAAAACTTGACAGTAGAAGAAACAGAATTAATTTTCAAGTCAAAGTACAATCCTAGTATCTCATGAACAGTGAATGGCAGGCTGCATGAATGCTAACAAGAATCATCTCTGACTTACCTATCACTCTGACCCAGTAATGGGTTCATGTTGGGAGAAGAGTGACTTTGAGCCAATGTTGGTTTTGTTGTGGTACCAGGAGCACGTGAGAATTCATTGCTTGTTCCATCACCATCTTTATCAAGGGCAGGTAATTTCCACTGGTTGAGTCGGGACTGCTGGCTCTGAAATGAGCCCTAAACACAGGAAACACAGTATTATAAATAATTACTGCAAAATTTTCATTTTGCAGATTAGAAAAGAGTCTCCATACATAACAAGAAATTTGGTGAAACATGAAACAGAAAATTGGACTGACAAAAAATTACTTTATGCTAAATAATTACTTAGTTAAATGTTAATTTCACAAGTTTACACTTCTACAATTCAGTTTTGGTTTCCAATTATTGATCTTTAAAGATATGGCAAGAACAATTTAGGTTATATTAATAAAATTAATATAACCAATTTATGTTACCAAATTAATTAACCAAAATCAATATTAAAGTAAACAATAGTTGAGAAACATATCAAGCATCCCTAACACCTTTAGCCTCACAATGTACATAAGGTTTCCATTCTAATGTAAAAAATGTGCAAATTACTTTCCCAAAATATAAGGAGGAAAAAGATTCTTTGGAAAAACAATTAGATTAGAAAACACAAAGAATTTACTAGAAAGATAACTTATTTTTTACCTGTTCCTTCGAGAGTGCCAGGTCACTGAAGTTAGCATTGAGAGTTTGCAGGGGATCATGCTGCTTGAAAAAGTCTTGTGGTCCAGTAGGATGAGGAGGTCCCTGTGGGCCACCACCTGGGCCTCCCAAATGTTGTTGCTGCTGCTGTTGTTGCTGTTTCACATATATTGCTTGTTGTGATGCTATTTGATTCTGAAGATTTGAGATCTGCTGCTTGGTTTTGGTAATTTGTACAGAAATATGGAGAACAGCACTTGACGATCCACCTTTGTGAGGTTGCATTTGCACCACTGTTTGCTGTTGCAGCAACTGTTGCAAAACTTTGATTTGTTGCAGTAACTGATTGAGGAGCAACAGAGTTTGTGGTGCCAGTGGCTGGTTCAGGATCTAAAAACACAAAGTGTGTTCCACCTAATTTAATATCAAATAATTTATTTGTAAATGAATTATAATACAGTACAAGAAGTACTTATAGATATATTTATAGACTGACACACTGTGCTATGTTGATGATATTGCAAGGAAATATTACATTATCAATTGTTTCACTGTATTATCAAAATAGAACAGTTTAATCATGATAAATCTTATATTACTGAAGAAAATCATATATGAAAAGGTGCAGCACCCTTTTTTAAAAATAAAGGACTGGAAATTATTGTATGATTATTTGTTTAAAAGTAGAGTGTTTTTCTACATGTTCTACACTTTTTTTTTTTTGTCTTACAAATCCAAACAGCTTTCAACAACTGACCTGGTGGTTCAGGTAGCCAGCTTGCACAGCCATCTGGATCTGCTGCACCAGCATTCGAAGCTGAGCCGTGCTGGGCTGGGAGGAGGGGGCACGTGGAGCCTGCCCAAAGGGCCCTCCACCGCCACCCCCACCTCCACTGCCTGGCACAGGCCCTGGGCCACCTCCTTGCTGCGCTGACAGCATTTTCTGGACCACTGCAGGACTCAAGCTATTCACTCCCAGCGCGGCAGGACTGCTGCCCACTCCTCCACTGCCACTGCCTCCCAAGTTGTTGAGTAAGCTGGGGCCACCTCCCACACCGCCACCACCCTATAAAAAGGACAATCATGACATCATATTCTGTTTTAATAATAATACTAAAGATATTTTTTTAATTACCGGGCTAAAATTCTGATGACCTAAAATTTCTTTGAAAATGACCTAAAACTGATTTAAAAATTAGAGGGAAATGACATATAAAATAATTTATAAGGGGGGAATTACGTAATTTCTTTTTAAAAAATACTAAAAAAATGTATGAAATTTTACAATTTTAAATAAAATCAATTTATATCAAATTATATTTAATATAATACCTTTATTTTAAGAAGAAATGTAATTGTTAGCTACAATCTTTCAATGTCAGTTTTGAAAGGTCAAGGAAGATATCGAAGGATCCGTGTAATTTTCGAAAAACGAAGTCCACTGCAATAGTGAATTTCATGATGAACTGACACAATAAAAATTTTGTTTTACAGGGTGTCATTGTAAATTCATGACAAAACTAACAAAAAACACTAAAACCCGAAAAGGAAACAAAATGCATAAAAATGACGCAAAAGCCCAGAAACATTACCTAATTGAAAAATGGCAAATATTGACAAAAAAATGATCCAATAACTAAACATTTCTATCACCTATACGTTGTTATAAACATTCATTTACAAGTTAGCAACATCTAGAATGCACCAATGAAAAGGTAATGTCATCAGAATGTAAGTCCAGGTAATTACTCAATAAGTTTTATTTTACACATCAATGAGAAGGATAAAAATTAGTTGAAGTTGACAGGCATGTAATTCTAAAATTAAAATCGAGACAAAATTATCAACCAACCGGAGGAGCAAATGACATAGGCGGTTGTTGCTGCACCGGGTTGTACCGTTGAAATCCAGGTCCTGCACCACCATGACCGAGATCAAAAGGTGCCCCTGCCGAATGTTCTGCCTCCTGACGTCGCCATGCATCTGCCACACTCAAGCGAGCATTCAACTGTTCATGTGCATCTTCAAAGTTCATATTGCTGGATCGTAAAGCACTCTCTACATCCTCCTTCTGAAAATAAACAATTAATTTACAATATAAAACTTAAGATAATCATTAAAGGTTCCTTCATATAAATAAACCAAACCATACAAACCTTAAAACCCATTTCGGCCAATATACGGAACTGCTTACTAGCCCAAACAATATCTTTTGTCAGTGGTTTCTGACCCTGAGGGAAGAAAGACTGCTCATTTTCAACAGTCGTAATAAAAGAGGTTTTAGAAACATTGCTCAAAAACAAGAATATAATACAAGATATTCAAATATCAACACAACAACTGTTTAATTGAACATGACAGGCACTTACAGGTTTAGGAGGATGACCCCATGAAGCAGGTTCCATATCTCCAGTATCCCAACCTCCAGGTGTCAGAGTTTTGGGTTTTGGTCCTCCCCATGATGTTGGTGTTAGAGGAGGTTCAGACCAGGAATTCACCCCAGCTGCCCCTACGCCCTTAGGGTCTTCACCCCAGCCTGGACCAGCTGCCTCATGTTGGCCCTCTCCCCAGGAGCCATTCCTAACAACAACAACAAAAAGAGACTTCATTTCCTCAAACCACAGGAGCATGAAAACCATATCAAAACGAAGCAACGCCTACCTGCCCGGGTGACCCCACAGTGGGGCACCATCTGGTTTCATGTTGCCAGCACCATTCCCAGGAATGCGGTTTTGTGGCATACCTGGAGGGCACTGCATACCCCACCTCTGCCCATATTTGGAGTTGGCATATCCTTCCAATGTGAAACTTTTCCTGCATTCAATACAGAATAATGTATTTTATGCAAAAACAAACAATTTAAAATTAATGATAATAATAATAAATAGTTCATAATTAATATTAGTTTTACTACCAAACTTAAATAAATGTGCAACATCCCCACATTAACTTTAAATGTGACTAAAACTATAAAAGTGAAACAGCACAATACTATTTGGATTCAGATCTTTTATTTTACAATGAGGAAAAATGAACTCATCTTTTCCAGAATATTACCAGTTTGATGCGACTGATATTGCCAATTTGACAGGTTTTTTGGCACAAGAGAACCAATGAAATTCTGATAATAATATTGAAATAGTCCTTTCAGATTCTTTCTAACAATGGTTTTTATTTTAAAGTAACTATGTAACCGTATTCTCGTTTTAATCTGCTAAGAGTGGCTACATTGGAGGCCTTGGTAAGAGAACGAGAAGCACTTCTCACCTCCCATCCTGCCCTGCGCACCCGGATTCCCCCAGAGCGAGGTGCCATCATCGTAGTTGGGCGGATTGCGTCGTTGCGTGGGCGGGCTGGGCTCTTCCCAGCCAGTGGGCTTGCCACCCCCAGCCAGCGCAAGCTCCTTGGGCGGCGGGCCGGCCCAGTTGCCGACGGCGGCGGCGGCGGAGAGCGCGCCGGCGCCGCCGGGGCCGCCCAACTTGGCGGCGGCGGCCGCGGCGGCTGCGGCGGCGGCCGGGGCGCGCCGGTGTGGTGCGGGCCCCGCCGTGGTGGTGCGGCGGGCCGGCGCCGTGCGTCGCGCCCCCCCACATGCCCACACCGTCGGCGCCGGGCCCCGCGCCGTTGAGACGCGCGCCCAACGCCCGCGGGTCGGCGCGGGGTCGCCCACGGCCGCCTGGCCCGCACCGGCCGCGCCGCCGCCCCGCCCCGCGCATATGCTCCCGCGGGTCCAGCATGGCGGCGCCGCGCAGCTCACGCGGGTCGCCGCCGCCGCCCCGCCGCCTCCGCCGCCACCGGCCCCGCCGGCGCGAAGCTCGCGCGGGTCGAGGCGCGGGTCGGCGCGCGGATCGAGGGCGGCGCGCGGGTCCGCCCGCGGGTCGGCGCGCGGGTCACCCCAGCTGGACGCGCCGGCGCCCGCGCCCCAATCGCTGTCCTTCTTGGGGCTGCGCAGGCGAACGCCGGCGGCGTGAGCATGCGGCCCGCCCCGGCCCGCCGCGCGCCTACGCCCACGCCGCCTCCGCCGCCCGCACCCGCGCCCTCACCTCCCACATGCCTGCCGCGGCGGCGCCGCCCGCCGCCCCACTGGCCGCCCGACGCGCCCGGCGCCGGGCCCGCGCCCGCCGCCGGCACGCCTGTCCACACGTTGGACGTGTCTGCCACGTCGTCGTCTTCGCCCCACGTGCCACCGATGTTGCTAGTGGGCGTGTGGCCCCACGGCGTCTTCTGAGCGGCGGAGGGCGGCGGCTGCCCGCCGTTGCGCAGGTTCGCCTCCCACAAATCAGTGCCTGCCGAAGGAAAAAAGCTCGCAACGTCGCGGAAGGATCCAAGGACGGGAGAGACGTGCGATGACAACTGACGAATCTGCCGAGAATATGCTGCTCCAATGACAAATTCTCCGACCACCAACGTATTCGCCAACCAAATTTACAACCCACACTTCGCACCTTTCACAGTTCTTGATGCTATTGCAGCAAGTGATTGTCTACTACAAATACGAATAGCTATTAATCATCCTTTTGTATGAGTTTAAAGTATTATATTTAATGAAGGATGAGACATGTTTGAAAGCTAACACCAATTGTTTATTTGATTCCAAACTTCCCGAATTTTTTTGAACTAATCTCAACGTTTCCCACATTAAAACATGTTCAGAGAAAGGGCAAAAAACATAAGACATTCCCAAGAAAACGATATACAAAACACGTTGGCTGAGACAGGAAAACAAAGTAATCAAAGAGTCCTTTAACAATTCAGTAATCGAAGAGTTCATAAGACGTTCCAAATATGAATAAATGTAAAACACAATGGCAAATGGAAAAAAGCAGAATTTATGCACATTTGTTCGCCCTTTTCCCAATAATACGAAATTTCCTTTTTTCGGTCAACTGCTAAAAATCAAATGAGGAAATGTTAAGGCTATATCTACGACCGAATGTCGTTGCTATTGAACGGCCAATAACAGTTCACATATTTTCATTGCAGTAAAAGAAAAGTTTGAAAGCATTGGAAACATTTTGTGGACAACTGCATTGGAATCATTCAACAAATGTAGAAAGAAATTCATAGGGCTCCAACATAAGCCTTCGTTCTTAAATTTTGGAAGAGGAAGTAAAATCCTTACCGTTGTTTACATTCGGCTTCCACACGGGTACGCCATCTTTCGGTCCCGGTTCAGGACTGGATGGTATGTCCCATCCTGTATCCTGGTTGACGTGTTGCTGCGGACAAAAGAAAACCATGACAACGCTATACGCTAGGCATGCGCATAATTATTTCAGACGTACATGGCACTAGCAACAAGAAAGAAGATAGTGCTTGCTTTACAGATGGCGAAATCATAACACACACGTGGAAATGGAGTATTGGAATTATTTAGGTCTACGTTCTTTCCAGTCTTTCTTCCCCCTATATCCTCATTAGAACTTGTCATTGTATTACATTTAAGATAACGGGAAGTACTTCGAATACAAACCTTCACGTGAAAATTTTGCAACACACGCGAATTTAATTAATTTTCTCTGATTCGGTTTTTCGAATTTTTTTTCGTCAGAATACTACGTTTCTACGTATATTGAAATATATTCCGAAATAAAATTTAACACTAAGATCAATTGCGGTAGTTAAACCCATAGATTACAGCATTATTCACTGGATGATTTACAACAATCATAGTAAAGTCGTAATAATCATAATATACTCGTCATTCAATGCGTAAGCCATCCAGTATGCCATCTCCAGATTGTTAGGAGTGCCCACACTTTTGTTACTGGGGCGCCCAGAATGTAACAAATCGACTGAAAATTGTGCATAATAAAGACCAATTAATTGGCTTCTATGAACTTAACAGGCAAGTAATGCATATATTTGCATTTTAATTTTAACAATGACAGTCACGCCAAATTGTTAATTGAATCTAATTAGAAAAAGTAGTCTTATCACAACTGGTAATGAAAAATTGCGTGGCTATTAGAAACTAAAGAAATCAAATATGACTTCATTTTATATAATATAAGCGTCGTTTTTCGGGAATCAAAAATATATTTCGTGCAAAAGTTGTCTATTTTTGCCTCAGTATCCGAATCAGCAATAAAATAAAGTTCTCATTTCGAATTTCCAAGCCCACGCCTCCAATGAGCAGGGGCAAGCTGGGTGAATCACAAATCTCAGGTTAATCAGGACCAACCGGTGCCCCAGAAGCACTGCCTTAGATATACAATGACCAAAGCTGTTTGGGATTTCAAAACCACTCGAAATAGGACAACAAAAATGTATAGGTCATGGCAATCATTTAAAACAGGAACATTCATCACGCTTTTCAGGACCGTGCAGAGCAGTGACGTCTACTTGAAAAATATCTGAATGACGACGGCTCGAGATGCCTGTATTTTGAAAGATTTATATTTGGTACTGGCAGCTAGCGAGCACATGGCGCGGAATTGCCGAAAGCACAAGGTCGCTAGCGAGCATGGCTGATTGAGAATCTTGTCCGATAAGATACCTTGATCGGTAATCGTTATCACTGTTAAAAGGTCTGTAAAGTTTCTTGTGTTTCACTCCAATTTACGACAATGAAGGCGGTGAGCCACACCCGAAACGCAATCGGGCAGTCGTCGCGCGCGCGAGGATGTCCACTTCCGTCGGCAACGCAGATCGACGGGAGATGTATCTAGTACCCGACTGGCTCATCGCCTGGCGTCGCCATGGAAACGTAGAGCAGAGGTGCAGCATTCAACTCACCCCGCCCCAGCCGTCCTGGCTGAAGAGCGCCTCGCGCATGGTGTTAAGCTGCTCCAGCTGCTGCTTGGTGGAGCTGCTGGCCGAGGAAGCGGCGGCGCCACCCGACGACCCCGAAGGGCCTCCGCCGCCACCCCCGCCGCCGCTTCCGTTGCCCCCGCTGCCGCCCCCGCCTCCGGAGCCGCCGCCCCGCCACCCGAGCCACCACCGCCCCCCGGACGCGCCCCCGCCGCCGCCGCTCCCGCTCTGTTGCTCCTGTTGCTGCTGTTGCTGCTGCTGTTGTTGTTGCTGCTGTTGCTGTGACGGCGGCTGCTGCTGGCCCTGCTGGGAGCCCGACAGCCCTTTGCCCGCGGCCTGCGCCCACGAAGTGGAGCCGTTGCCTCCGGGACCCGAGCGCCCGCCCCGCCACCCTGCTGCCCGCCGCCACCCCCTTGCTGACCGCCCCCGCCGCCACCCTGGGACTGCCCGCCGGAGCCGCCGCCTCCACCTCCTCCTCCTCCACCGCCGCTGTTTTTCCCGGAGTTACCTGAAAGAAACAAAGCATCGCTGCAGATTTTCAATTTCCTACATTAGTTCTAAGGTAGTTTAGCAATCATCTACTGACAATATCATCTAACCGTATCAGCTGCCGTGCCACAATGCAAGGTATTTCCGGTCACGTCAGGTCAGTCCGGTAGCATGTAAAAGTGGGCTAACGCTATGGATTGTTGGGTTGGGTTAGCTTCCATTCTCTTTATCATTTTTTTCCCTTTCGAATATAACTCATTACTAATGCATAATTATAATTTTTAAATAGTTATATATTTATAATTTAATAATCATTTCCCAATGAACCGGAACGCCGTTCCGTCGCGTTCTCCGCGATAACAAGCCCTGTTCACTACTACTTCTAGTTATACACAGCTTCAAGATATTTCCATGCTCTAAAACCTTCACTTCGTAAACTTACACAAATTTCTCAGAAATCTTCAAGATCTTGAATGAAGTGGGCTACAGATTTGGGTGGATTTTAGATAAAAATTTTCGAACTGATGTTGAGCGTTTTAGCTGACAAAACATAGAGAGGCACGATCAGGACATTTAACAAATCTTTTATCTGATTGGAGAATTTTAAAAAAATATGTCGACAACATCGACGTTAAAAAACTTGCTTAAAAAATAGATGTAAAATCCAACGATGATTTCATAAAAAACATCGATATTTTGGAAACACCGACATCAATGCTGCCCCCTATCTGCTCGCGCAGGATAAAGTAGGAAGGCAATCCATCCAGGCGACTTCAGTAAAGTGAAGAGTTGTCGATATCAGCACGCTTATTTCATTATATTGTCCAATTTGTATTTCAAACCGCTAATAGGAAGAAAAGTTTCGGTGCGTTTCCGCTAGTTTATTAATGAGATCTATTTTCTAAAATTGGACGTTCAAATTGTCACGCATACTTTTTTTTTAATCCTGCTTAGACATAGGAGTTTGCGATGAGTGGGTGCAAAAACAGTATGCTCGGGCGTGAAGACTAGAGGGGTGTGAGGGGTTTTTATTATTGCCGCTTATTCGCATGCAGACTATGATACCAGTTAGTGATCATGCTAACGAGGACAGCTGGAGGAACACGTGTAATTGGAATATCAGATGGAATCCACACAACATACGTGTAGGTGAAACCATGTCCTCAGCGATCATGCAACTTATTAATACTACGAACGTTGGCTCAAAATTAACCAAGGCTATTTAAGAGGCCTTTAATCAATTGTGTATTGTTTCTCATAAAAGGACTTTCAAAATATGGTTCTTTAAAATAAACAGTTTCCTATTACAGAACAGAAGACGTAACTAATTTATTTCGCATTTGGGTTATTTCATTTCGGTAATTCCCGAATTAACTGGAAATTCTTGAGTTCAGAATACTTTCGACCCCTACTAGTCCGGATAAACAATATTCTACAGAACTTATTTTTAAAGCAAGATTGCCATCGTTCGTGTTCAGTCGTTGACGGGATGAGACATTACGGGCCGGCAGCTATTGGTTGTTTCCGTGGGTCTCAGATCAACTCCAGGCAAATGCCGGAGCAGTACCCTAACGAACAGGCCACGGATCGCGCGTTATCTTTCCTTCCACTTCCTTGTCACATCCTTACACACACACACACACACACACACACACACACACACACACACACACAGTCGGACAGACACTATCGGACAGACACTATCGGACAGACACAGTCGGACAGACACAGTCATGGCCGAGTATCTGAGTAATAGAGCCCAGATTTACAATACAAATAATGGGCCGAAGGTACATAATATCACCGCTGGTGTCCCGCAAGGGTCGGTATTGGGTCCACCATTATGGAATGTGATGTATGACGAGGTCCTTCGGCTTCCCCTTCCCCAGGCACCAGTATTATTGGTTTCGCGGACGACATTGCTATCGTCGCCGTTGCGAAATACATTGAGGAAATTGTGTATATTTTCAACGAAGCGGTCGCTATTGTTAGTCAGTGGTTGAAGTCCTCAGGGCTGCAGTTAGCTGAGCACAAGACTGAGGTTATCCTCGTCACTAACAGGAAAAAGAGAGAAATCATCACTCTCAAAGTTGGAGACCACCGTATTGCATCACAGCCGTCGATCAAATATCTTGGTCTGATCTTGATTGACGCCCGTCTGACATTTGCTGACCACCTGAAGTACGCCAGCAATAAAGCGGCGGTAATTAATGCGGCACTGTCGAGGCTAATGCCCAACATAGGGCCCTGTCAAGAGAAACGGAAGCTTCTGGCTTGGATCTAGCCTCCACGTCGACAAACAGTTACGTCCGAGGGATGACGTCAGTGTACAGGTTATCAGCATTGCGGGTAGCTTGTGCATTCCGCACTGTGTCAAACGATGCAGTGTGCGTCATCGCGGGGATGCCTCCTGTCGATATCATGGCGCAGGAGACGGAGGCGATATCATAAAGAAGAGAAGAACCCAGACTGCTCGACAACACTGCTCGAATGGCAGGATCGATGGGACAAGTCCATTAAAGGAAGATGGACGTACCGCATGATTCCCTCCCTTGCACCGTGGATCAACCGTAAACACGGCGAAGTAAATTTCTTCTTGACTCAGCTGTTGTCTGGACATGGATGCTTTCTGGCGTATCTCCACAGGTTCAAGCTGGAGGATACCCCATTCTGTCCACTATGTGAACCTGCTGTTGAAGACGCCGAGCATGTGTTCTTCCAGTGCCCGCGATACCATCTGCAGCGACGGCACGTTATGAGTATACTCGGGAACGACCCGCTGACACCCGAAGCAATGGTTGGGTGCATGCTCGCCTCAGAAACCAACTGTGATGCGGTGAGCGCATATGCGCAGACCATAATAGCTGAGCTCAGGAGAATAGAAAGGGAAAGAAGGGAAGTCGACTGATCCTTCTTTGATCCTTCCTACGATTTGGCGAAGAGAAGTGGCTTGTGACTAAGTCACTCTAATCCACTCCCCTTGATGTAATGCCTAACGGCGGTTCCGCGGGGAGGATGGAGAAGGAAGGTGGTTTTAGTAGGTAAAAATCTCACACTAACATGTGGTACGGGCCACATGGTGTCTTTTGAAAATTTCCACCTACCGTCCAAAAAAACAGACACAGTCAGACAGACACGCAAGCACTACACTGCCGCACATGCCGGGAGACCGGTGGGAGCTTAGACCTTGTCCCAGCAGGGGCGGTGCCCTCCTGGTGGGAGATACTTGGTTCAGGAAAACCCCTCAAGCCGACGGTGGGTCGGTGCCAGATCTCACCACTCAGGGAGTGAAGATCACCGCCACCTCCCGAAGAATACACAGGCACTACACTTACGAGACTTGACGCGCCCGGAGTCAATCAATGCCCATTAATCTCAAATGTGGGAAGGGGTCTAATGTAAATGAGATTTTTAATGAAGTGAACATCAATAATTTATTAAAAGTATAGCTGAGCTGAGAATTAAGTAAAAGTAGCTGAGCTTTAGTTTTTAAAGACATTTTTAACAATTTTGAATAGTAGAAAAGAAATTCACTTCTCTGCTAAAGACTTCCAATAAAGCCACAAAGAATATCGTATTTTTTAAGATAATAATTATTAAAAATTATCTGAAAACTCCTACAATTTATTGTTTGCGGTACGAGTCACTCCTCAAAACGTGAACCCAGCGAAAGAAATTGCACAAAAGTATGAAATTTTACAAACCGGAACAGTTTCATTCGGTTATGGTACTAGTAATATGCATTTATTAAAAAGCTTTCGATTTCACTTTTAAAGAGTTTTTTAACAATTCCGTTGATGTCCTGATCCAAATACAATTTGCTGTACTTCACAATATATTTTCATACGACACTCAATAGCAAATTATTAACTCTTAGTATTTTGAGTATATGCTTTTATTGAAACTGAGGGTTTATTTGGACGTTGGAACATCTATAAGAGAAAACGAATCCGAATTTTTGTGATTATTCAAAATCGCAACCCTTTCCAGAAATACAGGATAAATACTTGGTTGCCAAAGAGGCAACCGTGCTTTTCAATAACAATTCTATTTAAGAAAAGCACCACTAATAACTGAGGTATGCCATATTTTTGCTACAAAGTACGAGAATAAATACACCGTGCATCTGACTTTTGAACTGGTCATCTTGTGGAGTGAAATGGACGCAAGAGTGCAGCTACCGATTAAATTCGCAACCCTTTCACCTCTTCTATCTCAAGGCGAAAGCAATCCACAGTTATCAACAGCGCAAGTCACGTGATAAGCAGCAGGCTTTCAACAAGTTCGGCATCGCCCAAAGTTACAGAACACTCGTGAAGAACAAGGATAACAAGACGTAAAACACACCCACCATCACATGCTACAATGCGAAGAATCTCGTGTCATACCATCAACGTCGTAAAATTTATTAATAACTTTACGAAAGCACATGAATAAATATTGAAATGACTTCCTACTGAATTTGCAGAAAGAAAGAATTCGTATACCTAGCAATATTTTTCTTAAATATCCACGCTCTTCAATTTCTTCATTCGTATACTTTCATAACCCTAAGTGTAATAATTGCTTTAATGTTTTCTTGTTTTTTTGAAAGTTAATAAATCTCAAAATGAATAAATTCTCCAAACGTACCTACGTTTTCCTTTCTAGGTATCCTGAAGAAATCAATATTGAGTTCAACACGAAAATCCACCTACTTTCTTTCTCAAACATTACTTAACGTTATACTACATGTAAATGAACTTAAATTGTACAAACTACCATACCACGTGCGGCCCTAAGTGGCTTGTCATTATGTAGACTATGTGACTAACGTTGCACATCACAAACCGTGGACCAAATATGCACTCAAATAATTGTGAAACAATATTTAATAATAACGAATGATAATTCTGAATGTGATTATGCGAAGAAAGTGGCTATAAATTCTGGCGAGAAAAGTAATATAATTTAAAAGATTTGCCTCGATAATCACCTGCAACCCTTCAGTGCTCTTGCGAAATTTGTAAAGATTATTCAACTCTTCAAAAGGTGAAATATTTTAGCCAAGGGCTGAAATTCTTCTTAAAGAACTAACCAGCGTTACAGGATATGAAAATTCGTGGTACTAAATATCGTTCAAATAGTACGGATAGGCCACCACGAAGTTATTACTTTTCATACGTGACATTCACAAGTACTGTAATAGAGCTAAAATTAATTGACCTCAATATTTGAAAAATTTCAACAGCGACAGATGAAGACAATTACACAATAAGATTATATTTTCATTAAATGTAGGAATTATGTCAGTTTCAAACTACGTGAGGTTGTAATTTGTTCCTGGGTTCATTATATCCCAACTCTTCAGTTTCACATTCATACATTTATACTATCATTCAAAATGTATTTCTCTAATATAAACACGCACTTCCATTTCTTTATTTTCTAGCATACCTGGCTTCGAAAAATATGCGAAGCTGCAAAACATCTAGGCCGAGATTGTGCAGATACAAGTGTTGGGTATATCAGATACCAAAAAGGTTTCCTTGGAAAACGTCCATCTCTCTGACCACCCTCTTCCCCGTCACCGTCTCCCTGCCATCCTGTCTCCACCCCCATGTCCTCACTAGCAGTTTAACTACGAGCCGCTATCTCTACAATGATTATGACCGAGTTTTCCTATTTTTAGAGTTCCAACGATGGCGGATTTTTGCACGGTAACTACATAGCTTGGTCGAATTCAGCCCGTCTGAAAGAGAATTATAGCGGCAGGCTGCTCTGATCTGTAGTTTTCCGCGGTTTCTCCAATCGAAACCAGGCGATTCCCGGACTGTACCCTAAGAAATGGACCACGGATCGTGCGTGATCTTTCCATCCTCATTCTTGGCCGGACTTCTCCCCTACACACACACACATACATACATGCCCAACATTACCACACATCACTGGAGACACTTCAGGGTTTAGAACGTGTCCCGACTAGGGCGGTGCCCCGCAGTGTGATATACCTCGGGGAAGACCTCGTCATCTATCGTAGTTCGGCCCCTGATTTCACCATTCGGCAAGGGAGGAACATCGCCCCCTAGTCCCCGTTTCTAACATTTCTGACAAGAGTTATTAATCTATCTCAACCCAGATATTTTCCTCCCACAAACATTTTCTCAATATTACAAGTATTTCTTATTAATTTTTTTTCAAAATCAGTACTTTCGCATAATTTTTAGTCAAGCGCCTAGTCTTTCAAAAACACAAGATTTTGTCAAAACTGCTCCGAAAATTTCCTTTAAACTTTTGCCAGGATATAGTACAATGCCCTGAATCAGACACAAATACCATTTTCACCACCATTTATGAATTTGCAAAACAAATGTTTTGGAAAAAAAATGTTTTGGAGTCTCTCGCGCGTCTTTAATATTCACCATACTGGTCTACTTTATAATTTAATATATTTGTTCACACAATTGCTGCAACTGGGTGAACTAATATATCGCATGCAACAAATTCCTGCAACCCTTATTAAGTTTCTCGAAATCTTAAGCGATTCCTAGAATATGAGAATAAAAAATTGCGCATTTTCAAAAGGCGTCAAACGACATTTTCTCGAAAAAGGCTTTCAATTTTTCTCCAGGAATTTTCATTTTAAAAAAGGGTTCGCGCGCGCGCGCGCGCACGCACACGCACACACTTATTTGCACTTACATTTACATAATAAAATTCCCAAGACGCCTTTTCGATAAAACTATTAGGAGTCCAAAAACTTAAGAAAACGTGAAAAAAGGAAAGTATTTTGATTAAACACAGAATGGACCGACAAATTTAATTGTGATTCACATGTACATATTTAACGTTGATAAACGAATACTTATACGATACCGTACACTTACATAATATGAATTTTCTTTTAGCTCTTTTTCTTAGAAAATGTTACGAAATAATATCCGATGTTACTCGAGCCGTTTGGTGTAACTTTAGGAAACTTTGAGAAACTTTTATGGTATGCAATTGGTTAAATAACCATTGTAATTTTACTTATGTAAAATTAAAAATTTTAACGGTTATCCGTTAAAAATATCAAATATATGTGCTATGATGTATCCACACCATTTCAATTACATGTACTCTAGATGCGACTATTCCTAGAGAAGCATCTCCATTAACACTCAAGTCCCCATTAATTAATAAATCGTGAATATTTCTGTTTTGGGAATGATTATCCAAATATGCGGTTGAAAAACATGGGTCTTTGAAAATTATTTCACTTACTCGGCGAGTCGTATGACAAAGCCATCGGAAGTTTCCCCTGTATAACAGTTGGAAGGCATACTCTTAATAATGTACTCCAATTAGAATGGATTATTGACAATGAACCTTGAATTACGTTGAACCATTAATTTCCCTTCATTATTATTTCTAAGTAACTTGAATACGCATTCAATTCATCAATCGAATTCGCATAGAGACGTTAAAAACTGTAAACGGCATGTGAAAAGTAAGGATGACATGAGAATTCGAAAGTATTTCGAAATTTCTATTATCAAACGCAAGTTTATATGCAAATAAAACTCCAATGCAATTTTTCTTGAAACCAAAATACCTACCACAGCCTTCAGCAGTTGAATGTAAATAAATAAAAATGGTGCTGTCCATGGTTTTAAAATCGCTCTTTTTATAAGCTCGTTATTTGCATTATATAAACACACATGTTTTTTTTTTACAATTATTGTCTGTTCAGATTAATAATGAAAATATCAAAACCTTTTTTAAATAGGGTTTTGACAAAGTGTAATTTGTCGGGCATGGTACAGTTTTTTTTTTTTTTTTTTTTTTTTTTTGTGCAGATCCTCCTTTGCTATTGTAGTTTAAAGAATAATGTTTATTAAAATCCCTTCCCTCTTTCAATTCCCCTTCCCTACTCCCAAACGCAAAATTTAAGGGTGCACTTTTCGGTTTTCTCTAATATCTCGAAGACCATCAGGAAATCCACCAAAGCTGATTCAAGGTTTAGAAACTATACCTTTTCAAAAGCCCGTGCAATTTCTTACTATTAATAAATTTCGACCTGGGTGGTCGAGATAGCTAAGAGAGAGCATGTACCAACTCAGGGCTTCGATCCGACGGGTCGTGGATTCGAGTTGAGTTCTGCTTTGTTTGTTCCTTGCCTCTCGCGTATGCGTTGTCGTGGAGTGCACCCATTTACAACTGCCCGTAGCAACGATGATTAAAGCAATCACGGCGGGGCGGGTCCAGGCGTAGTAGAGACATGATGGAGCTGGGCGGGTAAGACGAATAATGGTGAGATCAAGCGAGAGAGGGCACGGCAAATCGAAGTAACGGAGGGCATATACAGTATAAATTTAATACATTCCATTTCTTTCCTAATGTGAAATACAACTACTCTGACAACGCGGGGCACTACAGCATGTTATGAATACAGCAACGAGCGTTGTTGATATTTGTTAAAACATTTTCGCTCCCATTTAATGGAAACTATTTTCGCCAACAAACGAGCTAAACAATTGGCTTGATAAAATTGGCGTCAAAATAACTAGTACCTTCTCATCCAACTCTTGTACCCCGCGAAATGAGAGCACAAGGAAACGTGTGCGGATTACAACAAATTACTATTGTCGAAATGCTGGCGTGCAAGGCTGATCGAATATCGCCTGCTTGCCTCCAGGAATCCAGAGAACGGTGGAATGTGTGGCGAGAGGACAATCCGATAGCTTTCACAGCTCAACGCGTCTCTAAAAATAGTCCACAATATTGCACAACACTCCAGTGGTGACTGGACGTTATTTCAGGACACACACACCCCGTTTCGCAATAACGTCCTGAACACAACTTACGAATCGATTTCTCGAATCATAAGTTGTGTTGGTACTGTATGTATGAGTTATGTAGGTACGAACCCAAACCTATGAGAAAATATTTAACAAAAAAACTTTGTGTAAAACTACAGAATAATATTCAATATTCACTCTACTCAATGGCAGAAAGCCATTTTCATTTTGTTCCCCGTTCACATAGAAGTTATTCAAGAGCTGAATAAAATATTATGATAGACGTTGCAATATTATATTACATAACCGTTATTAATGCAAGAGAATACATGCCATGGTGGTAACAGTGGCTTTTAAATTGAGCCAGAGTTAATTCACATTACACCAAGCATTCCTGTTTTGACATTTCTCTTCCAACAAAAAAAGACACATGGAAACAATCAAGTAGCACTAATCATATATGTAAAAAACTAGTGGTGCAACATCAGCACACTTTCTAGCATCATCTGTAAATTTTGCAACTTAATGTACTTCTGATAAGCTCATTTTTTGCAATTTTCGAAAATAGAATTTGCCAAAAATGGAAACTGCGCCATTTTATGGGCGCATTTTGCTCGATTCGAGAGAAAAAAAATTGAAGAAAATTAGAGCCATTTAATAGAAAATAACTAGTTAAAAACTGCCTACATTTCACACAAAATACGAAAAAAGAAACGAAAAAAAACTACTCGTATTTTTGAAAATGACATGACCTTCTTTAAATGTCTTTGAAGAATAGATTTAATTAAGAACAGGGATTCATCCCCACGCCCCTTCCAAAAAAATTACTTTTGCAATTTTTGGAAACTCTGTGATTTGAACGAAAATCTTTTTTCACCATTTTTAACGCTTATATTGCTCTATCTGATTAAAAAATTAATCCAAACATTTGGAGCAATTTTTGAGAAAAAATGAAGATGTCCTTAAGACTTCATGTAAAGTACCCTAAAAAATTAAAACATTTTCAAATTCAAGGGGCCGCGACATCATCCTAATCGATCAGGGATTATCAATTTTGGGGAAAATTCTGCTCATGGTTTAGCCGCTATTGTTGTTTACGGACAGACGAAGGGAGGGTGAACATTTAGCCTTAAATAATTTTTTGGGTTTCAAGGACCAACAAAACTTGAATTATTTCTTTCGAAAAATCGCGAATTTTTCTGCACTACGTAACTTACTATACACTACGTATGTAGTTTGCGAGGAAGAAAACCCCGTTATTGTAAATATTATTGCTGTAGGAAAACTCCAAAAAAATTTTAAGGTTTTGCAATTTTCAAAAGTTTAAGAGTTCACCGAAAACGAGTCCTGCGCAGTTTTTACAATCGTCCTTTGTAATATCCGAAAAAATTAAAACAAATCTGGAGCAATTTTTGAGAAAATTTTGAAAATGGTGGGGGCTTCGATACTACCACGGACAGACGATTTACTGTGAACCAATTTTTTCGGTATTAAGGATCCACACAACGCGGGTTCTGACACGTGTTAGAGGAAGTAATTTACTGCATACAAACAAGAATTATCCAATATTCCGGTATATTTTTTCTATTTGTAAAAACGCCGTTTTTTGCCGAAACATCGCTGGGTTTTGAGTGGGCAAAATAGATCGGGGAATTTTCATTTTGGAAAAATCCTACTAATGGTGCATGTCCAAATATTGTTTACGGACGGACGTTCTGAAAAATTACCATTGTTTGATCTCAAGGAGTCACAAAACATTGTTTCCAACTACACTATATACTAGAGAAAGTAATATATTACATGAAAACGCCAGAAAATCCCACTTTACGGTATTAAGGTGCCACAAAACGAGTTTTCCATCGAAAAAAAAAAAATCGCCGCAGCATTACATAACTTTCTCTACATTACGTGCATTTCTCTTTATATGTACATATGTATACGAGAAAGTAAAAACTGAATATCATTTTCACTCTTCAACATCTCTCTAGATCTTCCCTCAAGACGATCATCACCATGTAAGACAATAACAATATCGACATGTCTGAAATATGGGTCAAGTGGTCTGCCCGCGCGTCCATCTCATATTTTGATGAAATTTTGTGGGAGACCCAGACGTCTCAAAGAAATATTTGTGAAGTTGTTGCTTCATAGGTGAAATAGTTCTTGAGATAAAGTGGCTTATTTGATTCCCGGCAACATCTTTACAGTACGACGATAAGATATTCGCAGGATACAATATTTCCTTTTCCGTTATTGCTAAACAAATGAAACTGCGCTTACTTGTTCAACTTTTTCCGCTCTTTAAGGAAAACTACTGCCAATTTTGCTTCTATTAACACTCACTGGGTACTTTGCGGCAAAGCCGCTAAAAAATTCCAGACTTTAACATTGAATAGCCTTCTTAATATTTGAGTATGGAAATTAATCTTGGCTCATAACATACCAACAATACATTGTTTCAAATGCATAATTTCGACCTTAGCCTTACCATTATCTTCTTGAATAAATTTAAAAACTTATTTTGGCAAATAGCCTCAAAATAGTTCAGCATCTCGATAAATGATTAAATTACCTTTTTTAGAAACTTAAAAACCTCCAGATCCTAATGAGATAGGGTTGAAAGAATTTCTACAACATACTGTTTTTTGCAAAACAAGGCTGAAAAATACCATTTTGGGCATACAAATTAAAGGAAAAACAGACCATAGTATCATTGAATAGAGCGGAAAAAGTTGTACAAGTACACCGAGTTTCATTTGTTTAGCAGTTACAGAGAATAAAATCTTGTATACCGAAAAAAAAGTAGCGAATATCTATAAGTTTAACCATTCAATGACACTACATGGGGTCAAACAAACCACTTTATCTTGAAAACTATTTCATCTACGAAGTCATAAGTTTCTTCAAAATGAGCGTCTGTATAAAAACTGTCGCAAAAATCAGAGACAGTTGCAAGGGACACTTCTTGAAAATTAGACCACTTGACACTGAATGACCCATGTACATAAAAAAATACACACATTGCATTAACAAAAGTTTGTAAATTTATATTCTTTCAAAATAATTTTAAAGAAATTATGAATGCATTTTGCAATTGAGATTTGCACAATGATTTATTGATAACTGGGGCACATGCAAAAGAAATACGTAAGAGAAAAATACAAAAGAATTTATAGACATCATTACAGGAGTTCAAGTCAAAACCTGGGCTTTATCTCATTTGCACAAACGAATGGTGCTATTTAATACAAAAATGGGCTCTCTCATTCTAGTTTTACAAATCTTGCACACACACTTGCCAGTCAGTGCAAGAGATTATTGATTGGGTACAGTAGACAAGAAATTGGGGGTTGGGAATAGCCCACACATCACAAACACAACTCAAAACATCCATGCCTTGCATGGGATTTAAATCCACACTTAAAGTGTCTGAATACTTGTGCAGACCTACCCCAAGCCAGAGTTCCAGGAGGTTGTTTAAGTATACATGATATATTAAGTGCTTTGCAATACTGATTGTATTTAGGTCAATGGCATTCAACAACTTTCATTTCCATAAAAACACTGTCCACAAAGATTCTTTTTGGTGTAATATATTTTAAATGCCCAGTGATTAATTATTTATGTTTTAACAATTAAATCACTTTACAGAAAATGATACAGAATATAATATTTACGGACCATCTCAGTTCACACAATAATTTACTTTTTTTTGTAATATTTATATTGGGGGACATGGTGTGTAAAAAACATTTCTTTAATTTATTTTCTATTCATCAGTTCCCAAACAGTTTAATTGTAATAAGACTTTCAGAATAGGGCAAAAGCTCTCTTTATGTGGAAATTTCTGAGTACAACTTTGGGACAGATTTGAAGAAAATGTCATACGAGCATATCTGTAAAAGCACATTTTTGAGCACACACGAAATCTTCAAGAGATTGAGATACTTCACAAGAGATACTATATAGCATATGAGTTTACAAATGTGAAAAAAAAAAAATTAATTATGAGTTACACCCAGAACAAAATATGTATTTAAAAAGGAAACTAACACCTTTTTGTTTTGAGAAGAGAGAGTGAGTGAAAAAAACTTTTTGGTATCAGGGACCTCCAAATTAAAATCTGACAATCAGTTTTCTGCATCATTACAAAACCTCTAGAGTATGTTTATGAGAAAGTAAAATAAATAAATAAAATAAATAAATCAAAAAATAAATAAAAATAAAAAAAATAAATTAAAAAACTGACAAAATAAAATAAAATAAGATTCCAGATTATGGAAAAAATGGGCAGTTAATTTTTAAAAAATCTTGCTGATCAAAACTATTTCAGAAATAGATTCTTAGCTGACCAGGAAATCCTGCATCCTAGGAACAGTTGCCTTGGGCTTAGGACATGACACCTGGACAGCCTAGCATCTATTGCCTCCAGCCAGGAAGCATATGCTTTAATTTGTTTCAAAAACAAGGTTCACAATTTTTTTTTCTCCTGAAAGTTTTGCAGGTAAAAGGCATGTGTCAAGAAAAAGGATATTTTCTACTTTATATTTCTATTATTTATTTTTAGTTTATATCATAATAACTCTGGTTGATGAGGGTGTCCTTGGTATGCAACCATCATGTTTATGTTTGGAATTAGAATTAAGAAAAAAGTGCCGACACACTAACAAAATATTGCTGCTGGGTTAGTGCATGCAAAAAGGAATTTTAACACTATCCAAATATTTCCAATTTTTTTTATCATTTAAAAAGAGAATAATACCTAGTTTTAAGAAAACAATTTTCTACAAGTTTATAATGAGAATATTGCCATAGAATGGACTGAAGTTCTAGAAGACCAAGTTTATTGAAAAACATGAAGCAAGAAAGCATTTTTTGTTTTCATTTTTCTTAGCAAATAATTGAAAGTTATTGGAAAAGAGAAAAATTATTATTGAGAAAAACTTGAGTAGAAAATATGTCCTAGTCGATTTTCTCACTTTTCATTTTGAATTTTGAACTTTTTGCCACTTAAAAGTATATCCATATTCAATGTATATGAAAAATCCATGTTTACTTAGGAGCTGTGTTTGGAGTAGTCATGGTTAAAATATTAAAAAGTCCTGGGATTTGCAAGATGTGTGGGATACAGATGGTCATGCAGAACATTCCATTTTGTTTTTTCATGTTAAGTACCAAGTAGTATTTTTATATTGTGGCTTTCAATAGCGAAACATTGGATAAGGCAAAATAAGAGATATTTCAGTGCCTCACCAAAATTTACAGGATAATGGGACAAAATTCGAAAAAACAAGACGATCCTAAATTTTAAAAGAAGTATACAAACCCTATTCACATTTTTCACCCACATCACAATTTTTATATCCTCGAGTGGTATTACATTTTCAGAGGTGAACATGGTGTCTTTTCTGTTCCAGTTTACAATCGAAATGCAGTCAATTATACTAACACAAGATATTTTTCACAACTTTAGGAAGTTTCATTGCTCTGCTTTTCACTCTTTCCAAAGTCACAGGTAAAGTGCATTTTCCAATCGAATTTTCAGATTTAACAAAACCAAGAGACATATTGATAAAGTATTTCCCGAGTAATAATTTCTTGTCCGTCTTGTTGAGACGATCACTCCTTTTAAAAGAAATTAAACAACCAAATCAGATTGTGAATTCATTGAGGGCAAAATTGTGCTGTTCAGAAAGTAGTTGATACATGGTTTGTGTGTGTGTGTGTGGGGGGGTAAAATGTGCAAATCATTGCAGTGATGATCCTTAAAATTAATAATTTCAAATATTACCCCAAATACGAATTAAACCCTTACGATTTCTTTTTAAACACAAGAGTTTCTTTCTTTCTTTCTTTCAAAAAAATTAGAGGTACAAGCAAATAAGTTGATGAAAGACGGGTTGTAATGAACAATCACTCAATTAATTCATTAATTTTCCTTTTTCATTTTGGCATTCTTTTTTCTCTCTCATTTGTTTGTTTTGGCACGTTATTTATGAATATTCATGAAAGTAAAAGCAGTAGAAACACAATAACACAGCTATTCAAGGTACACACCCTTCTTTCTCCTTGTACAGGCCAGAACGAGGTTTGAAGGCACACTGTTAACCTCATTGGGCATAATCAGCAGGACATCTCAAGACTGATGTAGCTAGGAGATGTGAACTCATATAAAACTCAATGAGAACTTGACCACATGCTCAGTTTGCAGAAATCACCCTTGATCTGTATATCGATTAACATTGTTTGAGTATATTAACAAAGA
Organism: Teleogryllus oceanicus; assembly: GCA_964035755.1. Classification (NCBI taxonomy): domain Eukaryota; kingdom Metazoa; phylum Arthropoda; class Insecta; order Orthoptera; family Gryllidae; genus Teleogryllus; species Teleogryllus oceanicus. Next base: position 108,833,517 of record CAXIVR010000003.1, read on the forward strand.
TCTCTTCAGTGCTAAATAACATGAATTCCAAAACAATTAAAAATCACAAAATATTAATAAACCATATCTAGAGAAATTTACATTAACATTATGCTTTACTTTTTGTTACTACAATATTGATACTTTAAATACTGTGTTGGATCAAAAAACACCTACTTTCTTTTTTCTTCCGTTGGATCCTCGAATACTTTAATCAAAATAAGGCTTTCAGAATATCATAGAACCTTTTTAATATGGATATTATAAAAAACCTTTTTTTAAGATTTTGAGAAAAAAAATTGGTTTGCAGATTTTTGAAAATTCACCATTTTCATTCTACTCAAAACCTTTTGAGATTTTGAAAACCTTCATTAGAGATCATTTTAAGCTTTGGGTCTACAAATGCAATCAATGAAATTTAAGGCTGAATGGCATTTAAACAAATTTAAGCTAAACTAATTCCTAAGATTTTTTCCCTTATGTTTTTGGAAACGTCACAATTTTATTCAAAATATTTTGAAAAAAGTATACTTGAAAAACATTTACAGGACTAATATTGAGAACAGATTGAAATGAGAAATGAATCTCAAACTTCAATAATTTTCAATTAAATTGAAGTAATTTTCAAAATTTCGGACTGTCCTCTACTTCAAAGAAAAATTGGGGGTTATTTTTAGCAAAATTTTGTACATGTCTTACAGGTTTCATTTGAATGAAGACAACACTTGGGTTAATATAGTCATGTGAGGAGAGCAGTGGGGATAATTCACACGTCAGTCATGCAGATTCACTCATGTCAGGTAGGCAGATGCACTTGTGTCAGGCAGGCAGATGCACTTGTGTCAGGCATCAGATGGGCAAATGCATGCAGTTCAGGATGTGCATACGTACACACGCACACACATGTCAAGTGGGCACATAGACAGAAACATGTGTCAAAGGGGTTGACATGATAAATACACAAATTTAAGAAACATAATGGAGTGAACACATTTGAGTAAATTGATTTGAGAAGGCTGAAAAAATAATAATTAATGCTACCTGCATTCACACATTTAAGCGATGTTTAGACCAATTTTACACTGTTCTCCCTTGATTATCATCAATGTCTTTTCTATTTCTTTTCCTTTCTTTCTTTCTTTCTTTCTTTCTTACTCCATTTTGTCTATTTTTTTCCATTTCGCATATTGCGATTTTACATTCATTTCTCATGCCCATCTTCATTTTATCATGAACATAATCAGGATTGTCCTGCTTGTTCACGAATTTTGTAAACAAATAAATGAAATATAGGATGTATAGAATTAGCGTTTTAATTGTGTGCTCACAATAATGAATAATTTTCTTTTTTGATAAGTAAGTAGTTTGTTTCATAACTTACTATAGAACATCAAAGACACCCTTTGAAGGAGAAAAAAGCGTAACTAATTGATTCCTGATCCCAACTTCTCCAATTACATACAAAAAACTTCACTTCCTCTTACCTGATCCATTCTGTCCACCGGAGCCTTGTCCTTGTCCTCCTCCAGAGCCCCTGTTCATGTTGTTACCGCCAGATGATTGGTTTCCAGAATTGGAACCACTTCCCCATTGGCCTTGGGAGCCTCCACTTGAGGATCCTCCTGTTTGACCTCCTCCTCCACTTCCACCCCATCCAGATCCCGCAGTGCTGCCTCCAGATGGTGGTGTGCCCCAACTTGATGAGCTCTCGCCACCTCCCCGGAGGCCCAAACCACGAGGGATGCCCCACCGAGCATTTGAAGCAGGGCCTACACTCGCCTCTCCCACACTAGTTAAAGTTACATTATTCTTAGCATTAACATTAAGATTATTAAAGCTTGGTGGTGGGTTACTGTCAGAGATACCCTGGACTGTTGCGTGAAGATTCACCAATGTGCTGTCACATGGTGAAGGAATGTTTGTCGCAGCCAGAGTTTCACCCTGGACTGCAATGGGCAGACTCACAGTCTTACCCATGATTTTAGCCTTAAACTTAAGCTTATCCTGATCGGAAAGAGCACCAGTGGTTTGCGGGATTCCCCCTCCCTGCCCTGGGGGCACACTCCCGCTGCAGGTCGTCACTTCCTCCTCTTCAGCCTTTGCTACTTCACTACGAAAGTTCACAGAAGATTGCATACTTGTTTCGTCTTGGACTTGGTTGCTTGATTTATTTGGATTTTCAATGGCCTGAGAGACATGGGTGGGGTCCACGTCAGTAAAGCTGACATCGCTGTGGTGACTTTGTGCATCTCGACGAGACAGACTATTGCTGTTGGAAGATCCCAGGTGACTGGCTAACATTGCATTGAAGCCCTGAAACAAAAAAATGGAAACAGTTTTTTGAGTCTCTCATGCACCCATGAATTGTGTAATAAAACATGTTTTCAGGTTCAAAGCACCAAAGAAATAATCACGAAAACTAAAATACACTTAAATTTGAATTTGTAGTTTTTGTCAGGTGTGGATTCATAAAGGAAGGAACTCTCCCACAGAACTCTTTATTTACAAAAATGAGAAAAGTTACCAGTAATTAAAATTGACCACAGATGATACTCATTTAATATTTACAATATGTAACATGAGACAACAAAATTAATTTAGAAGAGTGGAAATGAAAATGCCTTGAAGCAGCTCAAATCTGCCTTTTCTGAAATGTGCCTCCTACCTCTCCTACATACTTCTCAGGAAGTTATTAGTCACAACGACAAATTTTAAACATATGTAACTTTTCCTATTGCTTTCTTCTGTCAGTATAATGCTCATAATTAAAACAAAAGCAACTATGGGGGATATCGGTTCTAACATCCGTCTACCTTCTATGACAAAAATCTTGCCTCTTAGACTCAACAAGAATATTTCTTGTAATGGTCTTGCAATATATTGAGGCCATTATATATAACTTGCTATTGACCTTTATAATGTTAATATAAATAATATAATTGTGTACAATGTAATTATAATAAAAAAAATCAATACTGCATTAAACTGAAGTTATTACTATTAAATACAATTAAAGGGCTTGGGACAAAAATAAGTCACACTAGCCACAGCAGCCATCTTGCTTCGTAAATATTATTATATCGATTTTGGTTGAAGTGCATCTCATCTTAATACAACTCCAATAAACATCAACAGAATGTATAGAAATAAAGACTCGCTTTCACTAAATGTGTATCAAGATATTAACATTTATGAATAGTAAAAGGCTTGCTGTGTCTAATGTAGCTTACCTTATAACAGCCCCAGTCCTTCAATTCATTATACTTCCCTTTACTAACATTTTAAAAGTATTTTTTAATTCTATATTTTAGGTGTATTAGCATTTTTCTTTTCAGTTCATTCCAGTGCAATTATCATCAAGATTTCATCTTGAAGGAAAAATTACATATCTGATGCCTTTTGTAGAATGGGGAGGACACTTTGCAGCTATCAGAAGAGTTCAGAGAGTAAGACCACACTATCAAAATTTGGAATAAATATTAATGGTAAAGCAGCTGCAGAAAGTAATGTTACCCATTAACTTTGAAATCTTCACCATTTCCACTCATTTTTATCCCTCCACTCAATAAATTATTTTGTGTTATACACTGGCTCATAATGTTATCACTTACTACGCAAATTCCTATTCCTCCTTAATGGTCAGTGTAAAGAAGTGTATTGTGTATATATTTTTTCCTACATTTGAGGAGTAGAATACCATCTATGTTTTTTCATTTGTAGGATGTTCAAAAAATAATTGCCAAATAATAAACAGAAAAGAATATTAAATTACATTGGGAGTGTCTTTCTTGTATTGATACTTTAACAGCAATATAATTTATTAGCAGCATAATTTTGTAGGAATTAATACATCTGAAATATGTTATGATGTAAATACAAAAGCAACTCTATCGAGTTATAACAGTAAACACAACACTTTGTTTTTAAAAACTTGAAACAGAAAACAGAAGAAGTGAAATAAAACTACATTAGTACTCATAATTCTCTAAAGGTATTACTATTTACCACACTTCATAATTGAGAATTAAACATGAGAAATTTTACATAACTACTACTCCCTTTAAATATTTAAAATTTGACAAATTCATTGAGTTACATGAATTATGATTTTGCATTTCCTAACATATCAACTGCGATGGTCAATAGTCCTGCAAGTGTAATGTTATATCTCAGAAATTTGAGTTCTTTCCCCAGATCCAACAACGACCAACATGTCTACATGTGGTGTTTCCTCCCTCCAGGTATATCTGTCAGAAAGACACAACCCCAGCAGGCATAAGTTCTAAAGCTCCTGACTGACTTCCCAACATGGGTGGTTGTGTAGCGTGAAGTATGTATGTGTAAGTGTACTTGCAATTGTATAAATGTGTATGCAAGGGGAAAGGGACAGACAAGGATAAGGAAGAGTAGATTGTGTGCACTCTGTGGCTAGTTTGTCAGGATACTACCCCGGCATTCACCTAGAATATATTGTAGAAACAACAGAAAACAACTGATCACAGTAGCTAGCTGCTGGTGTTCTCACGGCAGCAGCTGAAACTGACCTAGCAAAATAATAAAGTGTTGAGGATCTGCCACCATTAGAACACAAATCCTAGGACTTCCTAATCAGAGATACTGAAGTGACAATAGTCGTTGCCTGCCCCGCCATCTCAGTGGTTTCAATTACATCACAATTTTAAAACCATGCCAAAACATTTGTTTAAAGCATACCTGCTGTGCACCGAGGCTAGTCGCAAAGGACGGAGGCTCTGCTACGGTGCCGTGACGTGGGGGTGCGGAGCTGGATATCACAGATGCTGCTACTGCACTGGCCGCCACAGGAAGAGACATAGTGGAGGGGCCAGCTCCTGCCCCAACCCAGTCCCCCCCGCAGCCCTCTTCTTGCTGCTGCTGTTGCTGTTGGCTCATAGCCTCAGCCTTATCTTCACTGGGGCCTAGCCCTACAAGTAAACAAGCAGAGAAAAAAATCACAACTTTTCATGCTCTCCCCAACCTTTACACTCTATTGAAAAAGATGACATCAATTATTTCATCCTTTGCTCTCTAGCCTAAATATATCCACATTTCCAACTGCACAAATAAACAATGTGTAAATGTTTTGACTTAATCTCACATCACAGAAAAACCAGGCAAACTATACTGTGTCCTATTAACAGCTGACTCTTGAAATTCAAATATGTGTAACTAATATGAACAACGGATCACAAATTTTGACATTCACAAATTAAGAATGTCTACTACATTAATTCCAATTTTAAGAGCATAAATGCTGAACAATGCACTTTTTCATCAAATCTCATTATATCAATTGTAATTTGTACATGCAGTGGGATATTTTATTCATTTTTGTGTATACAGTAAAAATATATTATTGGCAAACAGTTGTTGCCAAATATAATAATAAAATAATAATAATAATAATAATAATAATTATTATTATTATTATTATATTATTTTTATTACTATTTTATTATTATTATTATTATTATTATTATTATTATTATTATTATTATTATTATTATTATTATTATTATTATTATTATTATTATTATTATTTGAAGTTTAATGCTGATGACATACACCACTGAATAAGGCTGAAGCCCATTGCAAAAGGATAAATGAAAAATAATTTTTACCACAAAAGCAACAGTATGTTTAAAAAGTGCTAAATAACATAATTCTGAGTAAATAAAATAATTCCTAGAAAGGAATTTTTATATTTACGAAATAAACAACAAACTCAGAGAACTCACCCGTAGTGGTGGAGTTGGGGAAGCCGCTGCCTGTCAGGGCCCCACGCCCTCCTGCTGGGATTGTCATAGCTGCCGAAAAGGCTGCAACGGGCTCCAGCCGGGGGCACACCCACGTGCTTACCGGCTTTTCGGCATGGGGGCGGGAACTTGTGTCCTGCAGCAAAACACATATCGACATTTAATCAAAGGAAGAATAGAAAAATCCTGAATATGGACCCACATAGGCATAAATAAAAAATTTAAAAAAAAAAAAATACACAATAAACAAAATATTGCATGAAAACTTTTGACTTTGCAAAGTATTTTTGAGATCTTAGACTTAATCTAAGGAATATTTTATCCAATGGTTTTTTTATTTCTATAAAATGTCTATTATCAAAAGTTATATTTACTGCATTACAAATAAATTTAAATTTATGGTTTTATTTAGGTTTGGAATACTTCAAAAAATAATGTTTGTAATACCGAAAAGAGGGATTTTTGCGGGGACATTAAAATTTCTGCCACGATATTTTTTTCGTAACTCTCAGGAATGGACGTATGTTGTGGAAATGCGCCCATTACTAAACTATGTATTCCTTCCTTCGAGCGTAATCGGAGGCACAAAATTCTCACTCCCAAATATATTTATTAACCCCCACACACAAAAAAACAACACCCAATTTTTTTTATTTTTTTTTTTTTATTCCCACGAATATCCCACTTACACCTGTACCATATGCCTCCCGGGTGTACGGACTACAGGGGCATTACCTCCGATTCCTTAGAACCCTCGCAGTGACAAGAGAAAAAGAAGGAAAAACAGTAAACTAGTTTCTGATCGGTCCGTTCCCCGATCGGTAGACAGGCAGGCAACGCGCGTCCCGGGAGCGTCTCGGGGCCCGGGAGGCCCGCCGCCGCCGAGCCGTGCCGCGCCGCCGCGGGAAGCTGCTTTGTAGTCGCTCGTGGCGGCGGCGGCGGCGGCGCTGCTGCCATTGATCGGTCGCCGCGAGAAAATTAGAAGGCCACCCGCGCCCGGGCGAGAGGCGCTCGCTCCCGGAGCCGCTCCGGCGACGACGCGACGCCCGACCCGATGCGACGCAACGACGCCGAGGGGACCACGCAGTGCCGGAGCTAGACAATTTTGGGCCCGGGGCAATGCTGAAACGTACTCCCCTGGAGAAATTAAAATTGTGAACGTGTATCAAGAAACGGTTATTTTATTTTAATTCGGGATATTCAATCCTAAATTTCATTGAAAATACACGGCCAATATCTGTATAATATAATAATTTTGCAAAAATGTAAGTTAAAATATCTTGGATGTTAAGAGAAGAGGATTTGAAGGCTTAAAAAGCTTGCGAGGACAGCATGGTTTTGTAACATTTTGAGGCTTGCCTGACCTTTTTTAATATCAAAGTCCTACCTGGTAAGTACCGACTACAATTAACTACTTAAAGTAAAAAAATATTTGAAAATTATATGAAATATCAGATTACTGTTCCGCAACTTATAAAATTACGATAACTACTTTCTCGAGTTCTAATTTCTTTTTCAATTTTTTTCTTTCTTTCGTCAGTCCCCCTGACTTGAGGGGCCCCGGACGACAATGCCTAGCGCCGGCACTGGTAGGAGGCGTGTGGCAACAACTTCCGCCCTCCCTTCTGTTCATTTAATTTCCTTCTCGCGTTATCATTTTTCTCCATGTTCATGTCGCGATTTGTTATTTCGGAGGCATCCCTCGCCCACTTCTTTAAGAAGTTATCACGCTGTCCTTATCGTCATCCGATATTACCAGGATGGCCTGCGATTAACGGCAGGTGATGAACGTGATGAGTTTCGTGACGTGGCTAACTATATCGCAGGGCAGTCATTGCCGCAACACTATCCCGTGACATGAAAAGCTTAATCCAGCATTTTCCTCAAACTCCTAGTTAACGTAGATATAGGCGACGGATTGATTTCTAAGATAAATTAATTGTAAGTAACGCGACTGCCAAGTTGAACAAAACGAACAAATTCATTCATTCAAAACAAAATGTAAGTCTTCGATCTATTAAAAGATTCTTAAAACTAAATAATAATAATAATTTAGAGTTTTAGGCTTTCGATTCATTAATGGCACAACTTTCACGAACAAAATGTGGTGCTGTATTTTTTTTTTTTTTTAATTTTGTTTAGGAATATTTTGGGAAACTTAGTCAGCTTGGTCCAAAATAAGTTAAAAACACTTTTTAAAAAATAAAAAACACGACTTCGTTATTTGGCCCAATATTGAAGAATCGATTGCATTAACTACAAAATCCTTATCTTCGAAAATACAGTAGAAGAGATTCGAAAAAAATCCTCAATTTCGAAAAGTCAGGTGTAAATGATCATCGAAGTTTTACCGTATTCCGAGTCGCGCAGTTTTATATTCCAGTAAATAATGCAATGAAAATTAAATTGGCTTTTTTTTTTAATTGAAAAAAAAATCTATAAGCTTTATGCGAAGTATCCCCCAAATTTAAAGATTCGTTTCAAAGTCGCTGGGCCCCCAAACTCAGGAATATCAACAGGAAGATATCCATTTTTGAAAAATCTAAGTGTATGGTTTAGGCTGGTGTTGTTTGCATTCACTACTAATAACATATAATAAATAAAAGAAGTGTACTGTCACCTTATTAATTACATCTTTACCGCCCTTGCAGTGTCATTAAATTACCGTGATACCACAGGGAAATTTTGGATGTTGCGACAGAGCAAACATCTCCAAAAATAACACAATTGTGTAGTCTCCTCCAGAAATTCGTTAAAAATAGTTCCTACAATAAACCCAGATGAAAAATACCTAAACCACATTAGTTTTAAATCCAAATAACAGAGCGCGCGAGTAGCATCAGGTGAAAATGCTCCGATTACGTGGCTCAGCATGAAACCTGTTACTAATATCCGCGACTTATTGCCTCGAGATTTCGAGGTGCAGACGTCGCTCTGCGCTCCAGCAGCTCACACTCACCCTTAGAACAGGCACTTGGTTGGTAGGAAATGCAGGCTTGCGCGGCGCGGGCGGCGCTGAGGCCGGACGCCGTACGGCTTCGTTGCTGTGGGCAAAGCCCGCCAGGGGTGGCTCTGCTACCCTTTCTGGCACATCGTTAGTGTCTACGTTAGCGTCCTGGGAAGAGAAAGGAACATGTAGGACGACAAGCGATTAGTGTTCGCTCGTTACTCACATGGCTATAGCATTCGCTGCGCGCAGTCGAGGTACTCACATTAAAATTTACTTTGAAGGCATATGTTTTAGAAATCTCATCTGAACTAGATTCGTTTGGAAACATCAGGTTCAATTCTTTGGCAGGCAATGCATAGAAACAGGAGTCTGGAACAGAAGGGAAACCGTGAGGGCCTGTCGCGTGTGCCGCTGCCGTCGCGCAGGGCGGTTGCGGCCCGCAACGACGACGCCGTCGCCGCCTCCGCCGCCGCCGTCCGCCTTCGTCTATTGACAAACACATCGATCCCCTCGCGCCGCTCGGCTGGCGGGGCCTACGAGCGAGGCCCGCGGCGGCGAGAATGCTCGGGCGCGCAGGCGGCGGCGCGGCGCGACGCGGGCTGGAGGAGGCGGGGTTCGGTGCGCCGGCGCGCGCCCCCGCGCCACCGCCTCCGTCGAACCGGGACGCCCGGCCACGGCCGCCTAGCGCGGCCCTAGGGCAACCCGTCGGCTGGGCGAACGCCTCTCGCGGCCCGCCCTCGCCTTCCCCCTGCCTCTCACCTTCCGCGACGCGCCCCGGCCCAAGAAATCTTCGCGAGCGCGATATTGATCGCCGGTTACGTGGCATAAAAAGTTCCGCACGCCGTTCTTGATAGCGGCCGCACTCCCCGCCGCCGCCGCGCAGCGGAGCGCTGAGGCGCGCGCGAGAGAGAAAGAGACAGAGAGAGAGAGGGAGAGGGTAAGAGAGACAAACGGGGAGGCGGTGGCGGTGGTAGCTGTGACTGTGGAGCGGGGCGGGCGGGGTTATTTTCGCCCGCTGCTCGCTCGGCGACGGCGACGCAGCCACCACGACGGAAGCCGAGCCGTCCGTCGCCGCGAGCAGCCAAATACGCCTACGATAACGGGGCCCGTGAAAAAGGAGTCGGCAAGGCAGCGGGTGCCGATTGTTTGGGGGAGGGGCAAGGGTGACTTATGAGGGAGGGGACGCATACCCCACCTGCTCGGACTACGCCCAACCATTTTGTCGCCACGGTACATAAAATGAAATAAGGCGAACGTTCCCCATCGCGAGAGCGGGCGGCTCCGTCGCGTGCCGCCCCGCGCGCCGCCGGGGGGGGCCCCCCCCGCGCGGGGAAGGGATTTGGCAGCGCGGCGCGACGCAGCGCCGGGCCGGGCCGGGCCGCCCCGGGCGCAGGGACCCGAGGCGGTGCTGTACGAGGCGTCGGGGGCCGAGCGGCTGCCCCACCGCGCCCCGGTCAGCCCTAGAACCGCGGACCGCCCAGTTGCGGCGGCTCGCCGCCGACCTTGCCAGTACAGTGTTGAGGAGATAGGTGGGCCGCGCGCGCTGTTGCCACCCCGTTCCCGCCCGCCCGTCCCACCGCCAGGAATTCTCTGCTCGGGACGGGAAGCGCACCTCCCGCCGCGGCGGCGGTTAGCGCTGGGCCGTGCGCCGCGGTCTTCGACGTTTTGGGGGGAGCGGCACGGTTGCGCGGCCGTCTGCTCTTCGTCGCTCCACCAAGCGGGCGCCAACGCGATTCTCAGCCGCGAGCCTCTAAAGGTCACCTGCCCCGAGGGCGCACGACCGAATCATGCACCTATGGTAGCGCCAGATTAAGCTTCTATTTCCGGCGAACCCCCCTTCCCGGTGAGGGCGCACTGCTCTTTTGCGGGGGTAGCATCTCTTAAGATATCCTGTACTGTTGTTCGGAGTAATGTACCCACTCCCTGCTGAGTTAAACAAAATTATCCAACCTTCCGTATCCAAGTGACTTGTGGACCTGAACAGCTGCTAAGAACCAAAGCGTTCTTCGTATCCCGCAACCTCACACGACCTAGTCGTCGCAGCATTGATATTCGAAGTACAGCGTTCGCACTACATTTGAAACTGCTTGGGAATGTGAGTGACCTCTATGGAGTTATGGAGACGCAAAATCTATAACTAAAAAAATCCCCCGAAGTAAATATTTCGCGCATTTTGTAAAGAAAAATTAAGTTCATGTAAAACATTTGGGCTCGCCTTTCCCGAATCAGCAAGCAAAATGCACAGATTTTCCATTACATTAAAAATGGCAGCCTACTCATCTGGAAAAAATATGGGGGTATTAAACTAGCAAAACATGTAAAAAAAATTGAACAACACTAATTAAAAAAGACCCAAACAATTGCAGAATCGATTTCTGAATTACTCATTTAGATACGTATTTTTATATAGGTACTGGTTACGAGAAGGGCTCTCTCATCTTGAGCAACCTGTTCTAATACTATACACCGAATACATATGGCCTCCCCCAAAACATTCATGCTTATATATACGGCTACAGAGAAAATATATAGATTAATACATACCCACAGCCGAAATTCACGTCAAAGTTGGTAATTTTTCAATGACAAATCAATAACTGTACCCACAAAACTACTACGCATAAACTAGACTCCATCTTCACTGTTCGTTCTCCATATTTTGACAGTGAAATGCGCAGTGCAGACAACTGCGAAAATACGTGAATTGACCGAGGTTGACCTGAACACTTTGCGCCTTGCAGAGACATTGAATGTGGATATTTATTTCCCACTTGTTCGACCAAGTAACTTGAGAAGTGCAATAATTTAGTGAATTATTATTATTACATTGAAAGCAGTTGGTACACATGATGTCCACCGACGCATGCGTCATATGTTCGCGTTGCGTTGCATTTCGATTCTCCTTCGTGTGCTAGTGATCTGTATTGTGGTTATTTTATTCAGAAAGTAAGCCAAGATGACGGCTCACGATCAGATTAGAGCAATGTTAGACCAACTAATGGGGACAGGGCGTAATGGTAATGTATACATTTTATTAACTTCTACTTGATTTTCTTCATATTGATAAAATACTTTAATTTAAGCACAGCCTACAAGATGGCGGTTGTCAAAGAGCCTTTTAATCGTGAGAAAAAATTGTCTTCCTCAAATTTCAATAAAATGTTCATTATCTATTTTTAATTCCCTAGTTCTGCACAGATCGAATGTTTGTTTTGGTCTTAACCTTTTATCGCCATTTGAACAATGAATGAAATTATGAAGATGCATTACAGATATTGATTTTACCTACTTTAAATTAGGAACACATTCCGCTATGCCGAATTTGAGTATCCCTTGTAAACTTACTATTACTTTTCAGGGGAAAATAACCGCTTTCAAGTGAAGTTCTCAGATCCAAAAGTGTGCAAGAGTTTTCTGCTGAGTTGCTGCCCTCATGAAATATTATCTTCTACAGTAAGTTAATATTACTTTTCTCTTCGTAGCGGTTTCTACCTTATGTGAGATAAACTACATGCCTATCTCTTGATTAGGAGTGCTGTAGGGTTGGAATAATATTCAATAAAATTACCATCATTAGGTGACTACGCAATTATATAATTCCTATCTCTTTTTTTTTCTTTCTTTATTTTTGTCTACAAAAAGAACTTTGCAGTAAAAATTATTTTTCGAGAAAATCTGAACTATTAATTTTTTATTGTTTCATTCTACGATACATTAAAAAGCTGTAATCCTTAATTATGAACATTGATATCCTGTTAGTGAATGTGAAATCACTTAGAGACAAGTTACAGATCAGAAGCAGCAGTTGCAGTACTCAGTAGTCACAGAAATAGCAGCCTGTAGGTTATTACCAATGCAGTGAGTACAAGTATTAATGGAACAAACTGTAGTTCTTTCCAGAATATCACGGCTTTAATATTGAGGAATATACAGGTTGAGGTTCAAATTTAGTATCTGTAAGTACATGGCTTGTATAATTGGTTAACTAATGTAATAATAAAGTCCAAGCTGAATAAAGCTCATCAGTCAGGTACAGTACATTGACTAAAAGCTGTTGGATCCAGGATCTTGGGTTGGTAAGTAAGGTGGAGTCCTTGTAAGGTGACAAAATCAATAAAGAACATTTCCCTAGCTACGTCACCACAATGCTTCCTTTATATCGTTTGTAAACCTTTTGTCCCATGTCTACCCTTTAAAATGGGGTAGTTCTTTTTTAAAACAGTAGGCTTCAAGGGGAATTTGCATTTTCCCAAAGTCTTTACCCCAGTGGAAGGTTTTCTTCAGTCTGTAAGTAATTGGCCTCGTATGCATGGAGCTCTTCTAGTTGGCTTGATGAGGCATCGTGAGGCTTGCTGTCTGTGAGTATATGCCAGGGTGCGTGGGGCAAGGGCCTGTGCCAGCCGCTGTGTGTACTGGCTGCCTTCATACCGGTGATGTACCTCAATATCCTTTCAACAGCCTCACTCTTGACTGTGTTGAAGTTTTGTTTACTTAAGGGAATCAACTTCTAGATGTTTGAACCTTGAGATCAATTTTTCGACTTACATTTTTCAACTGGTCTCTTTCACCCTTAGGGAGATAAAATAAAATTTGACACACACCCATGCGGATAGTTTAGAAGGGATTTTGTCACCATTACATCATTCGGCGACACCAATCGAGTTTGAAGAGTATTCTGAGTCTGTAAGTTGCATAAACTAAAGCAGGGAGGGTATTTCTCTCATGTAGGGTTGTACTGAGGGGCATATAAAAACTAATAACATATGTGTTATTTGTTAATGAGCTAAAATTGATTAGAAATGCCTGCCTGGTCAGCTGGTACCTGATTGTTCAAATGTAGCCTCTTCTAGCCTGTTTCTGTTAGCCACTGTAAGGGTCTTGTTTTTAGTTGTAAGAAGGCCACAAACATCCCTTTTGCTAAGCATCACTCTGATGTGCAGTCTTTAGGCTGAGATTGAATATACACAGGGCCTGCTTGGCAGAAGGGCTGTCCATCCCATCATATATTTAAGGGGAAAATAGCACAAAATTTCTGTATCAGACACTATCTCCTTCGCTTTATTTTCATGTATTATTGTTGAAGGGTTAAGTGCTCCTCTTGGGTTGACAGGTGCTTATTACTTTTCTTAATGCTTACTGCAATGGGATTTCCAAGATTGGCTAGTGTTGTTTCAGTAGAAGTGAGAAAATTGAGCTTATTGAAACCAGAGGATTTGAAGTGAAATAAAGTGTACATAACTACTAAAAAGTATAAAGTTGCTAAATTTGTGTAAATACATATGGAACCATATTGAATCTCATTGACAGAACAAAACAATATCGATATTCTGTCAATGTATCTCAATTGTTGCACATTATTGATTGCTACTCTGTTAAATTAAATTCACTAGGAAAAAAATTATAAAACTATGAATATTACTGTGAATAAGACAATTTTTGCTTTCTTTACCCAATATGGTTAGAAAATAAATTTTCCATTAGTTTGACCTCATTTTGTATCAACTAATACATTTTGTTTTTGAAAACAAATGTTACGGTCACCAAAAGCTGACCTTGCATAAACTGCTTCATCTGAAAATCCTCTAGTTTCAAAAAGCAGGAACCTTACTCTAGAGTTTGTAAATGAAATATTTTGGAGTAGCGTACATGAAAAAATTCAGCTTTGATTATGATAATGCAGTGCAATTGTTACCTTAAGTTAAATTAACTTCTTTTAATGGGAGTCGAGAGTTCTATACTGTCCTTGTTAAATTTATTTATTTTCTCAAAACATATTCTATGCATTTTATCAAAATTTGATGTTAATAAAACTAATAAATTTTACATAAATTGTATCAGTTTATATTTACATTCAATAATTTAAAACAAAGTAAAAGGCCCAAAATTTTTTTTTTTTTTTTTTTAATAAATGTATGGCAGTATTTTAACTGCCTATGTGGCAATTTGAGAGTAATTGCTAGAGTATGTTATGAGAAGAAAAAAATGTATCCAAAAAATATAGTTCTCAGTCAAGCTTTAAAGTTATACAAGTATTTGAAAACTACCAAAAACCCTAAATAATTGCAAAAAATGTATAAAGTACATGCAAACATCAAAACACATCACTACAGACATGCATTCTCTGAAATGGTGCTTCGTGACAAATATACACCAAAGACAGCCTTCTGCATGAATTGAGGCACTCGGAATGATAATGTCAGATCCCAACTGAAGTACATTTTTAGAAAAAAGACTTTTCGTTTTTGTTCATGTTCACTTACATTCCAGACAAATGTTTGCAGGAGGAATATGAGGGTTTTGCCATATTCCAATTCATTTGATATTTCAACATATGGTCGGTATATGGCAGGATCTAGTCATACTTCTAACTGAAAATGAGTGGTTGGTTGGGTCTGCTGTTATTATCCTGAGTTCCTCAATTAGTTCCAAAGTTATCCAAAACTTTGCATGTCAAATTCAGCTGCAATTTTGTCAGGTGCAGACAAAATTTTTTTAGATTTAATGTTGACTCTCCTTAATTGAAGTTTTTACAAGCACGTATCATTTGCTGCTTCCATATTTGTAACTATTTCACATTCATGTTATTTAACTCTAAAGTATCTTACACAGCCTTCCAAAGATATTAAAAGTTGCTTGTATTCAACTATGGAAATTTAAACTGAAAATTTGAAATTGAATATCGTAAAACTCGATCATTCTGATAATAATGTAATTAAGTATGTCGCCACAAATGCTATAATCTTCAGTGGAAGATAAGGAGGGATACTGTTGTCATATTGCTTACAATTTAAATTTAGCGATTCTGGTTACAATTTTGAGTCTTGTGTAAAATAGCATGCAGGTTTTATTGTATATTATGTATCACCAATTCCATGATTATCATTTGAAATAAATACAATTGCACTGCATTTAAATTTATACAAATCTCAACTGGGCAGGCAACATTTGCCAAGAGGATTAAGCACTTAATTTGTGAATGTAGATAATGACTGAGGAGAATCAGCGGCCAGCTATAATTTTTTTGTCTCAGTCATCAAATACAATACAGGATGTGTAATATGATTGGCATCGATTGCTCTGGCATTGTGAACGTTTTTCTGGTAATTTCAAAAATTATGTTAATGTGTGTCCATAGAGAAATGGAATTGTCACAGATTTCATGTTGGCATATAATTTTTTTTTATAGAAGTTAAGTTCAGTGATTCATTGTGGCAGAGTAGTCAGTATGCTTTCTTAAATTTTCTTAGTTTATAATAATTTGTAAACAGGTGTATGCTGCTTGGTAAGTCTCTATTCCTTTTCTTTAACGGGTTCGGAGTGGCCTCTCAATGGTTAGATTTAAATGTAGTTTAAGGGACATCTTCTCAATTCATGGGTGTTTCAACTTCTTTTGTTTCCTCACAGCGTATGGATCTTGGAGAATGTCCCAAAATTCATGATCTAGCCCTGCGTGCTGACTTTGAGAAAGCTAGCCAGCACAAGGATTATTACTATGACATTGATGTGAGTATCTGCAAGTTTCTCTTGCATTATTAAATTGTGGAAAAGGTCAGTCTGGAGACTTACATATTCAGCGTTGCTTTATCTCCTTCTGCCCCCAGATCATTACCTACAGAGACTTCAAAATGACCCTTGATCCTGAAAGATTATTGGTAATACTTGTATGTTATGGATAGATGGTGTGCTTTTTTGAGTAGGCAATGGAGCACCTGCAGGCATTCATTGCCGACTGTGATCGCCGAACTGAGCTTGCCAAGCAGCGCTTGGCCGAGACTCAAGAGGAACTTTCAGCTGAAGTAGCAGCCAAGGCCAACAAAGTGCATGAGTTGGCTGAGCAAATTGGCAAGAAGCTTGCACGTGCTGAAGTTCTGGGAGCTGAGGGACTTGTGGAAGAGAGTATGAAACTAATGGAAGAGGTATGACTGCTATTTTCAGGTTGCTGACTGTATGCAATATTGGCTTATATCAGTAACAAAATCTCATCTCTTTCTGATAAATGAGAAAGGTATAAAGTAGTAAATGTGGTTCTTTTGGATATTATTTATTTGAGTTGATTTCTTTTAATAATTTTTATATAGCAAGCTGTGAAGCAAGGCACAAGTAGTGCTGTATTTATGTGGAGTTATAAGAGACATTTACAAAATTTTATTAGAGGTATTCTGTAAGGAAAATTTAGCATGTAAGCAGTATTGGATAAGTTGATCCTGATCCAGGTCTCAATGAGAACAAGCCCACTGTGGCCAATTTCTCCTCCTCCTCCCCCTCCTCCCCCCCTCCTCCTCCTCCTCCTCCTCCTCATTTGGTTACTCCATGGCAGAGGGACAAGTGCACGACAAGCACGGGTGCGTGCTCTGCCACAGATTGAGGACTTGCGCAAGAAGAAGACAGCAGCAGAAGGAGAGTACCGCAACTCAATGCCTGCCAGTAGCTACCAACAGCAGAAGCTACGTGTGTGCGAGGTGTGTTCGGCATACCTGGGCATCCACGACAATGATCGCCGCCTCGCTGATCATTTTGGAGGCAAGCTGCATTTGGGCTTCATCAAGATTCGGGAAAAGCTAGCAGAGTTGGAGGTGAGTGCAGTATCGCAAGGACACCCTGTCTTTTTATTTTCTTTAATTTAAATGAAGCTTTCAACACAATTTATAATGAACTACTTTTGAATAAAATGTTGTAAGCTGGGAGCTTAAGGCTAAACACAATATTTGTTCCAAAGTTACTTAAAGAATACACTGTAAACAAAGTGAATCAGTCCTGATCCATGATTTTAATTAAGTGGTGTATTCGAAGGGATAATCCTGGGACACTTTCTGTGTATACCCTACATTATGATTTTTTAAATTTTTTACTAAAGGTGATCTGAGGTCTTTTGCAGATGACTTTGTCAATGGCGGTGGTCTATAGTATTCGGGCAACACTGCACTCGGTTATGTATACTAACTAGGTGAAACTATGCTAAAATTTCACACATTTGTGCACATGAACGGTTCTGAAATACTATCAGTTTGTAAATTAGTATTCAATTCTTATGTGATAATTTTAAGTTCTAAATGAAGTCCTTTCAATAGGTTTGGTGGTAACACAAAAATGAATTATTTTTTTTAAACATTATTTTGAAATAATGACACCAGCAGAGTATCATTGTTTTTCAGTCTCCTGCTTGGTAGGGATGGAAACTGGTCGCGTGTCCTCAATCACCAGTAGAAGAAAGTCATCAAGAATTGAAATATACTGTCAACATATGTACATGTTTATTTATTTATTTATTTATTTTACGTCAAAAAAACAGTTAAAAACTGCGTATGACGTGCTATGGGGAAAAGTGAACATGTTATGGCGTGCTATGGGGGAAAGTGAAGTTGTTCACGTACACATATGTAGTAAATGTGGAGTAGAATATCTTTTTCTTAATCTCTAGGCTTAAATCTCATGTTGCGATTTGGAATAGAACCTCCAAAAAATCTAATTTTGAGATTAGGAATAGAAAAGCAAAACATGTGTTCCTAAGGGACACGAAAATCTGGTGCCCTAAAACACATCGTATTAGTGTTATGCATTTACAGTAGTGTGCTGCAACATGTTGCATCAGAACTACATAAAATTATTTCATTCAATGTATTTGTAATTTATGTATAAATTTTAGCTTTCAGCACATTTAAAGATTGTTTAGAAGTTAGATTTAAAACTTTGTTAAATTCAGACCTAATCGATCTGTCAGCCACCAAGTACAGAACAAAAATACAGCTGCTTATATTATACGCATGCAAATTGTGGTGCCTGTGTGATCAGTGTTAATTTGTACAGCATATTGTTAAAATAGAATTCTGTCAGAACATATTGTCTACTGTATGGGCGTCGAACCGATAGGGTGGTGATTTGACTAGCCAGGTTACAAAGGACACCTTCCAGAAAGTACAGAGACAAAGAGTGTGGCGATGTGCCCGCACGGCACTGTGGTCATTGATATATTGGGATGCCAAAAATAGGCGGAAAAAGACCAAACAAAAAGCTACACGTGTACTGCTCGTTACGCAACGCGAAAAGTTGCTTCATCTCAGTATTGTGTTATTTGATCATGCATCTTACAGAATTGATCGAGGAATGATATTGATGTACAGCCAAATGAGAAGCATTCACATCGCATTTGCAGACCTGACGGATTTTATTTTCGAAATACATGAAATCCTTATCCATTCAATTCTCGTATCCGTGTAGCTGCGTCTATTGTGCCAAATTTTTGTGTGACACGGACATGAGATAAATTGTCTGTGGGTCACGTTTGCGATACTCCATATTATACCAGACGTACATTCGATTTTAATTTAATTACTCAACTTACGTACGCATTCAGTGTGTTCTAACAAGTTTGTTGACATTCAATGGCGATAGCCTTGAAAGTTCTGTAATATGGCGAAAGCGTAGGCTTGTGTTGTCGAAATCTATATCTACTTGGCTGTCCGGGAGAGGCCGCGTCCTAGGCATGAATGCCAACGTTTCGGACACCATGCCACCTTCCTCAGGGCGAAATGAATTTCGTTCAAAACATTGGTATCAGTGCCTAAGACGCGGTGTGTCCGGTAGAGCCAAGTACATATTGTGTAAAATGACAATTACGGCGGAATTGATCGCAAAATATAATAAGAGATTCATTTTAAATGGTTATGATTCTGAATGCGCCGTTTTCAGTGTTTCGTGAGAGCAATGCTAGTTCGATGTATCGGAATGCGAAAACTGGTAGAAATTGGGCGTGATTTGTGATTAACTATATTATTTTGCCAAGCAAGGGGCTTATTTTTCGTTTGCACGAAACGTCCTCAAAAATGTTCCTGTTACAGAAAAGAACATGATAAAAGCAAAATCGAAAAGAGTAAATTTTGAGTTCCCATTGCTTGAATTTGCATATTAGAGATGACTATGAAGTATTTAATGACTTGTCGCACGGGGTCATTGCAGATTCATTTGGAATTTGTGCATGTGGATGGATTTCTTTCGTAGTCGTGAAAGCCTTTACCCATTAACGCTGTTTCTCTTTTGCCCGCAGAAAACGGTGGAGCAGCGGAAGCAGCAGAAGCGGCAGGAGCTGAAGGACCGGGATCGCGACCGCGAGCGCGAGGAGCGCCAGCGCGAGCGTGAGCGCGAGCGGGAACGGGAGCGCGAGCGCCGGCGGGCTCGCGCAGCCGCGATCGCGGGCGCAGCCGCAGGACAAGCGCAGCTCGCGCACCCGCTCGCGCAGCAAGTCGCGCAACGCGCGCTCGCGGCGATCGCGCAGCAGGAGCCGCGGCCGCCGCACCTCGCACCGCTCGCGCTCCGGGGACGCGCGCAAGGAGCGCTCGCGCTCCAAGGACCGCTCCGAGCGCCGCAAGGACGGGTGAGCAAGGAATGAGTTTTGCTTGGTAGTAGTCTTGTATAAAGCCAATCGTTACTAGTATTACCTGCAGCAGTACTTAAAGATGGGAATTTATTAAATTATTATTGTTCATAAACAACCATCGGGCTTCATTTCTAGTTATGCCTTTTACCATTATCTGTAATTAATTTCTAGAATAGGAAATTAATAAACAATTTACAGGTGTCTCCTTATAACCTTATTTTTATTGGGGTTATGACTTAAGTTGCTTGTTAATGCCTTATTTTACATGGCTAGACTTTATTACATCAATAACATCCTGTATTAGATGCAAAAAAAAAAAGCAAAATATTATACCCGTATTTACATACTCTTATTATCAGCAAATATGCCTTAGCCACAAAACCAATGATATTTCTAAGTAATTGATACAAAAATTAATAAATATTTAAATTTATTCATGAACAATAACCATCGCATCAAAGGATTTATGCCTTTCTAATGTGCTAATGCATGATCGTCTGTTGCAGGGAGAGAAGACGAGGTGATGCAGAACTAGACGACAACCGTACTAAACATGAACATGCTGATGATAAGAACTAAAGCTGCATGAGCAGTATCCAGCTGGCATCATGCTTTGCGAGGAGCATTCTGTTTTGTTTCTGCACTAGTCTTTGGTCACATTGCCTTGGGGTGAGAATGTAACAAGGTGCAGCCAGTGGAAACAAAGACCATTTCTGGTTATTTTGTTTTGTGACCTGGCAGTTGAAATTGATATTTTGCCAAACATTCCCATTTGAAATTTAATAAAGCACCCTGATCTGTGGATGAGTGGGTGTCTTGCTTACAGCAGATCTTCAGGTTATCTGTGATAAGTGAACTTCTACATCACC
The DNA here is from genome assembly GCA_964035755.1 of Teleogryllus oceanicus. Classification (NCBI taxonomy): domain Eukaryota; kingdom Metazoa; phylum Arthropoda; class Insecta; order Orthoptera; family Gryllidae; genus Teleogryllus; species Teleogryllus oceanicus. Next base: position 108,854,460 of record CAXIVR010000003.1, read on the forward strand.
CTGTGGCCTTGCAAAGTTTGTGGCCAGGACTTGTGTGATTTACTTGTTAACACTGTTACATGTCTGTATATATAGCTATTTTTCATTATTTGTAAGATTAAACGTTATTTGTAAAATAATTTTTAAAACCATTATGATTTATTGGAATGTGAGACGGTAAAAGTGTTTCTCGGCATGTTATAATTGGAGCCACATTTGGAAGTTCACTTCTTAATTATTTGATGTGCTGATTTGCTGTGAGAACAGTGAAATTAACTTGTGGTTTTGTGGCAAATAAGTGATGTAAATGAATAAGTGACAGACATTTTTCAGTGGGATTCTCTTTTCCATGTGGCGTGGTGTTTTGTATTATATATTCTGAAGAGAACTGAAGTAGAAACCTGTAGATGGCCTTGTTTTTCAGACCTGAGATTTTAGTTGTCTTACTGCACCTAGCTTGAGTGCAGATATGCACTCTCACCCCAAAAGTTGAGTTCCAGGTCAGAATTTGTAATAATTTAATGGAATAAAGATATTTACTCTTCATTTGTGAGATTACTAACAGTATTGTATTTAATATCCCTATTTATTATATGGAAGACATGATTTTCAAATTGAGAACAAATGAACTTGAAGCAAAATTACACTGTTAAAATTTGAAATGAAGTAAATAACTACTTTTGTGATCATTGTGTTTTTGTTTTCTTTATATAAATTTGTATTGTCAACATCATAAACCTCATGTGGAAACAAGATTAGGCTAATCACGTTGCTAGTAAGAATTACTTTATTTTCAAATTTCTTGAATGGAAAACATTTTTGACTTAGCAGCAAATTAATTATTTTAATGTTACCAAAGCATTAATGCAAATGAGTTGTATTTCACATAAGTCATTTTTAAAGTTTGTCTTTGGAAAGATGCTTTTCTTGTTTACTTATTTTTTTAATAATAATGAAATGAAATTCTGAATGAAGTCCTTTCAATTTTTCTTTTCTTCCTGTTGAACTTATTAATTCAATATAGTCATCCATAGAAGAGCCTGCAAATTCTTAGAATACTCGTTTTGCTTCTATTCTACCAGATCAGAGAAAAAAAAAGTGTCAACACTAAATAAAACTTGTTGGCTCCTGAGTTTATTTGGGATTCCATTTATGGAGCAAAGTGACCGCTTTCAGTAGTAGTTTCTATAACAAGTGGAAATTCACACTTTTCCAGAATAAACAAATCTTGTCCCAAACAAAAAAGCAATGGATGGATGAGAACGGGAGACCATGATTAGACAGCTCCTGAGTTGAAATCACCCAGTGAGGTGTAATTGTGTGCCTTTCAAACATGATTTAAGGAGAGAGACAGAAACGCTAAATCGGTACAGTTTGTGTATTTCAAACAAGAGCGAGCTCCTTTACACAAAAAATCATCCCCCCCCCCCATCACTGTGCCATGCTGCAAGGATAATTATTATTGGCGCATAGTCAGTGGGACATTCTCGTCAACATTAAATCTTTAGCTTCAATTATTGTTTCATAAAGGAAACACGAACAAAAATTACATAAACAACTCTACTTTCCCACGACAAGTGATGAAGTGAATTTGCCTAGCCGAGACGAGGACATGCATCGATGTACTACAAGTCCGAGCCTGCCGAGAGCCTAGGCTCTCTGCCCAGTGAGTGCGAGTGAAAGGGAGATAGCTCGCGCTGTCTTGTGCACATGCGCGGCAGTGCCAGCCGGTGTCTATCCACCGGCAGGCTCCTCGCTCAGTTACCGGTCCCAAAGAGTATATGGTCCTGCTAATTCCATCGCGCGTAAGCGGGGAAAAGGAGTCGAAAACATGGCGGCGATGGTGTAACGGTTAGCGTATCGAACTGTTATACCCAAGTTCGACCCGATCGAAGACGTGGATTTTTAAGGGCGAAAAAATCCTTCGGAGAGGAAGTAAAGCCGGCTGTCCCATGTAAGTAGATTTACTGAATGTAAAAGATCCTCAAATGATGCCTCTGAGCTAAATTCAAATCGCCGGTTTCGTCGTCCAAGTAATACCTTCTTTCTCCCATGGTTGGTGAAAGGAGCATAGCGGGATTTGCGTGGTCAGGCGGAAGAGCAGGCCTCATGGCCTGAGTCTCGCCACGTAAAATAAGGCACATTCAATTCAAAACATTTAATTTTCTTCAATGATTCAGTAAAAAAATATTGAAAAATGGCACACTTAACGACAGATTTTATTGAAACATAATTTGGATATTCTAAGGCTCCTAGATTACCCTTCAGCTTCACCACTGGTCGTCTCGTGTCGATTTCACGCGTTTATCTCGTCTCGGGTCGATTTCAAGTCTTTTTCGTCCGTCCGTCCCGTCTCGTGTCGATTTCAAGACTTTTAAGCGTGCGTCGCGTCTGAAGTCGATTTTCAGTTTCCTGCTCCGAAGCAGCTAGCTATGGTATCCCTTCCTCTTCTTTTTTAATAGGGTTTGAATGGTAGAAAACGCAGTGGTATGATACCCCTGGTACAAAGTCTCGCACAATCAGATCCGCGTCCTACTTTCTAATAGTTTAGTAAAAACGTTTTCGCATCTGCGGAGTTTTTTCCGAGGCAAGTGTGTATTTGGCAAAAGTTATTTGCCACGAGGGTCTACTGAATGACACGGGTGAGTTCGCGACGACGTCATAGGAGGTGTCGTGGCAGCGGTCACTTCAAGAACTTACCCTTCCCAGGCGGTAAGTTTGATGACAAACAATAATTGTTTAGAATACTAGAGTTGAGGCCGAGGGTGCAAGAGGGTCATAAACCTGCTGAATGCAGGTATGGGATCTGAGGCTATCCTCGTGCACTTAGCCTTTGGGAGCGGTTCCTATGCCTGCTTGGTAAAGGCGCAGGGGCCTGGGTAAATAGGCTTCGAGGGATGCGCATGATTAAGAGCCTCGAGTGACTGACAGTTAACAGTCTTTGCCTCCTAAGATGGATTATTTACAAGTATAATTAAGTGACCGAGTTGGTCGTTTTGCTAAAATCTATTTTCGTATGCGCATATACAGAACAGTAAAGTCTAAGCCGGAATCGATCGAGGGGAAAAAAACGGTTTAAGGAGATTTCCGTTTTACGCAAGGTTGTCCATTTTATGACACCAGTGATATTGTTTTTACCCTCAAAATTAGAGTAAAGTAGAAGACTTTATATTAATTTTGAAAATACATGAGCATTTAACGTATTTATGGAAGAAATCATTAATAAATAAATATTAAACACTAATCGACAGCTTCTGAGTTAAAAAAATACACAGCATCTTACTGTCTAGTGGCTGTATTCGGACAGCTCGCTGACTTTTTCACAGCACAATGCGTCACAACCCAATATGACTTTCTGATATCTCGCATGGCGTTGAGCAATGCGTATCTGGTCGAGGGGTTATGATTTTCATCGCGGGCAGCGAGACGCGTGAATGGAAGCCATGTCCGTACACCTTCCCACGTTCAGACTCGGGAGAGACGGAATTCCCCCACGGCCGACGCCTTGAGAGACAAGCAACCCCAAGGTCGAATTCTACGCTAACAGCTGACGCCCCTCTCGTTCAATGTCCGGCAGCCATGACTAAATCGCGTGCCACAGGGATAGAGAATTTAAAGCAGGCCTGGAGGAGCATCCATTTTATTAACAACATCTCGCATCTCTGCCGATTGCATTAAATGCATTGGAATTCCGTTTTATAACGATTTTTTTCCCTGCAGGAGAGGTTCCGTTCTATGCTATGTAAATACCATTTAATTTCACGGGCCGGAGAAATTTTCCGGTTAAGGCGGATTTCCGGCTTGTAGAGGTTCCGGTTTAGATAGAGTTCTGTATATATCTGTGGCTTAGAGGAAGAAAGGCCAATGTCAATATTCAAAGTTTCATTGAATGGCCGGTTTTCTTACATCTCCGAAATGAGAAAGCAATCGTTGACCAATGTGAAGACCGATAGTGAAATCAGATAGGATCGTCTTGGACTTTGGCCTTTCTTGCATTGAAAGAAGGGGCTTAGCCATAGAAACAGAAAATCACTAAAAACTGACACTGGCCTTTCTTGCATCAAGGCACAAATACATATTTCAACAATAACTATTTTTAGTGGAATGTCCCGCTTGTTTGAACCAACTGTCCTGATTTTTCTCCAAGACCTTAATATGATTTAGCAGTTCCTTCTTGCCTCCCTCTAAATACTCCCCCTCCCATTATCACAAAAGTCAAGAGAAGACAAACAACATTGTTTTGCCTTTTGAGAAAGGCGCGATTATTCGGGCACACGCTATATGGCAAAGTACTGATGTTACAAGAGGCGATGCCCAGGCTTGTTAACATTCTAGTCCGGTCGCGAGTTTTCTCTCCTAAAGCTTTGCAACTCGCCAAATGAATTGATGATGGTAAGATGCTGTCCACGGAGGGGGTTGAGCCAAGAGTGTTTCTTAAAAAAAACTCTTTACATTGTTACTGTGTTCTCGACGATACCGTATCAGCTGGTGATGTCAGATAAATCCGAGCGTCTGGGGCGGTGAGAGTTGCGAGTACGAAATCAGGTGGAAATCTCTATAATCATAGGTTCCGGGTATGGATCGTAAAGGACAGCAAGCCGATCGTCCGAAGAGTCTGAAGTCCCGACTAGATGTGGTCTTCAAATACATATCTCGCCCAAGACGAATAATCTTTTAGGACGGACAGCCTGGTGGACAGGCAGTCGGAAGAACAGACGACGGGTAGACGCACGGGCGAAGAGACGAACGGATAGATGAGAAGACAGACGGATTAACATGGACGGGCAGGACGGACAGAGACGGACGGGGAAGACAAGCGAGCAGACAGAAGATAGACCTACGTGCAGACGGACGGACAGTAGAATGGGCAGTCGGAACTACACCCCTCTCTCCACTGACGACTATCAGCAACCTACTGAAGGTACCGCTCTCCCGGGCAGTCACTTCGCCTTGCGTCCAATCTCCAGTTCATGCAGTTGCATTTTATGAATTTCAAACAGTGGCTTCTGGTGCCCTCCAAAGTAGGGGTTGCAGCTCATCAAATGTCGGGAATCCGTAATTCATAGCACTAACATATAATGAAACGTAATGAACTCACGTAAATTCGTAAACACTTTGTTCAAAAAACTTAGTAGAATCGTGTAAGTCGGGGCCTTTTTGTTATTTCTATATTAATTTTTCTTTCTGAACAAATATATTCATTTCTTCTGTAAATAATAAACAATTTACATGATTGTGGAGTATTTCTATGCTTTTGTAATTCAAATTTTTGCCTAGAAAGAATTGTTTCAAACCAACTTAGGGTACTTATTTGGGGTCAATCATTCGGAATATCCAAATAATTTATCAGACAAAATATGCTTAGAATTATCTTAAAAACTTATTTTCAAAGTTTCGCCTTTCCTTCCCTGACAACATATTGTGAAATACCAGATTGTCACCTAGACTGCTGGCCAGCTAAAAAGCCGAACTAACGGGACAACTTTTGAAAAATGTCACTGTCGGATGAGAACATACATTTATACTCGATTTAGGGTAGTTTCGATTCGTTTTATGTTGGCTAAAGTTGTTGCCAACCGTCACACAAATACCCTGAATATATTACCTTCAAGCGATAGGGACATTTTTAAAAATTTAAGTTTGCAATGAAACAATGACTACTTCCGTAGATACCGCCAACATTCAAAGCCATCCAAGTGAAATTGTGTTAGTTTACGAGTGTTGCTAAAGATTTGCATTTTGCGTTTTGGTGCTCTTCGTTCTTTGCGTTTTATCGTTCAATTTATTTATTTAGTAGTACTAGGCGTTTTTGAGTTTTATTTCTTATTTTCCAATTATTTTCTTTAGTAATAATAATAATAAAGTTAATTAAAATAGTTATAGTAGTTCATTATTTGTTGTTCTTAAGTGTCCCTTTAGTATTTCTTGTTTTAAATTAATTATATTATATTTATTATTATTTTTCTGAATTCATTTTAATTATAACGAAAATAATGGTAAGCCTAACAACATCTAGGTCTATACTTAATACTGAACCTTTGAAGATAACACGTTTTCAAAAACTGTCTCTGGTAACAATGGATAAGTTATTGAAGACTTACTTACACTAATGATGATTTTCATTATTTTTTTGAACTTACTTTTAAAAACTAATGAATAGATAAATGAACAGATAAATTAAATGGATGTATTTGCATTGATATTGACATAACAGGACTATTAGGAACATTTCATTAGATCACTTAAAAACTACCATGTATATCACGTTAATTAACTTCAATAATTGTGGTATTTATTTGCGTTCAATAAAACTCATTACTACCACTTCAAAACGTGAAGGAACTGTTGACACACATCTCAAAAGCATTAATAACATAGAAGTATGACCGCAGATAACTTTTGAGGTTGTATTTTTCATTTGCACTTGACACTTTTTAACACTTTTTAAGCTCGCAATAGTTGATAATGATAATTCTTAATTAACTTAATAATTATTCACAGAGTTAATATTCGTTTATAGATGAACATCTCTTTTTAATTCTACCGAAAAACGAAACATGTGTTATTGAACAGTGGACAAGACTCGAGAGCGCGCGAGGATTGTGAATGAGACAACAAACAAAACAAAAGCGAGAGACTTGATCAGAGTTATAGTTTCATAAGTTGGCTATTCCGACAGGAAATCTTTCAAGCTGCCATATTGCGAATTTAGTGCGGCCTGATACACGGCCTGGAGTCTATATGAAATTCAGCGAATTTCATATTAAAATAACACTTTTTAACAAAGGACGCTGGTTGCCATGGTACAGGAGTGCAACATATAAACAATGCCCATGAGTTCAAAAGCGGACGATAAGAAGATCGCATAATTTTGTTTGAAAGAAGAGAGTAAAAGATGAAAAAAGTTGACATGTTGAAGAAGGATTTAAGAATATTTACTCGAGCTCTCGACACGATAGCGATCGGATCAGGGTACTAGATATATAGCAGTTTATTTGAACATAGACAATTTACGCGAGTTCGGACGTAGTAATTTGTCGTTGCTAGTATTCAAAAGATAGAACTCAGAAATTGTGTGACGAAGTGCGACGAAGTGGACAGTGAGTGCCAAAAGTGGGACTTACAAATTTTACTAAACGGACAATGATAATCGAACTTAGTCTCCGATGATAGGAACCCGATGATAATTTGGTGAACGTATATGCTAATATTTTAACAACACAAGTGGTTTATGAAAAGAAACGACAAGATATGGATTTCGGTAACAAAAAAGAAGATTGGACGAGGCCCATTGCTGAAGTCTACGGGAAGACATCCTTTACGAGGATCCTTTACCAGGATAGTAAAGGTCATAACCAAAAAGAATGATATACTTTGTGACTAAAATTTACAAATAAATTCGTTATTTGTTATTGGTGAAAGCTGATTATCATTTGCCGTCACGTGCAAACCAGTAAGATATTTAAATTTTGCATTTCAGATTCCACGCTTCTACGTATGGGGGACAAATTAAGTAATCGTAAGTATTCACGATTATTTCGGTAAAGAACCCGCCGACTGAGTCAACAACGCAGTTATAATTAAATATAATTTGGGAGCTCATTCTCGTAACCATTTCCTGGCGCCCATATATTTATTAGAAATTCGGAAACAGGTTACGGAATTTGAGGGCAGCAAGACGGGTTTATATATATATATATATATATATATATATATATATATATATATATATATATATATATATATCGCTCCGCCGCGTACCGTACTCCTCTCTGTTCGTGGGCTTCTTTTCGTAGCTGATGATGGCGTTATGGGGTTGTCTAATCCCATGACGTCACTATATATGTGTGTGTATATATATAGTGACGTCATGGGATTAGATAACCCCATAACGCCACCATCAGCTACGAAAGAAGCCACATGAAAGAAGGATAGGTACGCGGCGGAGCGATGGCTTGTAAACGCGCCACCTACCCACAGCTTTCCGAACTCGCGAATGTTTTTTCCGGGAGGTCACGAAAAGAGGAGAATATTCACCCGTCAAAAATTTCCCCAGGCGCGAGTACCATAAGTATCGTGGCGCGCCTCGAAGGAGCCCTCTTTGATTGCAGCAGCGACGGTGACTAGACTGAGCGCTCTTTGATTGCAGCAGCGACGGCGACTAGACTGAGCTCTCTTCGATTGCAGCAGCGACGGTGACTAGACTGAGTTCTGAAGGCGATTGTAACTTGATAGCATAGGCGTTTATTTTAACTTGGTAGTTAAAAATTAGCTTGAGAAGCGTATCTTCGAAAGCGAGGTAATTAAGAAGTGGAGTGCACAAACATTCTTCGCATTCACAATATTTGAGAGAGCAATTGAAGCGACTGTTTGACGCCGAAATAATTTCAAATTTGTAAAATTCGCGCAGGAGGACATTAACTAAATCCGGCATCTCATATTGCACGTTGAGACCACACACGCACGAAGTGTGGTAGGTAGGCCGAGTATTTAAAGCATAACTTCAGCAACATTAAATATTCGACGCTAGAAGCGCGAACAAGCTTGTACGAGGAGCGGCAGAAGAAGAAGGACGACCCCAGGAAGAGCGAAGCGTAGGTGAGAAAGATTTGGACGGGAACGAGAATCGTACGAGTTAGGAGAACGGGAGAAGGGTGTGGAAATTGGAGGCGTGGCGGAGTCCAGTGTTTGAGGGAAGGAAACGGCTATCGTCGTGGGACAGCAAGCGAAGACGAGTGGCAACGCGGGGCGAGCGGCAGAAAATCCCCAAGGTTACCTACAGGCGTGCGATGCGGAGCTGTTGAGGTAAAAGAACTGGCAACTTTTATGCGGCGATCAGTTGGGGAAAGAGAATAGCAGTAAATACACGACAATTCATGTTAAAAGTGGGTGAAAAGTCCAGAATAGGTGGGAGAAGAATTCCGAACGAAGTGAGTGGCAGTTTCGAGTTCATTTACTGCACGTGTCATTAAATTCATTCAGAGGCCATACCTTGTACAATTTTACTTAAATAATTCATGATTTTCACATGTTGTACAGTTGATATTATCTGGAAAATTCAGTTTATTGTATTGTGTTAAAAGTAATTGCTTTCTGTGATATGTAAAGGGGTCAGATTTAAGTAACGTGTATATTACGTTTTATTGTTATTTTCTCTTTAAAGTTCAGTGGTATAGTGAGTGCGAAGCCCAAGGCTAGCACCTGTAAACGGGATTCCTTAAAACAAGTGTAAAATTCATTTTAAATTCCGTGCATGGGAAAACTAGAGAGTAAAACGAGTAAAATAATGTGGTAGATGAAAATTCAGAAAGAGGAATGAGCAAATTGTGAATTGCAATTGGCGAAAGTGTGCTTAGGCAGTGGAGGTGACGCCAATTTTTTTATACCGTCAAGAATTCACCTAGCTTGTGTAATTCCAATTTCGGGCGAAGTCATAAAATTAAGACGCGAGGTTCAGACAAAGACAGAAAATTGGTATTCCCCTCTGTCACTCAAGAACAGCGAGGAAATTTCACGCGGTCTGATGTAAACCAGTAACACATTCGATGTTATCGTTGCGGAACTGAAACGCACGGGGAGCGACCGAATGCTTGCAATGTTACGAGTAACATACAAGGACGCGCAGGCGCTGAACTGTCAAAATTTGAGATCGGTTAAGTAATAATGTTACTAGTTTGAATTACGAATGTAAAAAACTGACAACTGTGCCCGCAGCTATGACTTTTATAAAATTATGCAGTTCATCCAAAGGTCTGAGTAGCACTGATGTCGGCACTTCTCCTTCTTCCAATGATAACTCCCCTTTCTCTCTTCAGGATGGTGTAGAGCAATTAATGGAATTAGGGTTGTCTTTTCGATGAAGAACTGCGATTCTGATAACCATATTGCCATGTTTGGAATCATTGAGTAGCTTCTTGTAAATTATTGATCACGTATTTTTTTATTTTTTCGATTTGATGTGTAATTATCATGAAAAATTTCTTTTTAACTTTTTTATTTTTTATCGATTGCAACGCTAGGTCAATACTTGGCGGTATTGGGTACACTGCCCCATTCTTATTTAGGCGGGATGGACGTTTATATATATATATATATATATATATATATATATATATATATATATATAGAGAGAGAGAGAGAGAGAGAGAGAGACATAACAGACTGTCACACAATATTTTGATGGGAATTGAGGACAAAAATTTAATAAATTCATCGTAAAAAGTGTAAATGTTGAGGGCATAGGCATGCAGGGCGTTCCTTAGCAACAAGGGGAGCAGAAGTAAATAAACATAGCGCGGCAAGTAACGGACAGAAGGATTGTAGGATATAAGGGCATGTAGTATTGCTGGTAAACTAGTAATGGGGTATGACGTAGAAGGAAACTGGAGATTGTTTTGGTAAAACAAGAGACAAGAATGTATGAAAGTTATCGAGGGTTGAACTTTGTAATATTGGAGAGATGAGCTTTAGACCGTGTACCGTATTATAGACTAAAGAGGTCTTTACTCTATTACCGTACACATCGTGCTGCAGAGGTTATTGTAAATGATAGATGCGGGACTTGCTGGAATTTTGCGGGAAATAATTGAGCAGTGAGGCCTTATGTTTTGTGTGCGTAATTCTACTGGGAACTTTTGAATAATTCTGGCACCGGGCGTGCGCAAATCGGACTTGAAGAAAACACAGACGTGAGAGCAGGGAAGAGAGGCTCGAGACATATCTTGTACTTTAGGGGATGAACTTTATATTTTATCGCGTTAAAAGTTGGAAGAATTGATTAGAAGAAATATACTTTCGTGTATCGTGGATTAAGTAAAACGTGACAGTCTTGGAGTTAATGCCCATCCGTGGCAAAGAATAGGAAAGTGAAACAATTAATAAGTTGAGGAGGACATTGACCTGGCAGCGGACCGAGAACAAGATACAAGAGAGAAGATTGGCCGGAGCGATGGATTCTTCCTGGCCTCATCTTCCAAGAGCGCATGGATAACTAAAATAGTAAGAATAATAGCTCTAAAGACAATCTTTACGATCGGTCATGATCAAGGTGACATTTTATGTTAAAAAGGAATAATCGATGAATAAAGTTATAACGTTCTCATTCTGAAAAAGAAAAGCTGATTATCATTTCTTTAGCATCTTGTGCAATCCACAGTTTAATAATTTATTTCCAGAAACAAATTTCATATTCCTCGCTTCTTCTGTATGGAGAGCGGATCGAATGATCGTTTGCTAGGAAGAAAGTAAGTACCGGCGACGATTGTTTTCGTAAGAACCCAACCGACAGAGCTAGTAGGTTAATTATTTCCCTTTAGATGTGTTTGCGAGAAATTTAAAATCGCAACCCTTTCCTGGCGCCCAAAAATGATATAAATTCGGAAACCGGTTGCAGAAATAATTTGACAGAAACGGAGAGAGTTTCAATATGGTGACAGGGAAGGAAGTGCGAATCTTCGAAAATAAGCTCTTAAGACAATTTTAAGCGGCCACAATTGTGCGCGCCGCCATATTGGTCCAACCTCCCAAACGAAAGTTGTGCTATGGGCAAGGAATACATAATAGTTTTATTTCGTAAGTTAGGAAATGTTTGCTTTGAGATAGTTACTTGCAAGGATCACAAGAAAACTTATTACGATAGCAAAGCAAGCAAGATTCCACCAAAAGACTGAAATTTCAATCAGAAAAAATAGCTCTGACACCTAGTTAGTCTAGTAACATTTAAGTAATAAAAATATAATATATTTCTTGCAAATAATATCACTATGCACAATCAGTACATACGTTCTATTGTCTGTATTTAGGTTTATTTCCTTTTTTTTGCAACAAAGTATCTAGTTTTTGAAATGTTAATCCCTCGCTTTTTTAAATTTATTATTATTATTATTATTATTATTATTATTATTATTATTATTACTATGATTTTTCATCTTTCAACTATTAATAGTTAAATTGTTGGGAAGGGATTCTGAAACTCAAGAAAGCGTGCGCAGATGATTTTCTCCCCCATACGTCACATACAGTTTTTGACTAAAAAAATAAATAAATAGTTAAAGAAGTTAAAATTATATGCCCAACCATTTTTTGAATGCAATTTTTATACGCCTATTTACCCTTGGGTTGCACCTATTTTTAGTATATTGTATTAAAATAATAAATAAATATATTAAATTTATCATATTGGTCTAGTAGGTAATTCACACTGTCTATGAAAAACTCTACTTTAATTATCCTGGATGACATCAAGTTCAGGATGATATAATAACTAGGGAACGGAATTTATTGTAATAAAAAAAGCGAAATATGTAAAATAAAATGTTAGTAATTGCCGTGTAGTGGATGAAATTACTCTACACGAGAGTTTTCCGCGGACAGAACGTTGCCGATCAAGGCTTAAAATGGATTCGGAGCGGCTTAATGAAAGTTCTACGACTACATATGAAATATGAGACACTGGTCTTCACCATATAAGAATTTTAATCGAAATAAAAAATACGTTTGTAGTATAAACAATATTTTTACGAGGGACCTAATTCTGGAAAACGAATTTCATTTGAAGAAAAAATCTCAACTTTCAATATGGTAGTCGTAGGAAGGTTCCGAAAATATTTCATACTTTTGTAATTTCCGAAAATTCAGACATAACAGTGAAATTTGAATCTATGGCACTTTATAAGTGTATTTCACTCTATTCTTACAAGAAATTTAAGAAAAAGTTTGAAGCAATTTTTGAAAAATCCACGGGCTTCTTTAAGAGTACCCCAATTTTTTAAAAATATTTTTGCAAGTCGCAGTTTCAAGGTGAGACAGATCGACCCGCGAACATTCATTTTGGGAAAAAAAAATCCTACGAATAATTTAGGCCCTAGTGTGGCACACATACGAACAGTCAGACGATTCCCAAACACATTGTCCAGAAGCATTTCGTCCACATTGTTTACGTCCACTATGCATTTTAGTCCACTGCTACTTTTAGTTCAGAAACATAGGATGTCCTTAAAAATTTCGTCCACTTTTTTATATCCACTTATAAGAATGGTCCACTGAGCATTCACGTCCGTCACATAGAAATGTCCACATTGTGTCCATTTTATAAATTTTTAGTCCACAATAATTATAGTCAATTGTAAAATAAATGCATAATTTATTCAGTTACAATATTATACAATATGTGATACTTCTCAATCGCTCTCTTGTGGTATACAATTTCATTCTGTAGCTAATGCTGCGCAAATATAAATCTATATTATTATTTTCAGCATATTCTTGATATTGGTCTACAATATTTATGACGTTGATTTATAATATACGATTTTCTAATCGGATATCTGATTTACCTATGACCGCCAGCAAGTTGTAATAACAGGATTTCATTGTCCCTTTGATCTTTTTTTTATACCGTCTAAAAATTTCCAAATTGTGGCATGATGTGTTACGATGAGCTTCTGAAATTTCGAGTGCCAGCCCTCCATAAAATTATTTGTTCTTTCTGCTCGATTTAACACCCTCATATACATTCCATAATTGCGGAGGAAATCGAGGCGGCACTGCCCTCCTCCTCCCTGTTGCAGGTCGTCCCCTCAGTTGTTTCAAAGTACGTCATACGGTCTTGCACATCGTCGTGGCTTATTTCTAACAAATAAGCAAACACCTCTTCGATGTTGTCGAGAGGTGGCCCGTCAGCCGCTGAATGTCATTTCTTATGACGACATCTTCGGTGAAACGTACCTTCACTCCTAAGTTGGCAATTTGCCGCCAAATAGCTTGCGAAAAATGGTGTAGGCATCCGTTGGGTAATACGGCTCGTACTGCGTTAATAGCACTCATTTCGAAGTCAAACATAACAAAAAATTCTTGTTCAATGCCTCAGCTGCATTTTTAAGATGTTCAAAGATTAATGTATAGGTTACTTCATCTTTTCTGGTACACAAACAATAAATTAATGGAAAAACTAAATCTTGTATTTTTCCATGTAATGTGTACAATTGATAAAATAACCTTGGAACACTTTTAAACGTTCCGTCGCAAAAAATTGTCCTGCTTCTGCATAAATGGTTCAACCCATCCTCTGTATAAAAAATAAGTATTCTGTTGTTATTTTCTCTGCTGTCGAGCTGTAAAAATGCTTCTCCGCTTAAGGTAACATCGTACGGTGGTGTTCCTGTACACTCTTGAAGTGATTGAGGCAGTGGAGGCCTACCTACACTCTGTGATCGGTTGACATTGCGCAATAGGGAAGTTCTTTCCGGTAAATGCAACAGTACTTCCTGATCTTCTATACCCTGGATTTCTTCTCTTATTACGCATGCAGGAGGTTCATTTGGGTGTTGTTCGGCCCTTCTTTTGATTCCTGTCACCACTTTCTTTGCTTGAACTTCAGCTCCGTTTTCCACATGAGTGTGCAGACCTTCTTTATATATTTGAATATGATAATTTACGTTTTTATTTGTGACGAGACGGGAATTCCAGATATCTCGATTTTCGCAACGCCAATAAGATTTTTTTCCATTTCTGCTGAAGGAATGGAACTGATATATATTTCTTTAAATTTCTGGTAAGAGTAGTACCAAATGCACCCTATCCGATGACATTAACGCCATATAACTCTATTCTTTTGTTTCTGCAAAAGTTACAAAACTGTAACTTTCTTTACTTGTCTCTCCCATCGGTAATTAGAGGCAATTTCTTCACATTATTAGATAAATGAGTACATTTGCTTTATGATTAAAGCAAAAGCATGATTTGACATTGATATGTAAATCAAGTTTCTGAAAACTCAACACTTTTCTGTAAAAATTAACTAAATTCCGCATTTTCGGAAATGCTCAAACGCCATTTTCTCAAAAATGGCTCCAAATTCTTTCTTCAAAATTTTTCCAATAGATAGTGCTAATTGCACTGTTTAATACGACGTAAAGTTCATTTTAGAGTAGTCTTTTGTTTCTTTCAATAATTACAAAATGTAATTATTTTGAAATATCTCTCACGCCGTGAATATGCACATTTCCATCGATTTGTATATATCAGTGCATTTGTGACTGTAAGTACTTTAAATGACTTAAAATGACGTTTTTTTAAAACAATAGATTCCTGTGAAAAAGAGCTTCGAATTACACATTTACACTGATGCTTAGTCGCCATTTTCTTAAAAACGGCTTCAAAATTTTCAATGTAAATTTCTATTTAGGACGAGGTTTTACACTTTAATATTTTTGAAGTAATATTTTGGTTGTACTATTAGGAAAACAGAAAGTTGAGAAATTAAAAAAAAAATGTACTTTGGGCGATGGTCGATGTCTGCCAGCCAGAAAATGGAGCAAGATCTTAGACCACTCCAACAAAGTTAGAAAAAATTGGTTCGAGAAAGTCTGTGCCATTCTGTAGCACCTCTACTTACTTTCTCGTATACGTACGTATATACGGAGTAATATACTTAGTATAGAGAAATGTATGTAATGCTGCGCGGAAAAATAGCGGATTTTCGACGGAAAAATATCATTGCCGATTCCTGACAACAAAAAAGTGAAAAAATCCAGTTGCCTAAAATAAAAAAAAATCCCCTAACACGTGGTGTAGCCAGAATCCCTGTTTTGTGGATCCTTGATACCGAAAAAAACAATTGAAAGCTAAACGTCCGTCCGTCTGTGAACACTACTAGCGCCTAAACCATTCGTACTATCTTCTCCAAATTAAAGAATTCCCTGTCGACCTGGATTTAGTTGCAGCTTTGAAATTTTGAAAAATATTCTTTAAAATTTGAGGGTACTTTACATGAAACATGGGGACTTTTCCAACTTTTCTCTATAACGGCTACAAATTTGTTTCTTGTATTTTTTTGCATGAATAGAGTAAAATAGTACATATGGAAGGGTAGTATCGATCCTATTTTCAAAGTTAACCCTGAATTTACGAAAATTTCTAAAGTTTGAATTATTTCCGGCGTCTTCCTGCAACTACAAAATTAAAGATAGAATTTTTCCTTCAAATGAAATTTGTTGCTCATAATCAGTTCTTTTAATAATGTCATGTAGATTTTTTGAACAGTTAGGTAGTTTTCGTGCAATAGTACAGCAATATTTGCAATTTTAAAAAAGTACAAAAACAAGATTTTTTCAAAAACGGCTCAAAATTTTTTCGTTACATTTTTGAACTGGATAGTGCTAAATGCTCCGTATAAGATGACATAAACGCCATGTAGCTCTATTTTTTGTTTTTTCAAAAACTACAAAAATTGTAATTTTTTCATTCGTCTCTCACATCTATAATATTTACATTAACGAACATTTGTTTACATTATGGTATTTATTAATGCGTTTGCTTTAAATAATGTCATAACATTTTTGGAAAACCAACCAGTTTTCTGTGAAAATGAACACAAATTTCCACATTTTTAGAAACGCTCAAATATATTTTTTTCAAAAATGCCTCCAAATTTTTTCATCAAACTTTTCAAGTGGATAGTGCTAATTGCATTGTTTAATATGATGTAAAGTTCAATTTAGTGTATTCTTTTGTTTTTTCATATATTACACAAATGTATATTTTTTAATAACTCTCGCCGTTAATTTGCACATGTCCAAATATTTGTATTCATTTTTGTATTTGTAAGTGAAAGTGCTTTAAATAACTTCAAAGGAAGTTTTCCGAAAACTCAATAGATTCCTATGAAGTAGAACTTCAAATTTCGTATTTAGAGTAACGCATAAACGCCATTTTTGTTAAAAACGGCTTCAAATTTTTCAATGAAAATTGCCATTTAGGACGAGTTTTTACTCTTCGTTAATATTCTTAATGTTTCAGTTCCACTATTATAAAACGAATAGTTTTATAGTGTAAGTTTGTTTAAATATATTTTAAAAAATGTACTTCGGGCGGCAATGAGATGGCTGCTGGCAAGATCGTGAAGCCAGTCCACACCAAGGAAATAAGAAAAATTTGGTACGAGAAAGTCTGTGCCATTCTGTAGCACTAGTTCCATTCTCGTTTTACATACATTTGTGCAATTTTTGAAAAAACAAAAGAATACATCAAAATGAACTTTACGGCACATTAAACAATCCAATTAACACTATCCATTGGAAAAAATTGGAGCCATTTTTGAGAAAATTGCGTTTGAGCGTTTCTGAGAATGCGGAATTTAGGGCTAATTTTTTACAGAAAACTTAAGTTTTCGAGGCACTTTATTTCACATTATTTAAAGTACACGTACTCATAAATCTAATAAAAGGAAGAAATCGCTTCAAGGGTAAATATTTCCGACGTGAGAGACAAGTCAAAAAAATTACATTTTTGTATTTTTTTGAAAAAACAAAATAGAGCAATATGGTGTTTGTCATTGAATGGTGTGCATTTGGTACTATCCCTACAAAAATTCCGTTTATGAGAAAATCTTGTTTTTGTTATTTTTTTAAAATGGCAAATATTGCATGCACAATTGCATGATAACTACTAAATTTTCAAAAAAATCTACAAGACCTTAATGAGAGATATATTTATGGACAACTATTTTCACATGTAGGAAAAATCTCTATCTTCAATTTTATAGTTGTAGGAAGACCCCAGAAAAATTCAAACTTTTGCAATTTTCGAAAATTCAGAGCTAACTGTGGAAATAGGACCTATAAGTGTATTTTACTCTGTTCTTACAAGAAATTTAAAGAAAAATTTGGAACAGTTTTTGAGAAATTTTGAAAATATGCGGAGGCTTCATGTAAAGTGCCACCAATTTTTAAAGAATGTTTTTCAAAATTTTAAAGATTCAACAAGGGCTTTTTAAAAAATTACACACACATATATATTTTTTTCAATATTTCTCATGCTGTTAATATGCTCATTTCTATGGATTTGTATACATTTTTGCATTTATGAGTGGAAGTTCTTGAAATTACTACAAATTAAGGTTTTCGAAAACTCAATTGATTCCTGCAAAAAAAGCTTCAAATTTCGCATTTACAATAACTCTTAACGCCATTTTCTTAAAAACGGCTGCAAATTTTTAAGTGAAAATTGCTATTTAGGTCGAGCATTTACTCTTCTTTAATATTCTATAAGAATATTTCGATTCTCTATTTGGAAACCGAAAAGTTGAGAACATTTCAGAAAAATATACTTTGAGCGGCAATAGATGGCAGCAGGCAAGGAGGAACAAGAGTGTACGGTACCAGTCCACATCAAAGAAATTAGAAACCTTTACTACGAGATGGTGTGTGCCGTTCTGAAGCACCTCTATAATAGTTACTTTCTCGTATATGTACGTACATACGGAGTATGTATAGAGAAAGTTATGTAATGCTGCAGAAAATCGGTTTCGAGATTTCAACGGAAATACGTTTGGGGTCCCCTGATGCCAAAAAAGTGTTGTTTTTTTTTCTTTTCAAAACGTCCGTCCGTCTGTGAATATTACTATCGCCTAAACCATGCGTACAATCTTTTCCAAACAAATTGAAGAAACCCTTGCCCATCTGGCTTTAGTCGAAGCTTTGAGATTTTCGAAAATATTCTCTACAATGAGGGGTTCTTTACAGGAAGTCCCATGGACAGTTTACCCAATAACGGCTCAAAATTTTTTCTTTAAATTTCTTGTGAAATTTGAATAAAATACTTATAAAGGTGGCATATGTCCGATTTTCACGGTAAACTCTGTGTCCTCTTCGAATCTTGAAATTCCATCTGTGAAAACGGAATTATAATTTTCGTTCTTCACGCTTGGTAATGTCCAACACAAGGGTGCATCAAGTGGTACAAAGAGCGGTCCTCAAAGCCTCGTGAGTGAACGCCCGACGGCTTCAACATAAAAAATCAAAAATCTTAACTAGTGCCATATTAATTTTCCATGTAGATTTTTAACACTACCCGGTCCTGGAGACTTCACTTCCACAGAATGACTAAACACAACAGTGCCTTCATAATATAAAGTTTACATACTGAAGGGCGGTTGTAATGTTATCTTAAAATTTAAAATGCAAGACCAATAATTTTTAATAATCTGCTGGTAAACAAAAGTTAAGGAAGTGTTTTTTGTTGCATTGCCTTCCTTAAAGTGACTATTAGATTTAGTCTATGTGTGAAAGGTTGTAAGAATCCAGTTTTGCATTTCTCCAGCTTGATTGAAATCAACGCCAGGAGAAAACAAGATAATGACATAAAGGGCAGAAAAAGACAAACATTAGGCAAAATACCAAAAATAAGCATAAGCCAAAAAGGGACAAAAATTAAAACTACTCCAAAGTACAGTTAAGTGATTTCTATCATTAAAAGTAATAAAATACTAAAAATAAAAAAGGTATTTTGCCAAACTTCCAGTCCATAAATATCCCCGCCCTGCCAAATTCTTCTAATCTGGTCAGCCTGTGTATATATTCACTTTCAAAACAATGATTTCTTTCAAAGTGTTGAATATTTGCACAGACCCAACTCTTTCACTTAACTATGAACTTCCCACATGATCTTACAACTGCAGTAATTACCTATTACTGCTGAAGAGCGGTTGTAATGTTATCTTAAAATTTAAAATGCAAGACCGATAATTTTTAAGAATCTGCTGGTAAACAAAAGTTAAGGAAGTGTCTTTTGTTGCAATGCCTTCCTTAAAGTGACTATTAGATTTAGTATGTGTGTAAGGTGTAAGAATGTATTTGTTTGTCGTTTCTTTTTTTTTTGTCTTTGCACAAACCTCAATAGCTTCAATTTAATAGTAATTAATCAATGATTGCACATTACTTTGTACAAAATTTTAATTATATTATTCCTTTTATGCAGATTCCAATATACATGAAAGTAATTCTTAATTGATGTATATACATCATGACATGCTAATGATAAAATATTAAATGCAAGTAAAGTCTGTTAATTTGAAATATCCGACAACTCCCTACTGACAATCATTTGAGAATGTTAAAATTGCAAAAAAATATTAGAAAAACATTCTATGACAGTAAATAGAATCGCATATACACCTACTTAGCCACTTGGAAAATTGTCAAAACTAGCACCATTATACAGGAATTCAATGTTGGAAGAAAGCAATATACCAGAGGAATTTCCATTATGTAAGCTTTTGTAGTGGTTGCCAGAAGCACCTCGCTTGTGAGGATGTTAATGTTTCATTATTTAATGGAACCTTAAAAAAATTAAGCATTAAACAAATTTAATTCTTCTGTAAGATTAGATGGAGATTTTTATTGATATACAATTATAAAGAAAAAATAAAAAGCTGATTATTTTATCGTTGGTACAGGCTTAATCAAATCTGAAAATAATTACGAACTTACTAACATACTAATATTCCTGGAAATCTATGCCAAGTTAATTTATTCTTTTCATTCACAATCCACACATAAAACAATCCTTATCCTCACATGTAAGCTATCTCTTCCCAACAAATTAATAATATAATAGCGAGTACCTCAAAAACAAAATGTGTATCATTTAAAAATTATAAAATACTAAATAATACATTATTATTACACTTAAATGCATTTTATAACAATGTTTTATTCTCTCATTTGGTGTTGTCAAAGCTTGCTCTATTCGAAATAACTTTTGTGAAGTCATGAACTTTCACAAGAACACACCGAGTTGGAGTGAGCTCCTTATTAGTCAAATTCGGTGCATCTGGAAGGCACTTTACCAAAATATTACAGAACCAAAAACCAATCTACATTGAGTATTGACACTGTCAAAATGGTTTAACCATGCCCAGCAGATATATTTTTTCTTGTTGTATGTGTAGTAACACACAATTTAATCATTGTTCACTATTGCAATTCACAGTTAAAACAGTTCACATGCATTATATAATTGATCAGCACACAAAAAATTTGCTTATATCAAAGACAATGACACTCAAGAATTTTTATTAAAATGCATAATTTTCTTAACTGGATTCAGAACAACAGGGATTATAAAGAAACAACATATATTAAGTTCAATGTTTCTTTATTGTAGTGTGAAAATCACTTTCAAATCAAGAAAATACCACACCAGGATATTTCTTGAAGCAGCTTTATAAAAAAGGCAAAGAGAAACCATGTACCTGCAGCTTGCTCTCACCACTCCGACCTTGGGCGGTGGAAAACAAAACAAGGCCAGGGAACAACACCTGAAGTCTGCTCCTGCCTCACAACTGAAATGAGTACGCTATCATACAGAGGAATTACAAAAGGAAACTTTTAAAAATTCTAACACTGTCAATTGAAATGACTCCTGATATAAAATAGCCCCTAACCAATAAGTCAACAGAATTATACACAACAAGACCCTATAGTATGGACAGACTCCAGCTCCTTTGATACAACATATTTCACTTTATGAATTACTTTAGGATACTTAAAAAACAATTTGCCACCAAGCAAATGACAAAACAAGAGATTTTCTACAATATCACATCTGTAAAATATACTGACATGAGCCTCAGATTCTCTGGCTTGCCGCACTTACACTAAAGCAGGCATGATCAACTGTACACATTGCAAATTAAACATAAAATAGGAAATAAATAAATAGGAAATCGGAAAGGATCCCGTGATCTGCATTTTTAATTTACAAGTAAGCAACCAATTGACAAGTGCATACAGCTTACACTCATTCACAACAATTGCATCTCTTCCGGAGACGAGATGCAGCGACATGATTACCCTCAGCTGCGGACCACATGGCCGAGCAGGTTAGGCTGCGCCTGGCCAGCACAGAAGCAGTGCCCGTTTTGGCTTGTGTCATGAGAAGCAAGTAGAGACATAACTGAAGGACAGTTGCCCGGAGAGGTCCGCAGGCCCGCTCCCTTCAGAAACACTCCTCCCGTTGGTATGGCTGCCTTCCACAGTCCTGCCCTTTGCCCAGTATGGCTACATGCGATTTCACTACAGGAGTCTGTGGGATTATCTGTACCAAAGCAAACAAGGTATCTTACACAGTCTGGACCTGCTGGAATTCAGGAAACATTGGGAAACGTAGCTCTGGTTGACTTGGGCACAGTCTATGTGAACAGAGGCTGTGGGAAGAGGACATGTGAGAGGCAGCCAATAGAACACTTGGGCACATGGCCCCTGCACCCCAGCAGTGCATACAGAAAGCACCTGTCAATGTTATTATTTCCCATAATTTCATTTTTAACATTGTCTCCTTCACTTCCTTGATAAGTTCATTATATATATATTTATGAATATATAACATAGTGGCTTAAGTTGTGTTGTAGCAGAAAGGAGCAGCACGGCACCAAGACAGGTCTCAGCCCATCTTCTGGTACCTGCCCCTCCATCCCCACTCCCTCGCTCACTCTTTTAAAAATCAGCCAAATAAAATCCAAGACTTGCAAAATTTACTCGATAACTTTGAGGACTTTTCCTATAGCGATTGTTTTACCTGGAAAGAAAGTAAAACAATTACAAATGTAGCAAGAAAAATAATTATTGTTAAGTAAACCAATATGTCAAATTCGTACCCTCGTCGCGCAACGTGAAGCGACCCATTTGTGGAAACAGCTTAAACTGCTCCATGCAGATTACTCCAGCACACTCTACCCTCATTATGGCTACTTGATCTTGTTTCACAAAACGTGGTCGTGTCTTAGATTTTTCACCCGTTTTCTTATCTACCAAGCAGATAAGAGCCTGAAAAACAAAACGTTCAATGATTTTAATGTGGTAAGTTTTGGAAAGCCATTGTGTCTTTTCAAAATAATGTAGTAAATGAAAAAACAAATTGATCAATTTATCCTCAAACATCCAACCAAAAACCTATGTTATACAACTTCTAATGTATTAGAACAAGATAAGATGACAAATTCTACAACTTCAGAAGATATGGTCTGATGAAAATTTATTTAACTCAATCTTTCTGTAAAAATGGACATTATTACTGAAGTACTTTTTCAAACAAAGAAAAAAATATTTATATCCAATATTCCATGCAAACAAAACTAAGATATTGTAGGTGTATTTGATTGTATTATAGGTGATATGATGATTTTTTAAAATCAAAAACACCATTCATGAATTATTTAAATTATTTATATGTACCGTGACCACAGACTGAACTAAATATAAAATGTATGTCTTTTCATAACGCACCTTTACTGTAACCTCTTCTGCAGCACAATGGATATGCATTACAGCAGAATAGCCAGCACAAATGATACTCTTATGTTCAAGAATGACAACTTGTGCATCAAATATACGGCCTGTCTTGATGGGGTTGGCATTGTCACATAATACGAAGCCCGGTGATACATCATCTTCTTCAATGCCTTTCAGTTTAATTTTCACATTTTCTCCTGGTCCTACTGCTGTAACTTCTTCATCATCTGACAGCATCTGGTCCACTAACACTACTGTCTGTAAATATAAAAGGACATAGTCATTTCTTTATCAAAATTCACAAATAAAAATTGTAGCTTATTCTACCACAAAGTTACAAATGTCTAGCTATAATTCAGTTGCTTAAATTAAATTTTTGCCAACTTGGAGCACCTACAACTGAGAGATAGACATCATTTAGCATGTTCTTACACCATGAATATTCAATAAACAAAGGCTCAAACTACCTACCAAGACAGCATTTATGCATTCACAAAAATACAGGAGCTGTTTAATCAAAAGGAAAATTGGATATAACATAATACATCAACTAGTGACGGGATTTGGGAGGAAATTTAAATAATTCTGTTTATTTTTCCACACGTTAAGTATGAAAGTTCAATTGCTTCAAAGTCAGACTTTGAAACAGGTCTTTTTAATTCAAAACATTTGGTTTAAACTTAAGAATTCCAAGGATTATGAATCTTCAATAATCACAAGGACTGCACACAAGTATGGATAATGTAAAGAAGAATCTCTCAAAAATTGCTCTAAATTTTTTCTTTACATTTTTAACTCAAATAGAGCAAAGTATATTTAATGATAGGTTTGATTTTCAATAAACCTGCAAAATTTTGAAAACAAACAAATGTTGAATTTTTTTTTAAAAAAACTAGTGGTGCTGTAGAATGGCACAGATTTTCTCACAGGAAAGTTTTCTAATTTCCTTGGTGTGGACTGGCTTTCTGATCTTGCCCCATTTTCACAATTTTTCGGTTTCTCAATAACAGAACCGAAACATTACTTTAAAAATATTAAAGAAGACTGAAACTTTGACATATATAGAAATTTTCATTGAAAAATTGGGAACCGTTTTCAAGAAAATGGCGATTAAGCATTACTGTAAATGCAAAATCTTAATCATCTCTTTTCACAGAATATTTTTGAATTTTCAAAAACCTTCATTCGAAGTTATTTGAAGCACTATACCTCACAAATGTAACAATATATACAAATTGATGGAAATGTGCATATCCAGGGTGCGAGAGATATTTCATATAAATTACATTTGTGTAATTTTTCAAAACACAAAAAATACACCAAACTGAAGTCCCAGGCTTCCGTGGCCAAAGTCATGTAAATGATCTTGGCTGTCAGGGTGACACCGCTTGGCTGTCCACGTGACAAGCCTGTGTTGCCTTCTGCATCGTAGGAGGAGCTGGTAGAGCTTGCGGCTTTGTTTGTCACTTAACTTGCTGAAGTGTTTGGTAGATTTATAAATTTCCTCCCCGTAGAGGTGTGTTAAGTGATGTCGTAGGCTTTTGCGACCACAGACAAGTAAATGTTTTGGCTGTCCGGGTGACGCCGCATCGAAGGCTCTGTTGGCAACCCAGCCTACGATGAAATGTCACCCGGACAGCCAAGATCATTCACACCAAAATGAATTTTATACCATATTAAATAGTGCAATTAGTACTA
This sequence comes from Teleogryllus oceanicus, assembly GCA_964035755.1. NCBI lineage: Eukaryota > Metazoa > Arthropoda > Insecta > Orthoptera > Gryllidae > Teleogryllus > Teleogryllus oceanicus. Next base: position 108,879,206 of record CAXIVR010000003.1, read on the forward strand.
TCCACATGAACAACTTGGAGAAAATTTGGACCCACTTTTGAGAACATGGCGTTAAAGCATTTCTGAAAATGCGGCAATTTGAACTCATTTTAACAAAAATCTGTTGTTTTCAGGAAACTTAATAAGACATTTAAAGCACACGTTCTTGTAAATGCAATTATGTGAACAAATTGCCACTAATGTAAATATTAACAATGTAAGAAACAAGTAAAAAAATTAAATTTTTGAAAAAACAAAAAGACAAGACCATTATGCCATTTATGTCATTTTATAGGGTACATTTAGCACAACAGAGGGACAAACTCTGTGGTGGCCAACTGGTTGCGAATTAGGAAGGGGGCATGTATGACCAAACTATCACATATATTTTATCTCTTCAAAATATTTCTTGAAAGAAGAAAAACTACAGCATGTAGAGTACCACCGATTTGCATGTAACACAATTTTAATCCTGTCTAAGACAACTTTTACGTTAATAACGGAAGATACAATTGGGCTCATGCGAAAATAGATTTTATTAAAAATATTGCCAGCAAACAAAACAGTAATTTATGAAATCAAATGGAAGGGTCGGTATTCTTAGCTTAGTTAATAGGCACAAACTGCTGAACAAAATCCTTATACTTTTTCAGTAACAGCGATCCCAAAACATGTATTTCCGTTGATATCTTGAAATCAATTTTCCGCAGCGTTACAAAACTTTATACAATAAATATTACTCCATACATATGTATGTATACGAAAAAGTAAAAATTGATCTCTCTATATTAGATCATCAAATAATTGAATTTTGTTTTCTTCAAAACATTAATAATTTTGTGGAATCTTCTGATTTAAATCTTAACAATTTTCCTATCATACACGATTAAGATTTACTCAAATTGCATGCATCAGCTACAGCTGGACTCTCAATAGTCCATGATGCTACCTATTCCAAAAGATATAAAAGGTCTCTACCAGTCTATGCCACACTTTTCAATCAAATATTTAAAATAAAAAATTTTACTTTCTGCAACATTTCTCGAGGTTGTTTATCTGGGGAGGGCGCTGCCCTAGAGCCCTTAACGAGCAGCACCACTGTTCAAACTTCAGCAAGAAAAGCTAGCTTTACTCCAAAATCTCAGAGTTATTGAAAAGATGATTTAAAAGGTCTCTACCAGTCTATGCCACACTTTTCAATCAAATATTTAAAATAAATGTAAATTAATATTCACAATACATTCTATGATTGAAAAATATTTCTATAACTGATAATTGGAATAAGAGACATTGGGCACTAACGAAAGAACTGTGACATTCACTCTAATTGTTCATGGATATACTCACCCTATTGGGCATCAACAGGAGCGACTGCCCTTTACGTGCTTCTCCAGCTTCTACTTTGCCCATTACCACCATCCCCATGTCCTTATACTTATCCACAACAGGCATAACAAATGGTCCTCCAAGCTTACGATTCAGCGAGGGCAATTTGTCAATGAATGGGATGAACGCATCACCTCTGCACATAACAGAAATAACAGTAATGTAATACACTGATGACATCCTAGCAAATATTCCTGTGTATTATTAATTATCAAATTGGGAGGTATTGCAAACATTCACTTAAATTATTTAGAATGAAGCATCAAGTAATTTAAAATTAGAATATAATTTACTACAATGATTGAAATGCACCACCATGTACTTGTCCCTCACTAATTATAACGTGAGAAACCGTATAGTTCACAATCTGATTTAAAATATAAGTGTACTAAATTTTTTTTTTCCAAAAAGCTAAAATCCGGCAAATTATTTGCAAAAGAAAATGTCAATGTTCTTTCTAAGCAGACAAATCAAAACTGGAATTCACAAAGACATCAGTTTCTAGTGATACGTTTCACAGAATGCTTGATTTTCATTCCGAAATTAAAAAAACAATTAAATTTTCAAAAATTTAATTAAAAAATTCTTGCATTTAAATTATAAATCTCTAAAAGAATGTCAATTTACAATTTTACAAATTACAATTTTTATGGTATTGCTGAACAAGTAAAACAAAAATTCCTTAACAACAGAAAAATATAAATATTTGTTTAATTCATTTTCAAGATTGTATCAAATTTTACACTGCAAAAACAACAAAATTAATTGAGAAGATTCAAGTATACATACAATGCTTCAAACACAAGTACAATGGGACCTACAGCTGTCATAACCATAGCACACTTTTAGACAAAAACTGAACCTAAACCTATATTTCAAAATAAAAGGAAAAAATATCAATATAAAAAACATCAAATTAATAATTTTTAAATAATTTTATGTGATAATTTGTTGAAAGAAGAAATATTTTATTTCTTCCATGAAGCATTTCCAAATATTTTATTTACTTTGTGGAAAATGTGGAGGTTGGTTAATCAATATTTTGCATTTTTTAATTTCTTTTTTAAAATCCATCTTCATATCTAGGTTTAGAAACAGACAACATACAAAATGAACTCTAAAGATTAATCTGAACCTTGTTTCTCATTCCAATTTGCACAGAAATAGAAAGAAAATGTCCAGCATTCTGCCTATTGAGAGGTGTCTATGGTTTCGTTAGATATTCAGGAAGCCAAGAAAAATACAAAAACATCTATTATTATCTTCACTCTGCACAGAATTTGAAAGTGACATGGTGTGTGCTCTAAACATCTTATACCTTCCTTGAGGAAATGATGAACACCAGTTTTTGTTAATAAAAACGGGAACTATTCCAACACATGAGATTACTGTTCTTACTCTCAGAAAGCATATCTGTTTTTTATTGCCTCTGTTAAAATTGATAAATCAAATCATGAGTAAGAACCAATTAATTACTTACAAATTTTAAAATGGAGTGAGAATTTTGAAAGTGAACTTGACAAAATAAAATACTGCTTACTGTAATCACTGTTAATGTTATCATTCTTATGACGTCCAAAATGATCGAAACATTAAGAAAATGATGTTTGTTGTGATCAGAATTAATTTAATATTATCATTATTTTGAATCTCTTTTGAAATATAGTTTAGAACACTCAGGTGGATAGAAACCAAATTAAAAACATCACTACATCTGCTGTTCAGACAGAAGATGACAACATGTACAAATATCTCAACCTTCATCAATGGGCATGCAAGCTTTAGAAATATTACAACATGATGTGCAGCACAGGTTATTTGATTTCCAGACACATTAATAGTACAAGATTGTTAACAGAATCCTCAGAGAAAACCAGACACAGATGCAAAACCACAATCAAAGACCTTTTCACTTGATAATCTACCAATTACAATTTTTCATCTATTTTTACCAATCGGTTAATGTTATATTATCTGTGACCTGGAATTATAACAATAAGTGGCATCCACTGTATTTAAAATGTGTATTTCATTCTACTGTACAGCATATGAAATATGTAGGCACATTTTTTTTATATTTCTTGAATTTTGATTTTTCTATAGCCCCCCACATTATTGCTACTCTCACTTTCATCTCTTGATCTTTTTTCCCTTAAATCCTTCAGACATCCACCTGGAAGAGGGATCATACTATATGCCGACCTCTCATTTGCGTACTAATTGTTTGCAAATACTTGCTTCTTACAACATCTAACCCACTGAGGGGTAATAATTACAAATGATATTAATACGTTCAAAAGCCCAATAAATATCAGAAGGAAAATATAAGCTAACTTAGTTATTCTCCAGGCCTATAATAAACTGTTTAAAATAATAGTAAACAATGCAAATTGTAATCACTTCAATTTCCTTCTTTAAATGAATTATAAAAAGAATATTACAGAATTCTTTAGAATGTTTCTATTTGCTTCAAGATCCCCTATTAATTTTCACTGAAATCAAAACAAATTTTGATTAATTACTCTCAGCCTACACACTCACCTGTACCATGGACAAATATTTTCATCCAAAGGATCCTTGAGACCCAGCCCTGTGAGGCCAGAACAGGGCATGAACGTTAAATCCTTCTGTGGATTGAATCCTAATTTTCGTAAATATGGCAATATCTTATCTTTGCATTCATTGTAACGAGCTTCTGACCATTCAACAGTAGGATCATCCATTTTATTTACTAACACTACCAAATGCTTAACTCCAGCTGTTTTAGCCAACATTGCATGTTCTCGCGTCTGACCACCACGATCAAAGCCTGTTTCAAATTCTCCTTTGCGCGCAGAGATTACCTGTGACAGAAAGACACTTCACTAACTCAAAGAAATATCTTCTAGGTTACTGAGTAATACTTTGAAGAAAAATTGCATCTTAATATTAACATCAGTATGTGGCCTTTAGATTAAAATTTGCCAACCCATTGCCTAGGGTTCACAACACCTACCAAAACAGCTAGATCAGCCTGAGCAGCTCCACCAATCATATTAGGAACAAAGCTCTTATGTCCAGGTGCATCCAGGATGGTGAAATGCTTTCTTTCCGTTTCAAAATAGGCTCTACCTACTTCTACAGTCTTTCCTTTCTCACGTTCTGGAAGACAACAGTTATATAGAGAAGCACAAATTTACCCAAAGAAGATCTGCTAATATCATGGCAAATTCACTTCAATTATGAATACATGCATTGGAACTGAGGTTCAGAAAAAAAATATTTTCAACTAAATCTAAAATTTTGTATAACAAATATTGAGATGAATAACTAATACCTTCTTGATTAGTATCCAAAGCCCATGAAAGATACCAAGTCTCCCGACTCTTTTCCTTGGCCTCGCGTTCGTATTTTTCCAGTGTGCGCTTGTCTACCATGCCGGTTAAGTTCATAATTTGCCCTCCAATAGTCGACTTGCCAGCATCTACCAAAGTGTATCATATTTTACACATAATAAACAGCAATAATCTTCAGTTATTTGTTGATAAAAATTCAAAATTATAATATTACCACATAACAGTGAAAACAGTGTAACAGTTTAATGACAAACATTTGAAAGGAGAAATTACATGTTAATAATAGAACTAAACTTTGTTGATCTTTATGAAGAGACAAAAGTTACATAAGCAGTCTATTAAACTTGCAATGGAATTTGCGTTTCCTGGATTATGAACGATTTCCAAATCACCTTCTTCACATACTTGGAATTCAGCACAACTCTAAACAACAACAAATTTTACCTTTTTTGGCAAACTAGCATGTGAACATAAGTAAAAATTTCATTTAATTTGCTACTTGAAAATGATGTCAATATAATAATTCCATATAAATAATAGGAATGAATTCTGGCAATGAAGAATTGAAAAAACAAATTTAATAATAATCGTCTTGGAAAATTTATTTTTATCATAAAAGAAAAGGCAGACTTTTCATCATCATCAACCTATTACAAGCATTTTCATGCTCTGAGAATGTAATCAGTTGACAATTATAAAACTTCTGTATTTTATATAATGACCAAACAATTAAATTAACAGAGAGAATGAAACAGATTTATTCTTTCAATCCTTTATTCATGTCTTCTAATCCTCATCAAGGATGGTTACTATTATTCTAAAATGTTCCACAAGAACTAGACATAATAATGCAACTAAAAATGGGTGTAAGTAGAGAATCTGGTACACTCTTAGAAAATAGTGATTAGGGGTGAAGGGGTTGGAGAAGGGAGAGGTGGAGGAAGAGGTATTGATGAGGAAAGTGAGGTGGGAGAGAGTGCATGTCACCTAATATTCTTGCAGTAAAAATACATAAAACAATGCACAGGAATTAATAAAATTTGTACAGCCTGTGCTCTGGGTTTGAAATACCTCCAATGAACTAGCTTGCAGTTCCGAGCCACACTAATGGAACAACCACAAAAATTTATATTTCACCCCCTTAGCATATGCAATTTCCCTAGCATTTTTAAGCCAAATTACATTTGCAGCTAAACTGACACTTTGCTAAGCATTTCCAAGTTGAGAGTAAGGCTTGGAGCTTCAGCCCTCACAATTAACCTAAAATGTCCTCGAGTCTTGCAATCCATCTTATGCCATTATATTTTTAGGGAAAATCCCCTAATGAATACATTGAACAGTAAATACTAATGTCTTTCATTAGGTCTGGAAGGAAAACTCTAAGTCACTTAAAAAACCAATTACATTCATCTACTTTTCAGTGCATTTCACTAAATAAATAGTCATTTAAAATTTTCTTAATGCATTACAATGAACAACACTCAACTCAGCATATACAATACTACCTCTCAAAATCTAATTTCCCTTCTTTCCCTCCAACAAAGATTTTCTGTTTACCGGAGCAGTGTCAACTGCCAGTTTAAATGGCTTCTCAAATTGTACCGCATTCTCTACTTCAACCTAAACATGTTTAGTGCACATTTTATGTAAAGACTGAAACAAACCGTATAACAAAATCAATCAACATTAATTCATGCAAACATTAAAGGTTGTATCCTCTACATTGACTAATAGGTAAATGAACATGGACAAATATTCAACAATGTTTTGGTTCAAAGTTATTAAGAAAACAAGCTCTACCTTATATTTTCACAAAATGTAACATTTCTTTTACCAATGAACTTTCTCAAAACATACCAAACTTTATTTCAGTTTGTTTAAAGAAAAATCTCAATTTAGTAAATCCTCTTGTCTGGACAATAACCCCAATGGTTTTAGTAGATTCTTTAGGAGATTCTAGTTCTCCTTGAACTAACTTACAAGCTTAAAAATTGAAAGAAGTAACAATGATGAGTTAAAGTTTTTATAAACAGTATTATCAGAATAAAACGAAGAGGTCCAATAATTTTATTATAGAATGCAATTCAGTAGAACTGTCATCTGATTAATGCATCTTCTAACTTAGAAGTACATACATTTCTTCATCTTTATAAAATATTTCGGTACTATTTAAATATTGACGTTAAAGCAAGACACATTTGATGAAGAGAATACTTTCAAGTAAATATATGAAAACTGCCTATGAAAGAAGTTTAATTAAGCGTGTTTAACTTCCTTCACTTATTTTATTTTTAGCGCTCGTACAGAAATTGAACTGCATTCTAACCCAATAAGCAAGTCAAACACCCCATTTTGATTTAAAAAAAAAAAAAAAGAAAAAAACTCTGTACAACTCCAGTGAATGTGTGAAAATAAGTAATGTGTTCCAAAGTACTTACCCACGTGACCAATGAAAACTACATTTACATGTTCTTTCTTGCTTTTGGTTTCTTCACTGGACTTGCTTACAGGCCTTTTCTTCGGTTTGCTGAGAGCTTCACCCAACCCTTCTTCATCCTCTTCCTCATCTTCATCCTCCTCACCTCCCGCAGGCTCATTATCAGGAGTAAGCAAGGGATCATCCCCATCTCCGTCGGCTTCCGCTGCCTCCTCCCAACTGTCTGCAGGAGGGGGCGGAGCTCCCTCCCCAGGCGGCTCCTCAGCCTCTAATTCTCGCACATCTATTTGCATCAGAAAAGTATTACTTACAAATGAACAAAAATCACTTTCCAAATATATTACGGCCAAAAAAGGATACAGAGAAAATATTAATTCTATAAATGCATAGAAAATTATATTTTTAATTTTAAAAAGTGGCTCACAGAACAAAAATCATCAATAAATGTTATGAAATCAAAAACATTCTTCAGTTGATATGACATCTTTAGGACTAATTGCTAACCAAATAAAAAGAAAAACAGGGAAAAACAAGGGATGGAATTTGTAGTATTATAAAAATACTTTATTTCAATAATTTTTGAAAGATAAAAAATACAACTAACCCTTTATACATTTTTAATCAATATAGCAGAACAACTTTCTATCTAAACAACTCAACATGGGTCATAACACTACTACAGATACAATAAAGTTAAATGACCTTCCTGTGAAACATTAGTTAAACAAATCTTACTAAAACAATCATATCAAAAAACATCAATAAATCAAAATATTTGGGAAAATCACAGCAAGAAGTCTCTTGGCCGTCATTTATATGATGTAAAAAAAATTAAATCAGAGTTTTTAACCTCCTGGATTCCACCCAGCATGTCATGTAAATTTCTCAATTGAACAGTTGCCACCTTGTACTGCTTGTTTCTCACACAGAAGTGTTAAGTAATTTTCATACAAACATCATCACCTACCCCTCATAGTTATTCTATTACATTAGGAGCAATAAATTTGGGAACAAAACAGCTGTCAATGAATAGAGTAACCAATTGCTAATATAACCTACATTAAGCAACTATTTTTAAACCCAAGTAACTTTTGCAAGCTGGTCTCAAATACTTTCAAGAAAATAAACTTAAAAACGTGTCTCACCATTTTTAAGAGGAACCTGACCGTCTGTGGACTCGGGGGACTCCTTTTGCGGGAGATGTTCAGTCTGTCGGGGTAAGAATGAAGGCACAAATTCGGCTGCGTTCACGTTCAACGTGGAAATTTTTGACGACAGATCGGAGGTCTCGGTCGAATCACCAGCACCACAATCTGCTTGCTGTTCCCAGGAATCGGGAGCTCCGTTATTCGCCATCCTATAACTTAATTAATATTGTCCAAAAGTAGGTAACACGAAAAATAACTACTCAATTTCTTTCTCTCAAATATCCGCGTGTGTTCGTCTCCTACACCGGAAGATAATGGTAGAACAGACACGGCCTTTCTGTCTCGCAACCACTCCCAAATGGGTAATGAAACTCTTAATATTTTAAGTATACAGCAGAAAAATCAGAAAATATTTTATTTAACAATATCGTAAATTCTCAGAACATCCTGTTAATCGTTTGAAATATGATATATGTATCACACTTGTTCATTTCCTACACACTAAATATCATTTCGAGGCACATCACCACGCGATATTCGAGAAGATAAATAAATTCAATCATTTTATCGTTGTTTCTCGCGATAAATGAACATGTTTTGTTTCCAATTAGATATACGATGATGGTATTTTGGCATCAGCTGGACTTACGTAGTTTAAACAAATGACCTTTGAGAACTACCGCAATGCAAGAGTATGGCGGAAATTACAACATGGTTCCTTTAACTTGCGGTTGATATAACCTCAAATTCGATGCGATTTTCCGAATTTTCTTTACTTACCAACATCGACATATGAAATGATGCGCCGTCACTTAACAACTTTTTAATGTTACTGAAGCAAATTCCGTGAAATCTGAAGTTACTCTTAAAATACTCGTATTTCTTTAAAATTTCTTACGAATCATGTCATTCGGGTGCGTGAATAGATTGTCTAGGCGCTGCTTTGTGATTACACCTGTTCGACACTATTATAAAAATGTGCTGCAGCTCCACGAAAGAGGACTGTACCAAGACCTCTTTCCTTCAAATGCAAGGTATCATGATTATTGGAGAGTAATTGTCATAGAGTCAATGCCTACTGCTTACTAGTGGTCAATTAGTTGTTGATTGTGATGTTTTGTTTTACTTTCGTAATGCAGCAATGAAATAGCAGACCTCCTCAAGTCACCACAGTGTGTTTATGCAGGATTTGATCCAACTGCTGACAGCCTGCATATTGGAAATTTGCTAATTTTGATGGGACTCCTTCATTGGCAAAGGGCAGGCCATCATGTAATTGCTTTGGTAGGTTGTGTCCAAATGTATCATGCAAAAAGTCAAACTTCATAATAAAATTTTTTGTTTTCATTAATGTATTTATATTTTGAGTCAAATGTTGGTACAACTTTAAGCCATCACATCTATTACCAAAGTACTTTCATCTAACTCCGTAATGATTCAAAAAACTGTAGTTCTGGCAACAAATTGAATGTAGATTTTGTGTCAGTTTTTTAATATATATCTATAAATATACATTTAATAGAAACTTTTTTTTTTTAATCTAGATATAAGAAATATAAATATTCCATAAAAATAATTCTCAAACTTCAACACTGGGCTATATTAAACTCTTCTTCCATTAGCAGGCAAAGTGAAAATGAATATCATATATCCCATACATTCATTATCAACCAATAACAATAGTAACTAAATTATGTTAGTTTTACTCTTCAAACTTAAGTAATAATGTTAATGATGTTTTATCCCAAATTTCCTAGTGTTGTAGGCAAAAGAATTGTCTTTGAAATGTAAGATTTTCAAATGGTGAAATTTGTTATAATTTCCAAATACTGCATTAGATTGTAATGAACTGTTACAATTTACAAGAAAAGTTATATGAAGAGAAAATACTGTGTTCAATTGTTATCAGATGAAATATTTTATTTCAAACTGGTGTATGTAAGAGGCTTGGTACGGTTCAAATCTGTGAAAAATGCTGTGAAGGAAATGTTGCAAACCTAAAATTCACTTAATTAAATTAGGAATAGAGCAGATAAAAGGATTTAATGTCAAACATTCTCTCCAAACATATCCAATTGAAGAAAGAAATGTTGATCAGTGACCCTCTACCTTCACAATTCAGAACCAATAATGGAATTTGGACCTGAGATATTCTTTGTGTATTATTATGTTAAAGACATTATTGGCAGTTGATATCATGATTATTCCTACTTCAGAAGGAAAACTAGAACTTTTTGTTGCCATTGTCTTCAGAAGCAACACATTTTCATGTCACTAAATATTGCTCTGTCTCCATGATAATAGCAAAAAGTGTTTCTGATATAATAGGAATAATAGAACATTAATTATTTGTTTTAGAATTTTAGTTGTCCAAGAAACTTCTGTTTGTTTGACCATGTAAAGCAAAAATACAGTGGTGGCACCTTTAAATCCTCTAGTGAAAAATGTTTCACACTATTATATTGAATGTAGTATACTGTAGTTATTTGGAAGGTATCTAGACTGCAGAATACATTAATACAGTAAAATAAACTTGAAATTCTCCATTGAGTTGTGACTAGAGCAAAGGAAACCAGCAGTAGTTCAGGAAATTTTTTATTGTGCTAGCTTGCAATAGTGAAATTGAAGCAAAACAGTCTATTTTCTTCATTAGATAGTTGTAATATTTAAATCATAACTAATTGAATAATGAATTGTAAAAAAAAGTAATCTTAACATTTTCATTTAACAATGATTCTGAAATTGTCAATTTAGAGTTACAAAAAAGATGATCCTCTTTCAGACAATGCTTATGCATCTTTTGGGTGGTTAGAAGTATGAAAGTCAAAGGGTCATTGCACATTAATATTCAGTTGCCTACCTGGAAAATATGTGCAATGTAAGAGGGGTCAGGAGGCCCAAAAAGTATCCAAGAGGGGGCCTCTCTCCCTTCCTTTTTTTTAAAAAAAATTTTACTCAACTTATTCAAAACAATTAAAAGATCACATGAAATAAGTATACCAAAACACACATTCCTATTTCTCGCATACTACTTGTGTAATATAGAGAAAGTATTGTAATGCTGCGGAAAAAAAACTGTGATTTTTCGAGAGAAAAACTAGGATTGTAGGTTATGGATTTCGAAAAAGTGGATATACATCTTATTCCTAAATGTAGTAAATTACTTCCTCTAGCACATTGGGTTTTCAGAATCCACATTTTGTAGGGTCTTGATACCGATAAATTCGCCCGTCCGTGAGTTAGAACATTCAAGACGATTCAACAAACAACCGTTCAAGACGATTTTCTCCAAAACTGATCATCGATCTGGCCAAACTCGAAGGCCTGCTAATTTGAAATGAAAATTCGATCTTGAGGGGTACTACATGAAGTCAGCCCATTTTTTAAATTTTCTCCAAAGTGGCTCTAATTTTTTTTTAAATTCCCTAGAGCAAAGGCGCTTAAATATGATGCAGGTCGCATTTTCTCTCCAAATTTTTGAAGTTGAACTCTCCGAATTTTTTAATATCGCAAAAGTTCGATATTTTCGGAGCCTTCGTACAAGTACATAATTGAATATATACATTTTCTCTTAAAAATAAACCTTAAAAACAGCTCTGTAAATAATGTTATGTTCAAGTTTTCGAAATTATAAGTAGTTTTCGTAATACTTTTCGTGAAATAAAGCAATTAAAAAAAGGCTCCAAATTTTATTTTCTCGTATACGTCAGTGGCGGCTCGCTGCACGGTTGTATAGCCCCTAGAAAATGAAAAGGATCTCGATCTCAGAAAATGAAAATGCAATGATATCTTAGGAATTTACATTTACCTTTTAAAACATTAAATATTCAAGATTTTGCAGCAATATCGATGTATAAGAAATCATTTTGAAACCAAAGAGCGTCCAATTGGCGCTCTCTCCGGTGTTTTTTGCCTTGCCAGGAATTGCACCACGCTTTTGGCTCGTTGCTGCATTAATGGGGTTTACTGCGTTACTCTTTGGCCCTTCGATTTAACACTGGGAACATAGGCCTTTTGGTGGCGCAACCAGTCTAGTGGCGCTGTGCGGCGACGGAGGGAATACCCATATTCTGCCTTCGCCAGACTCACTGCATCGTGGTTTTATGATTTTCGCCGTTATTGAAAGTACACGTGTAAAGTTTGCGTAAAGGTGGCCATTCTGGATGGAAGTCCCTTAGTGTCTTGCAGATGCCAGTGGGGCTACAGCTGGCCAGCGGTTGGCGAACGTTCTTGTGAATACGAATGTGTGTCGAAGATCTTTCATTATTAGCAAATATACCAGGGCAGTGAAGTTTTCGAAATAAAATTAATGTTATTTGTGTGAAACGTGTCGAAGCAATAGTGCTTGTTGCAATGTGCTGGTGTCGAATTTAAGTGCCCAGTGGAAATCTAAACCAGAACCACGTGCACGGGAGATGTATATGCGCAGACATGACGCATAAAATTAGCTAAGTAGTGTTTCACTATAGACTTTTATTTAAATGAGTTTTAATTGATTTGAATTGCCTACATTTTTATTATATATTCATGTTTTGAATTTTGGAAATTACATTTCCGTCATTCGATGGAGATGCAAGCTCCAGTCTGTTGGAGCACCAGCCCCCACTGGTATACATACATGGTATACATAATCTTTCAACATAAAAACATTGCAATTCATGCAAAAAATGCGAAAAAAGTGTGAAAAACTATTGAAAACTTCTTCAGCTAGAGCAGTCAAAAGATGATGCAAAGAAAGAAATTTATCACAAACTTGTGCCATGCCGTAAACATTCCATTTTCAAAACTTGAAAATCCAACATTTAACCAGTTTAACCAATAAAATATACAAAATATAGAATTCAACACGAGCCAACTCTTAGGAAATATTATCTAAATCTGCAATATGTTTTGACAATCCAAGAAATTCGATTTGTTTTTATAGAATTATGTTCATCATTTACGTAGTACGTATAAATTTTAATATTATTCAATCATAATGTCCATTTCCCTGCCTATTTGCCAGCCTATTTTCGAACTTTTTAGTGCCTATATAAACGAGCTCTAGTAATATGTCATAATTTCTGCTTTTCTTACACGTATCACTTTATCTCGTAAATAAAGTAAGTGTGACAAATAGATTTTTATACAATACTTTAAGTGAAAATATATTTCTGGCATTGAATTCAGTGTATAAGGTATTCGGCGTAATCACGAACATATCTGATGCGTATTTTAGCCTTACAATATTATGCGTAAGCAGTATGCGAGAAAGTAAAATAATTAAAAGTTAATAAATATCCACCAGCGGTGCAGACGGCGGCGGCGGCGGCAGCCGCTTACGCTAGAGCGCCTTGTTGCCAGCGCTGCTTCAAAGCAACATTGGACGGCTGAGATGCACATTTTACAATACAGTAACATTGATAGCGTTGACAAACAAATGCAAGTAGATCGAAAAATATATAATAGTATTTCTGACTTTTATATATATATATATATATATATATATATATATATATATATATATATATATATATTGTATATTATATTGTAATATTCTCCAAATATGCTTGTTTTAACACGAATTACCGTGTCTGAACATATAACGCTAAATGCTCTCCATACGTTTTCACATCTAATTTCCATCGCAATTTTCGAAAAATGAGACCTGTACCATCTCTCTTAAACGTCCTTCACACTATCCAATTACGAAGTGTAATAAAAAAGGTTGGAGCCATTTTTTGAAAAAATTTGATAATCTACCAGGGGCTTCACATAAAGTACGCCCCAAAATTAAAATTTCGGTTTCAAATTCAAAGGGGCCGCGACATCAGCAAGATCGATAGGGGAATGTCAATTTTGGAGAAAATTGACTGAACGGTTTAGCCGCTAGGGTTGTTCTCAGACGGACAGACAGGTAGACTGACTTTTGCCGTCAATCGATTTCTCGGTATCAAGGTCCCTCAAAACATGAATTCTGGCCACGTATTAGAGGATTTTTTTTTCTAAATGTAGCAACTGGATTTATCCACTTTGTTATTACCAGGGCCCGATAATGAGTTTTTCTGCCTAACATTTGCCGGTATTACACGACTTTCTCTCTACCGCGAAAACACGTAGCGAGAAAGTAGAAATCTGAATGGAATTGAAAATCGAATGTGTGTCAAATGTGAATGGGTACCCTGGATTGAGGCCGGTGGCGGGGTGGGCGCGTGCGCAGGTGGGCAGCGCGACGGCGGCCATCGGCGACCCCAGCGGCCGCTCCACGTCGCGCCCCTCGCTGGCGCCCGTCACCCTGCAGGAGAACGCGGCGGGCCTGCGCGCCAACATCCAGCAGGTGTTCGACAACCACCACAAGTACTTCTGGACGGCCGACCGGCCGCTTGGCCGCTTCACGTGAGTTGTGCCGCGTTCTTTTCTCAAATGGACAAAAGTAAACTATCACTGCTAGATGGAAAGCCCAGGGAGTTAGACGAACCCCAATTCACAGTGACCGCGTCCTTTCTGAACCACAATTTTTATAAAACTACTCGTTTCAGATTTACTTTTTGAAATGTCATGCTTGCCTATAAAGTTTGTATTTCGATTTTAAAACCTAAGTTAAACGTTATGTACATAACGCATAATATAAATTGACCGAAGTTTTAAGTTTTGTTAATTTATGTTCGTATGTTCTGTGTTGTTATATTGACTTAACGCAAAGAGAATAAACGAAAGTTACTACTTGTAATCAAAGAGTACACTTGTTTCAAGAAATGATATTTGTTTATGTAATTTTTCTTATAAGATGATGATATTCGTATTGAACAACATAATGAATAACTGTTTCGTAATACCCCATTTAAATAGAAGAAATCGACAGAAAAAGGAATATTAATTCTTGAAACAAGTGCTTGACGCCCTCTTTAACATAAAATCGTTCGTTTCGAGTATTTTAACGAACCCCAACCGATAAGGGTGACTTTTCTTTCTTCTCTTTGATTGCGAAAAGGCGATAATTACAGTGTAGTAATACGAAAATATTGAAACGGCCGATAACACTAACAGGCATGATTATAAACGTCCGCTACCGGCCCGTATTTCGAACTTGAACGCCTGCAAAAATGAGCGTGTGTCAATTGCAGTTGATCGGCCGCATGACGTTAATCCGTGTGTGAGGCAGGCTGGTGGACAACGCGGAGTGGCTGGAGCGGGAGAGCGCGGCGGCGTTCGTGGCGGGGCGGGCCGCCCATGCGCCTGGGGCGCTCCTGTCCCGCGAGTCCGTGCGCGCGCGCCAGGCGTCCGACGCGGGCCTCAGCCTGGCCGAGTTGTGCTACCAGGCCTTCCAGGCCTACGACTGGCTGCACCTCTACCGCGCCTTCGGATGCCGCTTCCAGCTGGGCGGGGCCGACCAGATGGGCAACATCAACACCGGCCACGAGCTCATCAGTCGCGCCGAAGGCGCCCACGTCTACGGTGAGCAGGAAAAAGCCATAAACAAATTGAATGACTTGCGTATTCACACGATTTTAGTTGGCGTAGCTTCCTGTCCCTGGCGGATTACGAAAAAAAAAGAGTATGAGGCAGTTACACATTAAAAGATTGTTTTTATGACTCAAGTGTACTTTTTCTACAAGGCACATCCGAAATCAATATTTTGCCTTAGAGTAAAGTCCGTTTTGCTCTGTTCATCTCTAACGTTCTTTCATGTTTTGCTACTGTTAATTTAGCTAGCTATTTTAATGACTCCTGCCAGCTTGAGATGCTACGAGCCTGCGTTCGTGTCAAGAGTTTTTAAGACGGTTTTCGTTGTATGGGATGTTTCTTGGTTACTATTCCTCCATCTGTAGTTTATAGATTGTTCTAGTGGAATTGATGGAGCTAGTTTCGAACGATGACTTAACACCTCAATTTATTTTATTGTCGTGGGGGTAATTCTATGCACGGAGAATCAGTGTAGGAATAGGTAGTCCAACTTTCATCCCTCAGTAGGCTAGTCCCAAAATGGAGTTGAAGTCTTGCGTATTTGAAATTACTATGTTTTTTAAGAATTCGTTCTTCCAACCTAAGTTGCAATTCTTCAACAGCATATCAATTTTCGTTGCCACTGAAAGTGGCGGCTCGTGCACTTCTCGTAAAAGGAAGAAAGACAAGTCAATTGCCAAAAGAAACATGCAACAAATTAGATTATATGCTCAACTTGTGATGGGACAAGAGATCCTCAGTTCGGTTTGCCCGTACACACGGGCTTCCGCCAGCCCCAGCTGAGAATGTACACCATACGCTGTACCCAGGCCGTTGTGGCGTGAGACATCGCCCGCGTTCAATGAAGCTTTGGTAGCCTGTAGATGATAGTGAAGAAAAGAATATCCCCCTTGAAGTGTGTAGCTTTTTTAATAAACGTTTCCTTTTCTGGCCGTTGTAAGATTATCGCACGAGGAGATAAAATAGTTTGTTCCTCAGAGCGATTTCAGTCGTTTTCGCGTAGCTTAAAATCGCGCGTATAGGTTAGAACTCGATCTAAATACATTTCCCCATATGTATATATAAAAAGGCAAACAACGAGTCATACACTTTTCGTCAAAAAATATGTGCTCCCGAGAAACTGGCCCTGGCCGAAGGCATTGGCGGATCAGGGGCGAGGGGGCGTGGGGGCCATGCGCCCCCCTCTCAGGGCCTAGAGTTTCCGTTTTTATCTCCCTTTATTTGAAAAAATTGAGATAAATATTTCTTTTGGGTTTATGTAATTATTTTTAAAAATATTGTATATTATCACATATACGGCACAAAAATAATATACAATACAATATAATAATTATGTTTATTAATGAACAAAAATGTATGGATCCGCCCCTGACGGCAGGCATGCTTGTTCGTGTGCGGCGAGCGCAGGTCTGACGATGCCGCTGGTGACGACGGAGGAAGGCGACAAGCTGGGCAAGTCGGCGGGCAACGGTGTGGCTGAGCGCGGCGCGCACGTCGCCCTTCCAGCTGTACCAGTTCCTGCTGCGCACCAAGGACGCGGACGCGGGCCGGCTGCTGCGCCTGCTGACGCTGGAGGCGGAGGCCGAGGTGCGCGCGCTGCTGGACGCCCCGGCCGAGCGCCGCCTGCCGCAGCGCCGCCTCGCGCAGCGCGTCACCACCCTGGTGCACGGCGAGCGCGGCCTGGCCGAGGCGCGCGCCACCTCCGACGCGCTCTACGGCGGCAGCATCGAGGTACGAATGTGCCAATGACAGTCGACTCCGGTTATAGTGAACTTTGGGGGAAAATTAAAAAGAATTTCTCCATAATTTATTTTATTATTATAGAGATGCCGCAAAATACATTAACTGCACGAACTGAAAATTCAATATTTTTATTTGGACTTAAAAAAATAAATTATTTTCAATTGTTTGCCGCGTACATTTTGCATTAGTAATTTCTCTAGATCCTTCTCCAAAGTTTGTGCTTCTGCATAGTCCTCTGTCTCGAAGTATCGTAATGCAGTCTTGACACCCTTCAATGCCTCTTGCAATGTTGGAACGCCGTCTTCATTTATTTCGTCTTCAACACTCATCAGAAAGACCCATTCCGTGTCCTCTACCTCCACCTCAGGGGACTCTTCTCCTGAGTTGATGACCGGTGGCTAGCGGTAACTTCCCAAGCTGCCTAGTGTTGGATTTTGAAGCACTGAGGCGATTTATTATTTTTGGAAGGAATTAATTTCCAGGACGTATTTCCTATATTCACTGTAGTCGAGGTTGTGAGTTCACTACGACCGAATCATTTTGTGCTTCTTTGTGACGTAAGTGAAAGTGTGACTTCACCACAACCGGAGTCGACCGTATTTATCGAAAGAAAGAATGACTAACAGTGGGGGAGACTTATGATAGATCAAACACTAAAGCCATCTATGATAATCAGTGGGACAATCAGTATTTTTCTTCGGAGGGTGGGGAGGTGAAGTGCCTAGCCGACTTGTTCATTGGTGCTGAATTTCAAATTTATTTTTATTTGTTGATGTAGAGCAGTCGCGTCTTGTGTTTTTCTAAACAGGGAAGGCTGCAAATGCACTGCATTATATTACATTGCATTGTATGCATTATATTTCTATACATAAACGCTTCCGAATCAGGCATAAGGGAGTAGCGCTCCTATCGCAAAATGGGAAACTAGTTGATGCTCAATATTACTCGCTGAGTTGCATAGTAACGCTATCTGGTGAGCACGCCCTTCTTGAGACCCTCCGCTCCACCCCTGAGGGCTGCCTGCCCGCGTGAGTGCATGACGTCACGCCTGCTCGTTTTACACAGGCCAGGGTGGAAATTATTTTCACCATGACACAGGCCTTATGGTGGAATGAAGTGGGAGCCTAACGCTTTTCTCTTCCCTGTCAGCAGTTTCAAATGCCTTACGGACGACCGTTATCGAACACACAAACAAAAATATTGTTACGATTGTTACATAATATAACGCAGAAAGCCATTATTAATAAATAAATACATTTATAAATATATTTTTGAATTTCTTTTGGGCGGTGATTTATACAGGGGAGCCTTACAGCCTTTAATGACGAGCCGCGCCTGATGTAGAGTTATTTATAAGGTATTCAATTGAGATATTGAATGACTTTATGACTTTCGTAACTTTAGAAAGTTAGTACAAGCTAGATTTGTGAATATATGTTACCAGCTTCGGGAGGATAGAAATTTCATGAACTCGAGAGATCCTTCCTGACATGTGAATGTAGTGAATTACATTATATTTATTTCACTTCATCGCAGGAGACCTTTCTCACTCGATTACAAGTTTGCAAAACCACCGTTTTATTCCTTCCATTGATTCTCAAATTCATTAACAGGTTACTTTAATTGAACAGATAGTGAATTCTTGTTTCTTCAATAGTATAAATCTTCTTGTAGTTTAGTTTAAATCTTCTCGCCTTTTTGTTCCTGCTGGAGATGTTTTCATTCGCATTTGTACCAGAATGAATAAATGGAAAATTAAATGTAACCGAGTGTAGGGGCACATGAATAATTTATTCATTCATGCAATTATTATTATTATTATTATTATTATTATTATTATTATTATTATTATTATTATTATTATTATTATTATTATTATTTTATTTTTCAGCTATTCTTAAAGGTATCATAAAGAAGCAGTCTTGCTGATATTGTTTCATTTATTGTAGGGCCCAATCTACCAGTACATTAGCAAGTTTGAGAAACTATTTCAGTAGATGTATGATTTATTTGGTCAGTAAACAGTAAAAACCGTATATGACATATGGGGGAGAAGATTTTCTGCACACGTTTTCTTCAGTACCAGAATCCCATCCCAACATTTTAACTATAAATAGTTGAAAGATTAATGAAAGTTAATGCAATAATAATATAAAAATAGTATAATAATAACAATATAATTATAATTTAAAAAGCGCGAGATTAGCAACATTTGAAAAACTAGACATTTTCGTTCCCGAATTATAGAAATACTATTTGCAACGGTAAATTAACTGCAGAATTCATTTTTTTGCATTGCTAACAATATAGTATCTCACCCTCGGCTCTACTCCTACCATTACAAAGAAAAGAAGAGCTCAACAAAACGAGCGCATAGTGAAGTTTATGTCCAGACGCAAAACAATGGGCCATCTCAGCATTTGCTCAGTGGAGCAGGGAAACTGGACAAAAACATGATCGAGGTGGGGGTCATTGACCCGGAAACTGAAGCACATTACTTGTTACAGGCATATTAAGTCTTTTTTTAAATTATACGATACAAATGTTAACTAATACAATATATATCATTGTTTTGTTAAAATAACCATTATTTTCTTTTTGATGATCAGTATAGCCTCTATTTGTATAGAAACAGTTATGCAACAGAAAAGATTTTACTTTTAACTTAAATTTGTGTACCGACTTTAATTGTTTAATGTTATCTAGCTATGCATAGTAAAGTAACGTACATGTATTGTATGTGGATTTCCTGTAGTGAGCTGTTGATACTGACACTTGATGAACGTGATTTCTACGTGTGGTAATTATAAATATCAGTATTACATGAAAATCTGTTCCCGCCGTTAAGTCAGTTTTGACGCATATTACAGATTCGTGAATAAATAGGCAAGGCAATGGTAAGATTCCAAGCTCAATGAAAAAGAGGTTTGCAGGGATCACGTCATCAGTTTTCAATTGAATTTTCAAATTAATTCAGTTCTTGTATTGTTTCGTCTCGACTTTTCTTCTTCCGACCGATTATGAAAAAACATCATAGATTTTAATAACATAAGTATACCCTAATCGACTATATCCCTCCCTGCAGAATTTTGTTCTATTAAAATAAACTTTGGAACATTTGTGAGGCGACCGGTTTTGTGAATAGGAGCAGAGCAGAATTGATGTCCTCACTCCACTGCTTTAGTATCGACTAAATATCGTATGCATGTGGTGACGCTGATCAAAATAGATAAAAAACATTTCGTGACGAGGACGCGTTTGAGCGATATCGCCGATGTGCACGGGTGCCCATGCACAACTCGACGTGCTTAATGCCGACCTTTTCCCACGGAAATAATCAGAACGAGCCTAGAAAAATGCACGAAGAAGCGTAGGTCGCACTTGATATTATTGTTGTGCGCAGATTTCGACTTCTCTATTCTTATTTTAACCCAAAGTAATCGTAGTTCATCCAAAGGGATTTGAATCGACCTTAAAATCTACCATTTAATTACTTTGGGGTTAGTAGAATATACAGAAAACCCTCATTAACACGAATTCTAAGGCACCGAAATAATCGAGGTTCGTGTTATCCAAGTATTATAAATGTCCGTATTACTGTAATCCCTTTCCGGGACCGAAGTTCCGTTCGTGTTATGGCGAAATTCGTGCTAACGATGTGTACTTTCCTGCGCATTCGGTGTCAGCTAACAATGTGGGGCAAATGCCTTATGTATAACCTAAGTTATACGAAAATTTCCATTGCATGTTCTTAGGCGAAAAGTGGTCATCTTCGACCAAGAAATTTATAACATTTATTCTGAGACTGTGTTTGTGTGTGTGTTATTTGAATGTTGCATGAGAAAATTGAAATATTCTAGTTTTACTTTGATATTGGACATACATGTGTAGTATTTCAGTGTTCAGAGGTCTCGTCAGTGCCGGGCCTAGCCATGGGTAGACCGGGCCCCCGCAAGTCAAGGGGCCCGATGATGGGACTGATGGGAAAAAATTAGTAAAAAAATTGAAAAATAAATTAGAACTCCAGAAAATCGTAACATAATTTTATAAGTCGCGGTGCAGAGTCGATTTTCATAAAATTTTCATTTAATTTTTAATATTTAATTAAATGATCATTACTTGTAAGGTAGAACTCTATGAAATGAAAAATATCAGACAATTCTGAAAATTTTACAAAACAATGCTGTCATGGAAAGACCTCTTTATATTCAAGATATTTTAATACACATTTTTGTAACATTATATATATGAGACTGAATATTCCGAATTGTAGATTGGGAGGGCGGGGGACTTTGTAGTTTGGTTGTGAGCGTTGGCTGTGCGCGTGCGCAGCGCGGCGCGGGGCCAAATCCTGCCCGACTACTTCGTGGGGAAGCCTGGTGCGCGTCGGCAAGAAGAACTATTACGTGGTCGAGTGGCTGGCCTGAGGCCGCGGCGAGACGCACACGATCGTCGATTAGGGCGGCGTGTGGAAACATCAAGGAATTCCCAAGGAATAGTTTGTGTTGCGGTTTCACACTAATCGTGTTGCTGTTGTACAGCATTTTACATAATGGGAAAAGTGGCCTGATATGAATGTCAAGTCAGCTTTTCATCTGAATGGTCCCTTCTGCAGACCTCCAAATGTTGAATGCAATTTTGGATTAGTACCGAATATAGATTCAGTATCAGGGCACATGAATGTAAGCCGTAATATCAACATCATTTAAAAATTTTAAGGTAATACCAAGTGGAATTGTCCATGAGATTGTCTGTCCATCTCTTTGTCATTCTGGTCAGTTCTTAAGATGTACCAGGACAAGGGAGCACAGACAGATTTGTGAATTCTAGTTTCATCGCTCTAGATATTTTGAAATGGATAATTTGATCATTTACGTTATTTATGTTCTAATTTTTCTGTGATCAGAAGTTGAGATAATCTATTGCCATTACCATAATGTGATGTATCAAATGCAAGAGGATGATCAGTATTGAAGTTGTTATAGAGCTCAATTGATAGGGTGAATATGTTTGTTTAGTTTTACTACTTTATAGTAGCCAATTACTGTTACTGTTAAATTATTCTGTGTATTATTGTGAAAAATAATTTGATTTCCTCTTCTGGCATTTCTTAGTATTTTGATTAAATTGTTAATGTTTCAATAACAATCTGTAGGGATGTTCAGTGCTTTGATATATTGCTTTGAAAAAAATTGTGTTCATGAGGTGCTAATGACTGTAGTTTTCATTGTAATGGTTTGTAAATAAATACAATGTGTAAAGTATCTCATAAAACCTATTGTTTTATTTTTAAAACAAAAATATCTGTAGAATGGGATGAATCTCTTGAGTTATTCTTAAAATGTATTTGCTGAAATATTATAATCCTCAGAATATATTGCAACTGCAGTGGGTATATTGTTCACATAGCAGTTATTACTTTCTATCATATTCCGAGGTGTTGGGAAGAAGACAGAATAGTTACAGTTCTGCAGCCGGATTCTCAATGTCCCAATTGTGAGGTGTCCGTAGAACCCATTGGCAAGTTTGATAATGATATGATAAGTAGAATGAAGATGAAGTTGGTAATGGAATGAATAAAAGGGAGATCCCCCTTCCAAAACCTTTGAATTACAGTTTTGAACTGTTATTGACAAAATAAATAAAAATAAATAAATACATAAATCCACTTTGTTCATCACCCTTTCCATGTAGATCAATTGGGATTCGAACCTTCAAACCTAGAGGTGGAAAGCTAGCATCATGTAGGACACCACTTTAACAAAATGATAAAGAATTCAAAATAAAATTAACAATTATTTTTTAAACAAAACTCACCACGATAATATCATTAAAAAAAGAGCTCTATAGCATAAAAATATATTTTACAGTATAAGGAAAATTTGATTATTTTTTACATACATACATTTTTGACTGAAGTATTTGCAGAAAAAACTCTCAACACATGTATACATAATTCTTTTTTTTTTTTTAAAAAAAAAATTTATAGTGCGAGCTAGTAATTCTGTCCATTACTTCATTATCTGACAGCACATTTCGATGGTAGGTCAATGTAGATACCAAGATTCCACTGGAACAGAAAAACAATGAGATGTTAGTTCAAGTTTTGTTGAGATAAAATTTCGGAAACATTCCTTTTCTAAAATTATTTCTTTATAATGTATTGTGTTTTTGGCACAGTACAGTATGTTCTTGCTTGCTATTGGAAATTTAGGCGCATATATATATATATTGTTACGTTTCTAGGTGGTGAATTAAAGTCTCTATTTTTCAAAAAAAACTTATTTTGTTTCTTATCATCACTAGAAACACTATTTTTTATTTACCACTTCTCTTCCTTTTACACATTCTCTTCAGTTACACTACACTTCTCTTTCAGTTATTTGCTACACTTTTTTTTTGTTATTTACCTACATTCTCTTGATTTTTACACACACTCCTCTCGCACACTCCACTTGTCTAAGCACGGGTACAGTTCCTGCACTGATCCAGTTCGATGCTGGTCACAGTTCCGCACCGACCACAGCACGATGCCTGCCCAGTTCCTTACTGGCACACTCGCTGCACGCTATTCACCGCGATGCACACCTCCAGTTCAGCTTCCTGCGGATCAGACTGACTCGGGGCCCCGGGCCGTCGGTTTTTATCTCGTCAGGAATCCGGGAACCATCCGGACACCGCGACTCTTCTGGACGATCCCTGGCGGTGATGCAGCTCGTGCTCACCGGCGGTCGTGGGCCCGGCAGATGACGTAACGCCACCTCAAAGTGGCGCCGGGGATGACGCAATTTTCCCGTTCACTCCCCTCCTTGTTGCGATCCGTCTCAGGGCGTTTGTGAAATCATGCCGATACTTGCAGCTGGAGCCTCTAGTGCAGTTGGAGGTTAAGAAGAAGTGCAGTAATTGTCTTCTTGGATGACAACATTCCAGGGTGGTAGCTGCAGACTAAGATGCTAACCCCAGTGTCCCGGGAACAGTCTTCAACATGTTTTCACTATTCCCCAGTTCAGTCCATCAAACCACACCCCAGTTTTGACATGGCAATCTTCGGGACGTTGTCTGCATTGTTGGCGTAATTCAATCAGAGTTTCCACAGATTTTCATGGATGCCTTGTGATAGACTTACTTTTTGTGCGTATAAACATAGTGACTGACTCATGATGCAGAACCTTCCAATATCTGGTTGTTGGTTCTTTAATTCCCCTATCCTTCATTTTT
Organism: Teleogryllus oceanicus; assembly: GCA_964035755.1. Classification (NCBI taxonomy): domain Eukaryota; kingdom Metazoa; phylum Arthropoda; class Insecta; order Orthoptera; family Gryllidae; genus Teleogryllus; species Teleogryllus oceanicus. The sequence continues at coordinate 108,903,895 of CAXIVR010000003.1, forward strand.
CTGGAATACAGTAGCAACACCTCTGGTCATGTCTAAATCCTGGGCCACTATGCCAATGCATTTCCGGGAGGTCCCAACAGATCCTTGACCTCCTTTTGTTACCCCATAACCCCTTGATGTTTTTCATTATACTGAGACATCAAACTCGTAAAATGTGCACTTTTGCATGTCCAGCTCAAACTCGGGGCGTTTTTTCTTCATCATTTTCATTACTTCCTGCATGCAGGGCCAGCCGATTCAATGAACGATCGGTTTTCCATTCCAAATTTTAATTGTTAAACAACATCATTTATCCTCTTACGACCTCTCGGCCCTTTCCCCCTGTCGTTGAAATTTTTGGACACAAACCAGGCGACGTTGAGTTAAACAGCCAGACATATCTCCAGGTTGATAACCCCCTCCTTCAGCTTTGATGTCATACGTCTTTCATCCTGTCGCACGATTTGATTCTTTCCGCACCTGGTTATGATTACGTCCATTTTCGTCTTAGGTCATTTACAAGTCTTCACGGCTTTTCTTCATTAGTTTACAACCAACTTAGATCACATGGTAGACGTGGTTCCCAGCCAAAGAGGATATTAGCGGCGTTTGAGTTGTCTCATGAACAGGATGAGCGGTAGGTGAAGAAAGATGTATGTAGGTCCCAATCGCGTTGGTGATCTGACACGCCCTTTGCTAAATATTTTCCCATTGTTCTGTTCGCGTTCCACCATTCCGTCTGACTGCGGATGGGGTGTTGTTCTTGTTTTCTTATTCCGAAGTTCACCCCCCTTGAAACACTGCAGATTCGAATTTCCCGCCCTTGATCTGAATGCAATTCCAGTGGCACCAAATCAGTCACCATTCCTTAACCAGTACTTCGGAGATGGTGGCTCCTTGGCTGGGTGGGAATATGCTTAATCACTTGCGAAATAATCCATAACGAGATGTATTTATTTCCATCATTGGACATTGAATGGGCGCAAGTCAATGGAAATTCGTTCAAGGACTCCCAACGTTGATGCTCATCTTCGTCTTCTCTTTTTATGTGCCCTTTGGGCTTGTGACAACGACACTTTATGCACCACATCTTACATCTTGCTTGCAATTGCAATAAATCGTTCCCATTTCTGTGGGTTTTCGTTGACCGGGTGTCCCTCGAATTTCCCAAATCTCAATTTCTCAATATTTCAGGACCTCTCGGTAAAAATATCTACGTCCTCTTCTGCAGGCCATCTTCACTTTCAGAACACGTTTCAGAACACCTTCCTCTTCAGTAATCAAAATCCCTGCAATATTTTTTCTGCTGAAGAACAGGGACTATTTCTTGCCAACGGTCTCGTCCTGCTATTTTCATTTCAAACATGTTTAAATTCCCTTCTCTTTCTGATCTTTCTGAAGTTCTCTAGGTTCATTGGTCTTTCTGACAGTGACTCTTAGGTGGACATCTTCTTCTTCCCTGTGACAACAATGCTTGCAGTTTCAGGGCAGGTTTTTGGAGGGGCATCGGCATTCCGTGACTACTTCCGCTTCGATGTTCTATTCTAAATGTGAACTCGCAATCTTTCAATCCATCTGGCGACTTGACCTTGATTCTTGAAATTAGCAGCCATTTCAAAGCAGCATGATCCGTTCTCAAAGAAATTCTTTACCGTAGAGATATTTGTAAAAATGTTCAAGGATTTCACAACAAGTAATTCTCTTCAGTTACACAATGGTTGCGTTCTGGCTTTGATAGCACTTTACTATAGTAACCGTTACTCTTCTCGTCCATCTTGTATCTCGATAATCCCTCCAATACCAACGTTGCGTCGGTATCAAGTATATAATTCCCTTGAGGTAGTGGATGCTCAATAGGGCCTCAGCATGGGGCTTTAGCTTTTCGAAAGCGCGTTGGCAGTCTTGATCCCATTAGACAAACGCTTTTTTTCTGTCAGCTGAGTCAGCGGTTTCGCGATGTTTGCCAAAACCAAAAAATAGCGATAAGGCTACATAGACCCGGGAAAATTCTCGTTCATTTATCCTTTGGGACTGGCCTTTCCTTTGGCTTTAACCTTCTCCGGATCAGGTTCTCTCCCGTGCCAGATCACATGTCAAGTGAATTCACCTGCTTGAAATAAATGGCATTTCTTGGTGAGTTCAAGTTCGCTCTTCCAACCTCTGAACACCTGTTCTAGGATTGATGTGGTCTTCGAAAAATTTTAATAACAATTATATCGTCAAGGGGAAAAAGACCTGTCTCCAGACAGACCTCTAAGCACGGTTTCCATCAATCTCAGATGATGGAGCATTAAAAGTCCAGCTACTTTAAAATGCCACAAACCCGATCCGATGGTGTCAGTCTTCTCTCGATCTCTGGGATCTAATTCTAAAGCCAGTATCCGCTTTTTAGGTCAAGTGTCGGAAGATCTTGGGCCCCAGAGCGGGTCAACATGTCAATGCAGGGTGGGTGGCTATCCTTCTTGTTACATTGTTGAGCTGTCAAATCGACACAGAACCGAGTCGACCGTCTTTCTTCTTTACCAATGCGACGGAGCTCAGACTGCTTGATGGTTCGATTACGCCATCCTTCTTTTCTTTAATAATCTCATCTGTTCTTCTCTTCTTGACAGGTAATCTTCAGCAGCCGGGGAATCGTGTGGCGTTTCCCGTGTCATTCGGTGACGAACAATATCAGTCTTTTTTTTTACCGTCACTGCATTCAAAAACATCTGGTAGCGCCGTATTAGGTCTTTAATCATGACCTCTTCCGGTAAGCCTTTATCCTCTGTAACCAGATTCTGCAGTCGTTCAGGAATTCCTTTAGGTGGTGGTTCGTTTCGTTCCAAATTTTGCAAACCGAGATCATGGGAAAAATTACCCAAACACTGTTCCTTTCTCAATTTAAGGATGTTGTTTGTCATTATTCTCACGGTATTTTCTATTCCTCCGACCAGTTCTTTGTACTGAATTCCTCGACCAATGTCTTTGTCAGGGCTTCTAGGTTCCAAATGCAATCTCCAGCTGGAACGTCGCCCTCAGGGCTCGCTTTATAAACATCTCCTACGCTCCGTCAGATTACGTCGTCAACTAATTAATTCACCCAATGTTTTACGTAATGGAACCACCTCCACCGTTAGTCTCAGCACACCCTGTCTAAATCCCCTGCACCCATATGTCGTCAAATTTTCCCTTCCTAAATTTCTTCTTCTTCTATATCAGCGACCCGCGGGCATTTACAACAACAGTTCCAATAGCAGGAGGCATCATCTCCTACAACATTCCCGAGTCATGGCTGCTGAACTTCCATTTGGACGGCATAAAATGAGATGGTTGGGAAAATCGGTTCGTATAATGCTTTTGCACAGTATCCAAAGTAAGACGCATGGCCTTTCATTTCTGCATCGAAACGCTGTCAGAAAGGTGTCAGATGGACGACGTTATTTCGTATTGGGCTCTTGTTTGACAGGTCGATGGATCCCCTTTCCCTCAACCCTTTAGTTTCCCTGCTGGCGCTAGGTTTACCAACAGACTCTGTCTCCTTATTTGCTAGTGGACGGTCCCTGACTTCTCCTGTGTCCCAATTCTCCACAATTCAACATCGAGGTTGTCGCTTTTTCCACTAAATTGCGACCCAAATCTCTCCATTACCTCAAAATATTTCGTCACAGTATCGACGCCGGTTTGCATCTCACTCGTCGTCACGTTTCGATGCTCTTTTGCAACTGGAATTTAGTGCTTGACTTAATGCGTCAGCTAAGGTTTTTTAGTCTTGCCAGTCTTAATGCTTGTTGGTTTTTTATCATGGAGCCTTCAATAGCACCGGACGGCGTCGTTCAGGAACTTTCTGAAGCATCAGGTCGAAAAGGGGCCGCAGACGAAATATCAACTTAGTTCTGAAGACTCTCTCCAGGCTTCTGGAACGATTCCTTAGCTGGGAAATACCTGTCTTAGGTGCGCGCCCGTACCGGTTTAGTCTCGACAATTTGCTCAAGTTGGACTGTTATCGGTCGGTATTGTCTCGAATATCGGCGGGGTTACCCCCAAAGCCAAAATCAGGCCAGCACAATCTGTTACCCGGGTGATCATTCGTTGCAGCACTTGTTTCAAATAATTCGACCATGATGCCATCAAATGGTGGTTTTACTCGTCTTTCCAGTGGCTCCGTACGGTGGCCATTCGTGCCATTTCAATGGTTCCTGTACGATGTTGTATTCGATTTTTCTGTCGAGGGTAAACTTGCTTCTCTTCAACAGATTTAGTAATTTTTCTCATTCTTCAAATTTTCTCATCCATCTTCTCAATTTCTTTTCCATTTTTCTCGTTCTTTTAAAATTTTTTTCATCCATCTTTTCTTTAAATCCTGAATTTTTGATCAATTTTTCTTCTAAACTTTAGAGTTTTCAGTCAGTTCTTCAAAATTCTGAATTTTCTGTTAACTTTCCTTCTAAAATTCTTGGAAATTTTCTGTTAACTTTCCTTCTAAAATTCTGGGAAATTTTTCCTCAATTCTCCTTTTAAAATTTCGAATTTTCTGCCAGTTTTCTTCTAGTATTCTGGAATTTTCCGATAACCTTCTAAATTTTTGAATTTCCTTCAATATTTGGATAGGTCTGAGTTCCCGTTGTCTCGAGAGAAAGTCTCTGGATCCTCCCCCCTCCTTCATCCTGTTTGAAGACGTTCTTAATGTCTTTCGTTCCAGAGTTCTGTTCTCTCTTCTATCTCTCTTCAACTCATACTTTTAGTCCCAAAACTTTTTGAAACTCATCTTGATTAATGTTTAATTCCACTCGTTATACCCCACGACACCAATTGTTTCGTTTCGTGGTGATTAAAGTCTCGTGTATTTTCACAAAAAATTTATTTTTTCTTATCACAATCACTAAACACTGATTATTTATTTACACCACTTCTCTTCCTTTATTTACTCACTTCTCTTATTTACACTCACTTCTCTTCAGTTATTTGCTCCACTTCTCTTCAGTTATTTCACTACATTCTCTTGATTTATTTACACCTCACTCCTCGCACCTCCACGTCCCAAGCACTGGCCACAGTTCCTACATTGATCACAGTTCGATGCACTGGTCCGTTCCTCACCGACCACAGCCGATACGGCACGGTTCACTTCACTGAGCACACTCGCTGCTGTATCCCCGATGCACACTTCACAGTTCAGTTCAACTGCGGACTCAAGTGACTCCGGCCCCGGCCTCGCGTATTATACTCGTCAGGACAATCCAGACCATCCGGAACGCGACTCTTCTGGACGAAACCGCCGGCAGGTGATGCAAACCCCGTGCTCACCGGCGCTCGTGTGTAGCAGATGACTAATTCGCCACCTCGAAGTGGCGCCGGGGATACAATATTCGTTTTAAAAATAATATATATATATATATATATATATATATATATATATATATATGGCAAGTCAATAAACAAGTCGCAAACATGTGTGTGCCGTATACCATTTGACATTTCGCGCGCAAGTTTCGCCTACATATGTATGCTTGTCGTACATCTCGCAGACAGTCAGTCCGAGGCTGTAAGTGCACGATGGCACATGTGTTGCACGAGTGTACACGAGAACAGCGAGCAGTTGTGCGTTTTTTTGTGGGCCGAAGGACTGTCCACAGAAGAAGTGACTAGTGAAATGCGTCCCGTCTATGTTGACAAATGTTTCTCACAGACAGCTGTGTTCAATTGGATCCAGAAGAATCGTGAAAGGAAAAGCATCAGAGATGGGGAGCATCATGGACGTCCCGCGAAGGTGTCAACTGCAATCACATTCCAGCATGTGGATCAACTCATCCGTAATGACCGGCGTGTGAAGATTGATGACATAGCGCGTGCAGTAAGCTGTTCACATAGAACCGCATGGAACATCGTGCATGAGCAGTTGCAATTTCGTAAAGCTTGTGCACAGTGGGTGCCCCACCAGTTGACTGAGCAACACAAACTGAACAGACGGGGTCTGTCCTTGCAGCATCTCACTCGGTACACAGAGGAAGGAGAGGACTTTATGGCACGAATTATTACGGGGGACGAGTGTTCGGTTCACCACTTTCAACCACAATCCAAACGTTCGTCTATGGAGTGGAAAGATACCGCCTCCCCAACAATAAAGAAGTTCAAGACAATTCCATCGGCCCGCAAGGTTTTGCTCACCGTCTTTTAGAACATGCGGGGAGTCATGCTGTAGAAATTCCAGCCTCATGCACCACTCTGCGGGAACTCCGACAGGCCATTCGCCGCAAGCGACCTGGATTCCTGACAAAGGGTGTGATTCTTCTGTATGACAATGCCCGCCCTCACACAGCAAGACCAATGCAGGAGCTGTTACGGACATTTCATTGGGAACACTTCGAACATCCACCGTACAGCCCTGACTTAGCCCCCAGTAATTTTCATCTGTTTGGGCCCCTAAAAAATCATTTGGGTCGCCGTCATTTTGATACAGATGATGCCGTAATCTATGAAGTTACACGTTGGCTGCGACAGCAACAAAAGGACTCCTTTGCTGCTGGCTTTCAAGGACTTATAATGAGATGGGATAAGTGCCTGAATGTATTGGGTAATTATGTAGAAAAGTGAAATAAATGTCAGAAATTTACTTTGATCATTTTTGCCTCAATTCCGTTTGTGACTTATTTATTGACTTGCCCTCATATATACCGTTATTAATCAATAATAAAAATATTTTCCCATAAAGATTCAATGAATGTCGCATTTTATTTCTCGTGTAAGCGTAGTTCTGAGGACTTTCCTAAGTTATCGAGTTACTTTTACGAGTTTATGGTAATTGAACGTTTATAATCAACACTAACCACATACTACCGGTACTTGCGCAGTAAAAATTAAGTTATGTAATGCTATTCAGTAAAACGGCGACTTTTCGTAAGAAAAATTCCTATTGTCAGTCGCTGATACCGAAAAAGAGGAACATTCTTCTCCGAATATATAGTAAATCCTCTAATACGGTGGGTAGTAAGAATTCACGTTTTATGGTTGCCTTCAAACAGCAAAATAGGTTTACAGCAAAACACCTGTCTGTCCGTCTATCCGCCTCTGCGAACGCCAGCGACTGAACTGTGCCTACAGTTTGATTTTCACCAAAATTGATATTCTCCGATCAATCTGGTTGATGTCCTGGCCTCTTCCATGTGAAGAGGATATTTCAATTTTTCGGAGAACTTTACACAAGCCTTGACAGCATTTTGAATTTTTTCTCAAAATGGTCCTATTTTTTTTAATATAGAGCAAAGTAAGCTTATAATAATTGCGCAGGTCCAATTTTCGTTGGAATTCCTGAATTCTCCTAAATTGCAAACGTTTAAAATATTTTCGGTGCTTGACTACAACTACAATACAGTAGATAGAGATTTACTTCTGAACGAAATCTCTTCTCCAAAATTAATCTTTAAATATGGTCGTAAACAATGTGAGTAGTTTTCGCGTAATTTTGGTGAAATTAAAGCGAACTTAAAAACATTATTTTCTCAGTCTCTAAATTTTTTTAAATTTTTTTTTTGGGAGGGGGCTATTGGAAAGTACGGTTATAAAGATGGCGCAGGTCCGATTTTCGTTGAACTCTGAATTTTGGAAAATTGCAGAAGTTTCAAATAATATGAGAAAGTATGTGCTGTTGATCTGTTTATTTTGTGTCCTCCAGGGTTGTGTAATGTTAATGGCTTTGTTATTCTCTTTAATGAGCAATGATCACTGTGACATCTAAATGTTAGATAAGGGCATTGTAGTTATGTTACAACAAAATTTGTTCAACTTTGGTGACAGCAGCGATAACAGTACGTAGGCTTCTTGGAATGTGTTGGAAGCCTTTCCTTACTCTGCGACGGGAGTGAAAGCCGAAACGGTATTTAGATGTAATGAGCTCCCGAAGGCCCGTCATGCCAAGAGATTGACGTGTGAGCTCTTGACTTGCCTTGAGGCACGTCACACCAAATGCAAAAGTGCAGTGCTTTGAAGATAGCCACAGGTGTAGTTGGAGACACAATTACCCAGGACAGGACGGATTCTGTTTTGGGGGGTAACATTTTGAACGTGGGATGTTTGTATTAACGATTATTGTAATGCAATAGCAATTACTATTTAACGAATGTTGACCATGATGTACCCATCATACCATGTAATACGGAGAGATTAGATTGAGTTCCATCTTCACCTAACATCGGAGAAGCTAGACGTTGGTTCCCTTAAGAGAACCAGGGGCGAAAACATTCGTAGAAAGTATTTCAGAGGGGGAGGGAGCAATTTCAATTCGGATTCTCCCTCTTAAAATATTGTTCAATATGAAACTTTGAAAACGTTAATTTTTTCCTCGAATTCCTCAATATTAGATCTTTAAATAATTTGATGGCTCCTTTTTTTCGAATTATATGAAGTTTGCTCATAATTTGGAGTTATTGCATGTAGTTTGTTTTTCAAGTGAGGGCTGAAATGTTAATTGGAGAGAATATCAATATTTAATAAAATTAATGGGTACTGCAGAAATATTATTTAAATCCATATTGGAGAAGAACAAGTTATCAATCACAAATTGTTGTATATTTTACAAATGTTATTTACAATAGTACATTAAAAATCATTTTCCAGAATTTTCCCTCATAACCAGTGATCTCTAACAGAAAATGAAAGGAAAATATGAGTAAATAACGTTGTTCAACAATGATTTTGGTACATAAGCAAATTCGAGTGATTCGTATATATAATCATTTGCTGATCCCAAAACGAAGTCAAAAATCTTCCATCACTCACCATTTTTCCGTAATATTAAAAAAAATTGTTTTCATGTTTCACTTTGTGTAGGTTAATTCAAGGGGGACATCCAAGTGGTAGCATTGGCACCATGGGCACTGATCCATGGGCGGCAAATTTTTGGGGAGCGGCAAATGTTCTTTATTCCAAAAGGTTTTTATTCGAAAGATTATTTACTGAGAGAAATTACCATTGCCCGTGTCGATTCAACAAGATCACTTGCGCTCCAACAGCTGTCCCGCAAAGAACGATATCGTGTTGTTTTTTTATACAAAATTATGAAAATTCGATTTCTTTAGAACTATAACTTTCAGCATGACAAAGCGTATTGTTTTACTTCCTCGTATACGCAAGTATATACGGAATAATAAACGTAGTAAAGAAAAAGGTAATGCAATGTTGCAGAAAATTGATTTTAAGATTTCAACGGACGTATACGTTTCGGGGTCTTATGTTAGCGAAAAAAGTGATGTGTTTTAAATCGTCCATCCGTCCGCCTGCCTTGCCTGCATACTGTATGTGAACAACACTAGCGCCTTAACTATACGATTTTTCTAAACTGAATAAATCCATGTCGATCTGGTCTCACTCGAAACTCTGCGATTTTGAAAAACAATCATTAATTTTTGGGAGTAGTTTACATGAAGCCACGGCGACATTTTCAAAATTTTCTCAAAAATGGCTCCAAATTCTTCCTTTAAATATCTTGTATGAATAGAGTGTAATGTACTTGTAAAGGTGGAATGGGTCCGATTTTCACTGTTAAATCTGAAGAAATTTTTTTCTTCCCAATTAGTTCCTTCATTAATGTTATGTCCATTTATTAAAAAAATATTAGTAATTTTCGGGCAATATTGCCTGCAATATGTGCAATATTAAAAATTACAAAAAATATTTTCTCAAAATTGGCTCAAAATGTTTTCTTTAAACTTTTAGTAGGGTTGGAGATAAATACAATATAAGACGACATAAGCGCCGTTTTGATCCATTCTTTGCTTTCTCAAAAAATACAAAAATGTAATTTTTTTACTTGTCTCTCGTACCATCAATATTTACATTAGCTGCAATTTATTCACATTATTGTATTTATGAGTAAATGTGCTTTAAATAATGTCATTCTGTTTGTCAAAAAACGTAACAGTTTTCTGTGAAAATGAGCTCAATTTTCCGCATTTTCAGAAACGCCCAAACGCCATTTTTTCAAAAATAACTTCAAATTGTTTCTTCAAAGTTTTTCAACGGATAACGCTAATCGCACTGTTTAACATGACAAAAATAATTTTGTGGTATTCTTTTGATTCTTCAAAAATCACACAAAGGTAATTTTTACTTACTCCCTACCGCGGTAGAGAAAGTTATGCAACGTTGCCGAAAAAAAAACGGCGAACTGTCTGCAGGAAAACTCTTAGTACAAGGCCCTGGCAAAGAAAAAGTATGAATGAATGAATGCCATATTTTACGTGGCGAGATTCAGGCCATGAGGCCTGCTCTTCCGTCTGACCACGCACATTTCGTTACGCTCCTTTAGGGGAGAAAGAAGGTATTACTTGGGCGACGAAACAGGCAATTTGAATTTAGCTCAGAGGCTACATTTAGGCTTGAGGATCTTTTACATGCAGTAAATCTACTAACATAGGACAGCCGGCTTTACTTCCCCTCCGAAGGAAGGCGTACGAAGGAATTTTTCGCCATTACAAATCCACGGCTTCGATCGGGTTTGAACCCGCAAACTTGGGTATAGCAGTCCGACACGCTAACCGTTACAGTATCACCAAGTAGGTAAATCCAGATGATAAATTTAGGAAAAAAAATCCTCTAACACATAACCTCTAATCCTCTAAAACCTGAATCCATGTTTTGTGGATCCTTGATACCGAAACATCGCATGTCGGCAAAACGTCTGTTCGTTTGTGAGCGGATAAACCGTTCAGCCGATTTTCTCCAAAATTGATATTCCTCCGATCTGGCTGATGCCGCGGCCCCTTCAATTTGAAACATATATTTCAATTTTGGAGGTACTTTGCCTGAAGCACCTGAGCGATTTTCCAAAATTTCAAAAGAATGGCTTTATCGTTTTTATTTAAATTTTGTTATTCAATAGTGTGAAGGACGTTTAAAAGACTGATGAAGATCTCATGTTCGTTAAAAACCCTGATTTTTCAAAAATTTCAAATGTTCAAACTTTTCTCGGAGTCTTCCCACAACTAAAATATTAGAGGTAAATTTTTTACCTTAATGTAATTTTTCCTTAAAGATAGATTTTGAAATAAGGTCGTGTACAAATTTTCGAAAATTCGATTATTTTTTTTCGTGATGTGTGGGCAAGAATGTACGTGTTATTTTAGCACCACTAGTTTTTTGCTTCAATTCGTGATGTCTCGATTAATAATAAAATCACTTGAATTTTTGTTTGCCCCAAAATATGTGGTTTACATGACCACGTTTTCACTCAATTGATCAAAAAGTGTAACTTTTAATTAATAATTAACGAGCAATTGACTCGCGATCACTTCAAAGTCAAAACGTTCTATTCGATTTTAGATAACTTAGTTTGTGAGTTAAGTGAATAAACGAAAAGGGGTTAATTTTATGGATTTAGAAGGCACATTGGGAAATGAAATGTTACACTTCCATACACATTGCGCTTAGAAAAATATTGAAAATTTGTCTCCAATGGAATTGATGAAATTTCTTCGTGAAAATGATTTGTACACGGTGTATTCCAATATTGATACTTCATACGAGATGATTGCATACCAATAATGGCATCGCTGAAAGATCTTATTTGTGTTTTAAACGTGTGAAAAACTACCTCAGATCAGAAGTAACCGAATATCGAATAAAATGCGCTTGCGCTGTCGGCAATGCAATGCACAATTTCAAAATCAATATACTGAGAGTACTCTTATCGGCAAATTTGGCGTCCAATCAGCAAGACGCGAGATATTTTAGTTTATTTTGTGTAATGATATTCATTTTATTATAAACAAATTGTATTTTTATTAATTGAATAAATGTTTTAAAATTATTCCAACTTTATGGTCTGAATTAAAAAAACAAAGAATACAAAAAAGTGCTGAATGGTAGTGCCCAGAGGCGCTCTAAGCGTAAATCCGCCACTGGGGACATTAATTACCTTTTTCCCATACCCCTGTGTGGTGTTTGCAAATGGAGAAATGAGAAAGAGACTAGAACTGCAAGCTACTCCTTTGTTCTTCACCTGTGGATTGAATTGTAAATGCAGTGCAACGTATTTGAAGGAGAAACATGTCTCGAAAGTGTTTAATAATAAAAATAATTTCCGTTGTATTTGTGTTGTAAAATGTGCAGAGGCGAAATTTGACTTCTCGAGTTAAACAGGATTATGAGTGTTAATTTGACAGTAAAATAGATCAGAATAAACTTTGAACTCCAGGAATATCTTGTGCCAAATGTGTAACTTTATTCAATTATTGACAATATTTTTAAAATGTCTCTATTGCGTTAAAGCATTATTCGGTGTTAACTGGTTATTTCATAGATATTGAAGCATGCCCACAAACTGCTCACAATTATTGGGCATTTCGTCGTAACCCGTTTCCGAATTTATGTTAACATGGGCGCCAGGAAAAGGTTACGATAATATTTTTGGCTATTATTGCTTCAAAGAAAACTAAATATGGTCCCACTAGCTGGGTCGATGGGTTGCGTCTGAAATAATCGCTATTACCTATTGATAGTCGATTACCCGATCTGCCATCCATACAGAGTGGCGAGGAATCTGAAAACAAATATTTTATCTAGCTACTTATTAGCTCGAATTAGCCAATGAAAATCTTTTTTTTTTTTTTTTCAAAAAGAAACTTAGGATTCATTGCTTATTGTAACAGAAAGACTGTCCTTTGGTCATGACCTTGTTCGAACCTTTATACTGCACTATACTTCGCGCGCTCTTGATCGACGTCGTCACGAAGGACTATCTTCTCTTCTCCCCGGTGATGCGAATTCCAGAGTTGAAGTATCGCGTTCTTCTTTCCTGTTCTTCCACGCGAACGTTGCCGAGCCACTGATCCGCACTACTTCAAATATTCGTAGTTCTAGTTCGATTAAACTTGCAAAATAATACCCAGTTCTTTACGATTACACAGCGGAAATGTTTTACAGTTCCACAAATTAATTACTCGTTTCCATTATTATTTAGGTTATTTTCTCCAAATGACCTAAGTATTCCAGCTATTGGTGTCTTACCAAATATGAGTAATAATTTCAACATCCAGACTTACTGTTATATATCCGCCTTTAGAATTAGCACAATGAGCAATACCTCTGCGCTGAAAGCGAATACAAGCATTCACGAGATTGATAATTATAAGTAGTACTAATATTTTGGACGCCACAAAAGCACCTCACTTTTTAACATAGAAGGTTCAAAATGTTTTGGTTCGCGTTCTTGTTTTATCTAAAGTTAAAAGCAAATTACTTGCCTCAAAATTGAAAGATTGGAATCTCCTGCAAAGTATATTATTTGCGTCAATACCAAAAGCAATTAGAACATGTGTTTTCTAAAAACGATCATCTAGTTTTCTGTAATAATGTTGATTCCTTGATGGAGTCACAAAATAAACTATTGAAAACTATAGGATTATGGAATGTAATATGACTTTGAAAATAAACGAATTGGACTCCCACCTAAATTTCTTCCTTGAAAACCTCGGCGCTGCCCGTGACGAACATGGCGAGCGTTTTCATCAGAATATCGCTGAAATGAATAGGCGCTACCACGGAAAATGATCTCCAAATGTGTTGGCAGACTATTGTTGGACACTCGGGAGAGATACTCCTTAGACGAAGTTCAGTCAAAAGTCTCAGTCACATACATTTTTAGTTAGTAAAAATCATTCCAGCAAAGATAAAATGCATAATTACTAGAAATATTTATTATTACACACGCAATTACACAAAAACCATAGGTGATGGGAAATTTCTGTAAAGAGATGTTGAGACAGTGCAATAAAGTCAGAAGAAGCACCGATTGTTTCTCGTTTAACATACAAAAACTTAAATTTTATTGACTGGTGTAACACAAAAGCTAGTTTTTCCTTTTGGATCTTTTGTATTCATGATTTCCTTCAATTTTGTGGTAGGGAATACTGATAATGAGGAAAATTCCTTGAAACATGTTTGTAATGTTCTAATGTGAATATCATACGTAAATATACGACTTGTGAAAGATAACTTGTTTTCCTTCTCCAATATAGTAATTGCGTAATTTTTACCTACAACACATTACACTGGGACTCGAGTTCAGAACCTTCTATTATCCAGACCGATACTCCGACTGATCTATGAATCGAAGATTAGTTTCGATTAACGATTGTATAGCGATCAGCAATCTTATATTATAGTAAAGTACAATTGGCATGAAGGATGAAGATGAACGAAAAGGAACAATTTACGCAATTGTTAACCTATAATGCGAGTCACTCCATTTCGTTGTTCGCTTTATCCTAATTGTACCCTACATTATTGAAATAAAATTATTATTATTATTATTATTATTATTATTATTATTGATACACAGACCAATTGTGGGGTTGTTTGCATTAACGCGCATTCGTTCTTGCGATCAGGAGCTTCTTGGGAGCAGAAAGACCATGTCCTTTCGCCTCCCGGTGGATGGTTCTGCTATTGACTTTTGTACCTGACTTTGTTAGTATGGAAGTCCGTGCAAAGATGACAAGGATGTATGACGATTGGTTTGTGACCTCCATTTCAGAGTTCGGCGGTTCCATTTATCCCACGAATAATCCTTGAAAGGGAGTGAAGGGGAAGAAGAAACAGGTTGAGATGGCTCAGTGACAACAAACAATGCCTCTGCAGCGTCTCTGACCGGGAAGATTCTGAGCTAGGGTTCGAGTCCCGACGATGGTGGATTTTCGAAATTAGCTATTTAGCTGCTGTGATCGGTAGTTTTCGTGGTTTCTCCGACTAATACCAGCCTAATGTCGGAGCAGAACTCTTAACAACCGCGACACGTGTTAAATTTGGAAATTTAAGTGCCTACAGTTCACTGTGTTTTGTGATGTGAAGCCTTCAATGAAGCCATCAATCATCCTAGAAGACCATCTGAGAAGAAAACACATCCATTATTTATAAGGTTTATTTATATAATTGGAGCAGTATGGTACCATATGAATAATATTTTTAACTAATCTTTTAAAGGTAATCTTTACAGTTGAACTGTGATCTCATGGCCATGAGAAGGTTTGAAAACCTGAGATTTTGTTAGTAACAGCTAAGTTTTTGCCTCAGTGTGATCTGAGAAAAAATTCATGTTTTATGCAACAATTTTTCTCATTTCAAAACAGGTTTTGTTTATTATAAGAGAACCGCTTGTCCTACCGGATTCTTCTATCAAAATCCGGCATCTACATCAAATTTAGGACTTTTTTGACACCTCATTCACCTCTGTAGCTTCAGATTTGATGTTTTCTGGTCAATTTGAAATATTTTCAAGCTATATTCTGAGCAGCACCTACAGTGTAGCAGACCTCACAGGGTTCGCTAGCATCACACAGGTGTCAGAGGGTCGCATACCCTGCAGGCGCTACCCTTACGTATTCTTTGGCAAAGAGGTTCCAAATTATCGATCCATTCTCCCACTGTTGAACCCCTCCCTTCATGGCTGTTTCCCTTCACTAACCCCTATAAAGCGTGCGTTTTCGCGCACAGCGCTCTCATTCTCTTGTTATTTCAGCTGCGTCAGTGGCGTAGCTTTGTTAATTCTTCTCATAGAGCCCGGCTCCTTCAGAGTCGTTATGTATATCAAATCTGTATATAGTATTTGTTGTAAATAGTGTTTTTTAATTTTTTTCCTTGCCGAGATAGTATGTTAGTTTACTTACAATAGATCAGATCAAATTATGAAGACTAAAATAATATTGTTTCTCATTTCATCAGTAAAGCCTGAGCCATGGTTGTTGTTTTTTTGTTGGTTCCTTTGAACCAAACAATGTGTTAATGAAATTGAGTGCATAAAGGTATTTAATGTGTTGATTTGGACTTGAAATGGAACTCTTACTTTGAAATGTTAATGATTTACTAATGTTTATGTTGTTTGCAGCTCGTTTACTACATATGTTATGTTTATGTATGTCGCTGACCTCTGATTGGTGTGGAGGTGCGGCTAATGTTCACTGCGCATTTACTTATGAATGTTGTTAATGTTGCAGTTCCTGCCATAAGTAAGACGGCACTTGGCCGCTTTTGGCAATTTATGGAAAGGTGCCCCCGCTGGTATAAGTCGGCGCTTGACCGCATTCGGCACAGGGAGACTACGTAAAGGCGTTTGCTTGCCGTGCGGTAGCTCGAACCGCGGCCTTGTTGCAACGTCACGGCCCCGCAGCCGGCAGAGAGGTCGGCTGGGCTACAGCTGTCACCGGCACGCAGCGGTGGGGTCACGTGCTGACCTTGTATGCGGCACGCTGATCGGCGCTCGTGTCTAGGAACAGTTTTGTTCAGCGAGCAGCGGGCGGGCGCTCATGTACCGCCCACTCTCGCTTATGCGTAAACTTGCTGCATTCCTATGTTGTATGGTTACGAAAGGTATAGTGAAATCCATTTCAAGAATTTTGGTATTATGCACTCCTACGAAAGTTGGTTCCATGGCTCATGCGTAGTTCTGTTTCTTACAATGTTATTGGAGAAAGAAGGCCTAAATACGGCTTCTTTAGAAATTTGTTTATATACGTTTCTATCTACCTCGTCCTAAAGTGGGCATTCAAAGGTAGATTATAAGACAGTATTTCTGTATGTGCTAGCGCGATGTTGTAGATGCGCTACTAAGTTAGTGTTCACCTTTCTGTTACAAGGTTTATGTTTCAATTTTCAGCTTCCTCGCCCTAAAGTGGTTCTTTCAAGAGGTCGACTGAAATCATTAATTCTGTATGTCGGCGCATTTTACGCGCCTTTGTTTATGTGAGACGGCCTCGACCGTCCTTCATTCTTGCTTGTAAATTGTAATTCTGCTTTGTTTTCCCGCAGCTGCTTTGCAACCTGCGCATCAGGAAAAACTAATATATTAAAATTGTTTATATAATAAATGTGTTATATTGAAAGTTATTTGATTGTCATATCTCCTGATTTGAGATCCTATAAAGTTGTGATACCTTTTCATTAAAAACCTGGGGCGTCCATTTGAAAAGTTCAAGTGTGACGACAATCTTTTGAATTTCGATAGCTTAGAAGCTTTTGTGTTAGCTTTGCATAATTATCTCCTTAGGCAAATGCATGGTCAGTTCGCTACATATTACATAGCGAAAATTAATGTTATCAATGTGCTGTTTTCAACAGCTGGCGACCGTATTAAATAAATTGTCATTAAATAAGAGGTCAGCCAAGTTTGAGATTTAACAACACGGACCGAACAGCAATATTTGCCACCTCCTCTGTCTGTCTGTCTGTCTGTCTATCTGTCTATCTGTCTCTCTCCCTCTCTCCCCTCTCTCTCCTCTCTCTCTCTCTCTCACACCCACACACACACACACACACTTTCACAAGCACTTTCTATTACACCTACGGGCACTAGTCTACAGCTGGAAGCTTCTGGGGTAGTGCTCCGCTGGGGGATACCCCGAGGGGAAAACCCTGGCAGTCGACGTGAAGGCCGGCATAGAATGTCACATTCCAGCGGGAAAGGCACAACGCTACATCCCAACTATAACAGGCGCTACATTCACGAAACTAGTGGCCAAAGTAGTTGAAGGAAGCACTCACTTTTTCCCTCCGGAAGCAGACGCATGGACGTCAGGCGATCTGCAGAGCGCCGAGCAGGCGGTGCAGCGGCGCGAGCAGCACGGGGAAGTCGAGCAGCAGGGCGTCGGCGATGGCGGCCAAGGCGTGGGCGCGCTCGCGCTGGCGCTGCAGCTCGGCGTCGAGGGAGGTGGGCAGGCGCAGCAGCGGGCGGTAGCGGCCCGCGCGGGCCTCGCCCAGCCAGCGCGCGCGCCCTGCAGCCCGGCCGCGCAGCGCGCGCCGCAGCGCCGCCACCTCCTCCGTCGCCGTCGTCTCGCGCCGCACCTGCCCACGCGCTTTATTGCATTTATGTACTCAAAAACCATATGTGACGTATGGGGGAGAAAATCTTCTGCGCACGCTTTCTTGAGTTTCAGAATCCCTTCCCAACAATTTAACTATTAATAGTTGAAAGATGAAAAATAATAGTAATAACAATAATAATCATAAATTTAAATAAACGCGAGATTAACATTTCAAAAACTAGATATTTTCGTTGCCGAATTATAGAAAACTTATTTTTAACGGTAAACGAACGGATTTGATTTTTCTGTACTGTTAACAAAATAGAAACTCACCCTAAGCTCTACTACCACTACAAGCAAAAGGAAAGTTCAATAAAACGTGCGCATGGCGTGATGTGGCGTGTGTGTGGCGAGTGTCGAGTCCTCCAGCACAAACTGTGTTGGGGCCTCCTCCGAAAAAAAGAGAATCGTCCAACTAAGGGCCCCTTCACACGTCGCCACTGCAGTGCTCTTCCGAACGCCGCAGCTGGCGGTAAAGCATTGGTTTAGGGCACCTTCACACGTACACAGGGAAACGTCAATTGTACCTTAAAACTAATAGCTTCCGTACGACGCCATTCTGTTGCGGCTTCGGGTTGTCGTTCTCCGTGAGAGTCACAATAAGAGATAAGCGCCAATGAAATTACCTTAGAATTAACTTTTCTTCGTTATTTCAACAGTGGTGGAAATAAAATATTTTTATTATTTGTATTCACCACACAGATATGTCTGAGCTAAATAGCCCACTGGAAGGGATTCGGCGAGCAGCTCGTTCGCTATTAGCCGAATGTCGAACATGTGGAGCCGCTTTCAGATGAAGCGATCGGGATAACAACCTAATTGCGGAAGGAGGAGGGGATGGTCTGAATTGAAGGTGAAAGCCCTCGCGCTCGTGGCCAACGTAAAGATGCAACATCGATATTTTTATACTGACATCAGTGTCTTAAACATCCATTAATTAGAGCCGATCATGTTTTTTAACATCAATGTTTTTACGTTTTCAATGTTTTGTTTGTGAATGAAAAAGTTCCAAAATCACATTTTGTAAAAGTTAGCACTTTCATTTGTTGAAATGAAGCGAAGGCAAAATGAATCGTAGTACCTTCATCGAACTGATTATCTCTCGTCCAAGAGATGACCTGGAATTTCCTATGCCTTTCCTCGTATATCCACTCGGAGAGAGCTGTCAAAGCATTCACCGAAGGCCTAGGATCTCCTGCCCGCTTTCTATACTCTTCATGGCGAATTAAGAAAGCTCTGATCTCTTTATCAAATAACCATGTGCGCTTAGGCTGTTTTGTTAATTAGTAGTAGTATTTTTTTTTCATTTAAGGCCATTGTGAAATTAAATTCTCCCTCGCGGAACCCTAATGGTAAACATTACTAAACCAGTTTTAAAAACAACTATGTTTAAAACATCGGCCAGCGTCACTATTAGTCGAATTCCTTAAATACGCTCCTTGAAGTCACGAAGGTTAAGCAATTCGACACATCGCGGTTTCTGGTTGGGTGACAGTCTGGGAACCCTGAGATCTCTATGTGCCGAATCCCTAGCAGAAGGGATACAATGCAATGACTACTAATGACGATAACTGACTAGATTAAAGGGGGATTACTCCAAACGTTCAACGCCAATACATGTTTATGTGAGAACGTTGTTACAAATTGTAACAGAACGAACTAACGAACTAACTAATGAACTAACTAACGAACTAACCAACGAACTAACCAACGAACTAACGAACGAACTAACGAACGAACTAACGAACGAACTAACGAACTAGCTAATGAACTAACTAACTAACAACGAACTAACGAACGAACTAACTAACGAACTAGCTAATGAACTAGCTAACGAACTAACTAACGAACTAACTAACGAACTAACTAATGAACTAACGAACGAACTAACGAACTAACTAACGAACTAACTAACGAACTAACTAACGAACTAGCTAATGAACTAGCTAACGAACTAACTAACGAACTAACTAACGAACAAACTAACGAACTAACGAACGAACTAACGAACTAGCTAATGAACTAGCTAACGAACTAACTAACGAACTAACTAACGAACTAACTAACGAACTAACGAACGAACGAACTAACAACGAACGAACTAACGAACGAACTAACTAACGAACTAACTAACGAACTAACTAACGAACTAACTAACGAACTAACTAACGAACTAACGAACGAACGAACTAACGAACTAATAACGAACTAACTAACAAAACTAACTAACTAACGAACGAACGAACGAACGAACTAACGAACTAACTAACGAACTAACTAACGAACTAACTAACGAACTAACTAACGAACTAACGAAATAACTAACTAACTAACTAAATAAATAAATCAATAAACGGACCTCGGCGGTGGCGTCGCGGCGCGCGCGCGTCTCGGCGAGCAGGGCGGCGCGCTGGCAGCGCGTCTTGGTGACGGCGTGATCGAGCGCGGCGGCCTCCTTGCGCAGGCGGTGGGGGGGGCGTCGCGCGCCAGCGCCAGCTCCAGGATGATGGCGCGCCGCGACACGCTCTGCTCCAGGTCCGTCACCAGGCGGTCCTGCGCGCGCTGCAGCTGCCCGCGCCGCACCTGCGCCCACGCGCCGCACACCACCGCTCGCTGCCATCCAACACTCTTTTGCGGGAACTTCCTAGCCAACGCCTGGCGACGCGCTGACCAGTATAGACGTGCAGTTGCCCTCAGCATGTAGGGAGTCGCAAGTTCATGATGGTCAAGCGCATAGGTGGCGAATATCTGTTGCTCATTTACCATTGCCCAAGGGACATGCGGGGTAAACTACCTACGGACGCGAGCAACTTTGTCCCCGCTGTAAATTATTATTATTATTATTATTATTATTATTATTATTATTATTATTATTAAATTATGAGGTGATAGGATGATGATGATAGGGGTGATCGTTGCCTGATCGTGGATTTGAACCATCCCAGCATTAGCTTTATGACCAACGGAAACCACGAAATATACCCAGTCAGGATGGCCGGATCGAAACGGGACCTCCCGATTGCGAAGTCAGCGCGCTACGCACTGAGCCACTTCGCTCGGTCCTTTTTCAGGAATGGTAAGTATTTATATTCAGTCTTATTGATCAAGTTACGAATAAACGATTTTCTGATACCGTTTAACTTGTTCAATTGACTGATATATTATAACGAGAGACAATTTTTCTAAATAAAATTCGGCAGCTCGATGGAGAGACGCTGGGGCGTCCTGAAGGGGGAGGGGGCAGCTGGGGCAATCTGTCTCAGGCCCCGACTTAATTGAGGTCTTGAATTCTTTTTTTCACTCAGCAGAAATGAAAAAAACGTTTATCTCTAATGCAAATTTAACATTATAAGCTCCTATTTCTGAAGCATGGAAAAATGCTTTTTGTTACGAATTGTGCAGGAGGGAGAATTTTTTAAAATAAGAGGCCCCAAGGATAACTTGACTCAGGCTCCCAGTTTTCTTTGGACCCCCCTGGAGAGACGTTAAAAGAATAACGATAAGTTAAACGAAAACAAACGGAAATGGATATACGTCACTTTAGAAAAAAACTCTTCGATTCTGTTCATCAGTGAGTCTGCAGAATGCATTGTTACGACTGAGAGAGTCATGACAGCAACAATTTCAAGATTATTTGCCAATCAGTCGTAAATGTCGGGTTTAGTGGAAAACTAGAATTTAAACTCCATGATACAAATATACGTGTCAGTGATTACAACGTGATTCGTAGTGGTGAAATGAGAAACTCTTCATTTTTTTCTCCGGAAATTTCCAAACATTCATTACGGGTAACATTGTGTAATCAGTCGCATAAATCCCACAAATCTCTTCTCCCCTTTCATGTGCTATATAAAGAAGAAACATTGTTTTGATACGACGATTCCACCACAAGGTTTCCGTGATGAATGAGATACTGTCACGCGCGGATGAGTAATAGGTGCAGGTGCATAATTGTGTCCCAGTTGCAACATGCACTCATCAATTGTGAGAAAAGGAAAACTACTTTGTCTCGAAATTGTAGCCACTTACGGATAACGTGTTTGTTAGTATTATAGTTTGAGAAAGAAAAAATTAAAAAATAACGGTCTACAGATAGTTCATTGATGAGAATGCATTTTCTGTTGTCTCATATATTAGAACGAAAATAAGATTATTGAAAACGAGTGTAATGTGATTTATTTTTTATCACAATTGGAATCTGGTCAGTAAATTTCTTAATTTCTTACTATAGTTTCATTCCATTACAGTTACTCTTACAGTGCAGTAAACGACAGTCTTGATTTGTGGATTCAGATAATATATTTTTGGGCATAAAGTGTGTATAGATTTAGAATAATTCACTAGTAATTGTTAAAAGAAATTGAGGCAAGTTATTGGCCTCAATAACAATATGTTAGCTTTCCAACGCTCTGGAATTTGCTAATTCTATTTTCAAAGGAATGAATGACGAAGGAAAGGGATTCTCAAGCACTGTTGGCTCGCGGTACACTCTCCCGTCACGAGGAACATACACGTAGAAGCAAAGCAAACCTGTTTGCAAGAGGATTTCAAATTTTCAGAAACTACTACTAAACTACTTCATTTCTCAATGCGTATGTACGCAAACTAATATTTTCAGCTTTGACTAACGTTAAAAATAAAAACTTAAGCGATTTCCTTCTGTGGTCGAAGAATTACCGATTCTTTTGTCTGCAATTCCTCCGTTTATTGAACAACTGCAAAAGAAACAAACTTACGTTTCCCGTTAAATTACAACAATATTATGATTATTACTGGAGGATTTTAATGCCTAAGGTTGTTATACATTTGTATGGTCTCAGAGTATCTTTGAGATGAGATGTTTAATGTGTTCATATTTTCCCCATTAAATTATTTTTGCGGCACAACCACATAATTCATGGTATATTGCAGTGCTGCGAAGAAAACAGTTCATTTTTTGTTGATTAAAGGTTTGTGCATTTATAAATATGGAATAATTCCGATTTTTATTAAAACCTCTGAAATTCAAAAACTGCGAAAGTTCAAAATATTTTCTGTTCTACACCTCAAATATTTAAGTCAGAGATTTATTTCACATTGCAGTTAATTCAAATGTCGATCTTTGAATAATGTCATGCGTTTCTTTTAAATACTGAGTGGTTGTTGAGAAATAACATTAAGAATAGAAGTTTTGGTATGACGTGGATTCCCACTACACTTCGATTTAAATAAAGTGACTTTTGGCAGATCATCAGCTAGACGCGGTTATCCAATCGGGAGCTTCGTTAAGACTTACATGTTTGGAATTGAAGTTCTCGATTGGATAACCACGTCCCTGTTGTTCTGCCAGAAGTCACTATCTGAGTAGGGTTGGGAAGAGGGCGTGCGCACCTCCATGCGGTGGATCTCGGCGCGCATGGCGCACGTCTCGCCGGCGGTGGAGCGCTCGTCCTTGATGTCGGCGAGCGCGCGCTGCACCAGGCGCAGCTTCTTCTCCCACGCCAGCTGCTCCTGCTGCGCCTGCACCAGCAGCGCCGCGCGCTCGTCGCGCTCCGCCTCCAGCGCCTCCACCTCCGCCTGCGCGCACGCACACGCACACAATGCATTGCTTGGGAAAGGGATTAATTATTAATGATTAGGAAGCAACATATGTACATACATATGGACTTATTTGTCCCAAAATATGTAAGAAAAAATTGGAAATATGTAAAATAAAAATTCACTATTGTGTTTAAAATTGTTTTCTAGAAGCATTTTCCGAGCACAGAACGTCGCCAATCAGATCATAACAAGCATTTGGAGTGACTGAAAGTATGTTCTACCTCTACAGAAGTAATTCTACACTAGATTTCACCACATACAATAATTTTATTCGAAATACAAAATACGTTCATAGTATATATTACAATGTTTACGAGAAGTCAGTGTTCCAATGAATAGTAGTACCGGGTAGCCAGTGATGGATTGCTGGGGGAGAGGGATAAAAGGGAATATACCCCCCTCCCCTAGAACAACGCGGAAAGACAATTTTCTGTAAAATATATTTTTTCGTTTTCGATCGAGCAACGAATGAGCTGTTTGAAAAATGAGCAAGCACGTGGTTGAAATTACTTCTGTTCACGAAAATCCGCTCATCGCAAAATAATATTTGACGCCGAGTACACAGCAAGCGGGGGTGTCCATGTAGTCAGTGATGGATCGCGGGGGAGGAGGTTAAAGGGAGTACCCCCTCCCCGAATCGAATAACGCGTAAGACAATTTTCTGTAAATAATATTTGTTAGTTTTCGATCGAGTTACGAATGTGTTGTTTGGAACATGAGCAAAATCGTGGTTGAAATTACTTTTGTTCACAGATATCCGGTCATTCTTGACTCCGAGTACGCAGTAAGCAGGGGGCGGGATGACAATTATGGCGAAGATATGGTGGTCATAGAAGCCCAGCAACATTATATTTATTTTTTAAGGAAAATGATTCCGTAACATGTAATGCAAACGCGTATCTGAGATGTTCTGTTTCGACGTATAAATATATTAGAATATAACAAAATATGTAGTTTAGGTAAAATATGTAACAATATGTAATTATACCAACATATGTAAAAATATGTTAACTAAAAATAGTTACAGTTCATTCAGAATGTCTTGTAAATTAAAAAAAAATATTGAATGCAAGTATCTAGTTCCTGTAGAAACATATAATTACATAGAAATCCGTTCCCTATTAATGATTCTGAACCCGTCAACTGCTAAGGTCATTAGTCCCATAAGTGCAGTGCACGTTTTCCACAGGAAGTGGCGGTGATCTTGCCTCGCTGGATGGCGAGATCCAGCGCCTATCTATCGTGGGATAGTGGGGTTTTCCTCAACCGGCTATCTCCCATCAGCGAGGCACCGCCCCAGCCAGGACAAGCTCCCGACCGGTCTCCATGTGTGGTAGTGTAGTGCATGTAAGTGTAAATGTGTGTAAGGGGAGAGGGTAGGACAAGAAATGGGAAGGAAAGATCGCGCGCGTGCGTGTCCCGTTTGTTAGAGTACTGCCCCGGCATTCGCCTAGTGTTGATCGGAAAACTAATGATCAGAGCAGCCAGTCCCTGGAAGTCGCCTCCGGACAGCGACACAACTCGACCTAGCTCTGTGGCTCGTGTCGAAAATCCTACCACCACCGGGACTCGAACCTCAGGACCTCCCGGTCCGAGGCACTGCAGTGACATAACTTGATGCCCTGAGCCACGGGTGGGAGGGGAGACAATCCAGCAAATAAGTTGTAGATGACCGGAGAGCCCTCATGGAAAATGTGGACTCAAAACACTTTTGGAAGCATTCTGAATGCCTTTAGTTCGTTCAAAGATGTTGGGTATCAAGTTTCGACAACTGGGACTGAATTCAATTTTTATTTTAAAAAATATTTCGGGGGGAGTGTGCCCCCCTCCCCCCGACACTCCACACCTCGGCGGTGACGCTCATGGACATGGTAGGTTTGCTGACAACCTGCTTGCTTGCTTGCTTATGCAAACGCATGCGTATAAGAACTTCGCTGTTTCGAACGTGTACAAATAGCGAACATGATGAGCCTGGGAAAGTCTTGGTTAATAAAATGAATATATGTATACGCTATAGAAGAAAGAAACGGAGGAGTCCACTCAAAACATGAAAATGAAACATTTTAAAAATTAAAGAAAGAATGCCAAGGAAGGTAGTTCGTAAGGAGAGAGAGGAATTGAAGAAAAAAACACAAATTCATTGAAAACCATTAGATATCTTCCTAAAATATATTTGTTTCTTAGTTGCGCATTAAAAGTTCTGGGATTTTCGGGTACCAATAAGGAAATTGCATTACGTTTCATTAAATGGAAAATAAAAATAATTAACTCGCAATAAACATCTAATTTCCAGAACCTCCTCCCATCTACTCTCACAAGTACCTCTCCGCTAGGTACTTTGGCGTATTTCACCTTCCTCTACCACTTGCTTTCCTATATCGGCTCGACAACAACTCTACATTTCCTGTTTCTTCACCAGCAAAATGACCCAATTTATTAGTTTCCGTTCCAATACACTGAATGCTTTCCCGGACGGCCACTTTCTCTTTCCTCATTTTTCACATTCCACATATTTCCGCTCAGAGTTTAATACAATAAAAGAATATTCTGCGCCAGGAAAGTCTTTCCGCACCGAGCCGAATCAGGGACTCCGATTAAAAAAAGTTAAAGGAGCTGTGGACGAAAAAAGTTTGAAAACTCCTACCTAAGAACATTCCCATCGCCTTAGTATCCACGACCGTGGGCTAACCTGCCCCAAGCCCCTGTCTCACGAGTCATTTTACGGTGCTTTATGAGTAACGCATTACAGTTATGTAACAACAATAATGTAATAAAACGAATCTTATAATTCAAAATGACCTTTTCATGCACATGCACCCTTTATGAAACTTTTTTAAATTTATGAATCAAAAAGACTTTGACACCATTCGTTTTCCATAATGAACAATTATCTCAAAGTTCTATCTATTGATAAAAACTCTCTAGAAAATGTTGTTAAACATAATGTTTACAGTATCAATTAATCTAATAGTTTAGTTCACTTTCATGTAATATTTTCATATTAAAAAAACGTAATATTTTGACATTTTCTGATTTCTTGACCTCTTACAGTAGAAATGAAATATGACTTTAAAAATTTCATAGAATAACCTTTTTTATTATCAAATTTTATTTTAAAAAATGAATACGATTTTTAGAAAATATCGTTTAAACGTACCAAAAAAATTTTGGGATATTTTAGGAAGTACTTATTCTCTTAAAATGCAAAAAGTAAATTACATCGTTCTGAAACATGACTAAGAATATTATGGAAGAGTAAAAAACATCGTCCTATAAAGAAATTTTCGTTGAAAAATTTGGAGTCGTTTGTGAGAAAATGTTAGAATGTTTCTGAAAATGCGCATTATGAAGCTGATTTTCATTAAAAAAGTTTTCTTTTTGAAAAACCTCACAATAAATTATTTGATGTACTTGTACTGCCTAAATGCAATAATGTATAAAAATCGCTGGTAATGTATAACGGCGTGGAAGATATTGAAACAAAAATTAAATTTCCGCAAAAGAAGAAGAAAAAAAAAGAATACGTGAAAATGGTATTTATGTCATGTTATTCAATTCACTAAGCACTATCCGTTCAGAAAATTAAAAAGAATTAGTCCTTTCCGAGAAAATGGCATTAGAACGTTTCGGAAAATCCGTAATTTCGAGCTTTTTATAACAGATGTTTTTTTAATTTTTGAGAAACTTTATGTCTTTAAATATATGATTAATCAATAAGACAAAATATAGTTAATTTCCTCCTAAGTAACTTCAAATAATCCTTCACTTCGGACCACGTACACCAATTCCGCTGTCCGAAGTACAGGATAGTAAACAAGCGTAAGCACGGCGCGGCGA
The DNA here is from genome assembly GCA_964035755.1 of Teleogryllus oceanicus. NCBI lineage: Eukaryota > Metazoa > Arthropoda > Insecta > Orthoptera > Gryllidae > Teleogryllus > Teleogryllus oceanicus. Next base: position 108,931,119 of record CAXIVR010000003.1, read on the forward strand.
GACCGGAAAGCAGAGCGTAGCGGCCGCACTCCGGCCAGACAGCCGTGGGAGCGAGAGCGTGCAGAACCGCTTATCACCGACGTGTCGAAATAACTTCCGTACTGACGTCTGCAGAGAGGCAGCTGTGGATTGTGTTGTGTGCTCCACAACATGTGACTCGCTTCTGAACCGCCGGCGCAGGCAGGTCGAGCAAGTAAATACGCCCAGATTACCAGAGCACACTAGATAGGGAATGGGCAAAGGTTGGTTGGTCATTCAACTCATAATGGAGAGAGACACATTCATAATAAGACACAATAAGAGCACATTCATAATGGTGAGAGACAAACCGATATGGACAATTTTTAGACAAACACTGTAAACCTAGGTGGACAATATTATTTCAATACTACAGATTACTTTTGCGGCTCTCACACGCAACCGATCTTTGTAAATGAGGTCTCTGTGTAAACTACGAGAATTTCGCGGAGTCTTGCGAATTGCACTTTAACATTAAAAATATGAAGGATTTGTTTTTTTAAATTTTTTATTTATTTATTTATTTATTTATTAATTTTTAAAATCTATATAGTTATTTAATTCTAAAATGAATTGTTCTAAGGCATTAAAACCTGGAATTGTGAGGCCAATGGCCTCAACGAAACGTTCCTCGCACCAAATCTATAGAATGAGATCTTATTTGGCATTCCATTACCTTTCTGCTGGTACGGCGCTTCTCTGTACTACCCCATCTGATCAGAGATGTACAGAGTTTCCAACTTCTGTGTAATTAAAATAATTACTTGATATTCTATGCGAATGAATTGCACAGACCTCTCTGATCGGAAATAAAGTTAATAAGAATATTTTGTATTGACAAAGGTGTCGGGAAGAGGGAAGGGTATAATATGCGAGAGTTCTCGCACGGGTACGCTAGTTTATTACTATTGAAAGATTAATTGAGTGTTTCTGACCCATTAATGGAACAGGAACGCGATTAACTCCGTGCTACACGAGCTGATAAATCCTCAAAGCAAGGAAGCCGGGTTTAGCAAACTTCATGAGAAAGTTGCAGATTGACTCCAGCAAACGTATTAGTATTTCAAAAAGAGTCATTTATTAGATTATGGAAATGTTTATTATCTGTTTATCAATTTTTAGTTTCAATGTCAAAAATTAGTTAGAACTATACATGACATATGATAAAAGAGGAGTGCAATCTATGTTAAGTCCAATCAATATGCGTTTAAACTGAAATTATTCCTTGACAAGTTATTCAAGCATAATGAATCTTACAAAAGGGACCAGCATGCTAAGATGGTAAAAAAATCGAAATAAAATGAAAGGTTGGGTTAATAATTCTATGTATTCCAAATATTCCAAAATGCATTTTTCAATTGGTTCTTCCCCTACTACAAATATAAAATAATTAATTACGATACGAGTGGTAAAAGTGATGTTTTATTTTGCAAGAAGGAAAGGTTGCGACATGAGGCAGATAGGCCAAGTGGCGCAATCCTACGGGCAAAATAAAAGCACTTTTATCACACGCATCCTACACTATATTAACGGAGTCTTTCTGACTTTTGGTCCCGTTTGCTCCTTTTTCCCCTTTTGTTTCCTTTGTCTCTTTTGTTCCCTTAATCCTTCTGTCCCTTTTGACCAATTGTCTCTTTTTGCCATTTTGTCCCCTTTGTCTCGTGTTTCATGGTCACTTTTACCGCTTTTGGTTTGATTGTCTCCTTTTTTTCTTTTCCCTTTTTTCCTTTGCGCCTTTTTCGTTTGCCCCCTTTGTTCCTGTATTCGATTGTCTCTTTTGTCCTTTTTTTCGATTGTCTCTTTTGCTCTTTTTGTCCATTCATCCTTTTAGCACCAATGGTAAAAATTATACTTATAGCAGGCTAGGATTGCCCTGAAAGAGCACTTCTGTGGCTGTCTAAAAAAGGTAATTGTTACATTTTAATGTTTTAATGGATTTCTGCTTTGTATTTTTAGAAATGAAACTTCTCGCTGATTAATTTTGGACAATATCCATACTTTAAAAGTCTTTTAAATTATAATTAATTTTTTAAAATAAAATATTTTCGAACTTCTTTGAAGTATTGTTTAAGGACTGGGATTGAAACTTCTACGTTTTATTACGTATCGCCGTAACTATCCACTGTCTAGCTCTGTGAAATCGGAGCGTATTACTTTCACGCGCCACGGCACGGCCTGCTCTGGACTGCCCCGGCGACGCAAGAGCACCTACTGAGCACCTACGCGCTCTATTTGGAATCTCTGGTGCATTTAAAGTGTTTGTTATTTTGCTTCTTATTTTCGTTACATAACCTTGAAAGGAAGGCGATCTCTTGAACTTTTCGTAATGGTAAAAAGACACCCGAAAATGAAGTAAACAGACATTTAGGTCATACAGGTGAAGACAGAAAGTATGTAAACATAATAATCGTTGATCCCATTGCATGAAGTTTACCTTTACGCTTAATTGCTATGCTTTTCAGTGAATATTTAAATGTAAACTTTAACCTTCTGAGTTACTCAATCGATGAAAGACTAAACAAAAGTGTCAAACTGGAAGAACTAAGTGTGTTGCGCGGGTACAAAGTACAGTAATTCCTCAACATCCGCAAATTTACTAATTGCTTGTTTAGAATATTCGCCATTAAAGAAAAGCTACCGGTTTTAACATTCACAACTTCAACATTTGAGTGTGCATCATTTGGTCAATCTACAATTTTCTTGAATTCGAGCAGATTTCAGTTTTCTTAAACAGCATAATCCGTAAACCCAACTCAACAGACTGAAAGCTCAAAGTATCACGTTCGGCAAAAATGACCATTTGGAATATCAATTCAGAACAACATATTAATACAATTGTGTTATTCTATTAAATTCAGTTGCGTCAAATTGCAGGCGAGGCTTTTAAGAACATAAGCTGAAAAGACGTTCAGGATCTTTGCTATTCACTTGGTAGTGACATCACTAAAGATGTCCTTAAAAAAGCACTCGGAGGTGGTGATGAATTAGTAACGAAAGAAGCTGCTTCCTCGAGCAACTTGTCAAAACTGTGAGCGAAATTCTCAAACTTCAACAAATTTTAAATAACATTAGAATGTGATCCTAGCTTGGAAAGACCTTAAAAAGAAGTAATTTAAGAGAGAACAGAAGCAGAAAATGTTACATGTTTGAGGATTTTTATTACACTGAAGACGTCGACACTGAAACAAACAAAAATAACCAAATACAATGTACAACCACTTTCAACATTGAGATAACTTTCAAATATTGTTTTTGTTCTTTATTATAACTTTCAAATGTTGTGTCTCCACCTAGGGAGTACGTGACCTTGACGTTGGTGGTGGAGCTTGAGTACCCACGTGATCTTGAGAGCTATGCCGGCGGTAGCGTAGCTGCTGGTAGGGCCTTCCTTGCCGGACAGGTCGAAGGAGAGGGGTCAGACGAAGAAGTACTCCAGAAGAGGACTGGGGCGCAAGAAGAGAACATCTGGTACAGTGCGCTGAAGAGTATCTTGGAACGACGAAGATGATCTCGACGATTTAGGCAAAAATCCTAGCCTACATGTCTACCTAGGGATGAAGGACACGGATATGATCTCGCCAAAGGAACTAGGAGATTTCTAAAGAGATCTGGGCAGAAGGAGCTCAAAGGCGCGGTGATGCCAGCCATCAAAGGGAGTAAAACCTAAAAAAATCTGGTCTTCCTAGTAGGAGGTTGGGACGATGGGCCAGCTCCTCATCGTCCACGTAAAAAACTATAAATGCTAAAAGGCCTAATCATGAGAAACGGACGGCCACAAAAGACGAACTAGGCAAAGGAAATGGATAACGAATATTGGAATATGGAATACTCAAGGTCCGGGAAATAAGATACAGGAGGGAATTAATGAACTTCAAGATTTAAATATGAATATTGCAAGTTTAAGTGAAACAAAGATAAAGAGCTCGGGTATAGAAGAGATTGGAACCTATGTTCATATATGGAGCGGGTACCAAAGGATCAGAGGGGTAGTAAAGGAATGTCCATAGTCATAAGAAATAAGTTCAGAAAACATATTAAAAGTTGGGAAGCTATAGATGAAAGACCGATTAAAGTACATTTAGAAAGTTTTAGATACAAAATTGCAATTTTTGGAGTGTATACGCCGAATGAAAATGAAGATACTAGTATTTGAGAGGAATTTTATTCAAAAATAGATGAGATAATCAGTGAATGTAGGTTAAATAGAGAAATTATTTTATTGAGCGACTTTAATGTTAGAGTGGGAAAATATGAGACCTCAAAAGTCGTTGGACACATGGAGAAGAGATGGAAAATTCGAATGGAATATTGATTCAATTATGTAAACAGCATGAAATTTCAATTAGGAACAGTCACTTCCAACATAAAGATAAGCATATGTTCACTTGAGAAGATAAGGTAAGAGGAAAGAGGTCTGTGATCGATTACATAATCTCTAGACAGTATTTAACTGGTAAAGTAATAAGGCAGAGGCCCAGAATGTAGATCCAACCATTATCTAGTGAAGGACAAAATTATGTTTTCACCTATAAGACAAAAATAAATAGAGATCAGAGATAATAAGGAAGACAAAAATATAAATCGTGAAAGTAGAAAATGTATATAGAGGGTCTATCACAACCCAGTATAATATATTTATTTCAAAACATATTGGATAATTTACTGAATAAAGACATAGTTAGATCAAATAAGGAGATATATGAACACCTCAGAGATAGTCTACATCAAGTGGCTAAAGAAGCACTTGGAGAAATACCTGTAAGTAAGAAAAAGAGATGGAGGAGATCTTGGATTACTCAACACCTGGAGCGGTAAATAGAGGCGAAGAAGATGAAGTATAAAAAATAGTTGAGTACCGAGAAAGTGGAAGGTAGGAGGAATATAAAATCCAACGAAAAAGTTAGAAAAATGATAAGGAAAGAAAAACAACAATCATGGGAGCGTAAATGTCAAGAAGTAGAAATATACATAGGTGGAACAAAATCAAGCGAAATTTGGAAGTTCATAAAACAGGGCAAATCTCCCCAAATGGAAAAAGTCCGCACAAAAAAGTATATCGGTAAGTAAATGGGAAGAGTACTTTACAAAATTATTAAATGAAGGAAGATCAGATTTTCTTGGATTTACAGAGAGGGAAAAAATATCTCCGGCCAGAGAAATTACCGTTACAGAAAAGAGGGTTAAGAGATGTATCAAAGAAATGAAAGGCGGTAAGTCTGCGGGTCCAGGAGAAATCCCAAGCGCATTGATAAAGAATGCAACACCAAAGCTAGTGCTGATAATGACGAAGCTAATTAATAGGTATATAAATAAAGGCGATGTACCAGAAGACTGGAAAATGGCTTATATAACACCAATATAAAAGAAAGGAAACGACTGTGAAAAGTATGGAGGGATAGCAGTGTAACTTAAGGTATATGGAAGAATGTTAAGTGAATTAATAGAAGAGGAATAAAAGGAGTACGAAGAAGAAGAACAAAGTGGTTTTAGGGTGGGTCGATCTTGTATAGATAACCTGTTTTGTGTGTCGCAGGTGATGCAAAAGAAATGGCAAACAGGGAGAGAACTTCATATGATCCTCCTAGATATAGCAAAGACCTATGATATTGTGCCAATCATAAAGTTATGGGAAGTCATAAATAATAGTAATGTAAATAAAATCTTAACAAATGCGGTGAAGGAACTGTATATAGACAAAAAGAGAAAAGTAAAAGTTGGAAAACAGATGACCAAAACATTTTCTATATCAAAATGACTATGACAAGGATGCTGTTTGTTAACTACCCTCTTTAAAATATATGTTGATGCGGTGTTACAGGTATGGAAAAGAAAATGTGATGGGATGGTAATACAACTTGATGATAACACAACACTCTGTACCCTACGATTCACTGATGACAGGTGCTGATGGCGCAAGAACAGGAAGATATTGAATATATGACTAGGAAGATAAAGAGAGCCTGAGAAATGGGGACTATGCCTCAACCTAGAAAAAACAGTATACTGGACACTAGGCAATACACATGACGTATTGACTATGGAATGCCTTTGATGATTCGTAAACAACTGCAATTATTTTTCACAAACTTCTAAAGAAGCTAAATAGGCATTTGTCCTAAAGTCCGAGGTCTCCTAATGAGACATTTGGCCCTGATCTGTAGGCAACTCCTCATGCAATTGTGTTTGGCGCATCACGTTCTGACGCAATCGAGAAGATTTTGTGTACCTGCCGAACCCAGCGAATATAAGTTGCCTAAGAATTGGGGGGCAAATAACGTATGTGAAACTTCGTTAAATGAAAGTTTCAACTCGGAAAACATCAACATCCTTTAGGTCTCCTCCATGCCGTCGAAGTTTGCACCATTTAGTCTGAGCCCCTGCGTGAAAGGCTCCCAAATAGTGATGGCAAATTTTAACAAAACATCGATATATCGATGTTTCGGTACATCGCTAAAGAGTTTTCGATGTCGATGAAAACATCGACGTAAAACATCGATGGTTTAGTTATAGACTAATAAATTCGCTATTTTCTATCCATTTTACAGTACGTAAAAGGGACATTTTTATTGTTTGGTTACGATCATGTTAGTAGTATTTTAATAAAAAATATAATCGAATGTAAAGAATAAAATTAATATAAAGAACATCGTGTTTCGCTACTTTACCCTTTAGTCACTCCCATTGATATACCATCGAAATAAAATCAGATTCCCTAGGCGAAATGTGCAGCGTGATAAAGAGGATGACGCAAAACAACGATATTGCTGTGGATTGCAGCTACTCCACAACGTGCTTACAGCTCTTTATTTTAAAAAAAAATCGCTCTTTGCAACAAAATATCGATGTGAAGAAAACATGGAAAACAAAATATCGATATTCATATATCGATGTGTTTTCGCCATGCCCACTCCCACCTGCAGCTCGAGGGCCTCCTCCTCGGCCTCCTGCAGCTGCGCGGCGAAGGCGTCGTTGGCGACGGCGGCCTCGCTCTCCGCGCGCTCGTGGCGGCCGCGCCGCGCCGCCAGCTCCTTGTCCGCGCTCTCCAGCCGCCCGAACAACTGCTTGAGCGAGCGCTCCACGCCGGCCGTCGCCGCCTCCAGCCGCTCCTTCTCGCGCTCCAGGCGCACGTTCTTCTGGTCCAGCACCAGCACCTCTGCGCATGCGCATGCACGCACGCCCACGGAGGGGAAGGTTACATTTCAAAACTGGACTGAACTTGTACCTCAACAAATTTCAGCCGAGAAGCCATCTCTTCCGTCATTGGAAGACCAAGATATTGTAACACCTAGATGTAAGGCTTACTTCTTACATTTAAGCTTAAGTGACACATGTAATTTAGTTTTTATGTAGTTATGAATCAAAATCTGGTGGTTAAAAGCTAAATGTTGTAGTTCTATGGCCATAGAAAAGTGTAGAAAATGCTATGTGATGGTACAACAAGCTGTAAACAGCAATCGTTTGGTGACTAATCAAAATTCTTAATTAATGACACAAAATTTTGGCATTTAAAAACAGGTTTATGCTCGTTGTAAAGAAACCAGCCATAGAAATGGCTTCTACTAACAAAATCCCAAATTTAGGGCATTTTTGGGATTGATTGGTACCTTGGTCTGCCTTCAAAAAGGTTGAAAAAGCTGTTTTTAAGGCAAAAGAAAAATTATTTCCATGTACATGCTAAGTTTCCACTGGCGCCCGCTAGAGTGCACTGAACAATAGGTGCTCTGGTTGTAATCGCCTGTGTATAGGCAACCTGCCATGTGTACATGTTTGACATTTTGCCTAGCAATAAGGCGCTATAGGTTACTCCTTGAATGAAAATGAGCATACAACCCTTTTGTAATCAATTGGTACTGCGTCACGTCCCAGTGACGTCTGTTATCGCCCCCCACCCCTCTGGGAAAGCTCTATAAGGGCTCTCCGCCCGGCATTACGTGCCAACCAGCCACGATCTGCCAAGCAAAAACTTCTTGCCTGCGTCGGGTGCGCCTCGGCATAGACTAAAGAGGACTGTAGTCTTTACTCTATGGCCTCGGCCATATGCCGATAGGTTTTTTTGTGTTTCTTCTACAGGACTCCATTGTAAGTTTCAATTTTTGGAAGTGGCTTAATACGCCACATTGTGATGGAATTGGATTGGTTAATTTATGTATATGTTAATGTGTAAGTATGAGTAAGTTGTGATTAATTTTGCCTTCTCTTACAGTGTCATTTTTTGATATGTATATGGTGCAAATGCACGTTGTGTAGGAACTCGCCTAGGGCCTTCAAGAATTCTACCGGCCGGCTGCTCTGATCGGCAGTTTTCCGTGGTTTCTCCGATCAACACCAGGCGAATGCCGGAGCAGTACCCTAACCCAGGGGCCACGGACCGCGCGCGATCTTTCCTTCCTCTTCCTTGTCCTATCCTCTCCCCTTACACACACACTTACACTAACATGCACTACACTACCACATATTTCGGGAGATCGGTCGGGAGCTTAGAGCTTATCCCGGCTGGGGCGGTGCCCCGCTGGTGGGAGAGTCCTGGTTAGGGGAAACCCCACTAGCCGACGGTAGCTCGGCGCCGGATCTCGCCATCCAGCGGGGGAAGATCACCACCATCTCTCGCGTAAAAACATGCACTACACTAACGAGACTAATGACCAAAGCAGTTGAGGCGCCCGGAAACAGGAAAAAATCAATCAATTCAATTAATTAATAAGGTCCTCGCTCATTGGTCAGCGTGGTCGCTTACCATGGCGCGACCCCGGGTTCGATTCCCGGTCGGGCAAGATTATAGTGTGCGTTTTCCTTGCAATGTCCCAGTACATGTTGCTGTAAGACTATGAGAAAACTTACTTCTTAGGTTAGAATACCAGAATGCGGCGTGGGGAGATATTCATGCTAACGACACGTACCGTAGTAGAACAAATATTTCTCTCAAGAATACTAAAGAAAAGTAAAAACTCGTTCTAAATAGAAATTTTCATTGAAAAATCTGATGCGGATTTTAAGAAAATGGCGTTTAAGTATTACTTGAAATGCGACATTTGATGCTCTTTTTCACAGAAAATGTTTGAGTTTTCAAAAAACTTCATTTGAAGTAATTTAAAGCACTTCCACTTAAAAATGCAATAAAAGTGCACATATTTCAATCAATATTTCGCAAAAACTACTAAAAGCTTTTAAAAATGTATATCATCTTAATGAAAGAAATAATTATAGACAACAAATTTCATTTGCAAGAAAAATCTCTATCTTCAATTTTGTAGTTGTATGAAGTTGGCGAAAAAAAATCATACTTTTACTATTTTCGAAAATTAAGAGTTAACCCTAAAAATCGAACCTATGCCACCTATATAAGTGTATTTGTCTCTATTCTTAAAATAAATTTAAAGAAAAACGTCGGAGCCATTTTTGAGAAAATTTTGACAAAGTCCCTAGTATAAATGTCCCTCATATAAAGTCCTCCAAAAATTACTGAATGTTTTTCAGAAGCGCAGAGCTTCAACTCACGCAAAAACGACAGGTGTTTCTTGAATTAGGAAAAAATCCTGCGCATGGTTTAGGCGCTATGTTTGTTCACATACATCACACGGACGGACGTTTTGCTTTCAACACCCAAAAAACAGGGATTGTGGCTACGCCACGTAATTGAGGCTTTTTTCTTAATTTAGCAACTGAATTTATCCACTTTTTTGCCATCAGGGTCTGCCAATGAATTTTTTTTCTGCCGAAAATCCGCCGTTTTTTCGCGCAGCATTAAATAACTTTCTCTATACTACGTATATTACTCCGTAATACGTACGTATACGAGAAAGTAAAAAGGAATAGAATGATCGTTTTATAAATATTGAAAATATACTATTAACCGTATGCCCTAAAATATTGAACTTTACATGAAAAAAGGCATTTGTGACAGGTCTCAAATTGAAACGAATTAAAGATTGATCGGCGGTCACATAAAGTACTTTTAAAATTAATTTTTTTAAGGTTACGTAACTAATATATTGAAGCTGGAAAGTTTCTCTTACATATGTGTGCGTAGCAATTGCAGATTGACGATTGAAAATAGTCAATTACCTACAGTTTTACAGAATGATGGCAGCTCTTCAAACTTCAAAACATTCCTGCTTGGAACATTGAGTTTTAAATTACATTTTTTCTTTTGGGTCCGCAAAGAAATTAGATTTTAAAAATAATGCAACAGCACCATTTACAAAATACTGGTGCTAAAACAGCCTATTTTCAAGTATTTTTCTACATTTTGAAATTTTGGAAAATTCAGGTAGTTCAAATGCCCTTTTCTCTCTCAGAAGAAAACAATAATTGTTTATTAATTATTAATGAGTCATTTAATTATTAAGGAACGAATTTGCAGTGGTTTTGAGAAAAAACGTTTATAAAATGCTCTTATTTCAACCAAAAACTACACGAAAACTACTCGTCTTTAAAAAAAATTGTACATAATCTTATCCAATGATCTCACTTTTGTATCAAAGAACTAGTTGTTCTTACATGAATTTCTTCAATGATTTTTTTTGTTTTAAAAAAATATAAAGAAAAAATTTGAATCTTCTGTAGTGGGGTTGAATATGTTGCAGAAAAAATTAAACTTCGAGAATTTTCAAAAATTAATGAATTAAATGAAAATCGGACATTTTAATATCGGTAATAGGTAATTTTATATAGTGTACTTTGCTTCATTAGGAAAATTTTTATTTGAAAAAAAAAAATTGTCATTGAAGCTTCATTTAAAATACCCAAAAGTAATTAAAATATCAGTTTCCAATTCAAGGTGTTGTGACATTTACCAGATCGATCAAGGAATATCAATTATAATGAAAATCCTGCCTACGTCACTAGTTCACAAGGAGGACTAGACGTTTCCCAGTAAACCAATTCTTCGGTATCAAGAACAGACAAAACGTGGATTCTGACTAAACGATATAGAGAACGTAATTTACTACATAAACAATAATTATGCTCCTTCTTGGCATCAGCAACCTCCAATTTCGTTTTTTTGGTCAAAAATAGCTAATTTCTGCTGCAGAATTACATAAATTTCTCTACAGTGTAAGTAGCTTGCGAAGAAGTAACAACGCTTTTAATTGCAAAAAATAACTTCGTGAGGTATGTTAATACAAATATATTATTGAAAAATCAAAATAATACGTCAAAATGTAATTTGTCATATTTATTCAGTGCATTTAGCACTATCCAAAAAAAGCTTACCTCGTTTTTGAAAAAATATCGTTTACTTCGTTTTTAAAACTGTCCAGATTACACTCAATTTTGCGAGAATATGAACTTCTATGATTTTTTAAACGTTCGACATTGATGAAAGAACTAATGGCGAAAAACGTGTTTTATTTGAAGAAACAATCTCCATCTTCAATATAGTAGTTGTGCTAGAGGGGGACATTGAGTTCCAAACTTTTGCGGGTTTCGAAAATTCAGAGGTAAGAGTGAAAATCGATAACTTGATAAATCGTAAGTATTTCGATATCAGGGGACCCCAAAACGCTTATTTCCCTGAAGATCTCGAAATCGATAAAATATCACTGCAATGCTGATCGATAAGATGTTGATTAGCATTATGTAAATTATGAAAAACAGCCGTTTTTCAGCAACATTACAATACTTTCTCTATACTACGTTGGTAGTAGGCGAGAAAGTAAACCCACTCACTGATCGTCGCTGTTAAATTTATAACTGATAGATGTTGATGGATCATCATCGCATACTATTAAGTATATAAGTAGATCAAAGATCTAGTGTGCATTTTAGGTGTATTATGATATGCTATATATTTTCATCCAAGAACCATAGTAGTCTTTCACTAGTACCATAACATGTTTACAGTTCATGCTTCATGATTGACCCCAAAGAATTTTTTGCGCTCCTCTCTACACCACTTAAATCGATTGCCATTTATTTGTAAAAGTTCTTGATTAAACGTGCAGGATTGTTTCTTATTTGAGATTTTTTATTTCTTTATTGAGTTGAACTGTATGATACCGCGAGACTCGCCCTGCAATCCGCTCGGAACTCCAGGAATAAAATATCTGCAATCGATAGTTTCGCGGAACCAGTAGTCGAGTACAGTTTCGGACGAGTGAACTGGACTGAGCAAGAAATTCGAATCATGGATCGAACAACCAGAAAACTGTTTACAATTCATCGTGTTGCCCATCCTCGAGCTGATGCATAGACTATGTGTCACATAAGGAAGGAGGAAGAGGTCTGAGACAAATTGAAGCCTTCTGGCACAATACAATAGTCAGAATGGAAAAGTACGTAGTCATTCATTAAGATGACTCACTAATGAGATTGGTCATTAAATCTGACCGAAGAATGGGAAACAAAGGCATAGTATGTGTAGCAAGAAGCATTGCGCAGAAAACTATGCAAGAAACGCAGAATAACACAGAAAGTGAACTTCTGATGCTAGTAAACATGAAACGCGAGATACAAAAAATGTTAAAGAATTTGTGGGGAGACAAACCACTCCGTGGACAGTATCTAAAAACAAAGGACAAGGTGTAGATCAATAAATATCAATCATTTATGTGGCTTAAAGGGGGAAGAATGAAACCAGAATCGGAAGCAGTTCTAATAGCTGCCCAAGATCAGCCATTGAGAAGACAACATTATGATAAAGCGGTTATCAAAATTTTCCAAGATGATAAATGCCGCATCTGCCACGATAAAATAGAAGTCATTGGTCATATTGTTTGTCCAATTCTAGCAAAGATCGAATACTTGGAAAGGCACAACAGGGTGTGACGTTACTTTCAGATCTGTTCCGACCTCGCAATTTTAAGCAAATGCTCCTAGTGGTACGAACGCTAATCCGTACCGGTGATGCTTGTTGAACTGTGTACCATACTGTACGACCAACAAATTCAAACTGATTCGCACGATTGTGGCAAACAAACCGGATACTGTAATCCGAGATTTGAAGAAAAAACATGTCTACTTGTAGATGTTGCTGTGCCATGCGATCAAAAGGCTGTAACCAAGGAGGCAGAGAAACGTCTTAAATACAAGAGCGGGAATCGCGATCCGCCGAACGTGGGGCGTAAAAGCACAGGTTGTTCCGATAGTTATCGGAGCTCTGGGATTTGTTCCGCAAAATTTGTGTAAGAACTTGGCTAAACTCCCAGGTCATTCAAAAGACTGGGAAGTGCAAGACATTGCTTTATTTGGAACAGCCCACATTTTGCGCAAAGAAAGAATTATAGGTGACGTCGTGGGAATACACAATAACACAGACACGAGCTTCAATGATAAATATGTACAGGTTTATTCACAATATGTACAATAAATATTTAAGTTACTTTTAGCTCTTGGGAAACGTTTACTCCCCTGATCGCAGGAGCGATCCTTAAAAATGTAATCTGACTCGTGGCCCGCGCCACTCCTCAGCGAACCTTATGCACACAGCACGTGGCTCCCGTGACGTAGGTCACTCGTGGAAAATCTCCACCCCGGCGTCCCAACACATGGGTTGCCGTACGAGCCTCGCTCGGCTCCGCACCACCCTGGGCGCAAGTTTGTGCATTCGCACGAGGGTTCCACTCAGTTCGACAAACCCCACCCCCGCGCTCTCCGTTCGTTCTATATAGCCCCCACCCACGTGACCTGAAACGTCACTGGGTTTTCACACGGCCCGCGCTAGTCGCGTTGCCAGGCATTTTGGGCATCCCTTTCCTGGATTCTAAGAATTTTGCACGCGGCACGCGGCAAAAATGCGCTGTCCCGTATTTTGGGCATCCCTTTCCCTAGCTCTCGGAATTCTTCCAATACCGCATTGTTCTTACATCCTGCCTGGCCCTTGCGTCTCTAATCCCTTTGGCGCCGCCATTTTGAGTGGAGCGTACAATACGTTACAATAGTCACTGACAGACCTTAGATCTGCTCCTGAGGAAGCTGGTTGCAACCTGGAGAAGATTTTATATTCAATCGACTCATAATATCTTTAATTGTGAATAATAATAATAATAATAATAATAATAATAATAACGCTGATACATGGCTTGTTTTAAGTAGTTTTGGACCATATAGGACCATTAGACTAGGATCAGCAGGAAGAAATACAATTCCAATAATAATAATAATAATAATAATAATAATAATAATAATAATAGTAATAACAACAACAACAATAATGATTAGTAATGATAGGGGCCGGTTGCATAACGTTCGATATGGAATCCATAAGCTTATTGGTTTTATAAAATGGTATACAGCTGCAAAAAGTGTTTCTAACCAATACGACTTATGGAACCTATACAGTTTTCCATATCTCATAGATCCTGAAACGATTCCACAAATGCTTATAGATTCTACAAATAAGCAACATGGCGGTCTGTGCACTGCCGCAAACAGCTGTTCGAGGTTATAGGTTGTTCTCGGCGTCCGTGTGTTGTGTTGTGTTGTATTTTCATGGCTTTTTACGTGTTTTATGTGGTGAGTAGTGTGCATTTTAGGTGTATTATAGTGTGTTGAATATTAGTGAATGCTATATTCACATGTTTATTTTGCGTGTAATATTGTGACGAGAAGTAAGGATTAAATTGTCAATAATAATATGTTAATATCTGCTATATTATTTTCTCTTCTTCCTTTTTTGAATTCTTTTTCTCCAAGCACCGAGATCGAACAACTTGAAAACTTTATTTCATGATACCAATAAACTTTCTTCAACCACAATACGGCCAGAATGTATCATGTACTGTTGAATAAATGAGTGCAATGAATGAAAAGAATAGTTTTTTAATTACACAATAATTCAAAGATTCATGAGAATAGTTTAGCCTACTCTTAACACTTTGTAGAATCATCAATGAATCAAATTTGCACTCATTTGCTGAAATTCTGTTTGTTGTAAAGAATAATTTTCAGCTGAGAAAAGATATCTTCTCAATAGATGACCAATGAAGATTACAAAAGTTAATGATGAATCAATAAAGACGTTTTCTGGTAAGTTCTGGTATTAAATCAATAAAATTATAATATAATTAAATATTATATAAATTAAAAAAAACCTTAACATACCGGTTTAAAAAAATTAAAATTAAGAATAGAAGGTAAATTAATGTATTTACATACAAATAGCTAATATAAGGAATTAATTGTATTTAATATAAAATAATTAAATAAAAAATAAAATGAATCAATGTAATAAAATAAAATAAAATTGCTACTAAAACGTATAGAGAAACACAACCAAACACACCTCACCGGAGCACAGCATACACTAAGAATGTGCAAAGCAAACACAGAGTAAGCAGAATTTAATTATCGACTGTGTCGCCAACTATTGGTTGCATCACGAAGTTCTTATGGAATCTCTAGTTACAATTATATTGCTTTACTTATTATATACATTTGCTTTATGCAACGGTGCACGGCCTATGGAACCTATAATAGTAGTTTACGATATAAGTGTCGTAAAGCATCTTATTACAATACGAGATTGGAAGATTGCCAAACGAGGCCGTTAGGCCGAGTTTGGTAACCAATCGAGTATTGTAATAAGATGTTACGACACGTATATCGTACAACGTTTTATCCACTTTGTAAAAATTAGTTAGATTTAATCTAAAAGATCGTCCTACGCGTTCGTTTAGTACTAACGATTTATTTTCTAGAAGTGGCGACACTGTTTCTAACAATGATAACAATTGAAACACATTTGGTGTCAACCTCAAGCTTTGTGTATTCTTTCCACGGTGTAAGAGTATTTTTTTCCAATATGAGTGACAGCAGCTGTGATTCTGACATCGAAATAACAGCAAATGCTGCTCTAGACACGCTATTACCAGAGAAATCACGAAAAAATATGAGCGTGAATACACTTTATTTAGAGACTGGAGTGCAACCAAACATATTAAAACCATTTCGGAAAAAGTTATGATGGCGTACTTCTCTGGTAAGTCAAAAAAGAGAAATCCTCAAGTCTATGGTCACATTATTCCATGTTAAAGAGTACAATTGGGTTTTTGGAGCGTACATGAGCAAGAAATCTAAAATATTTTCGAAAGATGACATACATAAATTTTTAATAGAGGCAGATAATGAAATTTATTTAATGATGAAGGTGACATTAATAGTTGGCGTTTTTGGAGCTTGCCGTAGAGAGGAATTGAAAAATTTAGAATTAAGTGATATAGAGGATAAGAATACGTATATTATAATTAATATACCAAACACCAAGACATTAATTTCAAGACAATTTGTTATTACTCAAGGAAGTGTCAAAGAATTCAACTGTTTGGAGACTTTTCGTCAATATTTTCGCCTTCGGCCGGAAAATGTCAAGCACGATCGTTTCTTTCTCTCCTACAAGAATGGAAAATGTTCTTCGCAACCAGTTGGGATAAATACTTTGGAAACATTCCAAAAAAAATAGCAATGTATCTTGGTTTGAAGAATTCTGAAACTTTTACAGGACATTGCTTTCGTCGATCATCTGCTTCTTTACTCGCCGATGCAGGTGCTGACATGAATGTGTTAAAGAGGCACGGTGGATGGAAGTCAAATTCTGTTGCTGAAGGTTATGTCGAAACATCAGTGCAAAATAAAAAGAGATAGCTATGAAAATTATGGGGGAAAATATTTCGAATGTGGAATCTACAAATATTTCAAATGCAAATATGAATTGTACAGCTTCAACATCATCGGGAATTACGGTATCAAATTGCAGCAAATTTGTAATTAATGTTTACAACAAATAAGCATAGCTATTATTATAATTTGAACTCTTATTCTGTTAAAAGTTATGTCAATAAAAATTCTTTGAACAATTGTTGTTATTTTTAATAGTAGGAATCAAGCTAGTCGCGGAATAACCCATTACAAAACGAGTGTCGTAATGAAGTACTTTACCGCACTGGGTGCGGTAAAGAGCTTCATTACGACACTGAACCTAATGTCGTAATGTTTGACTTTACCTAACCAAAGTGGATAAATTTTATTAAACCCATTGCTATGGAAGCCATTTGGAAAGCTCTATGCAACCGGCCGCGGCCCTAGGTCTTCCCTGCAGGAACACGCGAGTGTGTTTTGATTAAAACAATAAAAGAAAACAATTCCATGGCCAACTACGAGCTCAAGCTAGGCTGATGTTGAGCGGCCATGCCGTCTATTTTACGTAACCGTGGAGATGCAAAGAATAAGAAGTGACTTTTGGGACACATCACCTCTCTAAACCACCTCACGAATCCCTTGAAAGCGTCACACTGCATGCAGGGTGATGAAAAGTACTATTCATGCTGTTGACTGCGTCGTATTCATTAACGTACAGCAAAGGTAAGGCAATTAATTTTATTATTTTATAAAATCGCATTTTACCCTTTATAACTCGCAAACTATTTCAGTGTTCAGATATTGAATCAGGACAATTAGAAGAGCTTATCACAAAAATAGACCTTCCGTAGGAAAAATTATTTCTAAATGAAAATTCTTCTGTCAAGCTCTCTTCAATGTTCTACAGAGAAATATTAACTTGCAACGAAAATTAATTTGCTTCAGTAGAACAATTGCATAATTTTTCGAATTCAATTCCATAAGAGTTCTTTTCGTATTGAATGAATTAATTAGTCAAAATGTGTCACGTTTTAATTCCATTTGACTTTGTTCAGATATTCGTTTACTCATGGATTGCATTACCAATCTTCAAGTGAGTGGGAATTACAAAACCAAAATTATACATTACCAGACTGCATGTTTTACACGTTAAGAAACTTATCTTCCGTACCAGGATCACAATGTATGGGGATGATAATAAGATACTGCTTTCTAATGACATTTTATCAATTTATCCAATGGCACTGTAGGATCAAACGACTTCAAATCAAATCAACTACAGAGAAGTATTTAATGATAAAATCTTATTAAAATAATAAACCAACCCAGCATTCTACTCGATCTTGATTGACAGATTCAAGTGGACAGACTATTCTTCCTTCCCCTGTCTAAGGCACAGCCCTTGTAAGAAAAATCAACGAAACCTACACTTCCCATATTGTACCTACTATTTTTATGTTCCTTCTAAAAACAACTATTTTCTTCAGATTTAATACTGGTAAAGTCCAATATCTTACATACTAATAGTCTTTTAATTTTTTTAAAAAATTAACAAAGATATTTTTATCTTAAAATACGAAGATAAGTCAATACGTATCTGCACACATTATTTATAATTAATTAGAACAAAAGTACAAAATTGACAATTAGACCATTTTGCAATATAGGCACCATGCTTTTCAATGTTTTTGGTCCATCACACCATTATAGTTTCGATACCTTCAGATAAAATGTTTTTCGATCAAGCAGCAAGCACTTTATGCACTGCTTACTCACCCGCAAGTCGGGCGCAAATTTGTGCCCGCTTAGAGCACCTATTAGTGGACCAAAGAGACTGCAATTAGTCGTGCCAAGATTGTAACTGTATTCGAAATACAGATGAAATACAGATTTCGAAGAGCTTAGGAGGCGTTATTAAGATGTGCGTTGATTTGCAAACAAATAATGTCTCACAAAAATCCATCTCGGTGTTCTCATAAGCATAATATAACTTGCATTTGCTTTGCTACTTCATCAATGGTCACTCATCGGTTATTCAGAACCCAGGCACACACTTGCTCACTATTGGTATCAATAGCGGAAGAGGCGGGATATATTGTTCTTTTCTCACCCTGCATGCTCGTTTGACTGCTTTTCAGTGGTTAAGTCCACTATGTAAACGCTTCCCAAGGACCACATTGTGCCGAAAGTGTTCTGAGTTTCAGCTTTTGGTAAGCATTAAGATAAAAAATAACGGATTTAAAGAGACTGTTCTTCTTTGGCGCAAACGGAAAGATACAATGTTTACGCAGCGAGATCTCAAGTGAACATTAGGTTACAAAGTTAAAATTTATCATGAGCAAAGTAACATAGTATTGAACAGCGAGAGGGCTCTGAAATTCAAAAAGATGTGCTTAGCCTACTAGTAATTAAAACAGCAGTGCGGAAACGTTATGACTTGTCCTCGTAATTTGCACAATTAAATTTAATGTTTGTATTGCAACATACTGGAATAAGATCGAGTAGATTCTGACAAACAGGTACTCTTATCTAACAAATGTAATTTCACGCCAAAATCGCGCAAAAAATACGGACAATTATTACAATAAAACATTAACAATGGCCACATACGAAATGAAAATTACTGCGAAAAATACAAAAACACATACTTCTGTATGCATTTTTCTCAAGGTTATATTTGTTTTAAAATGTTTGTGTTCCAAGTGATGCTAAAACCACCACCATCGAGTATACACAAGCCTATACGCTTTTGTGTGACGTCAACCAGCAGAAAGCCAACCTTGACGTTGTCCATACACGCCTGTAGAAACCAAGTTAATCGGAAAACTTCGTATCAACGAAATGAGGGGTGGATGGGTGGAGGGGAACAGATAGTTTCAAGAGATTAGGGGTGTGGGAAAATACTCACGGGAAGTGTGTGCGGCCGTGGGTGAGGGGGCGGGATGGGTAGTTAGGGGGGTTGGCCGCGGGTGGAGGGTGGTAGACAGGGACGGGGGAACAGATAGTTTCAAGGGATTAGCGGGGGTGGGAAATACTAGCGGCCGTGGGTGGGAGGGGGGCCGGGATGGGTAGTTAGGGGGGTTTGGCCGCGGGTGGAGGGTGGTAGACAGGGACGGGGGACAGATAGTTTCAAGGAGATTAGCGGGTGGTGGTTGGGGAGCCGGGATGGGTAGTTTGGGGTTTGGTCGCGTGGTGGTGGTAGACAGGGAGGGGAACAGATTGTTTAAGGAAAGAACTGGGATAGTAAGGAGTTAGCGGCTGGTGGGAATTACTCACGGGGAAGTGTGATAGCGGCCGTGGGTGGGGAGCCGGGTGGGGTTTGGGGTTTGGTCGCGTGTGGTGAGTGGTAGACAGGGACGGGGAACAGATTGTTTCAAGGAAATGAACTGGTTGCGTGTGAAACTAGGTGTCCGTGATAGTAACGAATTTTTTGTGAGGGCGTGCAGTAGGAGTAATAGGTAATTTCTAGATGAAATTTGTAAGTATGAACTGGTGTGAAAATTCTTGTCCCATATCTTGATTTTATGAAGTACTATTTAATTTTGTAATTATTACTATATGAGGGTAATGTGGAGAATTAATGTGGTTTTATTATTCGCTGTTCTGCTACCCCTTTTTAAAACGCTGAGATTCTTATATGGAGTTGGAGAAGATGTGTTCTACGTCTGGTGGTACATTTGTAACAAGAGACTTTTTCACATGCAACTCCTATTCATGTGTTGGATTCATAGAAGTTGACCCTGTGCTGTGTGAGTTGACATGCTAATTTTTAGTACTGATAAAAATGGACATTGTGATGATATTGTTTCATTTTTATCAATATAATGGTGGAAGAAAGAAATATTTATTATTTTATGTTTATATTCCTGGTAAAATAAACATATGCTGTTATACTTTCATTTTGATTTGATTAGTTTTGTTATTGGAAAAGTTATTGGAAAAATTCTAAAAATATTAATAACTTAATAACTGACCTATTTTTTTAACTAATTGGAGCTCTTTAAGATTTCTTTTAATGGTGTTGATTTAAGTGAAATCTCAAAATTTTCTCTTGAAATCTTTGTGTATGCCCTTACTTTCGTTTTGTTTCAGGAAATAACGTTTCCTTTTTTTTGCTTTTCTGTTACAGAAATTTATATTTGCACGTTTATGGTATCCAGATTCAGCAGCCAAGAAATCAATATTATATTGGTAAATTAGTAAATGTGTTGACAATTATTCGATTTCTAAACATGCATAAATACATCTAATACATCATTTTCGCAGATTCTTTTAATCTTTATTTCTTGTAGTTGCCAACTGTTTATGAATATTGAAGAATATAAGAAACACAGAATTTATTTTCTCGGTATCTTAATGTCTTACATGAAATCAATCCAAAATGCAATCTGATGCATTAAATCGTAGTCTATATGTCACATAATTAACTGTTGTCTAAATCGAATCATTTGGATTTCTTTTCTCGTTTGCAGTTTTACAATAATTTCACATTTCTCCACATCAGTTTGGCCTTTCTCAAGACAACTTAATACCACGGGAGGCTTCCGATCTTTGTTGTTGCTTTCTGGCAATAGATAGCTCGTGATATTCGAAAATGTATCGTTTTCTGATAATTAAGGATGAAAATAATACATAGCAATTTACTAGTAATTTATACAAGTATTGTAACAAGTGACTTGTACAGGTTATGTTCTCTAAAAGAGTTTTAACCACCCAATGCTCTTCCAAGAGTTGTGGAAATAAGTAATGCTCACTTCTAAAGAAAACTGTCGAATACTGTTGCTTCCTGCTTGCAATTTAGTTGACAAACAAAAGGACATGAGTAAACCACACGATTTCTGAGAAATATGGTTTTGAGATTTGTGAATATATGCAGAAGAGGCCAATGGGCAACACAATTGTCAGGATAGACAAGGCGTGTTACTGAACAGCGACAGATCTCGGGAAGTAGGAATGAAGGCATATTTTTTGTAACTTTATTCAATTTACTCAAAACAATTGCCCCACTGATATCATTACACACCAAAGCATTGTTTCAATGAAGCACATGCAAACGTGATATCAAGATTTTCAGATTCTAATTTTTTTCCTCGCCAACACGGGGTACAACCATACTCTATATGGGAGTATGTCGACCGTTGTCAAAAATTTGCCCCTTTTCTACATCGTTAAGACGAGAAAACAGTGCACGTAGAAGTTCTTTCACTGTATCTGCCATAATATGATCGTCAAATCAGATTTAAATATAAAAATCCAGTACCACTAATAATCCGCATAATACTAATTAAAAATGAAAATATAAATACGTCTAAAATAATAATTTCTTTCTCCGCTTGTTAACGCAACAAAACAGTAAGCACACGCGCTACGTGGCTTGCATGCGAGTGAAAATCGGAGACTTCCGTGGGGACAGGTAGCAAGGTAATTCGCTGGCCTTCGCATCCCGGGCATAAGTATGAATAAAGCATGCTGCTGTTCTACGCTCACTACAGGGACTTTCATTAAAATACGTTTCGTATTATGAAACGATTTTATTAGTAAACGTTGCGAAGTGAGGCAACGCCCAGGCGTGCCTTCCCTGAGAGGTGCAAGTGGGCACATATCTTTATGGGAAGAGACAAAATGAAACGCATGGCTCTCGGGCTGTTTGAAAAAGCTTGAAATGGAAATGTGACTTGGGCCACAGTAATGAAATGATTATTCGTTTCCAAATTAATAATAAATCATATTAAAATTCTAAGAGTCATTTAATTTTTTCTGTTATAACAAAATACATTAAACAATAGATATTTGTCAGAGCAGACTACCCGAAGGAGCCGCCACTGCGAGATGCAAGACGATTTGATCCCTCATACTTGCTCGTGCATGCTCAAGAGCGCCAGAATTTCGAGCGTCGTGCGCTCGCTCGTGTGATGGGGGAAGGGGGACGGGAATTCGTAGTTAATAGAAAGAGGTGATTTCGCTTCGCCTCTTGAATGTGGCATGTTTACCCCCTACATAAACTAGTGGTGCGGCAGAATGGCAAAAACTTTTTCGTATTACTTAGTATTCTTATTTCTTCGGTCTGAACTAGCTTCTCGGACGTGCCAGCTGTATGCTCTTGCCAGCTGCCATCTATTGCTGCCCAAAGTATTTTTTTTTTTTTAAATTCCCCAATTTTTCGGTTTCCTAATAGTAGAACCGAAATGTTACTTTAAGACTATTATAGAACAGTAAAACCTCGTCCTATAAGAAAATTTTCGTTGAAAACTTCGGAGCCGCTTTTAAGTAAATGGCGTTACGCAAATGCGAAATTTGAAGCTCATTCCACAAAAATCTTTTTGAGTTTTCGAAAAGTTAGCAAGTCATTTGAAGCACATCCTCTCACAAATGCAATAAAGTATTTAAATCGCTGGAAAAGTGCATATTAAAGGCGTGAGAGTTATTTAAAACAATTACATTTGTGTAATTAAAAAAAAATACGGAATGTCTGTACCTGGCGCGACAGTTCGCCTACGGGCCGTGGCCTACCAACAGCGTCGTGGCCTCCCAGCCATGTGTTAAGTTTGTTTGGTGAGCACGAATACATCCCCAAGCCGTATTCTGGTCTTCTCAACCTGAGAAGTGAGTTTTCTCATCATGACACAAAAACATATACTGGGACATTGCAAGGAAAACGCACATTATAATCTTGCCCGACCGGGAATCGAACCCGGGGACGCGTCATGGAAAGCAGCACTGACCAATTAACTAAACGCGAGGGCAAAAATCAGAAAAAATACAGCAAATTAATTTTATGTATTTTTAAACATTGTAATTAGCACTACCACTATGAAAAGTTTGAAGAAAACATTTGGAGCCGTTTTTGAGAAAAAGGCATTTAGGCGTTTCTGAAAATGCGGAATTTTGAACTCATTTTCACAGAAAACGTTTGAGTGCATCATTTAAAGCACATGTACTCATTAATGCAATAATGTGAACAAATTACCACTAATGTAAATATTAACGACGTGAGAGACAAGTAAAAAATTAATAAATTTTTATATTTTTTAAAAACAAAAGAATACAGCAAAGTTGCGTTTATGTCCTCTTATATAGAGTTCACGTAGGACTATTCCTGCCAAAAGTTTAAAGAAAAAAATTGGAGCCGTTTTTGCGAAAATATTCTTTTTGTTATTTTTTAATATTACCCATATTGCACTCAATATTGCTCTAAAACTACTGAACTTTCAAAAAAGTACTAGACCTTAATGAAAGAACTAATTATGGAGAAAAAATACTTGAAGGAAAATCTCAATCTTCAATTTTGCAGTTGTAGGAAGACAGAAAAAATTAAAACTTTAGTAAATTTCAAAAATTCAGAGTGGACAATGTAAATCGGACCTGCGCCACTATTATATAAACTTTCCTCTCTCCTTTCAAGAAATTTAGAGAACCAATTTGGAGCCATTTTTGAGACAATTTTCAAAATGTTGCAGGGGCCTAATGTAAAGTGCCCCCAAAAATTAATGAATGTTTTTCAAAATCACGGAGCTTGGAGTGAGGTCAGATCGACAGGGGTTTATTCAATTTGGAAAAAAATCCTACGAGAATAGTTAAAGCGCTAGTCGTGTTCACAGACTCAGGGCGGACAGACGTTTCGAAAGAAAACAACACTTTTTCTGTAACAAAAACCACAATTTCTTAAATCTGACTACATAACGCATTAGAGGGAGTAATTTACTACATTTTAGAACATAATTTATCCATATTTTCTGGATTAGGGCCCAATAATAGTTTTTCTGTCGAAAAATCAGCGTTTTTTGCCGCAACATTACAAAACTTTCTCTATACTACTTGCATTACTCGTATACGTACGAATATGAGATGTTACAATATGAATAGTGATGTTGTAACAGTATATACTTTCTGGCACTATTTGTAAATGCTTCGCAATATTATACTATTTTATGAACCTGCAAAAGCGTTTTCAACCAGCGAACATTTTGTTTCTGCAACGAGACTCGCCCTGCGCCTTACCGCTTTACCAAGTAGCCTCTCTGACGTACTAACAGTGCCGACGCTTACAAATCTAATTGTCTCAGCCCGATATTTCCAATGCAATTTTCGAATATTCAGAGAGATCAACGAAAATGACATTTCCACCATTCTTTTAAGCTATCCTTATTTTTTTCAAGGAAGAGAGTGTAAAGAAAAAAATTGGAGCGTTTTTTTTATTTCAAACAGAAATTATGCGAAACTTTCTTGAATTTCAAGCCGAAATTACTTGAAAATAACTAGGTTTTTCAAAAATTGTACATGACCTTTCCTAAAGAGATTGTTTTTTAAAACTGATTTTGTTTAAAGCAAAATCCTCTGGCTTCCGGTTTAATTTTGAAATGTCAACTTTTTGCAACTTTTGAAATATAGAGAATTTGCCAGAATTGAGACGCGCAACATGTTTTCGTTTTTTATACGTACGTCGAGAAATGTAAAGAAAAAAATAGAACCGTTCTTGAGAAAAATTGTTTAAAAAATTATTAATTGTATATTTTCACTGAAAATTAGGCGACTACTCATATTTTCGAAAAATTGCAATCTTTAAAGAACAGGAAAAATATTTGTTTTCAATATTGTAGTTGTAGAAAAATGGAAAAGTTTTTAGACATAGAGTTTTTAACGAAAATGACAGCTTAGAAAGAAAATTGTCGGGCCCTGATAAATTAAAAAGTGAATAAATCTAGTTCTTATAGGCAGTAAATGACTTCCTTTAACACTTTGCGAGATCAGAATTCATGCTTTGTGGGTTATTGACACCGAAAATTCGATTGACGATAAAACGTATAACTACACCGTTCAGATGAATTTCTCCAAAATTGATATTCCCCAAACAATTTCAGTGAACTCATGAGATTTGAATTGATATTTTAATTTCGGGAGCACTTTACATCAAGTCTCAAAATTTTCTCAACAAATGGCTCCACGTTTATTTTATTAAACGAGTATTTTTCATTTAATTCATGCTTAAAATGAATACAATGTATAAAAAACACATTTTCACAAAAAAGACTACAAATTGTTTCTTCGACTTCTTTTCACGAATAGGAACGCTTAAAAGAATAGCGTGGACTAATTTTCTTGGGTACCTTTGAAATGGTTTATGTAATGTCAATTGTTCATATTTCAGATTCATTTTACAGTTTGTATCGTTTAGAAACCAGTTCATTATAAGTTGGGAATTGCAGACCCTCACAAGAGCACTTCCGAAAACGACTTACTTTTCGATTTTAACATTTCATATATCTCTAATTTATTTTTCCTCATCTGCGAACTACTTTCAAAGTTAAAAGAAATTATACAATGTTGTGGTGGACAAGGCCATTTTTTGGCAGAAAACTCATATTAAAAGCTCCTGATACCGAAAAATTGGATAATTTTAATTCTTACACGTAGTAAATTATTCCCTCTAACATGTGAAGTCACGAAAATTTCAATTATTTTTCAAAAATGGCTACAAATTTTTAATTTTTTTCACGCGTGGAAAATTATTCTGATAAAAAAGTGTAATTTAATTTTTTAATTTCCTACAATTACAATAACGAAATTAGAGGCATTTTTTTGCAATGAAATCAATTCTTCAAATTAGATCTTTACAGAAAATAACGTACAAAAAATAGAGTCGTTTTCGAGTAATTTTTTGTAAAATAAAGACAATTTTAAAATCAAGATTTTCTCAAAAAACGCTCCATTTTTTCTTTTAATTTTTTGAATGGATACAGCTAAATAATAATAATACGTGTACACTATAACATGATATACACATTAATTGATATAATATGAATAAATGTATCTTGACGTAATATTACTTTACATAACTCTTTCAAATAATGCGAGATAGAAAGTACTGTTGTAGCAATATTAGATTAATTTTATAAAATATATATCTTTAAATTCTGAACGTTTTTTACCGCATACCATTCGTTACTAAAGCAACAATGTTACTTCATTTCTCGTCGTAATCTACGTGTTTTCTTTAGAGGAGACATGTTTTTAATGTTTAGTTTCCAAATATTGAGATACACTGATTTAAAATATTCTTTGTTTAAGACCTTGTTAACGCACATTTCTACAATTAAATAAAACTTTAGGGTTAAGCAACCCCCACCCGACAACTGACGTTGCGTGGACGCCCAACCGTTACAGCATAGATGAAGGCGCCTACGAGGAAGGCAATACACTTCACAGGGATGGGAGGTCACATGCTAGGAGCGTTTGGACATTATAAAAAAATAGGGAAATAATTCGATTCATTACTAATTCATTTAAACAGTAATGGTAACTCAACAAGTAATAGCATATAAAATGTTTAAACGAAGACAAATACTGACCTTTACGGAGGCGCGTGAGTCGGTTGATCTGGTCGTTGCGCTGCTGCGTGAGGGTGACGGCGTTGTTTTGCTGGCGTAGCCAGAAGGCCTGCGCGTTCTGCACCTCCACCTCCAGCTCGCGCAGGTCCGTCGTCAGTGCAGTCAGCTTCGCCTCCAGTGGATTGAACTTGCCCTGCGACAACGCCATTCGGCTTTCATTATGTGTCAAGGCAAGTATCCTAGTAGGACGACAATCCTCTACTACGAATACAAGTACGTGTGAAAAACGTCGAAACTTAACTAATCAATCATTTTATTATCATAATAGTTAATTCTGAAATAAAATATAATATTTCTCAAATTGTAAATCATTCCCTACAAATAATTCGATATCTATAGGTGAGTGTCATGCAAAGTGACAAGAAGGTTTTATTACTAATATTGTGAAGATATTTGCAAATGGCATAACAATTTCCTGAATATTGTGATTCATTATAAAGGTTGCCTCGGAATAAATATTACAATCTACTTGTTCCTCAATCGAGGTGCGTCTTTTTACAGTGGGACGACCGGGTAAATATCTCCGTCGGTCGCCAACACATACTCGTATAACTTTGCCATATGGATTTTCCCTTTGTATATTCACTGGCAAAAAAGTAATGTTTGATCCTTCTATAGGTCCTAGAACTTTTTAACATGTATTCTTAACTAAATGTATATGAAAAAATTATTTTAAAAAATATAGCGCCAAAATCTACAATTTTACATTTAATTAAATGCAAAACTATGAGTTGTCTAATAATAAACAAGTGGAATATTTAATCTCAAATAATTCTAGTAATTACCCCTATAATATGCAAAAATGACAATAAACTCTATGACAATGCACATTTTTAGAGGGTTGAGTGTTTTCATGCTCTGCGTCTTGTCTAACTGGGAGGCGCGACATGAAGGGAATGTTTACATATTTGACCGCACCATTGACATTTAAGCGATCAAAATGCCACGTTGAGAAGCAAGTCTCTGTAAAATAACACTCTTAAAAACTACAGCCGCTTGTCAATCCCTGCAAGACAGCGAAAGCGCATCTAGGGTCGGATGAATATCCTTAGGATCTTGCTTAGAAAACAATGGAGTGGCCTAAACAAATATCGAGATAGCATTGTGGAAACTTGCAAAAAAATAGTTATCAATTTGACATCAGTCAAGTATTATGTTTGAAAATATGATTTTTAAGAACCAGCAGGAAGTTTCAAATAGGTATATAAAGATTTGTGAATCAATTTCAAGCATCCGCTTCGTGAAGACTTACGTCCTTGGCAAATTATAAGAGCAAATATGTTAAAGGTTGATCGTCTGCTAAATGAAAATCACTTTTATATTTTGTATAAACTCACTCATTTAAATAGTAGTTGAAAATAATAAATCACTCGCAATGCTTTATAATATTTCAAGTGTGTTATGTTCGCTTTTCATCATTGAATTGAATAAATTCATGACATGTTTGTAGCGTATTAAATTGTTATTTGAAAAGTCTTTTTCAAGACGGTCGCTGACCCCGAGCTTGGCGATGAGGGCCTCGAGGCGGTTGTTGAGCAGCACGAGGCTGGCGGTGCGCTTGGCGATGGTCTTGGTGATGTTCTCCAGCTCCTGCTCCGCCGCGTCCACCTGGCGCTGCGCCTCGTCGTCCTCGCGCCGCATCTCCGCCAGCACCTCCGTGCCGCGCTGCAGCGCGCCCCGCGTGCGCGCCGTCTCCAGCTCCGTCGTCGCCGTCTGGTTCTCCGCCTGCGCACCCAGGGCAAGGGTTAAGGCTCATTCACAATGCACTCACAAACATAAGCATAACACATAGACATAGACATTAACATAAGCGAAGAGTTGGCGTATTCACAATGTCAACATAAACATAGGCAAAATAAGAGTTTCTATTGGCTAGGACAATATTCTAGTTTACTATTGGTTGGATATGAGAATCGATTTCGAGATTTCAAAACAAATACGACCAACACAACCACGCAGCACACGAATAGTTCGCCTATCGACTTCGATACTCGATTTTGAGTTATCGAACTGTGATTGGCTCATTCCTTATATCTGACATAAGCATAAGCACAGAAGCTTGAAGCTTGCAAACTCTTAAGTTAACGTCTTACGTGTTATGCTTATGCGAACGCATTGTGAATGAGTCCACTTGTAGAGTAGGCCTAACTTTTATGTTAACGTCATGCTTATGCTTGCATTGTGAATGGGCCTTTACGCGTAGGCACAGGAGGAGCGCGCCTAGGGTACCGACATTTTAGGGGCGGCAAACATTGTCTAAGGAACCTCTTCTTCGTCGTGGGCGGTTTTCTCTTTTTACTTTTTTTCTTTAAAATATGCCTTCCCTGATTTTTTAACAAAACAATGAAATACTCGCAAATTAATTTATTGACATTCTGATTATACCTTCTGCTCGGTGACTTGTGATAAGTCAAAAGGAGTTAATGTATTTGAGTATGAGCATATTAATAAGTCAAAATGTTTACATTTTGAGAAGTCATACAAATGAAATTTAATTACAGTTACCGAAGAGAAGTACTGTTTCCTCGATTTCAGTTACTTTGATCGAAACTCTTTAGAATCTATAATTTTCTGTAGCCGTCAGTGTTTCCAGATTAGCCCGGCAGATTTTTTTAAATTCAGTTAGCGGGGGAAAATATTTTTAATGATTACCGGGAAATTGAATAAATTATATATAAATAATTAATCAAAATCTAAATAATAAATTGTTCTAATATAAATTTTAGAAATTATACATATTTAAATACATCTAATTTTGATATTCTGATGGAAGATGTCTTATTTTCTTCATATTTCCTGATGTTAAATGTAGACATCTACGTAATTTTACGAATAAAAGGTAGGACAAGGGTATAATAATAAATACGCATACCTAGAAACAAATATTGAATTTATGTAATTTCCATAAATCAAAATATATGATTTAAAAATTAATTGATTTCCCGTAAAAAAATGAACACCGTAAATTATTAATTAAATCATAATAAATTTAGGCATATGTCCATTTTTTAAACATAAATTATACTTGTTTTTACACAACTTTTTCCCGGGTTATATAAAAAAATATGCCACAATTTTTCGCGTGCCTACAGGCGACAAAGTTGCTAATCCGCATTTGCGCACCCCACGGCTCGCCAGCGCCCCCAGCCGACTCGCTCCGGCAGCAAACGAGCCGGTGTCGGCTCAGAACTGCAGACATGACTCGCCAGCGGCAATGTTTAGCAAAGAATTTTCAACTAGAATGTGATCAAGAAACTTAGGGGCATTGTTAAATGCTCAGGTGTTAATGTACTTCAACAAGTACACGTAAAATAGGTAGTACAAAACATGTTTAGTCCGCTTGTCTTATTTTTCTTTTGTCGCTAGAAAACGCGCGTGAATGAAGTTAATTCCTCATAGCTATCATCTTTTTTTTTCTTCATATTTTCCCTCAAATATTAAAGCAAATATTTCAATGGGTAATAATTAGGGCCGTATTTTGATGACCTGAAACTTCTCCAAAAATGACCAATAAAATGCTCTTAAATGTTTTTAAAATGCCGCAAAACCAAAGAAAAATGACGTAAAAATTGTGATCAAAACCAGTTCGGATGAACAACTCAAGCTGTTCGATACGTTACTGATGTAATCGAGGCTTCTTCCTTTCGTTCAAGTGAACTCAGCTTCCAAACTTTTGGTTTATACAATTCCTTCACCAGAAAAGTCTTTAGTAATCCTGAAATCGGCCGAACCGACAATGGCGCTAATAGGCGTTACAGGAACCTTAGATTACATACTCAACTGTCATCACTATTTTGACGAAGAAATCGAATAAGCTACTCAGAAATTCTGAGAACATTTGTGCATCTCGTAAATATTATTTTAAGCAAGTACTATTAAAATTATATTAAAATGATAAATAAGCGAAAAATGCATTAAAAATGCGGGGGAATTAAAAATGACTCATTAATCGAAATCGACAAAAATGAAAAAAAACGATAAAAATGAGTCATTCCTTTTTATCATGACATAAAATTAATTTCTATACTATCATTTTTTCTTTCCACTTTAGAACAATGTATTGTTGAAAAGAAAAAAGAATGACATTTAATTAAAATCCGTCCCCAAGTGATTACATTCAAAAGAAATTTAAAAAATGACTTAAGTGAAATCGACAAAAAATGCAAAAAAAAACGTATAAAAATGAGTCATTCCTTTTTATCATGACATAAAATTAATTTCTACACTATCATTTTTTCTTTTCTCTTTACAACAATGTATTGTTGAAAAGAAAAAATAATTGCATTACAGCTTCTCCCCGTGATCGAAAAAGGGCCCGCGTGCCAGCGCCGCTTGCGCTCCACCAGCTTGTCCAGGTCGCGCTGCAGGTCCTTCGCCGTCTTCGCCAGCTGCTGCGCCACCTGCCACGGACAACCGGCGTCGTTTAGTCGCTTGCCGCGACCACCAGAACGCGCTCAAGTCAAAGGAGTTGCTGTAATCGCGTTTCTCGCTGTTTAAATGGCGTTGTAGCCCCGAAACGTTATTAACAAATTGGAAATGTAGATAAGAGGGAAATGAGACTATACATTTGAGGAGCAAATACATACCAATTCACGAAAGACAGGAAGCATACAGAGCAAACACTGTTTCTAAAGTTTTAATATTTGTGAAAATTTAATTGTTCATGATTCCCGTTAATTATTAATTTTGTTCACTGTGGTAACAATTTATTGAAATTTCAAGCAAATAACCTTAAGCAACTAAGGTATTCTTCGGATCAAATATTTAGTGTATGAAGGACCTGCTTCAATTTTCTGTTGTGTAATTTTTGACAAAGGACTTGAGAAAATTAGCTAGTTAAGATTCACTATTTGTGCTACAACTTTTACGAAAGGCACTGAAACTGTAGATGACCAATCCTGAATCGCTTTTTTAAATTATTCTTGAAGGATAATTTGTTGAGGAATTGAAAATCAAATCCAATTATTATTATTATTATTATTATTATTATTATTATTATTATTATTATTATTATTATTATTATTATTATTATTTCACGTCTAAGTTTTAGAATTGCATAGTCAATACAATGAGATGTACAAACTTGGCTACAACCCTTGTTTTCGATATGAAAGATACGTATTATTCCGAAAAGATGAAGTAACCATGACAATCTGTATACTACATCATTAGAAACATGCGGTATTCAACTCCACGAAGCTCAACCTAACTTGAATAGCATTAAAGGAGAGAGGCTGACCTGGCGCGCGTTGGCGATCATAGCGCGGTCAACAGCTCCAGTTGGCCGGCCGCGTTGGCTGTCCGCGCGGTGGCGCGCACGAGGGCGGGGGGCCTTGGCCCGCGCTCGCCAGTTGAGCGCCGCCTGCACCTGCTCGCCGCGCTCCATCTCCTTGTGCGCGGCCTTGCGGTAGCCCTCGGCGTCCTTCACCAGCGACTGCAGCTTCTCCT
Organism: Teleogryllus oceanicus; assembly: GCA_964035755.1. NCBI lineage: Eukaryota > Metazoa > Arthropoda > Insecta > Orthoptera > Gryllidae > Teleogryllus > Teleogryllus oceanicus. The sequence continues at coordinate 108,963,545 of CAXIVR010000003.1, forward strand.
CCAGGCCCTTGCGCTCGCGCAGCACGCCCTCGTACGCCAGGTCGCGCCGGCTCAGCAGCACCACCACGCTGCGCCACGCGCCACCAGCCGCTTCTGCTCCAGCTGCAGCGCCTGCGCAGCGCCCACGCACGCACACGGTCATTCATTCTTCCTTTCATTCACGGCTGGCTCATCATTCATTTCCGGACGCTTCAACTGCTAAGGTCATTAGTCCCGGAAGTAAGTGCATGCTTATTGCGGGAGGTGGCGGTGTTCTTCCCCAGCTGGATGGCGAGGACCCGCGCCGACCTACTCGTCGGCTTGCGGGGATTTTCCCCACACGCGGGGCACCGCCCCAGCCGCGACAAGCTCTAAGCTCCTGACCGGTCTCCCGACGTGCAGGCGCGGATCCACGGGGAGGGAAATCCCCCCCCCCACCGGCTAAAATTTTTCAGTAACTATTATTCAACCAAAACATTTTGCATTTCCCCTCCAAAAATTTGTCTCTGGATCCGCCCCTGCGATATGTGTGGTAGTGATGAGCTTCTAAGTGTAAATGCGTGAAAGTGACGGGTGACGATACGACAAAGAATAGGAAGGAAAGATCGCGCGCGCAGTCTTTGGCCGGTTGTTAGAGTACTTCTCCACCATTCGCCTGGTATTGAATGGAGAAACCTCGGAAAACTACCGATCAGAGTTGCCGGCCGCTAGAATTCTCCTCCAGACAGTGGCTGAATTCGACCTAGCTATGGAGCTGATCGAAAATCCTGCCACCGTCGGGACTCGGACCCTAGGTCCTCCAGGTCAGAGGCACTGCAGTGATATCAATTGATACCCTACTACGCCAGTAACCGGCACCGCGCCGTATAGCAAGCCCTGCACAATGACCAATGTAAACTGCTCATGGGACGCAAAATATCCTTCTCTTCCCAAACAATAGTCGAAGTATAATGAAGAGAAGATGTAACATTCCAAACAAAACATATCAAACCGCGCCCGCATGAGCTACTTGCCCGGCATGTGCAACTTCCGTTCACTCCACTCTCTTTTCCCCTCCAAATCCAGAAAGGGGTGTACACGTGCAGACTGAAGCGATGCGAGATAGAATAGTGGCTTTATACGAAAATATGTTCCGCCAGATTTGTTCTTTCAAACGACTGATATTAGCATTATGTTCATATTCTTTACTGCTTAATACTATTTCATGTTTATTTTCTTTTCACGCTCTGCTATGAAAAACTTTTTTGCCACGGTGCAGAAATATATTTGAATGGCGAATTCTTTCCTTGTTTTCGTTTTGTGTAATGTTTTATTATATCATTTAGTTATTCGTTGTAGTGATAATGAGGAATAAATTAACAAATTTCTAAAAATATTCAATTCTGGCTTACGGGCTGACAGCTCTTTTAACAGATAAGAATTTTTTTTGTTAGATCTCTTAACCTGAACGTAGGAAGTTAATGCAATTATTTCACTGTTAAGTAAACAGAATTCGAAATCAAGATACTATTGATCAACATGTTTAATTTTACTCTCATCTGACTGACTGATGTATAATTTAATTTTAATGCATTATTTCTTTGCTTTCGTAGAAGAAATGGCAATTAATAGAGCTTTATTTGGGGAAATAGTTGTCAACTGACTCCTCCGAAAGACTATCATGGGTTAGATATTCATTAACGTATCGCCACTCTAGAGCAATTTGTACAACCCTTACTTTTAAACACCATGCCAGATCATCTGAACGCATTGCCGGCGAACTCAGTAAGCTAGTTGCCTTGCTTGATATCTTAATATGCCTGATGATGTAGAATTTGAAAACGATGTTTCTACACATTTAAATGTATTTGTATTTTTGATATTTAACAATTTACTATTTTTTATAGTTGCTATTTTGATATTTTCACATCTATGAATTGAAATTCTGTTCATAAACAACAGGTTAACAGATGCAATTGCATAATGTTATGCTGTATGGTTACATATATGTATAAACAGGTTGCGAATTGTCAATTGTCAGTGGGGAGCCAATTCATTCAAAACTCGAGGGGGGAGGAGACGAATTGATAACCGAAACGAAGACCATCTTCGCTTAAGCAGCACAACTTGAATATATCTTAAGACCTGATTTCACACTTCCTTTTGATGAACGATTTGAGTTTTTTAGCGAACGCGCGCAAGCGCACCAGCCGCCCAAGAAACTGCTCTGAGCAAGCGCGCCTTCGCCAAAACTCTCAAATCATTCGTCAAAAGAAAGCAAGTAAACCGCGTGGAAAATTGGAAATGAATTTTTTCACAGAGCATTCTTAAGCATGCTCTGTGAAAAAATTTATTTCCAATTTATTTGAGTTGAACATTTTAATGTCTGAATCGAAAACGAAGCACCAAGATAATGATTAATTGCGACTCTGGCATGAACAAGAAGCAGGCGATCAACCCCTCTAGGGTAGTTGATCCCCAAGAACCCCTCCGTCAATTCGCACCTTGCTAAATATTGAGTACTCTAGTTTGCTCATAACGTGAAATTCTTTCAAAACGTGATATTGTAATTAGTTTCTTAACCTCCATTAGAGAGACAAAGCGACTTAGATGTGGAAAAAATCAAAGAAAATGGGAATATTTTTATACGATTCACACTCTGGTTTAATTAAGAGTAACAAGTGTCGAGGCTTGGATTCTGCTATATAAAGATCATAAACAGGTGAGAATATCTTAAACTTTTCCTTAAGGTAGTATCCTTTTTTATATAATTGAAATGTTAATGAGTTTTATTTGTACTATTAACTTTTCAGTAATGGCGTTGCTACTAGAATTCACGTCATTACTCTCGCGGATCTTCTTACTTTCGTGTCATCGTGCTCAAACATTGCATCGAAAATCAACAACTTTGCCAAGTTTATGTGTTACAAAATATATTTTCATTTGTTTAAACAAACCATTTAATTCTCTTGGAAGAATAGTTTAAATTTTAACTCGGCATTTAAACTATTATACGGTTGTATATTATGAAGCATTTGAAAAAGTACTTTAAAATAAAAGCATACTAATAATGTATATTTGAAGGGGCCTTGATCCTTTGTCCTACGCCTTTGAAGCCATCTTCGATACCAAGGTCGGATTTAATTACAAGCAAGATAAGCAATTGCTTAGGAGTCACCAATCGGGTTTTGTGGAGGGGGCGCCTAAGGAAAATTTTCTTAAAATAGTCGAAAAAATGTAAAATACATTTGTACGTAAAACAATTGTTAATCAAGTATATTACTGTATGAAAAATTTTGTATTTGAAAATTAAAAAATAATTTTAATATTTTATTTTTTAATATACCTGCAGGCCTTTTGAGGAACTTTGTTAGGACTTATAGTTTTGGTATTGGACCTCCCGTTTGGATAACAATGTCCCTGTCTCCTTCCACCTCGCGACCTTGAAGTGCAGCTATGTTAAAATCGGGGTGTAAACCCGGCCCTGTTGGATATAGGACTGTTCGTAAAAGGGGGCGGGGCGAGGCCCGGAGACGCACCTCAATGTCTGCGCCGGCGTCGGCTGCGGCCTGGCCAGCCTCCTTGCGCTCCTGCTCCTTGATGCGCAGCTTGCCTGCCAGGTCGGCCATCTGGTCGCGCAGGTTGGCCCCTCGGCGGTGAGCTCGTAGAGGGCGCGCCTGGCGCCGCTTCTCCGGCCGAGAACTGCCGCTCCTCCGCCACCAGCTTCTGCAGCGACGTGCTCAGCGCCGCCTCTCGCACGCACGCCCGCGCACTGCCTCCAGCCAACTGCTTTTTGTCACCATCATCCTACATTCTCTGAATAACCAATTCAAATTGTTGGAAAAGGAATATGTTTTTTCGCTGTATTTAAAGAATTTTTAGGTACTTATTTATCCATTAATTAACGCAAAAAACACTGTTAAAGGCTGTGTGAAGTACAATCTGTACATGTTTTCTTAAGCTCCGTATCTCCACCCCCTCTCTTTTTCAATATTTAGTTAAATTATGAATAAATGGTAAATTACGAAGTAATTCATAATAAAATTACTAATAAATATGTATTATGAAAATAATGTATTATATTTCTTATATTGAACTCTCGCTAAATAATTAATTTCTAAAAATCAAGAAATTAAATGAATTTCGCATTACACAGATGAAGCAGCTAAAGTCTGAATCAGACTAATTCCCAAATAAGTCTGTTAATGTTTACGTTGTACAAAATGGGAGGATAAAGCACGAAGTACGATCAGCTTTCAAGCATACATGAACTTAAGCCGGATAAAGTTGACATTAGCCAACACAAGGCGGCCAGAGTAGGCGAAGTGCGTTACGATGAAGGAAGGTAGCAGATAAGAGATAAACAGGGATAAAACTACTGCTAGGAACATTCTAACGCTAGGAAGAGACGAGGAGTGTAGCTTCGAGTTCCACCGTGTCAGTTGTGCATGTCCATCTATTTACGTGTTCGACCTAACTTAACCTCACTTATGACTCGGTTGACGCTTCGCTACGCATTTTCAATTTGACCGTCGAGACACCGGCCTTCAGACTTCTCGATTTACATAAAGTAATAAAGTCTGCGCAACGTATAATTTTTTTTTCAAATTTTATTTTACGTAAAAAAACAGTTAAAAACTGCGTATGACGTGACGTATTTTCAATTCACATTCTGCCAAAATACTTCTTGCGAACACCCACGACCCCTCCCACTCGGACAATCACTTTACCGTACAGTATGAATAAAGCTGATTAATGTGCGAATTATCGGGTAAATGGGAAATGTTATATTTTAACATGACTCATAATTCGGGAGTTATATCCGTGACGTACACTACTCAATAAGTGTATTCTGGATTCGTGTGTTTTAAGGATATATCTCCTGAACGAGGGCTCAGACTTAAATACAATGATCAAAAACAAAATATTCGTAAAACGCTTGAAGACATAAAACCGAAACACTAATCACAAGAAACAGAATAATTATGAAAATTTTACCCAGGACAGTCGTCCAATACCCACAACCTTTAAACGGTTAGTTCTACTTAAATTCAAGCCGCCGGTCCCAGCGAAGCGGGGGGATAGTGCTAGTATCTTATGTGCTGAGAAATCGCGTCAAAGCTAGCTTTTTCGATTTACCTTGTTCTTCCTCCCTCGCAAGCGCCTCTGCAAATTCATTGCGATCTTTCTGGATCTTCTCAACTTCTTCATCTTCTTGCTGACGTTGAGAAGAAATATGGTCTAGCTCGCTATGACATTTTTCGAGCATACGTTGTTGCACTGATACTTCTTGCTGTCGTTCATACAATCGTACCCCAGCATCATCGCGTGCTTGAGTCGCCTGCTTTAAATCTGTTTCCTGTCAAACAATAACAAAAACCATTGTGAAGTGTCTGTCAGCATAAACAAATTTACATTTTTTAAAAAGATTCTCACCAAGTCTCGAAGTTCTTCGGTCAAGCGAAGATTTTGGCGTTCAAGAAATGTACGTAAAGTCTGCTGGAATCGCTGCATCAAAGGGTGATCTGGTTCCAAAACACCAGGCTCATCAGGCCTATCGGGTCTCGCCCAGTATTGGCGCAATTCGATGAATGAAGCACCGGGTGCTGGATGGCGAATTGTGTCTTCTTCTTTTGGCACCAAACCATGAGGCTCCGTCGAAGGAGTTTTCTTGCTGTCATCCCCTGCAGGTCGTCTTCCCCCGCCTGCTTCATCGTCAGACATCTTGCAGGAGAACAAATACTGAACAGAATTCCACAAGCACTTTGTTTCCAACAGTCACAAACGTATTGCGTGTATTTATTTAGAATGAATATGTTGCTATGGCGACGAGACTCATGACAGCATCTTTTTGTTTCCTCTTTGCTAGAACTTCAAATCGACGGCCCCCTCGGACCTGAAGGAAGGGAGAATATAGTATAGTTGCCATGGTAACATCCGTATGTTGCCAACTTGACATATGTTAATGTTTGTAGGCATTCAAAAAGCATTGACTGATGGGAATAATGACTCTTGTGAACTACTTAATTTATTGACTTATTTATGCTATTTTAAAGCATTGTGTGTACATATAATCTTTCTTAGTGATAATTTCATTTTTGGGAAGAAAAGGTGTGATGCCATGCTTTCGGCACCAGAAGGGTATAGTACAGTTTCTTCAGGGAAGAATACAGTTTCTTCGTGGTAACGTGTAAAATGTAGTACTGTACAGCATATGATGTAGTATTGAATGAACGAAAAATTTAACGCGACATTCCCCAAATCTAGCTGTCAAATCTAGTGTCTTTGGTTAGTTACAGAGAGTATACTAACCATTCGCTTGTAGGTGTGCAGAATTTATGAATTGTAAACCTGTGATTAAACATTTTTTTTACTACGAAACCAGCATCCGAACATTTGTAATTTTATATCACGTGGCTCTTTTCAAATGAGCAGTAGTTTCTGGTGGTGTGTTGGTGGTGAAATATTGAAATTGAAGCCAGGATTGGGATCAACGTTGCATAATGATTGTCGGAATGTGTAGATGTTTAAATAATAAGGGTACTTACAAAATTTTCCAACATTCTGGGCAATATTTAGCTCTCAGGAATTGCAATTCACAAATTTCTAAATCTTCTACTGACAATCAGTCACCTATACAGTATATCAAAATATTTGAAATGCCAACAATTCGAGCATGCAGAATTCTCAGTCGTTTCAAGTTATATCACACAGTACTCACTGCATTCGTTATTCCATCATCTGTATTAATGTATTCTACAGGTTTCCTTGAAAAGGTCCCAATAGAGCCTGTAGTGATTGGTGAGTATATAATCAATCACATGATAAGTTCTCAAACAAAAACTTAAGAAATTTATAACTTTTAAATATTAATTAATTTTTATTTTTGTAAGTTCATGTCTTCTCTTATGGTTTATTAAATCTTTGCTTAATTTTTGCCTATGAAGTACCATTTAAAAATTATGTTGGACTGCTAAGTCAATTTTTAATATTTGCTTAACAAATAGAATCTGTTTTTATGATTTTTGTTTTGCTTTCAGGTTTGGCGGGGTGTTTAATTTTTTATGGTTCAGGTTACTTTATAAACAATTTGATTGGTGCAGTCTATATTAATAAATCATTAGATACTGTAAAATTGTCATACATTGATTTCTGGGGACAGAGAATAAACAGAGAATGCTCAATAAATGATATTGTCCCTCTCTCTGAACAGCCCTTCGAAAATAATTTTTTTAAGATGACAAAGGTAGAGCTACATTCTTCACCTCAAAAATTGAAGATTACCACTGAACATGGTATAATTCTCAAGAATCGTGCTTTTGATGAAGTCTTTTTTAGAGTTAGTTCTAATATTCAGAAGAATTCTCTACATCAAGAAAAGTAAATTGACTAAATTTTTGGACTGAAGATACACTACCCTAAGTATTTTCCTTGAACATGTAAGAACCTTATAGATTTTCTTAGTACTGTTTATTTATTATTTTCAACTGTTATGTACAATTTCAAGATGTATTGAAAGAAACGTAATGTAGTGAAGGTTCCAATACAAATGTTTGTTAAAATTCAAGGAAATGTATATTTGACATAGTTGTTTTGATAAATTAAAATTATCTTTCCTTCTAGAATGTATTTGTTGTTCTGACAAATATAAATGAAATTATTTTTTTCTATTGACCACTGTCCATTGACATGTATTTAAGGCATACTTCTTCCTACCTCATCTTCAATGTTTACAATCTTAAAAATGAAAACAGGATTAGAGTTAATGAAAACTTGCTCCTTAATGCGTATAATTATTTTTATATAGTTGCAAATCTAAATAACTAGCTTCGCATATTTATCTGTAATATAAATCTAAATTTTTCACATAATACTACTGGAATTTCTTTAAATTGGCAATTTTTGTGTGTAGTTGCTACTATAGTGGCGAAGAAAAATTAATTGTGAACTTCTGCTGTGATATTATTAACTTTTAAGCACTTGACGTATCAATGAAAGCACAAAACACTTCCATTCTCTATTTAATTATGTTAAACTCATTTTTTTGGCAGATAGACCTGGCATGTTGATGCATACAATTCTTTTTTTTTAAGAACATTTACACATAAGTGAAATAATATTGAAACTAATTAATTTAAGATTTAATTGTTTTTTTAGCATGTTTATACATAGTTAAAATAATGTTCTTGATTTCCTATCTTCAAGGACTACTAGGACTTCAAGTTGGCACAGACTTCCTTATATTGTAAAGGTTGCATTAAGTTCTAAATGGAACTTATATAGTACTTCTATTTCAATCATCTTTGCAAATCTTTTTTCCCCTGCACTGGTACAACAGCACATTATGTCTTTTTCTTAACATGTAGAGAGTAGGAAGCTAAAGTCTGCATGAAGTAAGAGTATGATTAGTGTTGTTACTGATTTCGAGTAGTGAAATTGGCACTTCTGCGATATAAATTGAAAGGTGTCATAGCTGATGTTCTTTGAGGAGAGTTTAGTAGTTCCTTTGAAAATACTGCTGCAACAGTGAAGCAAGATATAATTTGAACTTATTTGATGTAATTTTGCAAGATATTGGAAATATGTTTACGCTGTTAATAGCATGGTAATTAAAATCTACAATTAAGAGTATGGATGTGTGAAATGTGACATGACGCACTATTAACTATTTTTGTAGACAGAAGGCAAGACAAATTGAAATATATTATTTTGACAGTTGGGACAACGGTCTGGATTCATGTTGAGGCAAAAGTCTTGGTGCGAACTTCTGCCCCACTTGTAGAGAATTGTAGCGCATGTTGGAATTTATCCAGGAAGGGTCATTACCCAATTCCATGTAGCAGAACCGTTTGGTAAATCATACATGAAGAATTACATGACTGAGAAGGCAATGAAAGCTTTTGAGATCTGTGTTATTGTACCCATTGACGAATTCAAATTTGGGGATGAAGACTCCCTTCCTGATCCCACTCATTGGAGCTATGATCATCTATACTGAGCAAGGTCACAACAGGTGCAATTGTGAAACTTCAGGGAATCACTAAAAGCAAAGTTACTCTGCATCGGACATTACACCCATCCCAGACAGGATTGATTAGAAAACAAACACGGGGAGGAAAGAAATCCACCATACTGACATAGTCACCTCACAAGACTGCACTTGAAAAGGAGAAATATCACCCCAGAAATGCCAATAAGAATTCGCTATGCAACTCCACAAACAAGAGAGGAAAGGCTAAGGATAATTAACCAGTTGCCACTGAAAATACTTCGAGAGGGCTATGCCCTGTTTGCAAAATGGAATTCGAAGCCCGTCCAGCTGAAGACTGGATCCAATATGATTCGTGTAAAGAGTGGGGGCATGAAAATGAACTTCCTATGAGGCAGGGCAATGTCTATGTGATTTGTGTGAGAATTAATGTATACAGTATCTGCTTTGAATTTATAATGAGTTTTTTTTTTTTTCACAGGATTATTTGCAATTGGAGACTTTATTATGACCTTTCAAAATCTACGTATCGTGTTCAATCATTCACCAATAAAACTGAAGTTACATTAATTTAATACCTTGTAAGCATTATTAATTTATTTCTAAGAACATATACATGTGTTGAATATTCAGACTTTTACCCTGCACTTTTGCCCCTTATGACCCTTAGACCATTTGCTAAACCTGTGGGTGAAAATCGTATATCAAAGTTGCATTTGTTAGTGTCAGTTTAAGGTGCAATTTGCAGGTAGTTGGAATGATGATCCATCTGTTCAATCAACAGCTCACGTTTACAGAAACCACTCCTGGTATCTAAATATTATTTAACTACATTTTTCATCATAGTTACAACGATCCTTTTAAAGCTACCACAAGCATAAATAAACATTTTCTTTCAAAATCTCAGAACTTTTGACACAATTTTATAAGAGTTTATTTAGAGTACATTTCAATTAACGTAATGGTCTCCTTTCCCTTTCTGTAATATTGATATTTTAGAGTGTGTTTTATCAAAAAAATCACTTACATTTTTTCATATTTTGGATCCTCTGAAATTGAATCAAAATCTCAGAAGAGCAAACCCTTTTTTAATGAGGAAACATTTGAGCAATTGTTTTGAACCTTAGAGAAAATTTCATTTCAACTTCTTTGAAAAAGCACTATTTTTAGTTCCTTTATAATCAAAACCCAAAACTTTCAAAAAACTTCATTCAAGAGCATTGGAACCTTTTTATATCTACAAATTCATTATACCATGAAATACATCCGTAAAATAAATATTAAAGAATCACAAGAGGTTAGAAAAAATTTCAAGGAGTAATATTTGAAAATGCAAAAGTTTGAATAAAAGTGGCACACAGTGCATATAAATCATTGGATTGCTTTATGTGTACAAAACATTACAGGAAACAAATTGGGACCATATTTGAAAAAATATTATTTATTAATTTTTGAAAAATGGCCATAATTTGATTCAGTGTTGCAAACTCTACTATTAATTTAAAAAAGTGAATATAATTTTGCTCAAAGAGCTAATATTGAAATAGTGCATCAACGTGGTATTGGAAGAGCTAGAGCTATTAGCTAGAAAAAATCTCTAGCTTCAATAACAAAGATTTAGGTAGGGAAATTTGAATATGTGCAATTTCTAAAAATTTAGATTTTTTTTGAAAATCCAACTTACCATACTTATAAGTAAACTGTCCTGTAATTGAGCCAAAACATTCAAGTAAAAGATTAGGTAAAGTGTTGTTTTACATGTCCTTGAACTACATTTGGAAATGTCCTATAAGCTTTTCATAACGAGCATTAAAATATTCACTTCACATGCAATGGGCATTGAATTCAATCAGATCAATCAGGAAATGTCTATTTTGGGAAAAATCCTACACAGTTCATGTTATAGTATTGTTTAGACAAACAAGTAGAAGATTAATGTTGTTGAAAAAAATTTTTTTTCATTATGAAGAATCCCAAAATTGGATATTTCAATCAGTCTCATCCTAGATTTTTTGCAGCTTTACATTTTTTCTCTACACCACATAAATGTGAAGGCAAGAAATGCCTTGAAAGTCTGATAGACTTAATTAAATATTGAAAACTCTCTGTGGAATCATATACACAAAATTTTCTACTGTTATTTATGTGACACAGAGGTTTGAAATTCTAGTATTACAAACGTTAACTGACCGGGGTAAGTAACAAATACAAAGTTTGAAAGAAAATAAATGTGCTTGATTAATTAAAAAGTTCATTTTCTTACAACTTCGTTATTCACAGCTTTATTGTATTTACATAATTTACATTCAGTTTTTTTGTTGTTTGTAGGTAGTAGTATTTAATTTACACACAGCATTTAAAAAGACAAAAACAACCAGTGTGGAACTATACATACAGTATTTCTGACGTTTTTCTGATAGGCATTTTAAATGCAAAAGCAAGTTCTTTAGAACAGGAATTTGAGAAGGGATGAATTAAGTAAATCAAACATGGTTTTTAAGAAATACATAACTTTTAAGAACATTTATATTACGAAACTTAGCATATACAAAAATGTCAACTCATAACTTGTGTATTAACTCCAACGATAATGTGCATATGCTTTGTTGGCTTCACATTGCCGATGAAGATCCACCTTTCGTTTTACAACACGTCCCTGAAAATACAGAATTCACAATAACTTTATTTTCATATGAAACTATAGTGAACTACAAATTAAATGGTATTCATGCAAGTACGAGATTAACCCCAATGATTTTGAAAGGTGGAAAGAAATACTCTATGGCAATTAAGGGTTAAGAACATAATGAACAAACCCTCTTGGGATATTTTAACCATTTAATCTCTAGAGTAACCACAATGAGTTTTGAAAAAATGGATACACATGCCTTTTAATATTGTTAAAATGTGATTGTTTGGGGCAGAGGCACACCCAGGGGAGTTCATGGGGTGTTCACCCAATACTCTTTATAAGCCAAATTTTAGTGCATATTTTCCAAGTTTTTACTGCGTTAATACATATATATTTCATAGATTATTAGGGCATATAAATCCAGTCCCTAGTCATCACATGTTGGTATAAAAAAATCGAGGTACCTGATTAGCAGCTGCATCCAATAATTCCCATGCAAGTTTCTCAGGAAAATGTATTTTACGTTCCTTGTCTTTCCCAGCATTTATAAGCCATTTTATTGCTAAGAAGAGTGATCGCTTTTCCGTTATTGGTACAGGTACCTATGACATTTTTTAATGTTTTTATCTTCATGTATTTTAATATTTGAAATAAAATTTTTATTGCAGTCATATAAATGAAAGGGAAAAATTTTAAATAGTATTTTCAAAAATACACTGGTATCTATTCCACTTCGAATGAAAACACATCTAAAAGTAAGCATTAGCATAACCAGACACATCAACAGCACAATTTTGAAATGTACCAAAATATTCTAAGTTTTCTCCTTATTTTAAACTTCAAATTGCATACAAAATAGTAACAAAAAATGTCATGTTATAAAAATTGTCCTTGATTTAAAAAATAGGATACCACTGTAATCTTAATAGCGAGTTTTATCATACGTACAAGATAGGGTACAAGTAGGGTATACAGGTAAGGAAGGAAATCAAACTTAAGCACACACAAAAATGAAAATATTATTAACTAATATTTGTGAGATATCAATGAACAATGAAACAAATCCATTTATTTGTTACCTTACAGGAATCATTCATTACATCCATTATTTTGTTCATTGTTTAAAATGCATTACGCATTATATGAAGAGGAGGGAGCTCCCAAATAATGATGAATAGGGGGCGAATTTTAATGAATGTCACATTTTCTTTTCACTTTAGAACAATGCTGTTTAGTATAGATATTAATTTTATGTTATGACAGAAGGAAATGACCCATTTCTATACATCATTTCTTTACATTTTTCATCAATTTCCACTAATACATCATTTTTTTACCTTTTTCCGTCATTTTTACTGCATTTTTCCCTTATATCAGTGATTTTAATTTTATTTTAATGCTTCCAATATTTACGAGATGAAACAAACGTTCTCCACAGAATTACTTAGCAAATAGAAGAAGCTTTAATTACATCAGTAACGTATCCATTAGCTTGAGTTGTTCACCTGAACTGGTTTTGATGACACTTTTTACACCATTTCTCTTTGCTTTTAGGTCATTTTAATAATATTTTATGAGCATTTTATTGATCATTTTTGGTGATATTGGATATACACAGTATGGGAATTCAATAATAACATTAAAGGTTAAATAAAATATATTCTTTACCTGATAGCGCACACCACCTCTCTTGACAGGGGTAAGTTCCAACAATGGCTTACTGTTAGAAATTGCCTCATGAAGAATTTTCACTGGGTCTTTGATGATGTTTTCCTTTTGGTCTTCTGGAGTTTTATGGTATTTTTCAAGTTGGATACGTTTTATTTTTTCAAATGTCTGCATTATCAACAATTATATCATTACCACTTATAACATTATTAACAATTATATTATCATAAAACTTTTGAATTTCTAGAGAGAAAATTAACGTTTGGCACAAAAAATACATGAATTTGAGTTATTTAATAAAAAATGAAGAGAGAAAGAAAGAAAGAAAGGGAAAAACACACACACACACCATCCTCAAATTTAAATCATACTAGCTGAACCCTTGCAGTTTTATAGCACAAAAGAAACGGCTGTAGACAAGTTTCACATATGCACTAAATAAAAATTTGAAAACCCTGAAAATATTGTTACTTGTTGTTGCAAACATTTTCTCCAATATTAATGTAATAAGGGAGATTTACAAACTCAGGAACATTAGACTCGCTATGTCACAGAGTTAAACATGTTTTTGAAAATGAAATTGAAATGTTACATGTTTACAAAGATCTTCAAAATGTCAGTTGAAGACTCAGCAGTAAATCCTGCTATCCACTTTAACTTGAAAAACTAATGCATTACATAATTATAATCCCTGTTGTTGTTTTTTGTAAAAATAGAGGTCTTAAGATTACTGGATTTCATATACATTCACTAATCTTTGTATTTAAAAAGTTCACACTTTCGTCTTAGCATTTAAAAATAATGAAACATTGACTGTTGTCGATAGATCAATTGCAAACTTGCATAACAATATGACGAAGACCAATTACACAGGTCAGCCTGGAAATGGGCGTAATGAACAAATGATGGTAAATATGCACTCTTTCTATTAATTTTAAGTTAGTAAATTTAGTGTTTATAATTAAAACTGGGTTAATAAGAGCAAGTAATAACACATTTAGGACCACCACCTTTCATTTAAAGAAAAATTGATGAAATTTGGTTGAGTAAAAAGCTTAAATTGTTTTCTAAATAAAAATTCGTTTTTAAATACTTAATTTTAAAGAAAACATCTGAATATGCATGTCTTGTCAACAAAATTACACATAAAAAAAAACAATTCTCATTAATATTTAGTTTATAAAATGTTAGTATATTACAGGTGTTAATATCCACACACGTTTTCTTGAGTCCTCACTTTTTGGATGCAAGAGGAGTGGGAGGTTTGTTTATGTTGACAGTAGTACTATTTTATCCAATTTTTAGCTCTTTCTTTGACTCAAAATAGTTTCAATTTCATGGGTGTGAAAATTATTATGAAATTTTGTCAACAATGCTTAATGCTATCTTATATTATTAATTCAGCTATTGTTGGTAAAGGAGTGGAGGTAGGATGGTGGGTCTCAAGGAAACTTGTGCATAACATACATACATTCATTTGCATTTTATTACACCGTAATTTTGTCTTAAGTTTATTTCAACTCTTTTCAATACCTTTTCTATTAATTCCCGGGCTAAAGCTTTTTTACCACACCTCATCACGTGATTAGTGAATTTCCTAAAACACACAAACATAATGAAACAGTTTTTTTTAGTAAGCACAAAACATTTGGATATGCAAATATATCTGATATAACTGATGGAAATTATATCTTATGAACAAGTACCTCGTTAATTCGTCATGAAATACTGAACAGGTTTCATGGTTCAGCGCTGCTTTTATAGGGATATGTTTAAGTGTTTCAGCCTCTCCACTCTGAATCAGTTCTTTCAGTTTCTCTGTAGTAACATGAGGACTTACATAATGTGGACCGTACGAACTGTACATTTTATGTAATAACTCCTCATTCCCCCTGAAAAAATAGAGATTGAGCAAATACATTCTACATCAACTCGTCTTTTCCCCTCCGGCACTTTAGAGGACATGAAAGTAGTGGTTATGAGATATAGGTTAGAAGTATACAATAGTACATTATTTTTTGGTAAGTATTAGGATTTAATAAGGAATCAGTAACCATATTCAATTAAACACCTTCGATAGAATGCGACATTTCTTGGAACAGTTAATACACATAGCCTAATTACACCCAAAGCCGTCATTATGACACTACTTTCGTCCAGTCTCAGCAGATCCAGAGCAGATCTTCGTCCACTATTCTCCTATCACGACACCAGCACCACCAGATCGCAGATCATGTCGCGGATCCTCGCCACTCTGCCAGTGTATGCCAAGAAAAGATAAACCACTTCATTGGTGCATTGCAAAATGGTACAAAGTCTGTTTACTGATGTGTTCCGCTGTAAATCGAGGTCCAAACAATCTACTTGTCAAGAACTTCTGAAGTATATGTATTAAGTGCGTGGAAACAACCTCACGGACTAATGTAATCTATAGTAAACAAAAAGTGGACTTTCAGAAGAGGGGAGGTTTTGTCAAAGAATGTGTGACTTGTAGTATGGAGAACTGTATGGTAACTTCGGTGTATGGCTAATGAAAAGTGCCGCGAATGTTTCAAAAGTAAACCCAATGTTTTATATTGCGCTTTTAGGGCAATTCATGTTATTTAAAGGCCCTGACAAGGTGTCGTTCGTGGTAAAAAATACATCTGTATTTTTATACACAAAGTGAAACAAAAATTTCAAAATGGCGGAACACCAAGGAAATCCATCAAATCATATTAATCAAGGTGTGTTTTAAATATTAACGTAACGTAGAGATAAGTCTTACAGCATCTTTTGGCATAAATGCCTTTACTTGCTATTTGCTTGAGCCAGAAGTGACTTGTTCGACTCTTTTCGAATTAATCAATAGTGATCATAGAGGTTATCTACCTTACGTATTATTGTAAACATCTTAGTAAATACGTGTCGTAGCTGTGACAGCTCTCAAAACTCCACAATTTTACTCTTACACGTAGAATGTTGGCGAATGTAACAGATTTGGCTACTTCAATAATAACTGTTTTCTATTATGCCCCATGAAGGTTCTCTTTACAACCAACCTCTAGTAACAAATTCAGTGGAGTTCACGTTGCCTGTTGCAGCGGAGAAGCGAAGAGCTTTGAAGCTGAGTTTTGGTTCGTCGCCTAGTGGATTTCCACTTGGTGGGCCATCTACTCATCCCATTCCACCTTTCGTGTGAGTAATGTTATGTTTGTCGTTTTTCCGTAAGGTAGTTCACGGATGTGCACGAAGTTTTGAATGTGTATTTGGAATCAGGTACACAGCAGAAGATAGATTTAGCAGCAGTCCTTCCAGAACGCGAATTCCAACTCAGCGCCGAGCTTACCCTTATGAGGAAGCTGAAAAAACAAGGTAAGTTGGAACAGTCTACATCGTTTGATACTTATTCCTTTTGAGAGATATAACTTAATGACATTTAATTGTTTTAGGGATAGGTTTGCTTTTGGACAATCAACAGGAAAACTAAAGGTGTCTCCAGAATTGGTAGGTTGTATTTACAATGCATTTTATGTATTACTACTTATGATACAAACAATATTTAAAACTTGTATTCAAATACAAGATATATGACAATTATTCATACAACACTTTCACACTAGTTTTTCTTTTACAGTTTTGGGAAATTTTAGTCCTACTGCCAAAGATTAGAAAGCTAGGAAAATTATTAGTGTTAACAGACCTGGGAACATCAAAGAGTTTGTACACACAGGAATAGTCAGTGAACGTGGTTCATTCAGGCGGTGTTTTAGGATAATTATTTTACAGTTGAAAATTGTAATTATTTTGAAAGTATGCATTCTTATTCAACTTCTGAAGTGTCATTGGAATTGTCTTACCTACAAATTTTCATGGTTTAATGAAATATTAAAATGGTATTTTATTTGGTTCTTATATTGACCTGCAATGTCTATAATATTGGGTTAATTAAATTAAATTTTTCTCACCCCTGCTAGAAGACCATAATCTGAATATTTGCCAATAAACATATGACTTAATAGGTCAGTTTGGGAAGACACATCTAAATTACCTTTAACAAATATGAAAAGTACTAGTGTCTCTAATTGTACCTGTAATGGGTCACTGTTGTAACTTGTGCCTATTAGTTGGCCTAGAGTGGCATATCTATCTTCTCTCCATGAACAACACAAGTGCCGAAAAGAAACCACGTTCATTTTTTTCCCAAAAGTAATACTCATTGATCTGGCTGAACTTGCTGTAGTTTTAAAAGGAATCTAGAAATTTTAAGGGGACTTTATACAAAGTTCATACTACATTTTCAAAATGTGAATCCAAATTTTTTCTTTCAATTTCTCTTTTCAAAAGAGATCAGATGGCTTATATACACAGTAAAATTCTGATTTTATTAAAACCTCTGAATTTTGAGGTTTTGATTTTCTGAAAAGTTCAGTTTTGTCTAATACAAGAGCAGGGTGAAATTGTTATGAATCAATATTGGATCATCTGCAGAACTAAAAGACTTTGTTAATTTTGTTTTAAAAATCAGAATTTGCCAAACTTTGATAATTTATTTTTGTCGATCAGAACTCTCCATTCATTTGAATTTCTTGAGTAGAGCTGAAAAAATGTCATTGGGCAGTCATTATTATGTCATTTATATTTGACATTATTAGCTTGCTGTTGAAAAACTAAATGCCCTCTGCCTACCAGGTTTGGTTCTTATGGAAACTCAGGACGTACGTTATTCCCCTAGCTTGCTGCTTGTTTAGGGTGTGAAAATGACCATGGTCTTTTAAAATTGTTCATGGCTGCCCCATTGCAGGGATATTTTTGTCTTAGAAATACATGTCTATATAAATGTATTAGATGAAATGTTACAGGTTCTTAATTTAAGGTATGGAGGAATGGCCCAACTTCATTTTTTTTAAATACTCAGTACAGAAACAATAATCCCATCATAATAATAATAATAATAATAATAATTACAAGTGTAGAAAGTTCCAGTTATAATGTCATTTATTGGCTACTTATTTACTCAAATTGTTACAATTGAGACAATTTGTCATGGAGTTTCACATGTAAAATTGTTGACATATTTTGAGACTCGTGATGTAAAAAATGTATACATTGTTAAACTCTATTAGAAGACAATTGATTTGAGAATGTTTGTATATTTCAGTCAGTAATAATTATTGACATACATTCTCTACAATCCATTAATGTGATTCACATATAATTTTCTTGAATTTTTTGGATTCATAGGATATTTTGCTGTCCAAATTTTACAATGATTTATTTCCCTTCTTGTATGTCAACTTCTGATTCTTGTTTGTCTTTACAATTACTGCATTATATTTTTGATATCAACTCTTGTGGCAAGCTTGTCACAGTAACGTCACTTGAATAATATTTTCATCTGAATCATATTGTTAATTCCTCCTTGGTGTAGTGCGTACATACTCTAGAAAGTTTAGAAAGCCCCTTTGGAATGAGTTACAAGAAAGTAAAAGCTTCACAAGGGTTCAAGGGTTCTGTAGGCCCTGTGTAAGCTGGATTTTTTGTCAATGCATTGCTAACATAAAAGGGCATGCAGGAGTTTTGGCACCCTTGGATCACAAGCAATATAAAAAATCATTGAAGAATTGACAGAGTTCGGAACCATTTGATAAACCATGGAATTTACAGTTAAAGGATTAGGGAAAGGAACTGTAAATCACAAACATGTAAGAGATTCTGAAACAAAATTGTACATGGAATAATCGAGGTTGGGATCCAAATTCCCCTGCACAATCCTTCGTACATTAAAAACCAAAAAAAATTAATTTAAATTAGGTTTGTAATAGATTTATTTTGGGGTTTGAATTCCTGTATTCAGGGTTGCAAAGTGTAGTTTGAAATCATGAATATCTCTAAATATTGAGACTTTTATGTTCAGGTATATGATTTTACGTCCGATGACCTTCAAGATCTTGGAGAAATTGGCCGTGGAGCATTTGGTACTGTTAATAAGATGGTCCATCGACGCAGCAATACTGTCATGGCTGTGAAGGTACACAATGTTTTGGTCTTAAATATTGAATTGCAAATACTATAAAAAAGTATCAGATTTAATATTTTCTAATTGCATTTGTGGATAGTAATTCCAAAAAGATACTGCGAAACTGCAAATTTATTTCCAATATTCTTATTTTTTGACTGATATTTATTTTATAGCCGTAAATTCACGATGATACTACAGTCATGAATTCATGTTTGTTGCAGCGAATCCGGTCCACTGTAGATGAAAAGGAGCAGAAGCAATTGCTGATGGACCTGGAAGTGGTGATGAAGTCTAATGAGTGTCCTTATATAGTGCAATTCTATGGGGCTCTGTTTAAAGAAGTAAGTTGTTTGAAAAAGCTATATTACATGTTAACCCTCATCTTTGTGATCCAACCTAAACATCATCATTTAATTATTGATGAGGGCATTAGATATTCAGGATGATGAAATTTTAATGTTCAGCTTCCACTGGAGAGGAAGTATAGTGTACTACAATATGATAATTTTATGTATGTACACACAAGTACTCACTGATTTACATTTGACAAAATGTATACAATTTTTTTTTCTTTTTTCAAAATTTATGTTATTTATAACAAGTATGTATGATTCAAGCATACTGTAAAACTTCACTTATAAGTTTTTTCAGGAGACTAAAGGCAAAAAAGTGTGTAAGTGAGAAAAACGCATAACTGAAATTTAATATTATGAGCAAAACCAAAACTCAACATAACACGTGTTTCCTAGCTTTCAACGTGTGAGATTGCTAGGCGACCACATTGACAAGAAAGCCTGTGAGCTGTTTCACATAAGATACAATGTTAATCTAGGACACTCGTTATGTGACTCGTGTAGGTAGGCAACAATGCAACTGATGACATCAGCGATAGGTGACGTGCGTTAATGCAACGCTTGGACACAGGTCAAATTGTCGTTGATTCCCTCGAGTTTTAATATTTCCTTTAAATGCGCTGAATTTGTATTGTGTAATATTGGTGAACATCATGCAACACTGCTTCGGACAATACCAACTCCCCTATAGTTTTGTCCAAAATTTCAGAATGGAGAGTTGACAAGCCCTGTGTATGAAATTAAACAACCTGAATACTGAATTCAATACAAAAATTCCATGGGTTCCTTACAATAACTCAAATGTTTCATTCTTTTGTTCACGTAGGTCATTTTGAATGTTATATGGTCTTAAAGGGATGTATACACATGAAAAACTTATAAACCTAAAATGTGTATCAAATAATTTAGTATGAGAACTATTGGAATTTATCCAGGGCTTTCAGAAAACAACGTATAAATATGAAAAATTATAAGTGTGAAACATATGTGGAGTTTCACTGTTTATGGAAAGCGAGTTGTTTCGTGTTCAGATAAATGATGGCAAATTGTAAGCTGTTTACAGAACAATAGTAATTTTTACCTGTAAATTAGTAGGATGTGCAGTAATTGACAATAACATCACACTTCTTGACTTTTCAGGAAAATCATGTTTTCTTGTGAAGTAAAATGTTCAAAATAAAAACCACATGGTATATGCACAAATGCCTCAAATGCACAATAATGAACCACCAAAATTCAAATAACCACTTTCAAAGATTGTTTTAGTTCCCCTTAACTGTCGCAAGGTAGCAGTACGTAATATCTTCACAAAAAAATGCTACAGCGACGTAGTGCTCGTTTGCACCTAGAAACACACATCGCAAAAGTTAATAGAAAAAAACGGTTCAAATATGTACCAAGGACCTATAAAGGGTTAACATGCCAAGTAGGAATTCTTAAGAAGCAAACAGGATTACTGGATAGCTTGACAACGGAAGTCATGCCAAGCAGAAAAAAGAATTTGTATTTTTCACTGGCAGACTTCAGAACCACAATTCATAAAGGACAGTTGGCTTCTCATCAAAGTTTAGCTCCTGTATCATTTCAAGCACTGAAGGTGCATGCCATCTTTAAATAATAAAAATATTTCTCACTTGACGAAAATTTAAGGATGTCAAAGTATATGTTGCTAACATTTAAACAAACAAACCTACAAAACGTGTAGATATACAATTTAATTGTCTAATGCCCTTGGTATAAACTGAAAAGCCTTCAATGTGATATCATATATATTCAACAAATGCTTGAGAAATCTTTCTAATGACACTTCATTTCCAAAGATGCCTTGATTACGAATTAAAAGATTCTAAAGAGAAAAAGGGAGAAGTAATGTACTATGTCATTGGTGTGAGTGCAATACAATGCAAATAACGTGTTAAGTAAGGTTATTAATAAAATTTGCATGTTAGTAGATTACATTTTATACCGACTATATTGTGAAACGCTTTAACTCTAAAGCTAGTGGAAGATCACCTTAAAAGAAACATATTTTAGCCGTATTGTGTATTATTTGTAGCAACAGTTAGCATGTAAATTTCAAATGAAAGGCCCGTCTCTCATCATCTAACCCAAAGACAATTTTATTTCGTTTCAGTTCAGCTTACCAATCGTAGTAAAATTGAAATTTGTTAATGGTTGTAAGTTTTCAAATCTTTGTGACGTCATTTTTCTACACAATTATCAAACTCATAGTTTTAGAAATTGTTAAATTATTTTTGGGCGATTGTTGGATTTGCATGGAGCTCATGGACACATCTTTGGATAAATTTTACAAGTTTATTTATGAAAAATTAAGGCAGCGAATTCCAGAAAAAATCATAGGAAAAATTACTGTAGCAGTAAGTATTATTTTTGCTCACTTTCAAAAGATTTTAGGCAGCTGGGGCAACTTGCACAAGGCCCTGACTTAATTGGGGCCCTGTTTGTTTTGTTGGTTAAAATTAATTCATCTCCAATCTAAAATTATTGCTTTAAGTTATTTCTGATGCATGAAGAAATTCATTCTGTTTATGAATTAGGGGAGGAACAAATTTTTGTGTGAAATGACCAATTGTCCTGGACCCTTGGTCACATGACAACTCTGCACTTATACTCTCACTTCTGGGTATCAACCTCTTGGTGAGAGTTATTTGTCTTTTGTTAAGAAAAATTATAAATCTTCAATTTTTTTTGTTTAGACTGTTAAGGCCCTCAACTACCTGAAGGAACAATTGATGATTATTCATCGTGATGTGAAGCCCAGTAACATTTTGCTTGATAAACGAGGCAACATTAAATTGTGTGATTTTGGCATATCAGGCCAATTAGTAGACTCAATTGCTCGGACACGGGATGCTGGTTGCCGACCATACATGGCAGTAAGTTATATTGCTAATTTTCTTGCTTTTATTGTATAAGTAACAATAGTGATGTATGGTTAAATAAATTTGAATAAATGAAAACAACGTTCACATATAGAATTGGCTTAGTGAAGATTTTTGGCAGTTTGGAGGTAGTTGAGTAACACTGGCTTGATACATACTACAAAAAAATTTTTTTTCTGGTATGTTGAGTACATTTTTGCCTCAGCTGAATGGAACATACTGGAATTTAATGTTTATTTTGTATTTTGAAAACGTCCACAGAACAGTGTTAATAAAATTTAACATACATTTCAGCCAAATTTGTGTGTGGGTATATATAGATTTGGGTGGGTGTGCGCGTGTGTGTATATGTATAAAATCCAACTTTGGTTGCTTAGAAATTAACAATTTCGGAGGCAATTGAGTCTGTTTGGGTTTCATACTGCAAAGAGACCCCTCCCCTTCCATGAGCTGTAACTCATGAATATTCCTGACGTAATCACCTTCATTAACAACATCCTTGTATTTCAGCCAGAGAGAATCGATCCTCAGCGAGCTCGTGGTTATGATGTTCGCTCTGATGTTTGGTCACTTGGCATCACCCTGATGGAAGTGGCAACTGGACGTTTTCCATACCCAAAATGGAACTCTGTTTTTGAGCAGCTTTGTCAAGTGGTACAGGGTGACCCTCCACGACTCTCACCTAATGAAAATGGAAACCATTTTACCATGGATTTTGTCAACTTTGTAAATACTTGGTAAGTTATAAGAAAAATATACTGCGATAAAGTACAAATTTGAGGACGTGTACACTTGAATTGCTGTTGTCAATGGGAAATGTTTTACAGTTTGATAAAGGAAGAAACGCAACGGCCCAAATACAACAAATTATTGGAACATCCTTTTATCCGGCGCAGTGATGAGGCAGTTGTAGATGTTGCCCAGTATGTTAAAAATATACTAGACAACATGGCTAACAACGGTGCTCCAATGTTCACAACCAACCAGCCCTGATGGCGCGGGGCACTGGCACTGGCTGAAGAACGGTGCGCTCGAGTACGTGCCCCACTCGCAGCTTGGCTGGCAGGGCACTGGCCTTCTGCACCCAGCTGAGAGGCATCTGGACTCTTCTGTCTGTGCCAGGACCCATTGCACTGTGCACCTGCAGTGTACCTTCCAGTGTGCATGTACATTTTCAGTACCTAATGACCAGTCACCAGTGTATATTTATTTGATGTGGTGTAACAGCAGATTGTGTGATAAACTCCACCTTTGAACTGCAGTCCTCCAGCCAACTGCTTGTTAATGCATTGAACAGCTTATTCTTTGGCTGTTTGTTTGCTATCCCTGTATAGTAGTAATACATACAATAAGAAGGGGTGTGTAGACTTCATGCAGTGTATACTGTATTCTTTGTTTTGCTTCTGGAAATACCAGATCTTGTGGGAGCTGGTCATGGTGTTAAAGTTGGCTGAGACATCTCATTTTCTGATCCCAAGATTAACTTTTATGGATTCTAACAAGGTCGTGTATGAGGAAAGAAGACATAGAAGAAACACTGGATCTTTAAATAAAATTTGTAATAAAAAATAAGTTACATCTAAAACATAAAAGCAATCTACAAAATATCCAACTTGTATTCTGAGATCTTAAGTTGTATATAAAATTTACAAACTTGTCATATAGCAAAAAATCTACTAGGACGGTGCTGAGGCAACTTGTTCTGAGGAACTCTCAGTGGCATCGCGCAGCAAGAATAGGTCTGGTCCTTAACTCTCATCTCACTTGTATAACTTCAATGCATTTTACACAAAATGGCACCACTTCTTATGGCACATCACTATCCTTTATCGTTTTAGTAAAATCTTTTCCAAGGCTCCTCTTTTTTTAATTTCTCCTTAAATAGTTCTATGACATATAGGTCTAGCACAATAGGATGATCAGATGTAACATTCCATAGATTCTGATTAGAACAAATTCTGTTTTATTTTGTGCCTGTATTTCAACTTTAGAAAGCTACTGTTGACTTGGTTATATTTTATATGATGTATAACTCTCCAATCAGATTTAAAACTGATTATTTCATGTCTAGGTATATTTCCATTTCATCCTAGTTTGCAAGACCTATACTTACTTTTTATATCCTTGCTTGTAATTCTTTCTATAAACAATCCAAGAATTCTACCACAGCATCAATGCTGTTTAAAAAACAGTTTTAAAAAAATAAATTATTGATGAAATATGTTCTTTCATAAAATTATATCTATTTTTTTTCCTTTAACTTAATCCTTATACAATTTGACACAATTGCAAGCACCTTATAAATATTTTCCAAATTTTTCTCATACCCTGTATGTTGCATTAACTATCCTGATCAATATACTGTACATTTTATCAATCTTATTGGTCTTGTTTTTGTCAAACTGCTCCCAAGTTCACTTCAAAACAAACTCCAATAACTTGGAACTTTTTGGAGAGTAGGTTCCCATCACAATTCCGGTTCAACACCAATTTGAAGATGGGAATCTCCTGCCTGAAGAGATTTATAGGCAGAAATCAGATCAATAGGCTGGGCTCTTTCAAGAGTTTTCATCTGCCTTAAGTTTTTTTTTTTTTAAATCTTGAAATTTCCTATCTCTAACCCTGCCACTTGCATTCTCCCCTTTTGCTGCTAAGCTTCATCAATTTGCCAACCACTCCAGGCAACCCATGGGCTTTATTGCTGCCCTAAGGCGTGTACTCACACACACAGCTGGGTCTGTGCTGCTGAGTTGTCCATCACTACTGTGAGTCAAGCATTGTAGCATGTGTAGGGCTATATTTCATTTGGTATGCCTGCCAGCAGATGACACTCGCTGCCTCCAGCCTTCCCTTAAGCTACCGCCAGCCACCTGCTCTCCCTCCAGCATCAACAGAAGCGCCTTCCCCCCACCTCAACAACCACCACCCCCGCTGGGCTGCAGGGCAACTTATTGCACACTCACCACACAGCCAAGACCTGCATTCAACTAAAATTAACATTGCACTAAGAACAGAGCTCAGGCTCTGGAAGCCTAAAATAGAAGGCAACAATTTCTGAAGGCCTCATCACCAACTAATGCACAATATTGCATGCAAAATAGTTCATACAGCCACTTGTAGTTGGCAAGAGACCTGTCTTGTCTTATGCCCACTGGCTTTTTTAAAAATCTTATATGCAAGCTACTGAGAAGGAACTTGCTAACTGTCTCAGTCATTACTAGTTGCTACTGCTAAAGCTCATTTGCACCACAGTGCAAATGTAAAGGAAGAACAGATTCAATGGGTCAGCTTCATTCCTGACATCAATGCCTTTCACCTTCACAATAAGGTAACATGTGCTAGATTGGCATGCACCACCACATCCATTACAGCCTGAAAAACCACTTGCACATTGGCTGTGTCTGTGGCTGTGGTGAAATGTGGATACAGTGGTCGTGCAGAGTTGCGATTCCTAACTGCAAATTTATGTTGCACAAAGAGGGCCCCCCTATCCACATCGTAATCAGGGCCTGCAACAAATCACATTCTAAGTATTAGCCTGAATTCTTATCACTATCAGAATGCCTAGATGCTCATGCATCTCTAAATTTTATGGGCATCCCGTCAGTACATGTCAAATGCTGAGAAGTCAACCAGCAATCACAAGAACCATTTGTAGTTCCAAGAGCAACATCAAAATATGTAGAAAAAATGTGTAAGCATTCCTCAGATGAACACAATGTATCATTACAGGATATGTAATATAATCATTTGATTATTGGTTGATGCTGTAATTTTGATTTTCCTTGTCCGCTAGTACTTTCAACGCATTTTCCACTCCCATTTATGATTACAGACACTTATCTATACTTCTCATTAAATATTGACAATATATCATTTCAGAGCATTGCGTTGACTTACCTTTGTAATCAGGGAAGTACAGTCGTAGATGGCGACCAGAATAAAGAATCTTTTCCCGAAAGAGGTCTAGCTTGTTCAAGAAAAGCACAAAAGCAGCTTCACGAAAGAATCTATTGTTGACTATTTGACCAAACAGGGTGAGACTTTCCTCAAGGCGATTGACAGAAGGATCCTCCTATGAAGAATTTACAATTACTTCTCATCTGCTTTTAAATACTACATTTCCAGTTTTTATCAATCATTTCATCAATATTATTTTTGCAAAATCATGAAAACCAAGAGAATACAACTACTATGCTCAAGGGTAAGAGAATATTATGTTCCTAAAAATTTTATAGAACACTCAACATTTTGCTATACACGTATCAAAAGTAAGTTATTGAAATATTTGCCACATCAGTTTGAATCAACAGCAAGAAAAAAATCACAGAATTTAACCTGAAATTTAAATAACTCTTTCCGGAAAAGTTGCTATTTATGATTTATGCTCTTACTCCTGGCAGAATAGAAATAATCTGAAACATTTTGGACCAATTACCTAATTCACCCGAATATAAGACACCCCCCCCTGAGATTTTTGAAAATTGTTAACTACTTCTTAACTATTTAGTCAAAATAAAATTGAAAATTATCTAGAAAATTGTCTTGTGATTGAGAATGTTATAACTTATGCCTGAACTGACATTATTTCCTTATTTCTTGAAATCATTAGAATCATATCTTCTGTCACTATCTTCATCTTCACGAGAACGTTTATTGGTCCTCCCATATTGGGACGTCCTCAGACTTTTTAGATCCGACTGAAAGTTATAGCACGTGGAATTTGCGTTCTTATACTACTGTCCCACACCGCCTAACAAACTTTTGGGACATCCGATTTTTTTCTCGCTCTTTTTCGTGTACTCGGTTTCTTTAACATTCGCGTCAAATAATGTTCGTGTGATCGAGCTGTGAACTACGAACTCGCACGTCTGTTTCGCAGGTAACGTTTCGGCAAGTTTCAAGTTTGGGAAGTTTTTGCTTAGAAAATATTTGTTTGTCATCCTTTGATTGGATGTAGTATGCGTTAATATTTTTATCAATCTAGATTTCTTTTAACCGGAATGTCTCGTCGATCCACAAAATTTCGGCAACGATTTTTATTCATTTTCTCGTTGCGGTTCACTTACAAAGCCATTTATTTGAGATTTTCTCTTTACAGCCCCATTCAAATTATATCGGTCTGAATCGCCCGGCAAATTCACGGTGAAAACCGAGAAAACGTCTGCAAATATAATTACATATCGATACTCGTGATATTTTTACCATGTACTTTACATTACTGCATTTCCACCATGCGCCCTCCGAGCTTCTTGT
Source organism: Teleogryllus oceanicus (assembly GCA_964035755.1). NCBI lineage: Eukaryota > Metazoa > Arthropoda > Insecta > Orthoptera > Gryllidae > Teleogryllus > Teleogryllus oceanicus. Next base: position 108,991,305 of record CAXIVR010000003.1, read on the forward strand.
TACGTCAACATTTACGAGTTTCGTGACACGGAAAGGCAATGTAAAAACAAATCATAACCGATTAGGTTTAACCGGGAAATACAGAATGACGAGGTACTTTTCGAATGAGATATTTGAGGGAAAACCTTATATATGACTTATATTCGGGTAAAGTCAGTATATTAATTAAATTAGCATAGTAAACAATTATTACACATTTGATCCTTTGGTATTAAAAAATATGTGCAAATTTTTGTAGCATAGTAATTGGGAATAAACGTCAAAATTAAGAGAGAGGTAAGGATGAGATAAATGAAATGAATTATTATTATTAACTCCTTTAGATTGCACATGACAATTACGACATTCCACAAAATAATGAATTCAACATACAAATATTTAATCTTAAAGGTGATTGTTTCTTGATAAATGAAAATTAATTTTTGATCATTAGCATATTTTAATGGCAAACAATACTTTTTCCCCCCAGTCTTCTTTAAATTTTGCACATAGTCAAATTAGATTTTCATGACAAAATCTATTTATTACTTTCCTTTAGACAAAACATCACAAGAACCATTTGTTATAAAACAATTCATTGGTTAATGCTGTTATTATAACATAATGTTAAACAAATGCATTAAAATTGCACACCTTTTGACTGAGAATTAAAATTAAGAAGAAAAAAAAGTTTCAGGGCAATTTTTACTTATCCTTGCATTTTAAATAACAAACTGAATTTACTGCTGAACTCTTACAGCAGAGTCTTATATTTTCCAAACAGAAGAAATCAAAAATTGTAATAGTATTTGTGGAAGGGCTAACTTCAATAAAAAAATTGGACAAAATGAAGGATTAAGGACACAATAAGAATACTAACAACAGCTATCAGAATCATTTTTTGTAAACTTAATCACTTAAAGCATCCTTTACCAGCTAGGTCTTGGTAATCTTCTCAATGATAAGGTAAAACAGGAGTACTATTCATTTATGTACTTTGGCCTTGTTCCAAAAGAGAAAATTAACATATAGTTGTTTCCCTCACCAAATTGCTTTTCAAGGACAAAGCAATTTTTGTCAGCACTACCTGAACAGACACCCACTCAGAAATAAAATATGCCAACATTACCAACAAATTCAAAATCAACATCAAAATTCAAAATTTATTGCTTATTTATTTTTGAAAATAGATTTTACTACATGGGAGTTTTTGTTTTTTTCTCCCTTTCAAAATTCAAAATTTAAGTAGTATATGACTTAGTGTAGGGATCACAGAATTTTCACAATTCACTTTTCCCCATAGCACGTCATACGCAGTTTTTAACTGTTTTTTTGACGTAAAATAAATAAATAAATAAATAAATTCATACATCGACTTTTCTCACCATTTTCTTATGTTTTACGATTGGGACATTTTTCAGCTTAATTCACTGAATTAACATTTTCAAAAGGAAAATGCTACATCACACAATAAATCTAATTACTATTGCGAATTGAAAAGATGCCAAGTTTGCAAGAAAAGGACCTATGAGGAACTTGCCAAAAGCAAAAATGTCCTCAAATTTAGAAACAACATGAAGTGGTAAAAACTGGATTAGTGGTATGAAGAAAGGAACTAAGAATCACAAGGATGTCCAAAATTCTGAAAGAGAAATGCACTTAAAAGTTATTATAGAGGGACCCCAACTACCCGCTCCCAAATTAATGATGTTAAGAAAAAGAATCAGAAACATCATTCTGGAGGTGTTATGCTCTATAAGAAGCAATGAAAAGGAATTGCTACATCTTCTTAAAATAATTTGAAATAATCTGCCTAAGAACTAAAAAAAAAGTAGGAAATTCTTGGAGCAAAATTCACAAAAACAATTTCATGTTTTATTTTAATATTACAAAATGAATCTGATCGTAATAATCTGCTTTACGACACTTCTTATGTTTCCACATTTGATTTGTTTATTGGAACCTACCAATAATTATTACAATAAACAAAAGAAACTACAAGTACTCTAACAGCACCTACTCTCTCGCATTATTTGTAATGACCATGCAATATTATAATACTACATGAACCTCAAAAGTGTTTCCACGCAGCAAACTATTTCTCCGAGCTGGGATTTGATTCTTGCCCGAATCTGTTCGATTCATTCTTAAAGAGTTAACAAACCAGTCACAATACCCTTACACCACCAGCCTCAAAGTTTCTACCTTCATAATGCTTAAAAAGTTAAATATTTGCATTTGCCATTTTCAAAAATTCAGAAATTTTAATTTACATCTCAAGAACTAAAGATCTATCCACTTTTCCAACACCAGAGCCCCAAAATACAAGTTTTTCTGATGAAAAATCGCTGATTTCTGAGGCAGCATTACAATACCTCCTTTTTATACAGAAATCTACTCTTTAGGTAGAAAGGTGAGAATGTCAAAAGTACAAATAAATCATTTTCACTCAAAAGAGAGACAAAATTCCACTTTAAAACCAAAGACATTGAATTATGAAGAAATAGTCTTTCTACTAATTATTTAAATATTTACGGTGTTCTTATTTCCTTTCCATTGTTGCTGCCAGCCAAAAATTTAAATTGTAAAACAGTAAATCACTAAAATTAATGCATAACCTATTATCGATCTACAAGAATTCAATGTGTTTAATCTTAAATAATACAAGTAAAAGAAGAGAAATAAACATTACATACCACAAGTGTCATATCATAACCACTCAGTGACACAACAAACATTACAGCACGGACATCATCAAAGCAATAAATCCACTTTCGACGTTGAGATCTCTGTCCTCCAACATCAAACATACTGCAATAAAAGCATGAACAATTGCTTTACTTAACTGATATCACTGACATTCTGAATAATTTCTATGCAATTTTTGAAAAAATATCTGCAAGTTGAAAACCATAAATATATGTTGAAACAAACTTAGAAGTAGTCTTTAACATAAACTCATGGAAACATGCAGCACATTGAAACTTTTCGTCCTCTTACTGTCAATAGTCTTTATTCAACAACTAAAAAAGAGCCTACATCATTTAAATTATATTGTTAACTATTTACTAATAGTACTAGAAATACTTTGATTGTCTGTTAGAAAAATTCTGTTGATTTTCAATATCTTAAGTTTTGAGACAATCAGTTGAATTATTTAAAAAATAATCAGTAAATTGTATTTTATGTAATTTTATAGAAATAACTTGTTTTGTATTTCAAGTATGTTTCACAAACTAATTGTTTGCATCTTCAGGTTTCTTATCATGTTTTAAAACTTTTCTTACTTCATTCAAAATATGATTGTATGAAGTAGTAAAAACATTGCACTTTTGATTTGAATTTAACATGTTACAAATTTTTATAAATAATTGATTATTATATTTGATACATTATTGATAAATTTACTGACAATTGACTAAAAATGACAATTTACTGATTATTTTTTAAATAATTTAACTGATTGTCTTAAAACTTATGAGAAAAAATGTTATAGGAGTTCATGAAAATGATAATTATACTGGTTTTATAAATGTACTTCTTTCTATTCCTGCAAAATATTTAAACAAAAAATTGCAGCCATTTTCCAGAAAATTTTGAAAACATGACAGAGGCTTCATATAAAGTATCCTTAAAAATCAAAATATGTTAATGACATCCAGGAGGGCACAACTAGATATTACTCCTGAACAATTAACCGAGTATCCACTCAAAAGCTTCTAAACTGACAGTTTGGTGTGTACTTCATCTGTCCAGCACCTATACTGATTTTAGTGTATATCTCATCACCATCTGCACCAATCTTAATCATCTTTGGAACAGAACTAATAGACCTTAATCCTGACATGTGTGCAAAATTACAGTTAAGAACCTTGAACATGGATTTTACGTTTAAAAATTCGAGACCGTGTTGTTGAGATGATTCCAATTCTTTTCTTCCCTGTACCATAGTAGAGGGTGTAAAAAGTAAAAATTACGTAATTTACTAACCTGATAATTGTGTCTCCTATTTTGAAATGGGTTTCTATAATACCATTCGTACGCACTCTGGCACGAAGAACATCTGTGGCTGTAGGCACATACTTTTCATCGCAGATCCGTTCCATATTTTCAAACAAACTGTAATAAGGGCTTACTGTCATTCTGAATTGCAAACTTATGTACAGTAGAAAATATACATTATATACACAATAAGTCAAAAGTCAAGCAATATTATGTGCCTACTTATAAAATACTCACTAAATGGCTGAATCATTCAGTTCATACTCATAGCCTCTAGCTACAGCTAATCGAACCCCCCGGTCCTGCCATAAAGCTTGCAAAGCAGCAGCAACACGTGGAAGCACATTGAAGCCTTTATCAAAACAGGAACTACTGGCAAGCACAATTTGGGCATGGGCCTGGAAATACATACTCTATTTACTTTAATATTTAATGCAACATTAACATTAAGAATTCTCTAAAAATAAATAAATATATCACCTTATTTTTGGCAGATTGTAAATTAATACGAAGCAGCCCCATACCAGTTAAAACATATTTCATGGAGGAAAGAAGATTGTCCATGACTGTAGGCCGAAAACTTCTAAGTTCTTCTTTAGTAAATCCATCACTGTGAATAATTTTCATCTGCTTTACCAGAGTACTTTTACCACTCTCACCCGCTCCTAAAATTTACATAAATCTTTATTAATTTATTTGCCACTTACGTTCACAAATCAATCAATTACACTATACAAACCGTACCCAAAAGAAGGATCTTAATAACATTGCGTTCCTGCTTTGCTAATTCTCCCAACTGTTTGTCTATTTCTTCACTTCGCCGTCTAGCCTTAGATTCCTCTCTATCTAATGTCAGACATCCACCCATCCCATGTTGCATGCGGTTACAACCTTCATATGAAATAATTACTCAATGCAACAGATCGCACAATTCAATGACACAAACGTGAGTATGACAGCTAGACGTAGCGTGTGGTATATAGTAAAGCCACCATACGTCCAAAAAATTTCGCAAATAACAAGCTAATATCCACTCTTTTAAGGAGAAGCAACGATCACTACGAGCAAATAGTATTTGTCCAACTCAATTATTTCTGCACCTTAAATTCGGACAAAAAATACCTCAAAAAATTCAAAACAATAACATGTGCACTCATCAACTGACGCGATGACGCTATCTCCTTGGCAAAGATGACCATACCGAAGATCTTCCACTTCTTTCTAATGTCAACAAACTATATGTTCTTGAAAAACTTGCAGAGAAAAACGAATGAAACCTCATTTTGTTCTAATTCATATAATAAAAAAAGAATTTCATTTATTTTTTCTTTTTAGAGTGTGAACACTGTTGTATGATAATGTTTTGTAAAACTTTAAAACCATACTTGAAATGTATGTCTTCATAACTACATTCCTTGCTGACCTAAAAGAAGTCGTAAAGGTGCCACAGACGCAATCTGTTGGCAATAAATAGGACGAAAAACCAGCCCATACTTCGTGCACTGGATGTTGCACAGTATTGCACTTGATTGCCCTTACTGTCCTTGCCAGCCGTTGCCAGTCCATGCGCTATCTGTGCAACATTTGCTTCAGATCTGGACACTTACTGCACACGTTGGCACTAGTTTAGTTTTATAGCAAGTAACTAGAGTTTTGTTTTAAAATTCTGGAACGTCATGCCTGTTAAAAGGCGATAATTAAAAAGTTTTGAGAAGATTTTTAGAACAGATTTTGATTTAGGCGAAAATCTTTACTTTCAATTTTGTAGTTTTTGTACGTTTGTTTTGCATTTTTCGAACATATGGAGCGTTCCCCGAAAAAGAGACTAGCATCATATTTTTTTTATCGGCCCGTGATACATACGAGGGGAAAATTTAAAGAAAAAAATGGAGGGTTTTCTGAGAAAATGTTTTATTTTAATAAATTGATAAAATTTATTGCACAAATTACGCGAAAACTAGTAATTAAAAAAATGTGCATGAATTTTTTAAAGAGATCATTTTTATAGAACAGATTTTAAGGCAAAAATCTCTGTCCTCAATTTTGAAGTTTGCCTATATTTTACGCAAAATTATGCCAAAAGTTTCTTTACTCTCATTACTATGATTCATTTGACGTATTTAAATGCAGGATGTCAATTAATAGTGTCGATTGAGTCGTCGTGATTTGTCGACAAAGATTCTGGATTCCTTCAATTCGAAGACTAGTGAATAGTGGAATTCATCATTGCTTACCTTGCATTAGATGGCAGGCAAAGCCAGTCTCCCAAATAATGAGTGCATTTCTGTCTTCTAGAATTACTCAGTCAAAATCATGGAATTTTACCTTAGGGGATTACTGCGGATCATTTCTCATCAAGCCAGTCATTGGTAGGTGCAGGGCACGTAGTAAATCATGGGTTATGTTATTCGTGTGACATGCCACAAAATCTGTTCATCTTGACATAGTGGAAAATTTAACCACTAATGAATTTATAGCTGCTTTAAAAAAATGGGTCTCGAAGGGGCTACCCCCGAATCATTTATAGTGATAATGCCAGAACGTTTGTGAAAGCAAAAAGTCAGTTGTTCGAACTATCAAAGATTTTCAGCATTCAGTAGCAGCACTCGATTCCCTAAAATTTTCTTGCAGTACATGGAGTATTGTAACGAATATTGCGTCATCTGCCGGCGCCACCCCGAGCTGCCTGTGATCGCGGGTTACGTCATTTGCCGGCGCTACCACGAGCTGCCTGTGAGCGCGGGTTGCATCACCTGCCGGCGGATTATTCCAGAACGTGCGCGGTGTCCGGAAGGTTCAGGATTGTCTCGACGAGAATAAATACGCGGCGGCCGGCGACCGCGAGTCAGTCTTGAGTCCGCAGTGGAAGCTGAACTGTGAAGTGTGTGCTTCGCGGTGAATAGCTGTGCAGTGTTGTGCTCAGTGACGTGAACCGTGGTCAGTGCATCGTACTGTGGACGGTGACGTGAACTGTGACCAAGTGCATCGGACTGTGGTCAGTGCAGTGAACTGTGGCCAGTGCTTAGGACTGTGCGAGTGTGTAAAAGAAGAGTAGTGTAAATAAATAATCAAGGGAAGTGTAGGTAAATAAATCAAGGAAGTGTAGTGTAAATAAATAAAGAGAAGAGTAGTGTAAATAAATAAAGAGAAGAGTAAAATAAATTCAGTGATTGTTGTTAAGAAACAAAATAAACGTTTTTGTCAAAATAATACGAGACTTTTAATTCACCACCTAGAAACGTAACAGTATAATGGCAGTTTTGTCCCCCTCGTTCACCAAGGAATGGACAGACTGAGGCAGCCGTAGACTCCTTGAAATTTCACTTAAAACGCTCTCTTCGACAAATTTGCATTTCGCTTCCTGAACTCCATACTTTGTTAACACAAGTAGAACATATTTTGAACTCACGGCCTTTGGCCGCTTGTTCTGAGAATGATACAGAGCCTTCATAATCACGCCAAATCATTTAATTTATGGACACGCTCTCAACTGACTGGCTTTTGATCAAGAATCAAGGCAGAAGTTTGCGACACCCCGTCGCTATCACAGTGAAAAGACAATGGAACATTATTTGGAAATTCTGGACTAGAAACTATCTTACTTTACTACCAGCTCGGACAAAATGGCAGTCTGTTTCTCCAGATTTGAAAAAAGGTGATCTAGTCATTTTAATTAAAGATTCTCTGTCCCCGCTGTGGAAACTTGGAGTCGTTTCTCAGTGTCTCCCAGACGCTGCGGGCCATGTTCGAACAGTGCAGGTCAAAACCGCATCAGGCACGACCACAAGACCAGTTCAAAAACTATGTATTTTACGGAAGAAATTTTAATACCAATATAGTTTCCTACAGGGGGCATGTTCATCAGAAAATGACACGGGATTTGGCGTTCCCGGGGATCTAAGACTTTCCGAGCCACCCACGTTCTATTCATGTAAATATTTTGTCTAGTTGTTGCTTTTCTGTTCTTCTTAAAGAAAGCAAATTATGAGTCAAAATACGATTTAAATTCGAGAGGCCACTTAATTCTCACCGCTCCCCCCACATGGGCACCTATGACTCATCTTTTCTTCTTCTTCTCCTCCTCCTCCTCCTTCTTCTTCTTCTTCTTCTTCTTCCCCTGATGCCTCTCAGCGTCGGGTTAGCCATTCGATATACTTCTTTTTGTTTCCGTAGCCCCGTTCCTTTGGCATATATCCTGTATATAGGCGTCCCATGTTCCTCTTGGCCTTCCAGGTGGTCTCTTTCCCTCTGGCGGCTTCGATAATTTGTTTCGGTTTTCTATCCTCTGCCATTCTAGCAACATGTCCGTACCACTTCAGAGCCTTATTTTCCATTTCTTTGAGTAGCGGGGTAACTTTTAGTTCCTCTCTGATTGTATTATTCCTGATTCGATCACTTCTTGTTTTCCCTACTATCCTGCGTAGGAATTTCATTTCCACAGCTGTGACTCTACTTTTTGTTTTCGTATTATGTGGTATGTTTTTATTTCCATATATAAATGTTGGTATATATACGGACTTATAAATTTGGAGTTTTGTTTTATACCTACATTCATTCTTAACAAGTTTTTATTTATTTGATAATCACAGAGTTTGCTTTCTTCACTCTATTATTCAGTTCTTCATATTTTCCGTTTTCCGAAATTATCGTTCCTAGATACTCATAGCTTGTTACTTGCTCCATGCTTTCCTCTCTCCATTTGATGTTCATTTCTTCCTTCTCTTTGCCTATACACATTACCTTGCTCTGATTGATGTTTATCTTCATACCCCTATCCTCCAGTGCATACCCCCACTCAGTTATCATGTCTTGCAGCTCTCTGGGGTTTTTGGCGAGTAATAGAATACCGTCCGCATACACCAATGCTTGTATCCATACTGGTCTCATTTTCCAATTTTACATTTTTTAGTACGCCTTTTGGTTTGTTTAATTACCTGATCCATAAAGATTATAAATAGTAGAGGGCTCAATGAATCTCCCTGTTTAACTCATTTACCCATTCTAAATTTCCCACTAAGTTGTCTGTCCAGCCTTACAGTACCATACACATTTTTATAAATTATTTTAATTACCCTCATCATTTTGCTTGAAACCTTTGCTTTCTCCAGTGCATCCCATAGTTCTTTCCTGGGTACTGTATCAAATGCTGACTTTAAATATATGAAAGCAGTGCATATTGTTTTCCCCCTACTCAATGTTTTTTTCCAATTATGCTTCTTAGAGTGTAAATATGGTCTTGGTTTGTCTGTATAGTCTAAGGCCCCTGCTCCTCTTCAAATCATCTTCTACCTCCGTCCTCAATTTTACTTCCACTATCCTGGAGTACAATTTACTTATGCAGGATGACAAACAAATCGCCCTGTAATTTTCACAATTGACAGTGCTCCCCTTTTTATGTAGAGGTACTATTTATTTTCTTCCCATTCCCGGTATTCTTTCATCTCTCCATATCTGTTACCCAATGTTTCCTTCCCGTTTTCCCAATATACTTTATCATTTCTGGTGATATTCCGTCTGGACCAGCAGCCTTCCCAACTTGAATTCTTCTTATTGCTTCTTCTACATCTCTTTCCGTTATGGATCCTCCTCCACCTCTGTCCTCCCCCTGGTGTCTCTCACTCACCAGGTTCGATTCGCCTTGCCTCTCTTTCCCATTTCCCAGTGTCTCATGGAGTTCTTGACTCTCACTCAACTCCCTCCAGTCACCAGTGGTTGTCCTGTTATTATCATTAAAGATGTTTTCATAATACTTCCTCCAGGTTTCTGTACTTCTGTTGTTCTGTCTTTAAGTTGTTATTTGGATCCTTTCTTCTCCTTTTTTTTTTAGTCCATTTACTACCCCAAAAGTCTTTCTTGTTCTTATGGTACTTTTCCTCCAATTCTGTTGCAAACATTTCCCATGTCTCCGCCTTTGCCTTCTTCACTTTCACTTTCGCTCTATTTCTACTTTCTACGTACTTTTCCCAATCTTCTTGCGTCCTTGATACCATATACGCGGCGTACGCTTTTTTTCTTCTTTACCCATTCCTTGACTACTTCGTTCCACCATCTAGTTCTCTTAAAACGCGTATTTACTCTCTTCCTACAACATACCTCTATCGCTGCTTCTAGCATCGTTTCTTTCAGTTTCTTCCATTCTTCCTCAATTCCTTCCCTAACCTCTCCCTGATTCGTTTTCAGTCTTTCTTCAACTGCTTGTTTTTATCTTTTCTTATTTTCCTCCATTCTCAATTTTTCACTTTTAATTTTAAAATATTTTTTAAAACGTTCTCTACCACTTAATTCTCACCGCTCCCCCCCACATGGGCGCCTATGACTCGTCTCTCGGAGTTAAAATGAAATCCCCGCTCATTTGAATAAAAATTAGGTTTATCGTTCTTGGCAGGTTGGCTTTCTTTAAATATCCAGCCTCAAGAACGTCAGAATTGGGCTCGTAAACAATGTGTTCAAAGCGACCCGTTTTGTGGGGTAGGAGTAGTGGGTGATATCTAATTAAAACAAAAACTCGCTTATCTACACGCGTAAGGTCAAGAGGCACCGCGAATTTCATAATATTATTCTATCTGACATCCCAGCAAAGCTTATTCTTAAAAAGTAGATTCGCTACCTAATCTCTAATACATTGTCGGAAAGACAATAATCGCCGCTTTTAGCCAGCTGATAAAAAAACATAATTTTTATTATTCGTACGTGCGACGAAAAGCCTTCTAAATAAATCTGATTCCCCACGCACGCGAAGTTTCTTTCTTTCTTTCTTTCTTTCTTTCTTTCTTTCTTTCTTTCTTTCTTTCTTTCTTTCTTTCTTTCTTTCTTTCTTTCTTTCTTTCTTTTCTTTCTTTCTTTCTTTCTTTCTTTCTTTCTTTCTTTCTTTCTTTCTTTCTTTCTTTCTTTCTTTCTTTCTTTCTTTCTTTCTTTCTTTCTTTCTTTCTTTCTTTCTTTCTTTCTTTCTTTCTTTCCTTTCTCTTCTTTCTTTCTTTCTTCTTCTTTCTTTCTTTCTTTCTTTCTCTTCTTTCTTTCTTTCTTTCTTTCTTACTTTCCTTTTCTTACTTTCTTTCTTACTTTCTCTTTCTTTCTTTCTTTCTTTCTTTCTTTCTTTCTTGCTTACTTTCTTTCTTTCTTTCTTTCTTTCTTTCTTTCTTTCTTTCTTTCTTTCTTTCTTTCTTTCTTTCTTTCTTTCTTTCTTTCTTTCTTTCTCTTTTTCTTTCTTTCTTTCTTTCTTTCTTTCTTTCTTTCTTTCTTTCTTTCTTTCTTTCTTTCTTTCTTTCTTTCTTTCTTTTTTTCTTTCTTTCTTTCTTTCTTTCTTTCTTTCTTTCTTTCTCTCCTTCGTTTTTAATGCTCAACAAGTATTCCAACGAGATCCCGCCCGGCTGCAGCTGAAGAAGCTGGTTTGTATATAAAGTTGATATTTTTAAAACCTGATGCACCAAATTGTGCTTATTTTGTGGTATCTTGGTTCATTTTCTTTTTGATCCTTCTCTAGTATTGCCGACACGTCTCGCGCGTGTGTTGAGTTACAAGTCAAAATTGCGCGCGGCAATGGTAGAGATTATATCTTGTTGCATTGTCGTTCTTAATATTTTCTCTTTTTTTCGTAAATATTCGTGTTTCCCTTTCATTTATTAACGAGGCCTCTCGCCTAAAACTTGGAGTCTACAAATCGCATTGGGATAAGCTGTACCCTCTTTGAATCGCGAGCTATCGCGTTACCTCACGTCGCGAGGACACGTTTAAAAGAAAGGCTTCAAATTACGTGCTTCGAACGCAAGCTAATACGCATTCAGCTTAACAAAACGCATTCAAATCACTTGCCGGTATCGCTCACGCCATGCCATTACTGTGGCGTCCCATAATTGAGCATTGGGCAGCTTCTTTGATCATTTCAATATGTATTGGCAACAGTGTTTGATCCGTTTGCAGCTTCTCCTACAGCACGCCGGCCCTTCCCTGTGGGCCCGGTTCGATGCCCTTCGCGGGCGGGAATTATATTGGCGGCCAAAATTAATTCAAATTTGGCGCTGTACTTGAAATTCTATCATTTATAACAATTCCTTGGCGCTAATTAACAGCAAAAGGCATGCATTTTAAATGTCCCGCGTTGTTGACACGGGAATCAAATACATTTCTTAATATGACGCCACCAGAATCCATTGTTGGGAGAATTTTTCAGCCGAGCATTTTCACAAAAGATCGACTCGTAAAAAGGCGTAGTAGTAATTTACATCCTGGCTGCATTGAAAAAAATAATAGATTTTTGACTGTTGGTAGCGGAGGCTACCTTACAGCCGTTGTAGATTCCGTGCCCAGAGGTATCTTGGCGCGTAAACTAGCGTGAAATTGTATTACGCCCAAATTACCACAGAAAAAATCTTGTTTGCCTAAGACAACGTAACGTTGGCAATTTCTTAAATATTCAATCATTCTTACGCTGAGGTGAACTAATAATCCTTAAATAATTCTTTCACATTTTTCCATTGTGCCTAGCAAAGAAACTATGGCCAAGCTTGTGGGCAACCCGATTCGTTCGTCTGTGGCTCTCCTGTGATGAGCCTACTTAAATAATATAATTTATTATTAAGCATTTCGACATCACGATAGAAAATTATACGTTCTCAAAAAAATATTCCATCACCATGAGGCCTAAACGTAACGAGCAGGAAAGTTTCGGAAAAACATTGACATCCGCTTGTATATTTGTCTCTCCAAAACAACGTTCTCAGGAAGATTCTACAATGAGCGGGATGGTATTTAAAGGGACCTCCCAAAATAGCGAGAGGAGCAGTTCTCGTCTGCAGTGTGTGACGACGCCCGTGTTACAGCCGTTTCGAGCGAGGACCACGATGGCAGCTGGCAACAACGAAACGCCCGACTGAGAGTTGGAGGCATGGTAAGAAACAAAACGCCGACATGAGTCCACTCGACATTCTCGTCATTGCTCCACTGCGTTCTCTCTGCCACTCTCTCTCTCTCTCTCTCTCTCTCTCTCTCTCTCTCTCTCTCATTACTCTCTCACTTCCTCACTTCTATACCTTCAACAAAATAGGTGATCTTTTGGAAGTTAAGCTTGATAATTAAAGTTATATTTCGTTTCACAATTACTACGATTGTATTTCTTTCCCAACCCCTTTCCCCTTCCGGTCGCTCTGATCATTTCCCCGTGACAACATCTCCTATGTGAATTACGCTTGAAAACAGCATTCCCATAGAAGGGAACTCCTATGGGAATCCCTTCCTATCTCACACTTCCAAATACTCCGATGAAGCTATTTTGCAGCAGCCTCAACAACCCATATTTTCGAAAAATTGTACATGACCTTATTTCAAGATCTGTCTTTAAATAATATATTTCATTAGTTCCAGGTAGGGCCCCAGGTAGTGAGGCTAGCAGGTCCCCGGCGCGAAGCCACGGCCGTGCCTATCCGATCTGCCCACTGACCGCGGCTGACGCCGCTGACGAACGAGGCCCGCACCACACTACACCGAGAGATGCGTTGCGAGCAATGAGGAAAGAAGCCGACGAGGCTGCGGCCACACACTAGAAATTGGTCATTCGATGTATCGAAATGCCTTTACATGCCACAAGCCGAGAGTCTTTTTTATTTATTTATTTTTCCTTTTCCGAGCGTCATGTCATGAAAGGGATGTTGCTGTGAGTGGGCAGGTAGAGACATCGGCGACAGCGTTCTCATTGCGTCCCAGAGACCCGACGTGGCGGGAAACCAGCCTTCGCAGGCGTGGAGAGCCGAGGTGCCGCACCCGACCCCCTGTCTGGCGAGGAGACAAGAGCGGGGCCGGCGTCGTATCGGGGAGGGGGTCCTCGTCCGGCGCTACATCCAGCTACTCGTCATCCGCGCGGGCATCCACTCAGAAATCGTTGACGTTTCCGTCCAGCTTAGCATCGGGGGCGGTCTCCCTTCCGTCATTGTCGTGGGAATGGCGGGGCCGCCAAAGAGAAATATTTCCGGCGGCTCGAAGCGTGGGAGACCGTCGGGTGAGTTTGGGGGCAGCCACGCGAACACTCAAACAGGCGGCGCGAGGAGATCCGGGCGCGGGACTAGAAAGAGGAACGCATGGTTCTCTGCTTCTTCGGCCCGCCCGAGAGATACTCCCATACGTGCCCCTCGCTGGTATAACCTTGTGCACGTACATTTTGGCGCAGCTGGACATCTCGACTGTTGAAAATTTGAACGCGGGATAGGACGGGAAAATTTGAATGGGATAGGACTGAGGACCAGGGGCGATGCTTCATATACATGTTTCCTTTACTGAACCTTAAAATATTAAAAGTCAGCTTTTGAGCATAGGCAGCTGAAATTGTTTTGAGTTGGGTATCTGACACGTACTGCGCGTTGGGTCTCGCCATAGACATATAATACTATATGTCTATGGGTCACGCACAACAGCCTGCCTGTACATCCCCCGACCTCCGCGGTTGGTGCGCAGTGCGAGTGAGAGAGCGACATGTTCAGAGGAAGTAGCGGTTGAGGGTGGGAGTCACCCAGCGCATGCGCATTCGAAGGGAGAACACAAAATTGCTGCAGTATAGCAGGACAGGGTCATCTCCGCACTCAGCCAGACGTCGATTTCGCCGGCATCCAATACAGCATCGGCCCGCAAGGCGCCAGCAGTGGCGGCGAGGCACAATCCATCAGAGAGCAGCCCAGTAAGGGCGGCCAGTGACGCCCGAAACAGATTACAACGATGAATGCGTTGCGAGACATGTGGAAAATCGAAACAAGGGACACTTATCAACCCTCACAATTGAAAGTTTTCTCGTTCTCTGCGAACGCCAAAGATCCTCGCGCGAGTCGGTCAGCGAGCGAATTTTCTCGGACACTTCTCTACCCCTTCATTTGCTAGATGACACTTAGGCATTCGCTGCTCTAGGAAAACACTAAACAATGCGTAGAATTGAACGATGTTATAATATTTAGCAGTAAAAGATGTAATAAACAGCCAGTTTAAAAATAATATTTACTTGATTTTTTCTTTAAAGAGAAATGAACTAGGAAAAACTCATGTGGAAAATATTCATACTTGTAAAACATATACATAATGAGTAGGGAACGGACTTTATTAAAAAAAATACAAAATATGTGCATACATATGTACTTATTTTTTCCAAAACATGTAAGAAAAAAATAGAAAATGTGTAAAATAAAAAAAATCATAATTGTGTTAAAAATTTGTTCTCTACAAGGATTTTTCGAGCGTAGAATGTCGCCAATCAATGCCAATGTTAACAAGCATTCGGAGTGGCTGAAAGTAGATTCTACATCTACAGAAGTAATTCTACACTAGAATTTTATGCGAAATACAAAATACGTTCATAGTATGTATTGCAATGTTTACGAGAAGCCAGTGTTCGCCCGAAAAGTGACCCGGTGGACCTAATTCCCCAGCTACTGTCGGAGGCAGCTTGACCGCGGACGGCGACCCTCGAGAAGGAGGCCGAATTTCGGCGAAATCTCAGGGGCAACTCGTGCTCCGCCTGCGCAGTTCACAGTTCCTAACGGGAGGCGTACGGGAAAATATGGCAGGGCATCTTTGTCTCGATCCTAGAAGGACAGGAGAAGAACTTCTCATACTTCCTGCGGTCTGGGGGCAACATGCGCCCGGCGATATTTTCATGCGGGCCGGATGAATTGCCTTAAGGGGACCTGGACGTCATCAACCCCATTTTCCACTGATATTTTGAAACATAATAACGCAAATACTTTAATAGACATTGCAATGAAATTCTAATCACATAATCAGTGTAATTTTTCATCTATATTGTAGTATTTGTAATGTCACGGCATTATATTTAAAATTAATTTTTTAATCAATATATTAAGTCTAAACAAATTTTATTTGTTAATTATTAACTTGTTACAATGATAGAGCACAAATATTTACATTTCATTATGCCCAAAGAAAAAAATTACTCTTTAGCAGTAAATTTTTACTTTCTCGTATACGTACGTATGTACGGAGTAATGTACGTAGTATAGAGAAAGGTATGTAATGCTGCGCGTAAAACGGATTTTCGGCGGAAAAAAATTCATTGTCGGGCTCTGGTAACGAAAAAGTTCATAAAACCAGTTGCTAAATTAAGAGAAAAAATCCTCTAACACGTGGTGTAGCCAGAATCCCTGTTTTGTGGGTCCTTGATGCCGAAAAAACAATTGGAAGCAAAGCGTCTGTCTGTGTCTGTCTGTCTACGTCGGTCTGCGTGTCTGTAAACATTACTATACTTGGATTTTTCTAACGTGGCGGCTGAGGGAAGTATATCCAAGACGGAATTCGGCGACTTTTTGAGTCATTCTCAGTCCTGTCGCTTGATCTGCAGCACTGCTTGATGCGGTCGCGATCATGCGACAGGACTGAGAATGACTCAAAAAGTCGTGCCGAATTCTATCTTGGATATACTACCCTCAGCCGCCACATTAGAAAATCTCAAGTATTGCTCCTAAACCATGCGTAGAATTGCTTCCAAATTGAAGAAACCCCTGTCCATTTGGCTCTAGTTAAAGCTTTGAGATTTTGAAAAACATTCTTTAAAATTTGGGGGGACTTTACATACAGACCTCCGGATATTTTCAAAATTTTCTCCAAAACGGCTCCAATTTTTTTCTTTAGATTTCTTGTAAGAATAGAGTAAAATACACTTATAAAGGTGGCATAGGTTCCATTTTTGCGGTTAACTCTGAATTTTCGAAAGTTTGATTTTTTTGGGGGGGTCTTCCTACAATTATAAAATTGAAGATGGAGGATTTTCCTTACAATGAAATTGATTGTCTATAATTAGTTTTTATTAATTTTGTTTAAAATTTTTTTTTTTTTATATTTTCTAAGGGGCAATATTTGCATTTTTAAAAATTAAAAAACAATATTTTCTCAAAAACGGATCCAAACTTTTTTCTTTAAATTTTTGGTAGGATTAGTGCCAAACGAACCTAATACGATGACATAAACGCCATATTGATCTATTCTTTTGTTTTACAAAATTACAAAAATGTATTTATTACTAGTCCCTCACGTCGGTAATATTTATAGAGGCGATTTCTTGACTTTATTATGTTTATGTGTACATGGGCTTTAAATAATGTCAAATAAAGTTTCTCGAAAACTCAACAGTTTTTTGTTAAAATTAGTTCACAATTCTGCATTTTCAGAAATGCTTAAACGCCATTTTCTTGGAAAAAAAATGGCTACAAATTTTTTCTTCAAACTTTGCCAATGGATATTCTAATTGCACTGTTTAATATGACGTAAAGTTCATTTTGGTGTACAAATGTCATTTTTTTTCAATATCTCTCACCCCGTTAATATGCTCTTTTCATTGGATTTGTATACATTATTAAATTTGTGAGTGAAAGTTCTTCAAATTACTTTAAATGAAGTTTTTCGAAAACTCAATAGCCCAATACTTGTTATATTTCAATAGGTTTTATGTTGATATATGCGTATTTTACTGCCCATGAAAATATATCTTTCACGTTTCTTGTGGGTGGCAGTCTAGCTGATCGATCGATGTTCCCGAGCGCGACAACTGGATTCCCGTAAGTGTAGTGCATATCTCCCACCAGAGGGGCATTGCTCCAGCTGGGACAAACGCTAAGTTCCCGACATGAATGGTAGAGTAGAGCATATCAGCGTAAGTGTAAATAAGGGGTGAGGTAGGACAAGGAATGGGAAGAAAAAGATCGCACGCGATCAGTTTGGTAGAGTTTTGCTTCAGCATTTGCCTGGTGTTGATCGGAGAAACCACGGAAAACCATCGGTCAAAGCAGACGGTAGCTAGAATTCTCCTCCAGACAGCGGCTGAACTTGATCTAGCTAGTGTCGAAAATCCTGCCACCATCGGGATTTGAACCCTTGGACCTCCAGGCCAGAGGCACTGCACGAAGTCTCGTGTACAACTAGAAAGAAATTGTGATACATTTGACCGCCTTTCCCTTTATTTATTTCCGTTTTTCGGGCTTCCTTTGCGTTTTCATGTAATATGCGGGTGCCCCCTCACTGCGGGGGGCCCTGAAGCGGCCGCCCCATGCTTAATCCGGGCCTAGATGCCTTGGCCCCTTGAAGACTTTTTCATGACACAAGGTTTAACTTAATTTTAATCATTGGAAATATTATTTCCCTCCCACTCACAGTTGGGACTTCAAAATTAGGTCGTTGACCTAATTTTCCCCCTTGTGAAAAAAGTTCTGCCCCCATTAATATTTTCACTATGGACAATTTTGTTTAAATTATAATTACAAATGAATTATTTATGCATATTTGGAAACATAGTATGACTATTTCATGAATAATTTATTTTGAAGGTAATCTTATTTATGAACTTGAAGTTTACCTCTAGCCTCCCAACTGAACATACTTCATATGTCCTTGAGAAGCAGAATTCCTTTGAAATATTAAAAAAAAAAAAAATCACAATATAATGAAAACCATAGAAATAAACAGATTCAGAAATTGAGCGATAAATTTGTTTATTTATGCTAAACTGTCTGTATGTATACAAATTTACATGCCAGTATGTGCACTATTCCAAGTCACCTGTTCTGCAATATTCTTTCCCCACACACCCAGCTGAAAATGAGGCACTCCAAGTAACTATAACTATAATATCTGAAGAAGTCTTGTGGCCAGGACACAGTAGTCTATTATTACATGGTCATGAAATGACCAAATTACAACAAATTAAAAATATATGCATAATTTAAATTATTTTCATTTAAATAATTGCAGATAATTTGTCAGGAGATAAATTCTGAATCTGAAGTTCTTTTTATACTTTACACATAATAAATACCATAGACAAGAGCCGTAAAATTAATTCAGGAAAAAATGGTGTATTAACAAAACACAAAACTAATCTAATAATAGAGCAAATGGAATTTATCAGCAGAAATGTGTCAATTAACATGTTAAAACAAATTACTTTCAAAGTATCATTTACTACACCATTTGTGACATCTTTTATGTTCTTATTTATGTACACAGATACAAAATTTTTTCTGAAATTTTCAAAAAGGGTAATACCTAGCATTAACAACAAATGAACTTTATCACATGTTAAGCCTTAATTTTAGGATGTTAGCAAGTTCAAATTCATAAAACAGGGTTCCCAAACATATCCAACAATGTACCACTCTTCATTAATTTACTAATTTAATTTGGCATTGCTGACAACATAACTGTTTTTCTTGTTTATTTGACCTTTAAACATTTTTTAAAGAAGAATTAATAAACTTCTTAATTGATTTTGATTCACATAAATTGAATCGATCAAAGGAACAATAGTTTTCATTACTTTTCATTAACATGTGAAAGAACTCCTCACCCAAAAGTGATACAGGTGTAATTAATTGGGGATCTCCTAAAAGTAAAATTCTTTCATCAAAGCAATACCATCTTCTGTAGGTTTCAGAAAGACATTTAATTAAAAAAAAAAATCTGAATTAATGTATGCAGAAATATTTCTTAATTCAGATCTGGTCAAAAAGGAGTATACTATATTACCCTTCAAGATTCAGAAACAAATTTCATTGTTTCAGAATCTTATTTCAGGAATATTTTGTCACTGCTCCATAATTTATTCATTTATCAAACATTTCATCAAGAAACCTTTGTACATGCTTTCATTAAAGAAGCAAAAAAGAGGAAAAGTCTTCTAAAAAATGAGGAAACTGGATTTTCATAAATGTACACATGGTATTTACTGTTCTAATAATTTATGATTAAAGATATTCTGATCTTTCATTAAATAAGATTATTCACTATACTCCTTATATTTTGAAAGAAAGATTACCAAAAATGTACAAAAGCAAATCAAAGTCATTACAAGTGCTTTTGACATGTGTTGCTGGTCAACTTGATGTGTATAACTGTTAAAAAAATTTTTATTACATATGTGTTCTGAAACGCACATAAATCAAAGATTCATAAAAATGTTCACCAAATCGCCATGAATAGTTCAAATTCAACCACTTTGTAAATATCTGTACACATTTTCTATACATACATCTTCAAAAATTATTCAAAATGTGAATTCTTGCATTTACAGTTTTCAAAATATTTCCTGCGTGAAAAAATGAAACCAATTAACAAATGATTTTTAATACATTAACAAATTACTACAGGATAGCAAAGTTCCATACACTGTTATCTGTTCATCTGCCTTCATTTCAAAGACTGCAAAACCGAGTTCAGTAAGACTCTCTTTCTTAATTATACTTTTTCTGTCTCACCAAAACCATTAAATTTACAGCATAATTATATTTCTGATTATTTCTAGTTTCATGTAAACTTACAGTAAAACAAAATGAATAGTTCATGACTGTAATATTGGAATCTATTTGCAAAAGAATTTCAGTATACCTTGTGAAAATACTTTTTTAAAATACATATTTCATGTAAATTAGGCAGCCATAAAAAATTCAATGTTGATTTCCTATACAAAAATAAATTATTTCTGATTGTGAGTAAAGAGTCAATGCATATAATATATGCAAGTGCTGACTTTCTAACTCTCCAGAAAGAAAGTGAATGAATGCAAGGGAGGTGAATTCAGATTTAATTAAATATTTAAATTCAAAATGGTCACATTGAAAAGAATTAGAATGGCAATTTATAAAAGCACAAAACATCAACCAATCTAACTCTACTGGAATTAGTTCAACTTAAAAGATAGTTGACTTTTCACTTTATCATTCTTTGATTGTAATATACTTCTTAAGACAAGTCTTGAGAACTTTCACAACAGTGTTTTCGTTCATAAAGGAATTATTACTTTTTGGCTTTTGGAGATATTAAAGAGAATTCTTATTAATGTCACTAAAATATGAGGCATTTGTCTCATATTTTGAATCTTTGTTAGTGGAATTTCCAAGGAAAGAAAATTATTGGCAGTATTAAATTTAATTGTGAACATAAGCAAACATTTATTTGAATGAACTTGGATAAATCACAGGCCAATAAAACGCCCACTAACCTTGTGAAATCATAATTTATAGAAATAAATTATACAATGCAATCAAAGGTATATATTTGTGTTGAAAGTATATTATCGAAAGGAAATTATATTTTAACTAAAATAATACGACCAGATACTTGGCTTACAGATCGATGATTCACAAAATTTATGCTTAACGTTGGTCTAAATAAGTAAACCAACATTTTGAAGATCAAAGAACTATGCCGTAATATGCAGTCTCATCATTACGCACTCCAACAAATATCCTTAGATATTTTTCAGCACCCACAAATTGGACGGCTTCAATATATACTCTTCTATTTAACACACAGAACAAAAAGTCCGAATTGACCAACAACTACTGGCAAAACTGTACAACAAAGGATGAGATTTGAATGAGAAAAGATAAGAATACAGATATTCTAATGCACAACAAAGAATCTCCAGGGAAATGTTTTGAAGATTGTTGTCCATCAAAAAATACAGGAGGAGTTATTAACAAACTATAATTATAGTGACATGTACAAAGTTATTTAAGACAACTATGATTATAATTTTAATATAACAATATTAGAATCACTACTGTAATGTATAAACAATGCAATACAGACCTTGGATCACTAGTGTGTAATACAGATGGATGCACTGAATGCAATTTTTAAATTATTTTTCAACAGAAATAAATGTGGCAATAACATCAACAACAACAAACGTTCAACGATTTTGAAAAGTTTTTACAGATACAAACAATGAAATGTATCTTGACTTTCCTCTAGCAATGCAGATGAGTGTGTTTTTCCCAAAATAAAAATTAAGTTTCAAAATTGAATCATGATAAGAAATAGAAATGATGGAACACAAAAGATGATTTTAATTCACACCAGCAAAGCAATTACTTTTAATTGTCACTACTCTGTCACCTTTAAGGCTACCCTAGCTATAAGTGTCAGAATGGCGACAATAGAAAATCAAAAACTGGCAATATACGGACCTAAAGCTTGTTCGAAGTTTTGGTTGGCTTGTTGGACCAGTGAGAGAACTGGGCATAAACCAGGAGACCTGGATTCAATCTCTGGTCACAGTAAGTTATCGTTGGGACAATTTATGAAATAAATAACTGATCTGTACATTAGAATTAGAATGTAATATTGATTCAGCAAAATTTTTAGAAAGGTTTTTAAGGAAGTCATTTTTGAAAAATATACATATGATGAGAATGCAAAGTGATAAAAAAATATCTTTATGTTTACATAATGAGAACAGATGAACAAACAAATTATTTATAAAAAGCGATGTGAAGAAAAAAGTTGTTGAGTCACTTGATGTTATACAAGCCAATACATACACACATACATATTACATTACAAGAGCTAAGAGAAAAAAGGTAGGGGATAACAAAATCTAGAAAATAATGAAACTTATTCTCATAAAGCATAACACACACTCTTTCACTATAGAAAATAAATTCAATGCCAACACACCTTAGTTTCAGAAAGAACTGCAGTTACTGACATAACTATCACATTTATCATCAAATAATGGATTACAACTATACATATTTACAAATAATGCAGACCCACACTATACTTTTTCAGCTCCACTAACTTTTTCGATTCTTTTTTATAAATAAATATACAATTAAGGCATCCATTATTAATGACAATAACATAAGAAACAGTTTCTAAGATGCTACCATGAACAACACAAAATATGACAATGTAAGAATTATGCAAGTAAATGCAGCATAATAAAAATAAATCTGCTTTGAAATCAATATTTGTACCATGAACTGGTAAAATACCAACTGCAATATTTACATAGTGAACAGATGGTAGTACATGAAATATAAGTGTAAAATTTGGGTGCTGATGCACAGACAGTTCATATATATATATATACAAATGGGTACGTACGATTTTGAATAAATAGAAAAATAGAGACATGATATACATATGTGTAATTCTAATTTGTACAAAGACCAAAAATTAGTATGCATGCGAAGATTAACGGTATTGTCAGCTGTGCTATTTGTAGCATGTTGATGTCTTGCATCATAAATGCTACTAAAATACAGTGACAGCAGAGAGGAAAAGTATGCCAACTTCCTATACCATCAGATAAAGTTAAAGAGGGTTACTGAAGAGAATAATTTGAAATATTTTTTCGTGTTACACCAGAATTAACATGAAATATTTATACTGTTATTGCTCATTTTCAGATGTGTTGTATACTAGTGATACAGTATTGGAATGTTATGAGCTCAGAATTCATACACACACTTCGCAAGTAGCATGTATGCAGTACCTGCTGTGCAGCAAAATATAGATATGTGGAAGATTTCCCTGAAACAAGGACTGTATTTTCTCCTACTCAGTACAAACCATAGAACTTTCTATTTACACTCACTTCTGTTTGTCCTTAAAGCGTATCTTCCTTCTAATTAAACATGTATTGTATTTTTAGTACCCCCCAAATGTAAATAAGTATTTTATAATATCTCTGTAAAACAACAAATCATGTAATTCTTTTAAACTCAACTTCAGAGAAAATCTCTATCACAGACTAAGAGTGTCTACCACAAGTCAGGCCACCTAACTAGTGACAGTAATATTTTCTGTCGTTGCTCAGTGGTTGCACATTACAGTAGAAATATAGTTAGTGGGTGACAGAGGCAAGGACAATAGACTGTTTTCTTCATAGCTGCATTTTTCAGTTTGTCTACTCAGCTCTGTAAACTATCACAATTAAGCAAAGATTTGTAATTTTACTGCAAAGAAGCCCACTGTCACCAACACAATCTTTGTTAAGGTTGTGTGCTTGCTGGGTGCATTTCAACTTATATTTCTCCCTGAAGAACAGTTCATATTCTTATGGACATGGAGTACATCTCCCTTTATTCTGACATTTATCATGTAGTACAACATGATACTTTCAATTTCTTTCATTTTTATTATGTTACAAATTTTCTAAAAATTATCTACAGTACCAGATGTATTTAGGAGTCATACCATATCATTTTAAGTATGACATCAAATGAGATGCCACTAACCACAATTTGACTCACTAATACAAAATATTTCATTAATATCCAAAGCAGACTGATTCTGATGTTCTGTTCTTCATTATTACGTGAAAATGGTATTGCATTTTACACCTGCAATATGGTTCTTGTTTAAATGTAACAAAAATTACAAGAATTACTACATATACACACATCCTGTTTAAGCATGAGGCAGGCATGAAGTAATTTCACACTTTGCCAGAATTCATAACACCAAGATTAGACAATGTTCCAACATGTTTAGAGGTTTTAGAAGAGTTTGTACCATTGCTGGATTCAATTCCACTATCTTCTGTTTCTTCCCCACTGTCAAGAAGAGAAGCTTCACCTTTTATTGTTTCAACAGAACGACGCTTATTCAAAGCTGGAGGTTCCAAAACAAATGCTGAACCAGAAGTTGGCAAGTCAAGTTTCAACCTGTCTCTAGTATGACGCAACTCACCGAGTCCTGAAGTTGGGGATAATGGAGATGTAGGAGATGAATCAAGTGGAGAACCAGGTGATTCTGGTTCCTTAATAAAATTTGTTGAGGTATTTTGTACACATGTTTCTCCCTGATCATCATCAATGACACTCTCATTTGGTATATCTTCAGTCACAGGAGAAATTTGCTGGATTTCAACTAGTGTAACTGTAGTATCTGTATGATTGTCACTGCATTCCTCTTTCACATTTGGGGAATTTTCATTGGTTTCTTCACTACATTTTGAAACTTCATCTCTACTATCAATTTCCACTCTAATGTAAACATAAACTAGCTCATTGGATTTAATTGACCAGGAAAAAACTCCCATTCCCTCCAAATATGTCAGAGTTTGTGCCACTGAATTGGAAAGGGCGAGCAGAACTGCTAATGTAGAACTCCCTTAATTTAAGATCAGACAGAGCATGAACTGCATTTAAACAAATGTATCCATCAGTAAGAACATTCAGTGACAAATATTTGCCCAAAACCATGATGCAAAAGGAAGTCAAATGCTGATGCAAAGACAAGGACAGCAGTAAAATCGTTTGTAATATGTGACAAAAGCAGAAAGAAAAGATAATTCTAATGTAGTATCCCTTGTTACAGACAACAGATATTATCTTGTAAGATTGGGAAAAGTTTAGCACAGTGCTCTCCATAGTACAAATTAGCAAATACTATTGAACTGCAGTGATGTTATTTACATGTTGCAAAGAAAGAATAATTTAAAGAAGAAATAATTTAAAAAACTCAAATGAAATTGGAGTATTAATTCCCAAAACCTACAGATTTATGACAAAAGTATTGTCCCCTTTTCAGGTCTTACAGATTTTCACTTTTAAGTCCTCAAGTTTAAAAGCCAATAAAACAGCTTAATTACAATTAGTGTTTACACGATTTCAGAAAGGTCTTTAAATTATGTTGATGGAAGATCCTTGATTTTACTGCTCTGTAAGGTCACTCACCAGCACTAAGGTCACAGTCCACATTGCTGAGCTTGTAGAAGTCAAAGGTCTGAGTCGGCTGGGCCTGGGGCAACTCAGGGTCCGTGTCTATGTCAGGCCCTGAAGACTCAGCCACGTCCCCTTCCATCAGCTCCCAGTCTTAACAATGACAGCAAAGGCACATGCAGCAATGGAGCTTAGTTTGGAGCTGCCATCCCAAAGAAAATTAGCATGCGCACATTCAAAGTTTTGAATGAAATCTTTACTGCTCAGCACTCTGATCTATCAGCTCATGGGATTAGTGTGTTAGCAATAATTCCTCTTGTTTCCCCATTTAGACACCAAATTACCACATTGAAAAATGTCTGTGAGAAAGATCATAACATTTTCCTTGGAAATCATGTCAATGTTACTCAGATTCCGATGAAACTTCATTAACTTGCCGAACATATTTAGAATATATTCTTTTAACATTGAAAACACAGTGTAAACATGCTCTAAGTGCTTTAAGAATTCATCTGAGAAGATAATATAGTCAACAAAATAGAGAAACTTGAGTAACAATGACAATCACATATACCAGGGGAACAGTGATTTATGTAACTAGGGATTCATGATGCAGTGCTGGAGAAAAAGTGCTAGCCTTAGTGAGGGAATGAAGTGAGTATGTACAAAGACTTTTAAAAAACGAATTACTTACCTGCATAGCTAGCATAATCTACATCAGGCTGATACAAATCCCATCGTCTTCGGGAAGGTGAATCAGTACCTTCACTTTCAGAGTCACTGGCCTCTCGGGGATATTCATAAACACAATGATATTTTTGTTTCTTGAAAGACACGTTTTTCTTTTGCTCCTGAAAAGAGCATATTAAACAATGGTAATATTTTACCAAAGTGATAGATATCCACGAAAATCTTGCTTCACAATGGCTTTCAAAAAGAAAACAGTGAAGGAAAGCTGCATTAACCTTAATCTACATTCTTTCAAATTTTAAAAAAGGTAATATTTACATTTTAAACAAATTGTGTTAATTTTAAAATATAAACTGAAGCACTCTTATACTTACATATAATTCATCAATTTCCTACCGCAGCACAAAACAAGTTAACAAAAATTACTGAAATTATACTGAAATCAACACAAAATGCTTACGAAGCAGCCAAAAGTAATTACAGATAGGACAAAATACATTAAATTTTTTAAAAAGAAGTTAATTTAAAAAAGATTAAGCTGATAATCAACTAGATAATAAAAGGAATTTAAATGTGAATGCTGAATATACATATTAACGATGGAGTATAAAATTGTGTAATTTGAAATAACTTGCATTCACTTACAATTTCAAATTATTTTATTTTTATTATTAAAAATATGACAATTTGTAAATTTCAAGGAATTGGAAAAACTAAATCATTAATAAACATTGAATTTTTATGTTTAAAAATCTCATATATCAAGCCATCTTAAACAGTCTCTTCAAACGTGAAAATAGGCTATATAATTTTTTATATAGAAAGTTAAAAATATCCTTTTTGACATTCATTTAATTTTAATTCGAAGTATTTTATGAAAAACATGTGCATGAATTTCTAAAAGGAATACACATGTGTAAGTGCTGAAACATCAACGACATTTTTACTCATATTTTTATAAGCAGAAAATGATATTTTAATTTCAACACTTGAGGCTGAAGGTGCTTATTTTTATATTGGAATAACTGCCAGTACAATAATTTCTCTTCCTCTTCTGATGCAGAGTGAAGCCAAAGTAACAATTTTTATTTAATGGAAATTTCAATTCAAAAGTTTTGCCCTGAATGCTTTCATATTATTTCTTCATGGTTTTAATTACACTAAACATTCATTTTTAGATCTTAATGGTAACGTAGGAATTTTAGACTCTTTAAATGTTGTACCTTAATGCATTAAGCCCAGATGGGTCTTCAATTATTAATTTTGAATGTTTACTACAGAACAGTTAAATAAGTATTTACCTAAAAGTCTTGAAGTCTAGTCACTTTACTTGGGTTTATCTAACGTGGCATCTAAGGGTATCTTCAAGACGGAATAAGGCATGCCTTTGTGCATCTTTCTCAGACCTGCCGCTAGAGTCACTTGATCTGCAGCAGTGCTTGATGCAGTCATGATCATGCGACATCTTGCGGCAGAACCACGAAAGATGCAAAAAGCAATGCCTTATTCCTTATCTTGAAGATAATACCCTCAAATGCTATGTTTAAAAAAAACAAGTATAGACCTTGATTAAAACACAGCCAAGGATTGTAATTGATAGCCAATGCACGTCATAGTATGTAGTTACACAGTTCTAGCTCTAGACTAATTTTTTAGGCCAGTAGTAATAGAATACAATGGATACGTCACATTTCACTGTTCAAATGATGACAAGCATTTCTTATTTCAACTTTCAACATTTAAGTCAATACAAGTTGCAATGCAACTTCTCAGTCTATTCTGAGGAAGGACACTGAAAGAATTCTCAAGGTTGTAAGCATGAAGAATATAAGACAGTCTTCATGGTTGTAAGGATTGCTAAGACGTTTTCCACAAGAAAAAATAAATAAGTACAAGAGTTATAATATAAGAAATATTAATTGGATATTTTTGTAATTCAAAATAGTTTAAATCTGCTACTAAGCAAACATTAAAATCTCAACTTCTCTTTTGAAATAACATAGGAGAAAAATGAAAAGAAATAAGGATAAATACAAGCAAATAAACTGAAGTAGAAAAAGTAAAACAGAAACTATGGATGGAATAATCAAAGTTAAATTGTTTACTGTTTCAGAGTTATTTGTAATTAAAAATTTAACTTATAATCTCATCAAAATGTTATCAGCTGTGATGTATAGTATACCATACTATAAGATATGCAATATAAATTACACGTGTGTGTGTGTGTATATTACACATACAAACACACCATTGGATTGTAATTTATTCTATTTTTATGTAATTATGTTCCTAAAGTCCTTTTCTTATTCTAAGTAATTTTCAAAAATTTTTGGTTATAATTGTGTATTTGTCATGGTGTTACCATACTTATTTCTGATTAACTGCAATTCAGTGCCTCAGATTAAAGTTTATATAGCAACTTATAATCTCATCAAAATATATTGTTAATATCAAAATATAGTGTTATCAGCTGTGATGTATAGTATACCATACTATAAGATATGCAATATAAATTACACGTTGTGTGTGTGTATATTACACATACAAACACACCATTGGATTGTAATTTATTCTATTTTTATGTAATTATGTTCCTAAAGTCCTTTTCTTATTCTAAGTAATTTTCAAAAATTTTTGGTTATAATTGTGTATTTGTCATGGTGTTACCATACTTATTTCTGATTAACTGCAATTCATTATTATAATGTAGCATGGTCTACTAAAACCAATTAGAAAACATTTTCTGAGCCACTTCTAATAATAAAATTAAAATAAATATGTAGGGATCTCAGAGATTGAGGTTATTAATGTTGCAAAATGAAGTTACCAGTTGAGAATTAAGTAAAAAACAACAACAACAACGACAACATTTTTCTTTCAGTCAAAACATGAGTACATACAAAGAACCTTTCTGATATATCAACAAACTATATACAATTTTTAAAAAAATTCTGTGTGATTGAAAAATAATTTAACACACTAGAATTCTGTTTGATTGTTAAATAAATGGAGATCCAACTCTGTCTGGATATTACTCAATTGAATCACCTGTTTCTTATCTGGGCTCCTAAGAGCAGACCTATTAGGAGTGGCTTCACTATTCCATGCAGAAGGAATAAATTCAGTTCCACTCTCAGAGCTCATGCTACCATCATCCTCTTCATCATCATCTTCATCTTATAAACTACTACATAATTCATTATAAAAAATAAAAGTCATCAACACCAAATTCCGGCCCAAAGGAAAATTATGAAAAAATAATTCATAATGACATAACTCTAGAGTGCCCGAGTCAATATATAAACATAAGATATTAAACAACAAATATTTCCTTCTCATCAGAGAAATTAAAATTTAATTTTAATTAGGAGCGTATGAAACATTTAGCCTTTTCTTCCAAAGCATTTGTTTATCAGATTTTTTTTATTTATTTCATACAATTTTTCTGAGCAATGAGCATGTGGACCATAATCTATGTACATTATTTAGAAGAAAAATATTGATTTTGTAGTTATGGAAATTTTGTATTTATTTATTCATTCACATAAATTAATAAAAATAATTACTGCATTTCACTAGTACCTAATTTTGGCAAAAATCTCAATTTGCTTTTGAAAAGACACCTGTTTAAAAACTGAAGATATTAAAGGAAAAAATTAGATACAAACATTTCTGGTAAATTTGACATACTTTTTCCAATTTTGAACAAATTTCAATTTCTAGAACACTAACTGCATTACAAAGAATTTTTCAACATTAATCTTATTTCGAATGAATGTTATTTTAACATACTCCCTTCTATTCATGCATTTGTTGAATATAAGTCTCAACATTTAAGTTCTTTTAAGATACATGCATTATCTGGGTTAAATGTTACATCATTTTTATTTTTACAAATTTAATTAGTTCATTAATTGAGATCATTTAATGGGCATTTTTAATAATCTCATTAAATACTAATTAGGTAATGAACACATGAAGACTTTCAATAAACAATTCAAATAATACCTTCTTTCAATCACAACTTGTAGATTTTATAACACATTATCCACTAAAGATCTTATTTTCTGAAAACAGTATAATTACACTAGTTTATATTACATCACAAAAGAGTAAATGAACATGTCCAGGAATGTATATCACTTTAGAAAATTTGAACTTTAAAAATCAATAAAGAAATTGACAATTAAAATTATTCCATGTTATGATTATAGTTATACATATATACTACTGGTTATAAGGTTTTAAGAAATTACACACAACATTTAACATAAAAACACACAATACTTGACATACATTATTCAAGTGTGAATGAAGAATGTTGGTCAAACAGCATAACTGGTTAGTTAAAACACTAGCTTGGTTTAAAGTGTGGATTGTAAATAACAGGGTGAGAAGAAGTTTATGTTATGATCTAGAAAGACCATCCAAAGTCTTGGAACATACAGCACTAAGTAATCAGGAGGCGTACAAATAATTTATAACATGCAACTTACCTTTGAG
Organism: Teleogryllus oceanicus; assembly: GCA_964035755.1. NCBI lineage: Eukaryota > Metazoa > Arthropoda > Insecta > Orthoptera > Gryllidae > Teleogryllus > Teleogryllus oceanicus. The sequence goes on from CAXIVR010000003.1 coordinate 109,021,913, forward strand.
GCACCACCAGAAGCTTGGATATCAACAGCCTTGACAGATGCCTCTTTATCACCCTCCTAGGAGCCGTCACCCATCACACAGGGCACAAGGGAAGAAAGAGTAAGAACAACGAAACGACAGACAGTTTTAGAAAACAAACATAGGACATTGAAGAGAACCCATACTACACAGGGAAGTAGTATTTACTGTTAATATTCCCCAATTAATTTATTTTATATTGTTTTCTACCTGAATAAGAATTCTTTCTATACACCCATAAATTCACATGCAATACACACACTTATCAACATATTCCCTAGAAAAGTACAAAATAATTCAGGAAGGAATCCAATTGGTGAATTACATTTTTTATATTTTTGTTATTGTCAAACAGACACTAATATTGTTCATGAGATGTAATATATAAACATTACTGCAATTTGAGCAATCTACTTAATGATACCTTAAAATAAATTTGCCATTTTGAATAAGTAATTTGAGAGTACAAACTAAAATTAATACCTTAAATTAAGATATAGTGAAAGTTAATAAATAAAAATACTTTCACCAATTCCGTACTACTCAGAAAAGTGCTTTATGCAAATTTTACTTTAGCATTCCACCCTGAATTATGAAATCTACTCTAACTGAAGTAAACAGTAAAAACATTTTTACACAGTGAGCCACAAATTAACATCACAAAGGACATTACATTCATAGATATAGCCAGGGTTCAAGTAGAGAGATAAACTGTACTCTATTATAAACGGGATAATTTTACTCAAAACAAATGGATATAATTAACTGCATTGGAAATTTTACTGTTGTTAGATAGAAAATAAATTAAAAATTAAATCTTTCAATAATTTAATCTTTTTGTTGATCTATTATCACAAAATTGATCACTATCACATTTAAAATTTCAAATGGAATGTCTCCCCTAAAACTACTGTAACATAAAGCATTGCATGTTAACAGAAATACAATGTCATACAGAATTCCTGAACCCCAATTTTCTGAATTGATTTTGGGAGAAAAAAGAAAAATTTTCCAAATTGGAAAATATATGTACCTTGCCACACAGAAAGGCTTCATTTTTCAAAACCACAAACTGCTTAATTTTTCTACTAAAATAGAGATATTACATAGAAACTGTATTTTTGTCATGTAATTTGAATACATATGTAGATAAGTAAACACTTTCTCACATAATTTAATTATTTTCCTCTTTTTTATGTAAACCTTATACCAACATTTACAGTTTTCTGCATTTTATCTTAAACTTAATTTCATAAATTAGAGTAACATTTTTTGGACATATTTTTTGCTTTTTTACTGAGCTTTACCGTATCCTCTGAATTTCTGCATTTCTGAACTAACTCAATCTCCATATAATTTGGATAACTGAAGTTCGTCTTTAAAATAAATAGAGTCCTTCCTCCAAATTGACTCCCCCTGGCTATGCCCATGTTTACTGAATAAATGTGAAGGTAAAGACAAATACACAAATTTCTAAATAATAAGGAGGTAACATGCAGACTATAAGTGTTTATCCTCTGAGACATTTTACAGGCATCATGCATTTTCTTAAAGGGTGCACAACAAATAAAACGATATCACGGACGTGATTTATTCTCCGAGTATGTGCGTATGATCATGTCTGCCCATTATATCTCTGTATACATCATTAATATTTGTGTGTGTGTATAAAAATGTGAAGTATATGTAATATTTAGGTGAGGGCGTGAATGAGAAAACGTGAGTGTATGCATAGTGAATTAGCAAGTTAGAGTGTGTGTGTGTGTACATGTGCATTTGTATAATGTGTGTGTGTGTGTACATGTGTGTGTGTATGTGTGCATATTTGTATAGTGTGTGTGGGTGTGTGTTGTTTTATCAGAATAATCACTGAACACAGAGAAGCTTAAAAAGTGATAATCCACATCAGAACATAATTTGCTAGAGGCAACTTACTAAAAAGTATCTTAAACTTAAAACCCAATGGTGAATGAATTTTGGTAAAATTGTCAGTAAATTACAGGAAGTAGGTATCCAAATCATCTTTCCATAATAGTCATAAGTAGACTAACTTCTTGTATTAAAAAAAATTATGGAATTTGATGGCAGGTAGATGGGAGCGTATTTTTCAAATGAAAAAGACAGAAACTGTCATATTTATGCTTAAAATTAAACCGTCATATTTATATATATTAAAAATGCACAATCTGAACTTATTAGGTTTGTTTGTACATGCTTTTTCTACAAAATTAAATTCATTTTTAATTTTGTAATTAAGAGAAACATTTGACTACGTTTACAAACACTGGATTTGTATAAAAATCATTCCAAACAAATCAAGTGAGGAAACTTATTGGGTTTTTAAGGTTATGATGGGCAAAAAGAGAACACTTACTTCTACTGAATAAAATATACCACTAGAAAAGCAAGACTGATACTGGATGGTACTTGTTTCAATTTATTCTTAAAAAGAAATTTTCTCACATATTGCAATTTCATTCAGAAGAAAACTAACAAAATTATTTTTCTTGTCTTTTAAAAATTTTTCTTAAAAATAAAAAAAGAACAAAACATGTAGTGGGAAATAACAGCCCTTCCATTAAAAATTTGGAAAATATAAAAAATTTACACAATTTATTTTGTCATAATTAAAGTGGATCCAGTGGCAGGTACAAGAGGGAGTAGAAGCCACAGCCCCCCCTCTGTTTTTTGTATTTTTACTCAAAATAGTCACATTATTATCACATTAATTACATCACAACCAAAGGCGTATTTCTATTACAATTATAATTTTTTTCATTCAAAGGTAAAGAAAAATGTTTTTTGGAAATGAGAGGGGGGACTAAACTGAAAAAGCCCCGCCCCAGGATTGCTTTCAGGATCTGCCCCTGGATCAAGCAAAAATCAAGGATAAATCAATAAGTAAATATATTACGTATTATTCCAATTAAATTCCTCATGAAACTGCAACTTTTTATGAACCTGTATTTGTTTCAGGAAATTTGGAAAGATATGAAGGAGAAATAGGAGTGTGCATGAGCAAATATAACACTGGTCTCAAAATCTAATACTATTAAAATAAGCTTATTTCAGTAATTTTAAACAAACATACCTTCCAGATGAACTCCCCACTGGACGATGAATTATTATCTTCTTCATTGGTATCATCTTCACTTTCCCAATCAGGGGTGTAGCAATCTCCAATATCTTCTGAATCCTTTAAGCTGAATGACGTTGACATGAGGTCTTCATCATTATCATGGGAGGGGAAACCTGGACTAGTTGCCTCTGCATAGCTTTCAGTGAAATCATCTTCATTGTTGCATCGAGACATCATTTCATTCAAATCAGAGAAGGCTAACATAGATGGCATTTGTTTCCAAGATTCATCTTCAGGAGAGGGCATGGGTGCTTTGGTGCTCAGCAGAGCTGCCTCTAGGTTAGTAACACTCCAATCCCTGTCACTGGGTCCTTCCTCCATTTGCAAATTTTTCTTTTTCTTGAATAAATCTAGGGTGTCAGTTAGTCTCAAATTACTTTCTTTTTCATCTTCACAGCCTGTGACCTCAATAGTGGTAGATGGCTGACATTGAAGACCATCTGGAGGGTCACTGACACAAATGTTGTCATGAGACTGAAATCTCTTCAAGGCATTGCCTTGCTGTAGGGAAGATAGATCTAATGACAAACTTTTCTTCCCTGCAACTACCTCAGGAGATTTCAAGGAATCAGAACTTTCTTCAACAGATACACCTTCTGATTCATCATCATCTGACTCTGTTCTAGACGAATCCTCACATGTAAATTTTGTACTTGTTTCTAGTTCAATAGGAACATTATCTTCATTCTCCTCTTCATTTTCATCTTCATCTTCTTCATCTGCTTCTTCTTCTTCTTCTTCTTCCTCTTCCCCATCCTCTTCATCTTGATGTTGACAGTGAGCAATAATACCACTATTTTTTAGTTCAGTTATGATTTCTGCTGCTTCATTATTAGCAACACCAATTGAAATTTCTTCTACAACACCAAGTGATGCACTTGGAAATTCTGGGCAATTTAAGTTACTGGAAGCATACAGATATGGAGTTGGACCACCAGGAGATTGAGGCAGATCTATACTATCAATGCTGACAGAAGACTTCTCTGAAGAACTAACAGGAACTTCATTTTGGTGATTTATAGAATGCACCATCTTGCAATCTTGTAAAAGAATTTGTTTATCTTGTCGAGGAGAAATACTATCGGGAGTGAATGCTTCGTCATCAGACAAACATGTGTCAGGATTCACTTCAAGTTTCAAACATCCTTGAATTGACTCATCACTGCTCACAAGAAGTGATTCATCTTTTTCATCAGAAGGAGGAGAATCTTCAGTAATTTGATCTTCTTGCAATGGTATTGGTTTCTTAATAAAAGCCAAGTGTGATTTTGGTTTTGGACTTTCCAATAAAGTGGCTTGATTGGTTTCTGTATCAATAACAAGGAAGTCATCATCAAACTCAGAATGTGGGGAGGTACTTTTAACAATAGTAACATTATTTGAATTTGTGTTTTCACTTGCTGGACCAGAGGGCTGATCATCATGAGATTGTTCCAGATCTTCAAGTAGTACACTTTTATTCTTCTGGTCCTTATCCAAAACCTCTGCTTCTGCATTTACAATATCCACAGTATCTAGAACAAACACTGGGCTTGCAGGTTCAGAATCAGATTCTGGTTGCTGTGCTCCTCTGGATACAAAATTGTCACTTAAAGTAGTAGTAATGGAACTTACACTTTCTCTCTCTTCAAGAATTGGGGATAATGGAGGTGGGTAAACATTGTAATGAATGGTAACATCTGTTCTTTCATCTTGGGAGGTCTCATCTTCTGGTTCTAGAATACCATCATCTTGAGGGTCATCATGATTTTGTTGTCGGGCACAAGGTAACTTCTCTTGCAGTTCATTTCGAATGGCAGCAACAAATTCTTCATTGAGACTAAAGGGTTCATATTGATTTTCATTGATTGCAACATCATCTGCATTTGATACAGAGGAGCTGGTGCTTTTGGGACTCATAAAGACATCATCTAAATTGTCTTCATAATTTCCTCCGCCAGAATCAATACCTACTTGAGGATGCAAGTACCAACCTGCCTTTTTAACTGGTGAATTTTCCCCACTGTCCATAGGAAGAGGTGACTGTTCTGGAGACAAAGCTCTAAATTCAGTCTGACCTATGTCGAGCATAAGATCTTTTTCCTGACAAAATCTAGACTGAATGTCAACATCAAAACCATCTGACATAGCACATTTTAGGTCACTGTCAAATGTTTCTTGATTGTCACAGGGATTTAATTCACTCATTGAATAAGATACTTTGTTGTTTGTAGACCCATGTGGAGAGGTAACATCTGGCATTGGAGTGTCATTTGTTTCTATATTCAAAAGATCAGGGGTCCCTATGGGCGAAACATGCTGAAGAATAGTTTTTTCTTCATCTATGATGTCACATTTATCACTACTTAATATGACATTACTTGTTTCTTCTGAAATACTTAATACTCCTACATCTGAATTGGGAGAAAGATGGGTGCCAATCACATTTTCAGGTTGTTTCTTTTCTACAGTTACTTCACTGGCACTTCGAGAGATGTCAGCATCAGTACTTGAGATGTCTTTATCACTCGGAGCTACTTCATCAGGGTCTGCAAGATGTTCATGAGGTAGTTCTTCACTGCTTGTGTGATGTTCTAAGTCATCTTCATCTCCACTAAGACCCTTAACAACATAATTGAAACCACCTTTATTAAAAGTTTCCTCCAGTTCAGCCTCAATATCTTCAAGATTGTATTTCTCATCACAAGCATCTTCACAACTTTCACTTAAACTGCCTTTATCTCGAAAACCAGAATCACTGCTTCGTTCATCATCTGGGGTGGAATGTTTGGCCACATCTAATCCATAATCTTCTCCATCATCCAAGTCTACTGTTGTATCATTCTCAGGATGAAAATCAGATGCGTATTCTTGACCATCCAGTCCTATCCCCAATGGCAGAAAGTTGTCTGCTTGCTTCTGACTACGAAGGAATTCTTCATTTAAAATGTCAACATCTGCTTGTTTCCATTTTTCCAAGTTGTCCTTCTGTTCAAAAAAGTCATTGGTGTTATCATTAAAACATAATTGTTTAGTTTGAGGAACATTTACTTCCTCATGAGAAAGAATGTTATTTGTTTTCTGTGAAAAAATTTCAGATGGTAAAATAGGGGAGTATTTAGACTCTGAACTTTCCAATTCATTATTATAAATGTTTGGAACAACCTCTAAAGGCACATCTTTGGTGAAATGACTAATTGTTTTACAAGTTGCCTCTACATCACTTTTTATTTCAGAGGGGTTTATTTCGGGTGCATTGGGTTTGCAATCTAATAATGGTGGTTGCGACTCTTTGGAAGCAATGTTTTCTTCCACACAAACAGTTTTCGCAAAATTTTCATCCGAAATGATATTCGATTCTTGCATTTTGTTCCGATTAGTTTCTCTGTCACTTTCAGATGCACAATTTTTTTCCTTTATGATTTCTGGAGATATTTTATTTGATAGTATTGTGATTGGAGTTCTATTTATATTAGATACATCTACGTCATAACTAGTTTTCTCAGGGAGAATTCCATTGCTCTCTACAAAACTTAAATCTTTATCAGATATATCTTTGCTAGTTTGCAGAATAATTTCAGGAAAAACAGGTTCAAGAGTGCACATATTGATAACTGGTTTCTGCCTATACAAATTTTCTGCATTGATCTCTTGCTGCAGAAAAGCAAATGAAGCAGCTTTTTTGTCCTCAAAAAGTTCTGGACTTGGAGAGTCATCAAATGAACAAAGAGTCTTGTCTTGAAGCTCAATTTCAGGGAGACTGTGCTCCAAACTCACTAAGGTATCTGAGCTATCATATTCTACATTACTATCTGATGACCTACCTAATGTACTAGCAACTACTGTAGGAACTTCATTCTCAAGGCTAACTGAGAGACTGACTTCACTTTTCCCTTCTGAAGATTCAATGCCAGAACTGAGGAGATTGGTTGATGTTTCAGCCTCTACTACCTGCCCACAATTTTCTTCCATTTCATCGGTTATATATAATACTGAATTTTCTTTAAGGGCTTCTATACTGTCTATGGATGCTTCTACCAATGCCCTTTCTCCACTCGGTTCATTTAAACTATCTGGATCCATAGACAATATATCTTCCTTTCCACATGAGAAATATCCAGGAGCATTTGCAGATTCATCACTCAAAACAGCTGAACTTGTCTCTGAAATGTTTTCAGGAGTTGAAAGGGTATCTAATTTTGAATGAATTTCACTAGGATATTTACAGGCCTTTGAATTTACAATCAATCTAGAGGTAGACTGTACTTCACTAATAGGCTTATCTAGGCTATCTGGAGCAAATGAATGCAAAGATGCTTTGCAACAGTTATCCTGCACACTTGGAATATTTCTGTCACAAGTTGGACATTCTGCCCTGTAACCTGCAAATCTTCCTCTTCCTGTTTCAGTTAAGTTCATTGATGTACAAGCTTCCACACTACCATTTTCTTGCGTACTAACATTTACTTCATTATTAGTTCTCGTTTTGATGTCAGAACTAACATTAACACTTTCCTCTGCGGGCATGTTAGTTTTAGGTTCAGGAGATTGGTAAGTTTCTGATTTGTGTAGATCATTAGATTGAAATTTGTCATCACACTGTTTAGGACCTGACTGTATAACAGCACCATTTTCAACTACTAGACACTTTGCATTAACATTATGTTCATCCTCATCAGGAGACTCAGAAGAATCTGATATGTTTGCACTTTCAGCATGATCCGAGTCATCACTCAAAAAAGGACCAGCATCATTTGATATGGTTTTAAGGCCTTTAAAATAATCTAATGTGTAATCTTCACAAGGACCAAGAATTACAGAACCTTCTGAAATACTATTTGACATGTTTTCATTGTTTGTTGCACTGGAGACTTCCTTGTGCTCTGTTTCCAGAGGGTCTGTTGGGGTGGAACAAGGTTTAGGTTCTGAACTTGTGACAGGTACAAATTCAAATGAATCAGTTGAAATACCTGATTGCACACTTACATTTGAATTTACATTGGCATCTGATGAATTGAAAGTGGCATCTCGAGAATCAGAGTTTGATAAAATTAGAGAGCTGCTAGACAGACTTGTTTCCATGTCATGCACAGTTTCTGGAATGCCCTCAAAATCTACTTTTTTGGATTCATTTTTATTTGAAGATGCATCCATTGAAGAGTCATTAACATCTGATAACAAGGAAATCTTTTTAGGTGTGCTGGCTGATTTCACTTCAGGAGTAAACTTCTCCTCACAGACAGATTCATTGAAATCTACTTCCTTTTCATTATCAAATATAATTTCTGATTACTTTTCTCAGCATTATCAGAACTTTCCTTGGAAGGCAACAATGATACACATGCATTATCTGTACTCTCTTCATTACTAATGCAGCATTCCTGAGGTTTGTAAGACTGTAACTCACTTGTAGAAGGTACTGACTGACTTACATTACTACAAGTGTCAATATTTAAAATTTTTACATCAGAATTTGATTCACTGTGCAATTCATTGTCTGTTGTAATAGGGGGAGAAACTGTCTCAGGCTCAACATTAAGTATTTCAGTTTGTAGAGGGTTTTCCTCTTTATTATTTTCTACAAAATCCACAATAGATGCTTCTTCTTCAGGTTCTGTTATAGCACCATTAACACAAACAGTAACTTTTCTTTCTGATGTTGGTGTGATGTCATCTGCAGGTGACTTTGCCTCGGTTCTAATTGTTGCACTTTTTGATTCTACAACATTATCATCCGAGGCATCATCCACTAAAAAATTGTTTTCCTTTTTCGTAGGTGAATCAATTTTGAGACCCATGTTCTCAAAGTCATCTGCATCACATAAAAAGTTAGAAGTTGGCAAAAGTGGATCAGCTGAATTTGTTAATGTTTCTTCTGAAACTGCTTCATGATTAAGAGGAAGCAAATCTAAAGAACCTAACCTATTCCTCTGATCTTTTTGAGCTTCATGTAATTTTTGCAATGTGTTTCGAAATTCTTCACCGAGCACAGCTTGATGAATATTGCTCTCACTTGCAAATGCCAAAGCATTTGTATTTAGGTTGCCTCCTTTAAAAGAAGAGCCCCTACGCTGTTTAGAGAATGAGTTGCGACTATTTGAACTTCTGTCAAATGTCCAAGTCAATGATGGAGGTTCTGAATCACTCCCATCACTACAATCAATATGTGTAAGCACCATTAAATCAGCAACACTTTTTGATTTCTCCTTAACTTTGGCAGTAAATTCACCACATTCAATTCTTTTCCTCCAGGTTTCATCTTCTGTGTCTGTGCCAGAATCAGTGGCTCTATTATTGGCATCTCGACTGGATTTCTCCACCAGACTATCATCGAGCAAGCTATCTGGTTGAACTAAAGAAACACTTTTGGACCCAAATCTATCATTTTGCAATTCAGTAGGCCCCAGCCGAAAGTCTAAAACTACATTTTCATTAGAAGCTATGGGTGCAACATCTTTACTAGGACTTTGGTGATGAGAACCTGATTTACTAGATGCAGGAGATGATGATGAAGAGGAGGTCTTTTCCAAAGCTAATGCATTATCCAGGTCTCTAATAGCTTCAGAAATTTTCCTCACAAATTTGGCATCTTCTTCATCAGTAGTTTCTACTCCTTGCAACCATGAGTCAAAGTCTGGTTCTAGGGCAACTGGTTCCACTGAGGTTTCATTTACATTATTAGTCTTGGACTTATTTTCTTCTGGCAACTCTTCATTTCTACTTTCTTCTTCATTGATAACTTCATGCTTAACAAATTCATCTTCTTCTATGTGTATCTGACCATTGCAGTCACTAAGATCATCCAGAGAGCCCCGTAGATTTTGCAGACTTGGTGATTTGTGCCTCTGTTGCAAGGACGGGAGGAATATTTCTCCACCAGAGCTACTAGTAAGAGAGGGTTGTGGAGAAGTTGTAAGAGGCGATGAGTCTGACATTAGGAAAGGTGTTTCCTGGGGAGTCAAATGGATTTCATGGCTCGGCTGAGTGGACGATTTTTGTAATCCTTGATTAAGAACATTCATTTCAGAAGCCAAGTTACTGGTGACTAAAACAGGAGGGACCACATCTGTAAGGTCCGATCCCAGGAGGGAAGATGGACGATGCACATCTGTGCTAGTGGCTGTGACATGGTTGTCAGTTACTGGGATGGAGTTTGGTTTAAATGTTTCCCACCGGCGTTCAAAATCTTCATCTGCTTGTGAACTGCATGTCTCATTATCTATACTGGCAAATTCACGATTTCCATACAAGTGATTTAGCATAGCAAGAACTTGAGGTAATGCTGGCCTTTCTGTTGCTTGACACCAGCACAATTTCATTAAGTGATACCTGCAATAAAATTGAACATTATTTCATAATTTGGTAGGATATTTATTACTTAAAGGGATATTTTAATGCCTTTTACACACAGGCATGCAATATTCAAAAAGTCTCCCAAGTAAGTTGATCATAAAATGTTTATTAAAATATATTGTAATTTTCTAGAATTTATCATACCATATACTTAAGGGCACCCACAGAAATCAAAGGGCCTGGGGCAATCCTTGGAGGTTTTTAATTTCAAACAAAAGTTACCCCCCATGAATATTTTTAAGTTATAATTCAACTACAGTTAAATAATTTTTTTTTTAAATATTTTTATTTAAGAGAGTAAATTTTGTATAGGTTTTTGTAATTATATTTTAATTATTTTTCTTAATAATTACAATAAAATAAACATATACTTTTTATTTTGAAATTAATCCTTAAATCTTCTTCCAAGCTTTCTTTAGCAATTAGTTTGAATTAAAAGTAAATACATTTTTTATCACACCCCTATTGTAATAATAATAATAATAATAATAATAATAATAATAATAATAATAATAATAATAATAATAATAATAATAATAATATTTTTTTTTTTAAATGTCAGGCTCCAAGTAAATAAGTTTCTGGGGCAAGTTGCTCCATCCCCCCTGGGTGCCCCTGTCTAGATTTCTTTCAAATTTAGCTTTTATTTATTCAGAATATGAGACTCAATTTTTCAACACAAAACTTACAAGTTGTGTCGATGGGGGCAAGATCTGGATGGCAGAGGTAAACATTTTGCAACCTCCACCAACACTTTCACTATCACTTCATCATCTGAGAGATCCTCATATGGCAATTTTCCAAACTCACATATTTCCCAGAGTACTACCCCGAGACTCCATACATTAGCACATGGAGTAACTTCTTTTGTTTCAATAGTAGTATCTGTACAATGCAATGTTTCTGGGGCACACCATCTTATGGGTAAGGCCACATCACTGGTGCAATAGTAGTCCTCCTACACAAACCACATTTAATTTACAAGGTGAAAAAAGTGTCATTCAAAAAAAATATTTTCTGAAAGAAAACTATAAATAGTTTTGAACAGCACAAAAAGATAGCAACTTACCTTGAAAGTGTCTATACTGATACCATAATCTCCAATTTTCACAGTGAGATCAGAAGTGACCAAACAGTTTCTGGCAGCCAGATCACTAAATAAAAGTGAATGGAAAAAAGATTGGTGAATATTTTGTGAATATCTAAGAAAATTAAAGGGTCCATAAATAAAACTATGAGAAACTACATCAAGTGTCGATTTTAAAGGTACTTACGTGTGCACAAACCCATGCTGGTGCATGAATTGTAATCCTGCAGCTACCTGACAGCACATGAGAAGAGTAACACCCTGCTGACTCAGTGCTTCAGCTGTTGAGATATTCTGAGATAGAAAACTCTTTAGATCCCCCTGCAAATGCCAATGAATCCTTTAAAAATCATTTACTACATTATCTGAAAACATTGCAGTGTATTCAAGCACTAGAGAAACTATTCAATTCTTGAATTGGAATAGAATAGACCCAATATGATTTTTTGAAACGAAAAGATGATACTTAATAGAAATACTGTGATCACACACACGCACGTGCACACGCACACACACACACCATTATAAATAACAGGATAATATAATAACATTTGTAAAGAAGCCAGAAAATATTGGGAAAGATGAAATGAAATAACATTTGTAAGTTAAACCATTCTAAAGGAATAAAAATTGGAAAATTTAAGTTGTTACAATAAAATTGTTACAATGCACTGCTATCCGGTGTGAGGGGGACCAGACAAGGTTAGCAAGGGCAATAGTACAAGAACATGCTTCCTCTGATAAAGAAAGAAAACATTATGGCAGGTATGAGTATTATGAAAATTCAAAAGAATGTATGGATGAAAGAATGGCAAAGGAAATAATATTCAATTATTAATTAGAAATTTCAGGGGAACAATGGAATGATGGAAGGCTAAGCAATCAATGATTTAGCAAAGAGAACAATTGTGTGTTATCTCAATGAAACAATGGGTACTCTCTTTGTTGTGACATGTTGGAGGTCAGATGGTCTCTGTTGAGCTGAAGCAGAGTGAAATCATGGGTAAATGTGGTAGTCAATAGTCACAGGAAAGACACTATAATCTATGCCTATAGTAATGTTATGATGAGGATGAATAATGATGCGTCAAAATGAACTCTTCATTGGGAAAGGAAATCAGTAAAAGCATGTGGTGGTTAATCAATAAGAATGCTGATAGGTGATGTTCTTGAATTGGTGAATCACATCTGATGTCAGGATAGTTGTCCAAGGCAGGCAGACGCTTTTGTATGAAGGGGATCTGCAGTCATCCAGAACTAAGAGCCGGCACCAGATAAGAAGGCCTACAAGTAGAAGGCTCTCTGGGTTGCAAGAGATGTGCCACACCCTTCCGCATTCCAAATTCGATCAAATTGTTGTAATTTTGTATTTTATATTGCCGTCTTATAAGAGCTAAGTTTATTTATTTAGCACCAAAAAGCAAAAACAAACAAACAAAAAACTGTGTGATGAATAGGAGAGAAGTATAATCTGTGCTCATTTTCTGGAGCTTCAGAATCCCTGTACCCTCCCTTTCACTTCACTTAGTTGAATTATGAATTATGAAACAGAGCTCATGAAAGCATGTATAGATAGTGAAGCTTAGTGTCTAGGAGCAAAGGAAGGGACCATATCGGCATTTCCTCAATGGAACATGGGAAAAACCTGATCGAGATGGGATCATTATCCTAGAACCTACTTTTTTCTCCTTAGGGCAAGACAATGGTAAACAACATTGACCTATATTACGCAACATTAGATTTTAAATTGTAATATTTAATGAATTTCTTTTCTAGGGCATCAGTGTTCAATTTTTTGTGAGGAATATATTCAGAAGTTCAGGAACTGAAATGTGGCAAAAGAAGTAATATTTGATAGAATTAAAACAAGAAAAATCATATATGATACAAACAATTTACGAATACCTCGTATATGATCTATAATTGTGAGTAACCGTTTATGGAAAAACGTTAACTGGTAAGTTGTTGCAAAAGATTGGAGAAGTCGCACAGTTAGCAACATTTGCGCCCAACGTGGAGAAATACTAAAGTTGGGACGTATGTACATTATAGAGGTTTGTGTACGTACGCTGGTGCAGGCCTCGAGGACGACAAGGAAGGGGTCGGTTTCGAGGCAGCGGCCGACCAGGCGCAGCACGTTGGGTGGCGCAGGTCGCGGTAGGGCCGCGCCTCGTGCAGGAAGAACATGTGGTCGGTGGGCGTGGCGTCCTCGTGCAGGATCTTGACGACGACGCGGGTCGTGGCCTGCCCCGGGGCCACGCCGCGCGCCTCGCCTTCCACCGCCTGCGCACACACAGCCCCACACATTCGCCCACGCGCGCACTCTTAGGTCTGCGACACACGAGCGTTACGCTCACGCGCGATAAGTCACGCGAGTGTTAATCTACGATAAGAACGCAGTGTTATTCTAAGACGCGCGTTAATTATGGCACGTCAACGCAACGCTCGTGTACAGGGGCCCTTAAAGGTAAGTGTGGGTCGCCCCGGTGTGACGCTATCGAGGGAAAAAAAATCACTCAATGCACTGTTAGTAATCAAATTAAATTGTAAAAATAGGAAGATACGTAAACGAAAAATCTAAAATGAAATAAAACCGATTCTAAGACGACACCATTTACTTGATGAATCATATGAACAATAATCAAAACGTATGCACTCTACGATCAAAAGACCCAGGATTTCACAAAAATGATTAAATAAAAATGACACAAAAGAGATAAGATATATTTTATACTCAAAGCAATTTTTGCTCAAACCACATATACAGTCTGTTTTTCATCTCGTTCGACTATCGTTTTTGTAGGTCCGCCTGACTTCCTCTTACTCGATAGACCGTCCCCAATACGAAAGTGTTAAAGCAACATAACCGCCTTATTTAGTTCATTGTCTTTTCTTACTGTCCATAAATGTTTTCCTCGCCAACGCTAAGCGCTTACTCACCCGGCCGAACCAGCCGCGGCCCAGCTCCCGCACATACTTGAGCTGGCTGCGGGGGAAGTTGGCGTGCGGATCCTCTGCAACAGAAGCACCTCGTGAACCAACTGCCGCCTCTCGGGGAGAAACTAACTAGATACTGATGTTTTCGGGCACGTCAACAGCTAAGACCATTAGTCCCGTTAGTGTAGAGTATGTTGTTATGTCTCAAGGTGATGGCGTCCCTCCCCCGCTGGATGGGGAGAGCCCGCGCCAACCTACATTTCGGCTTCCGCGGTAGTTTCCACTCTACATATCTCCCCAAAGGAGCACCCCCACAGCCGGAACAAGCTCGAAGCACCCGACTAGCCTCCTAATTTGTGGTAGTGTTGTTTGGGGAAGTGTGTTTAGCTAAGGAGCGAGGATAGGAAAAGCAAGAGGAAGGAAAGATCGGGTGCAGTCCGTGGCCTATTTGATACGGTACTACTCAGGCATTCGTCTGATATTGCTCGGAGAAATCACGGGAAAACACCGATCAAACCAACCGGCCGCTAGGCTTCTCTTCCAGATAGCGGATGATTTCGACCTACTAGAATTGAAAATTCGTCACCGCTGGAATTCGAACCCTAGTGCCTTCCGGGCAGAGTTGATGCAGACACAGTGGCAATACTGGCTCTGAGCAAACCACAGTCGGTGATATTGCTAGTGATTTGAGTTGAATATCAATTAATTGGGAATTTACGCAGGTGGACATAGGTCGAAAGTTTCCCAACAAACTCGAAAGAAAGAAGAATGGAGCAGACAAATTTGTGAGAAGATTATTGGAGTTGTTTCCAACGATGCATTTGTTGCCAATTTTTATTTTCGAGGGTCATATAATATTTTATTTCCTTTTGTTTCGATCTCCAATTACACAATTTGTTTAAAAGCATGTATATTATCAAACAGGTTCGTATTTTGTAATGCCTCTCTACTGTATCTAATTCCATTTTGTTTCACGATTTCGAACCTTAGGTTTGACCTACTCCCGAGGCAACTGCATTTAACTGCAGTGAAGAACACGACCGAAAGAAGAGATGGTGTTAGTTGTGATAGAAGTCAAATGTAACAATCATATTTTGTTCAAGGAAAAAAAACAATCGTAAGAATATAAGAAACATCTACAAGTTATACAAGACGTTTCTGTAGCAAGAATTGAACAGTGAAAATAATTCGCCACCCACAAAAGTTATAATTGTTACATCATAAAGTTACTTTTACCAGAAATTTCTCTCATTCACTGGTACTGTAGTAACCAAGAATTACATTCTTTTATGATAATCTTGACTGTGTGAATTATGAAGACCACAAAGAATTTATCTGACAGAAGGGTGTAAACACAGCGTTTTTACGGAATATTTTAATATGTTGATAAAACAATCCTGAGGGACTTTATTTTCTCCTTCATAATTTATTTCTGATGCAGAAAACCTCGTGATGTATTTGAAACAAATGCGGATATGTATCCTTGCACTATTTAAAAAAACGAAGTAGTAAGGCAACTCAAGAGGTTATACAACATTCCGGTGAAAATGAAAACCTTAAAACTTCACGCTGTACCGATAGCTGATATCCCTGCAATTGCTAGGTCACGAGAAAGTCGGATCGTACGCAAATCAGGCAAGTACTACAGTAACAAGCGTAATTTCAAGTCAATACTCGGGCGAAAGCTAAAACTATTAAAACTTAAAACAGCGTTGCTGAGCATGATTCCATCAACGGCTTAGCAGCGAGGGATCGGCCGGGCGGGAGCGGAGACAAGGGCGGGGATGGGGTCGAGGGTAGTGGCGAGGCCGAGGGGAGGGCGGGGACGATGGCGGGTGCGAGGGTGGGGCGGAGGCGAGGGTGAGGACAGGTGGGTTGGTGGCGAGGGTGGATGTGAGGGCGGGGGGCAGGGGTCAGGGGAGGGGAGGGCAGGAACGAGGGCGAGACAGGAGAGGGGAGGCAGGGCGGGGCGAGGATGGGACGAATGCGATGACGGGGCGATGGCGGTGCGAAGGCGTTATATAAGTGAGTGCGAGGGTGGGCATGAGGACAGGGCAGGTGAGAAGGGCCAGGGGCCGAGGGCCGGGAGCCAGGGGCCGGGGCCGGGGCCGGGGCCGGGGCCGGGGCGGGGCCGGGGCCGGGGGCCGGGGCCGGGGCCGGGGCCGGGGCCGGGGCCGGGGCCGGGGCCGGGGCCGGGGCCGGGGCCGGGGCCGGGGCCGGGGCCGGGGCCGGGGCCGGGGCCGGGGCCGGGGCCGGGCCGGGGCCGGGGCCGGGGCCGGGGCCGGGGCCGGGGCCGGGGCGGGGGGCCGGGGCCGGGGCCAGGGGCCGGGGGCCGGGGCCGGGGCCGGGGCCGGGGCCGGGGCCGGGGCGGGGCCGGGGGCGGGGCCGGGGCGGGGCCGAGGGCGGCGCCGGGGCCGGGGCGGGGCCGGGGCCGGGGCGCGGCGCGGGGCGCGGGCGCGGCGCGGGCGCGGCGCGGGCGCGGGCAGGCGGGCGCGGCGCGGCGCGGCGCGGCGCGGGCGCGGGCGCGGCGCGGCGCGGGCGCGGGCACGTCCGACCAGTCGTGCGCGGAGGCCGTGGCTGACGGCGCTGAGAAGGCCGCGGGGCGCCGGCTGCCGGCCGGCGGCGGCGGCCGCAGCGGCAGCGGCCGAGAGCGGCGGCGCCGGTCGCCGGCCGGCTCCGCCCCCCCCGTCGCCGCGGGCGCCGCAGTTCGGGCAGCGGCTCGAGCGAACCACGGAGGCGCGGTCTCCGGGCGTCTGGCCGGCGGGCGCCGTCGACGCCGGGGGCGGGAACATGGTGAACTCGGTGGCGGCGGCCGCCGCTGCCCCCGCGCCGCCGCCCGCCGCCGCGCTGTTCACGCAGCCGCCGCCGTTGCCGCCCCCGCCGCCACCTCCGCATGCGCCCGACAGGCTGTGGCTGGACGTGCTGTCGGTGAACTCCTGCGGAAAGAGAGGGCCCAGGTTATTGCTTCCTGAATACTGATAAACAGTGTACACGTAACTACATGTACCAACAAAGGAATTCTCATTCGCATGAAGTGGTTGGAGAAATCACGTACGGATGCAGGTCATCGATAAGAATAAAAATTCAGACACTGATTTCTCATTTTGAGAGCAATTTGGTATCTTGTATTCACGAATGCTCTTAATGCATTGTAACTGAGAAAATGCCACATGTAAGATAGTAATTCTTTTGCATAATTTCCTAATAATAATAATAATAATAATAATAATAATAATAATAATAATAAAACAACAACAACAATAAGCCCACTCAAGATAATTAACCACCACTAACCCAAAAATTGCGTAAGTTGAACAGTCGGCATCGAAAGTAAGAAACGTTTGTGTCCTAGTATACGATGTGTTATAAATCACTAATTACAATCATGTCTTACTATATATTTACAGACTAAGCACAAAGAAGGGTTTAAGGTAAGTGTAGGAGACATTTATATCGCTCTCAAAATCAGTTCAAAAGAGAATTGGAAGCATTCGCACATGCAGTTTGTTCCGGAGAAATCTGTGAAAGTGGGGTAAATATTGTAATAGTATAGGCACACAAATATAATGAATGACGGGCGTGCGCATAAATGCAATAATAGGTACAACAATTCTCGAGGATTCTTATTTCTCGCATTTGGAAGGGGAAAGTTCATTTTGGTGGAGTGTTTTTACAAAGCACTTTGAAGCATGTGCATTGACACAACGAAAACATTGATCAGGGATGGGTGAAAACTCATTTTGCTGTATGGCGTGAATATTAAGATGAAAATGTTTCATGAACAATACTAGAGCACGGTTATGATCTGAAAATCCTCTTTTGCTCGCCTATTATGACATCTGGTATTCGGCTTAAGTATTTCATATTCTATTTAAATACACAAAAAATCAAAAAATAATCGTGTAAAAATGGAGACAATTTATATAGATATTAACACACAAAAAACACAAATATACCTTTCTAGGAATTCTTATACATCTACACTATGCAAAGTAAAAAGCTGGGGGGAGAAGGGGGTCTAGATAGCTAAGCAAGGTAAAGCGAACTCACCTTGATAATTTTCCTTTCGTTTTGCTTAGGGGACAAAAAGATAACTAGCATGAGAACAATATGCGAGCATCTAACGCGAGGTACGTGGATGTCGCTTAACTATGGAGCGGACATGATCCTGGAGCGAGGGGTCGAGGGTTTGGAATTGTCTAGTTGGGTCCTGGCACATCTCACGATGCAAGAGACTAACGATCAAATAATTTACTAAAGGTTACATTTTATGAAAACACAAATAATATAACAATAATAAATAAGTTCGTTATCTTACTACTAGGCAAAGAACTTTACAACTTTACGAAGGCCTCTCCGAATTTCAGGGCACGTGAAAATAAAGTGATTGTAAGTCTTCTCATACTTTTCTACAAACCATCTAACAAGACATGAAGAGAAAAAAAACAGTGACATATTTTAATTGATAAAAATTCAGTGTTCCAAAACATCCAAACAGAAACTGGTATACATTAAAAATTTAAATCAAGAAACCACTGTGGAATTGCTATTCTTAAAAGAAATTCTAGAGTTATTTTGTCAAAGATTCAAAAAATTGTCGAAGTTCATATCTGTTATAACTTCGTATATGATAACCCAAAGTGTTTCGCATACGAGGATTTTTCAAAAGTAGATGGACCCACACGAACATCCCGCACTTCGTAAATCATTCTCTTAAAAGTAAAAAAAACTTCACAGTGGAACCGAACTTCGAACGGCCAGATCTTGAACTGTGCGTGTTAGCATTAACAGCCCGGTACAATGCGTTTGGTAAGCATGCTAATATTTTTAAGCGTTTATTAAAAGAATCAGAAAGACTTAGACCAGCGCGATTAAACTGTACAGAAGTTCAAGTAGTCTATTTCACTTTACATATTCGGCTCGTTTCTTACGTGATATAGGTAGTTGAGATACCCAAAATAGTTAAACCTTCAATAACGTAACAGAAGGTTCAAAAGGTTCTCATTTTGTAGAATGCGGCTTAAGGTTCTCCAGTTTCTCCGCATGTTTTCCACCTGTTCACAGCCTGTCCTTCTCCATGTTAAACTGAAATTGAAGTGGAAATCCAGACATTTACTTTTAAGCCGCTTGAAGTTTCAAGTCCATACAATGCACCGTTTTCACAATGCACGACGGTAATGGGTACTGCGGGTTGCGTTCGTACATCTTTATTTCTAAATATTTATTATTTAATTATGGGATAATAAAATGTTAAATTAATTAATTTGTCACACACAGTGTCGTGACGCTTCCAACCAATATTCATTAATGTCATTCCCTTATGTACTTTTCTGAATATAAGGTTAAAAACGGAAACGTGAAACAGTATACAAAGATATTCTGACTGTTTTAAATCTATAATTTAATGCGATGAAAAATAGGTTGGAACTTGGAACGCAATCCATTAAAAATTGTCAAACGCAGAGGGAACATGCTCATCCGGCGGTCGGGCTGCGCGGTTGAGAAATGAGTGACGGCGGCTCGGCCCGGAGCAGCGACCGGTAGCGCGCGGGAGCCGTTGGACGCTACCGGGAAGCGCGCGGCGAGTTTTTCCGTGCGCTGCCACCAGCGCCGCTGGCCAGGGCGCCTTCTCGGAAGAGAACGTCCAGCCTCCCCCCACGCCCCGCGTCGATGGGCTCCGGTGCAGTCTTCATCAAACCCCGTTTGAGCGGAATTGCCGGGTACACCGCTGCGGTAATTCGGCACGCAAACAACACCGATTGGCAAAGAAAACGCGCAGTTGCAGCTAGTTACTAGCGAAGTGTGAGAAAATGAGGGGAGTATTAGACGAGCTCGTCGCTCTGGAGTTTCCTCTCAGTGACAGATCCACGTTACCGCTAAGAACTTGGTGGTTCCCGTAGCAAATAAATATCCATCTCCCTCCCCATGTCATAGCAATGTAAAAACCACACAGCACTCCCAGACCATGGCAGAAATCAAGAAAGTGAGGCAATCCCAAGGACCAATCAATTCTGCGGAAGACACTACGTGACGATTGGCACTGGCATTGGAACATAACTCCGACTAGGCGATTTTTCGGGAGAGCGCAGGCTTTCTTTGGATGCAATTAAATGTGAGGTAACAAACAGTTTTAGTTATACTACAGACGTTTACGAGGCAAAACCAAAAATATTATATTAATCAGTTCCATTTTTACGAACTGTACTGTAACCGTATACAGTATAAAGAAGTGCGTTTACAATATAACGCATTAATAACTGAAGAATATATGCTGAAATGTGTGTGTGTAAAGGATTTGAAATAGAAAAGACATAAAAAGAATTGAAAAAAATTAGATAGTAGGAAGGTATTAACGATTGCTTACAAATTTCCAAAACTTATAAAAGTTCCAAATTCTCATTTCAAAAACTTGTCTTTCAGCCGAATGCCTGCCATTTGATGAAATAGAAACGGATTAAATGTAAGAAAAAAACAACTTATACCAATCAATGAAGTAATGTATGATATTTTGTTATTATTATTATTATTCATTAATTTGTTACAACATATCCCTGCCTTTTTTGGCAAATATTGTTCATTAATTTTAAGCTCGAGATTTTTTATCAAAGCAAAATAAACCTTCATCGTTTCCCACCGGCAAAAATGTGACGTTTGATAATTATTCATAGCACTGCAAAAGGAAAGTGACGTGAGAAGAGCAAATTAATGTAAAGAGAAAATCAATAGTTGTACCACTTTAGAAAGTTAGAACATTCTAATTCATTTCTGACACCGCTTTCATTGGAAGTAGCATTCAACGTAGAATCAATAATGTTAAATAGCATCTATGTTAACGAGTTTCCACTGACGCTAATGTTCCATCTACCAAACCCTCATCGCGGGTCTAAGTTCCCTTCGACTCCGCTTGATTTCGAGCAAATGTTGAAATAGACCACTAATTGCATTGGTGTCGTAAGTACTTAGGAGTTCATCCCATTCCATTGAGGCAAACTGCTGCTCGCGAAGTACAGAAGCAAACTTGTGGATGTGACAGCTGCGGTCAGGAACAAGTTTAACAAGGCTGCAGCGACCGGAAGCGCCCCGCTTCAACGCCGTATTCAGCCCACAGAGCGCAGCGGACCGACAAGTCGCGCAGCATAAAGCACTTTCTTTTTCCCACCAAATCATTCACTAACGCAACAGGAAAAATTATGACCACATAATTAATCAATTCTACAAAGAATGCAAAACAAATAAACAGGCTGCGTAAAATATTCTTCCGAGATTTTCATGTTATGTGATTTTCAAACGTCACATGCAGCAATTCCCTGGACCCACAAAATTATGGGCAGGGCAAATGTGCAATCCATTTTGCAGTGTCTTTATCATCATGAGGAAATTGCAAATTTTCTCATGATGATTCGTATTTCCGAAATGAATAATATGCACCACAAGAAGCTGTATTAACAACTTTTGATACGTAAAGCATAGCGGTTAGACTAGGGCACGAATGTTGCTCATTGTTTTTCGTGCACTACTTCTGTATGATGTGATGACCTGAATAAATGAGGAACCCACACGTGTGACTTTGGGGTACGGAGGAAAAAATATTACTTTAGGAATACGTCGGAATACGGGTCCGTCGTTTGCCTATCGAGTACTCATAGTAATAAATCTCCATCAAGCAGTGTTATTTATTTCACTGGTGCCCTGCGCTCCTGCTTCCGCACAATGTGTGCCGTCCGGCAGCCGAACAATTCCGGTCGTCTGCCGCTTGCTTGTTTGTTGGGCGCTTCCACGCTGAAACGGCGAGTCATTCGAGGTCGATTAGCGACGAAGCGAGAGCACAGCGCTTACAATTTAAAATAGTTGATCCATTACGCGTCGAGGAAGGAACTCTGACTCATTTGCTTATATTCACAGTGCAAATACTAGTCGAAGAACAAGGAGAAGAGCGTTCGTTTTTGCGATATATGTAAAAATAATACTCTTTTTTTCTTTCTTCTTCGAATACTTCTGAGGTTAGAATAGATCTGCATCCAATTGGCAAGATACATTTTAAGTTTACACATTCAAGTTTCATTTTAAAAAATGCCTCTTTATCGATCTCTCAGAATGGCAGGAAAGGTGTATGAATACTGCCACTGGTCCTCGTGTCAATGCAGAAGTTGGCAAATAAGGGATTGTGGAAATCATGTTTCATTTACAGATTAGGATACAACACTGATGAATGCCATTATCAACAACTCAATGCCACAACCCCGGAGTGAAAGAGAAATGATTTAATTGATGTGTAAACATTTGCAATTTTCTCTACGCTTTCATTAATTATTTCGGCGTTTATTGTTTTTGCAAACGCTTCAAGATCTCAAGAACTCTCCTCATATTCCGAAGAAAAAGAAGTTGTTTGGAGGCATTCATAGGAGTCACTGGGGAAGAAACTAATATCGAGGCCAGTTATTGAGCGAACAAGGACCAAGCACAAATCATCGCATCCGTCGGAGGGGGCATCCTCGGTGGAAAAATTGAAGAGCCAGCATAAAGGAAGTAGGCGCTCGTTGCCAACCGCAGCAATCTGGGCCGTACTCGTCTTCGATCTCCCCTCTCCCACCATCCCGCCGCTGAGCGGTGGATCAGCAAACACGGAACTTCACAGAGGCGGGCGCGAGAGCAAGGTGCGGGAGAGAGGCGCGGTGAATTGGAGGGGGGAGGGGGGAGAGGGAGGCGGAAATCGGGAGTCGTCTACGACCGCAGGCGAGCGGCTGTTCGGAGAGATATCCCGAGCGGAAGCCGCCTCCAACGAGGGAACGCGGCGCCTCCGAGGAAGTCTAATTTCTCCTAGAGTTTGCCAGGAGAAGTATCTCTAATGACTTCGCGCCGGTTCAACGCGCAACACACCCAGCGACGTACCTCAAGATGCGGGTTCGATTTCACAGGGGCGACGATGCAGTCTTCAAGAAAGGAATATCTCACGCACACCGACAAAGATTGGAAAATACCTTTCATTATCGAGGAGGATTATTTTGTTTCCTATTTCCTAAGAACAAGAAACATATCCACGATGTTCTAAGACACGTGCAAAATGTGAGAAAAAACTACAAAAATTATAGTCAGAACAAACGAAATATATACTCGTAATATATTTGAGACGAAACAAATCAGCCGTCGTTATTACAATTTTTCAAACGTCTCGAAGTATAAGAAATAAAATGGCTGTATCAAGCGGGGTTGTAGAACATTAAATCATCGTTAATGACGCCCTTCCCTTTCTCTAGTGCTGTCACTGGTTCGTTCTTGGGTCGCCGAGTCGCTGAGCGCGCGAACGAGTGATGGTGAGGTGGCGCGTTTCTAAGCGCGCCCTTGCCCGCGGCGAAGGATGACGCAACGACGCCGCCGGGGGGGGGGGGGGGCGCTCATCGATCTTCGCGCCACAGTCGGCCCCGCGCCCGCTGCAGCACTCACCACCGCGCCGCGCCGGCCGGTCGGGCGAAGGCCTGCCTTTCGGTAACGCGATCCACCGGCCCCGCTTCTGCTCGACGGCTGCACTTGCCTTGCCACGGCGTTGGCGTGGCCGGGCAGGTGCCCTCGCCCTCGCCCTGGCCCTCGCCCTGGCCCTCGCCCTCGCGCTCACCCTCGCCCTCACGCTCGCCCTCGCCCTCGCCCTGGCCCTCGCCCTGGCTTGTGCTCTATATTCGTTCTAGCGCGGGTGCTACCAACCCGCCCTACGTGTTCTGGAAAATCGTTTCATCTGCGTCACCTATTTCGATCTTTTC
Source organism: Teleogryllus oceanicus (assembly GCA_964035755.1). Classification (NCBI taxonomy): domain Eukaryota; kingdom Metazoa; phylum Arthropoda; class Insecta; order Orthoptera; family Gryllidae; genus Teleogryllus; species Teleogryllus oceanicus. Next base: position 109,046,178 of record CAXIVR010000003.1, read on the forward strand.
TCCGTTTATTATATGGTTTCATTCTCTATTATATTCCTTTCCTTCTTGCTAACCCTGCTTTGCCTTCGTTCCACATGTGGTCCGGTGTCCCAGTGTATGTTTACTTCGCTCCTAAACGACTCTCTTACACAATCATTTCTGTAGCCCCCTGTGTTTTTATTCCTTCGTTTATCTGCCAGCAAAAATTGTTTATACACATTGAATTCCCAACGTCCACTTTTTCAGCTTCCGCTTTCCGCTTCGCAACATTGCTCGAATCTCTGTCCCAGAGTTTGATTTCCCGACAATGCCGAGAACTGCATTTAAGTACATCTTTGTGCGAACGTACGAAACTGTCAGAACGATCAGGCGCCTCTCTTGAAGTGACTGGGTTTACTCTCACTTCCCTATGAAGAGAGAGTAAAGTTACCCAGCCGTTAAGGTTCGCTTACAAGACTTACCTATGACCACACGAAGGGCACGACTTCAAACGAGAGGTTGCGGGCACTTTCACAAGTGAACCATATTTAAAAGCAGAATTCGTTAATTAGTAGCTACACGAAAACAATAGCAATTATGGTCTGGTTTTACTCACGGCAAAGAAATTCAGTAAAACACACGGCATTTTATGTGACACAGGCAAAAAAAAGTATAACAATATACATAAGAAAATAAATTGAACAATGAATAGTGTAAAAACTTTTTGGTGTAATCTCTGAAGCAAAATTAATTTTTAAAAAAGGTCTTGGGTAGGGACTAAAGAATTCACAAAGCAGCCTGTCTGGGCAACCGTGGTAAAAAAAACAAAACATTTTTGTTGAACGAAGAAATCAACGAGTATCTTGGTGTAAAATATTTATTCTTGTAAAGAAAAGAAGAATGACGACAAGACAGGTTTTTTTTACTTTGCAAAAACCTATTCGTCTTTTGAATCTCAAACCACGAAGCGTAACAATAGAATGTACTGGTGAAGTTGGATTAGTCACATTATTATCACAATGTATTAAAGCAAAAACGAACGAAAATGTAATACCTTCTTTCCGACACTTTCATGCAAGTGTGATCTAATGATAAGTGGCCGTCCATAAATTACTTGAGGCGATTTTGAGATTTATTTAAAAAATATAATTTTCTAAATTACATTACCGCGATGAAAATTATTGTGTAAGATTTAGCCCCATTTTAGTATAGAAATGTGTGTTACTTAAATTGTCTCATTTTTCTCTCAATTTAGCACCGTTTTTAGCGAAAAATTATGTGATATTTACCGAGATATCGTAAACTCTCCCCCACGCAAGATTAGGTGAGATTCGCTTGACCTCCTCCCCACCTAAAGACCTCACGTAATGACCCCCAAACGCTGAGAAATTGTTACAAGCTAAATTTACAAAAACAAAGCATATCATCTTATGTACATTATTATATAAATTTTAACCCAACTAAAAAATATTTCGTATTTATCTCGCATAAAAAACTATCTTTGGGATGTCATTCAAATTATTTTTCTTGCAGACCTTTTTAAGAAGATATTTTTACCATAAAATTGTTTTAAAATAATTAAATTAATTAAATATATTTAAGTCGAAAAATTGCAAAAAGCGTCAGCAGAAGATTTTGCAGTGCTGTTGGTCCACTGGAAGTACGGAGTTATCGACTTCGTGCACCTGCTGAGAGACCGGCCGGCAACCCGCAACACACCAGTGCTCGGCACACTGCTTGCTTGCCAGGCGCCCTATTCACTTGTCACTAACTTGCTATAAAGAAGGAAGAACCTTGAGTCGATGTTTGCAGGCTCAATATACGGATATTATGCTATTCGACGATCCTTATATTTCGATGAAAACGAATCACAATGACAAAGTTTTATCTGTATCAATACATGAATTCAAAATATCTTACACTGTAAAGAAAGTAGCATTTGTAACAAGGATATTATATTCGAGAATCGTGCGTATAATTTGTTCAAATTATGAAAAACATACAAATAAAACCTAACATATTGCAAATAAACATAACATTTTTGAAAGTCACTTTATTTTTTAAGAAAGAGACAAAAATGTTCTACTTTAGTTTTGAATAAGAACCAAATACCAAGAATACTAAATAGTAATTTAAAGTCATATCATGTCTATTAGAATTAATTTAAAGAGATTTAAAGTATTTTCCCAGAGATCACCTATGATTTACCATGAAGAAGTTGCGAGTTGTAAGTTGAGATACGATCTGAACGGGGTGTCGAGTAGTAGTATGTGTATTTATGAGAAAATAAATTACAGATTCAAAATAAATTTAAAATTAATAATACACGTATAAAAATTGTAAAATATGTGAAATGAAATAAATTGAAATGTCTTCAAAATCACTCCGCTACTACATTCGATTTACAAACAGAACAATTTTTTGCTAATATGCGAGAAAGCAACGACTATCCCAGATGTTCCTCACTTTCACTTGTGCACAGATATCACCCTGCGACTTCAGTGAAACTCCCATTTTCCATTTCTGCGAACGCGTGGAAGCCCGCCCTCCCCTGGGCTCCCAATTTGCCGCAGCGCCACTGCAGCAGTGTGTGAATTCGGAGAAGCGCGCGTTTAACGCGAACCAGCAGAACAGATGCGATTCGCGGAATCGAAACCCCGACCCAACGCACTTCCACCTCTGTCGCCGAGATAGAGCGAGAGGCTGCTGAGCATTTTGGCACTCGCCAGGGGAAATGATACATCGAAAGTAATGTTTGCATGTAATCTTGTTTTGACGATAGTACGTCATATTCCAGGTGCATGCGTTATCTAATTAAGAAGCGGTCGTATAGATTCCGAAGCATATCGAGTTTCTGTTTCGTTGATAACTTCAGTGAGGAACGACTTTAAGATATTACTACCAACACTGCCTGCGCCACAGCCACCACCTTTATCCTCCGCCACATCTTCCAAGAATTCAATTCATTCATTCCCGGCGGCCTACGCGCGTTGCAGTTCAGCTGTGTCCTGAGATAGTTCATACTTTCGAGCGTCTTATCATCGTTTCCACTTTTTACGGATGGACGACAGAAGCCTGGGCCCTAATCCTCTCTTTCCGACGCCGCTGACTCAGCGCCGGCGGCGGCGCCTCTTGCTACAGACGCAAGAGGCTCGCAGGACCCCACTGACGCGCTGTTTGCACGAACATCCGCAATGAACGGGAGGAGGGTGGCAGAGGCAGCGATGATGAAGGAATTCAAAGTTGCCAATGGAATCTCACGTACACCAACTTCATACATCCTTCACACAAAAAAGAATGGAAAACAAAGGAACAAGATGGTAGTCAAGCATATAAAGATAAACTTGGAACATAATAATGTGATTAATCGCCCAAACAAAAGAGGCACTTAGAGAAACATGTAACACTTGACAGATGAGAAAAAGTTAAAGATTAAATGAAATAATGAAACAAATTTTAAGAACAGACTCACGGGGGTGCATAGTGGGTATTAAAAAGAAGATATGAGTAAGGATGAATTCAGAGCGACGCAAAGAGCATTCGAAAACGAGCTTAAATTCACTCCGAAAGATTAACGTGCAAGTAAAGATCTGGAAGGCGGGGTCGCAACGCAATTGCATGAAAGGAAGCTGCCTGTCAAATGTGCAATGAAAGGGCCATCCGATCAAGGGGCAAAAAATAAACGGGGTAGGATGAGAGACGACAGGTGCCGCAAAGGCGCATAGACAAAAAAAGCACCGCCAGCGACCGGTGAGCAGCGGGGGCGAGAGACAAAAAGCACGGCCACGCAGGCAACACAGAAGAGGCGCCGCGCCCACAAGAGCGGGAGCGGGAGCGGAGAGGACGTCGAGGGCGACCGGGTACGCGCCCCCTCCCCATCGATCTACCGCGCGCGGGTGCGTTGCCCAAAGGGCACTGACGCCCTCGCGCTTTCGTCCGCTTCGACCCGCGCAACAGAGGTGATGCTCGCTTGGCAGCTCGCGCCAGCTGAACTTACAAAAAGGTCACCGCACTCGGAACTGATGGCGAAAAAAATGTCAATGAAACAAAAATTGATGAAAAAAAATGTTGGAAGAAAGGAAAGGAAGGAAAAGATAGGAAGGAAAGGAAAAAGTAAGAAAGAAAGAAATGAAGAGAAATAAGAAAGGAAGAAAACCAACGGAAGAAGGAAGAAGACAAGTGGTTTGCAACAACGTTTCGCCAGTTTCTTCAGTTCTTCCTGACAAATTCCATCCCTCACTCTGTATCTATAACCATCATTCCTTGGTGGTAGTGTTTCTAAGAGCAGTAGCTCTCTACGCGTACATTTTGCCATTCAACACGATCTCTCGCCATACATGATCTGAAAACCATTGTATATATATTAAAGTGGGCCGTCGCTTGGGAAAATAAGTCTCGAACTGCAGGCGCGAACGGATTTAAGTACTAACACTAAGCAACCGTAATAACAAAATGTATGAAGCAATAACTAGGACGCGATAAGAGCTAGGCTTCTAGAAGTGCAGGGAAGCTCATGCTAATGCAAGTGAATACCTTTTCAAGATTCAATACGCCGATGACCACGTGCGCAGCATACGGATGGCAGGTGAATGTACGCTGGCGGCGACAGGAGCAGCAAGCGCTGGGGAAGAAAAGGCCCGACCGGATGGTCCATCTCCATACGGATTGGTAGGTGAATAGGTGAGTAGGTAAGATAAAATGAATGAAGCCTCAGAGTGTGTTGATTGATTGAATGAAAATGAATTGACAAAACGTAAGAACGGAAGCGTAAAATATTATATGTACTGTAGTTAGAATGAACACAATCATACTAACGAATGAAAGCACTAAGAAGTCGTGAAGGCAATACAGAGAAAGAAAAAGTGTGATATACAAAGTGGACTTAGGCGACGGAAGAAGATCGACAAGACACAGTGTCAAATTAATGAAAATGTGAAAGAAGTAAACGAAAAAATGACGTAGACAGTGTTAGTTGACACAGTGTTGTAAGGCCTAGCTAGAGCGAGACATGGCAGGATATAGAGGATTTACTCTAAGAAGGGACCACTTTGACAAGTCGGGAAACAAATGAACGTCATGTAGGATGCTCACATTGCAAGATATAGTGATGAAGCCATTTACAAATGAGCGAATTGTAAACGAACGCACGGACACAATGAGTGCATAGACCTAACGTGCCGTTATATTACCAGCAACGGCCAATCAGTAGCGGTCAAAGCGGTCCCTTCTTATAGTAATATCTTTATCTCGAGTGGGTCCGCGGCGAGTGGACTCTATTAGATTTTCCCGCCCGCACAAGAGCGGGCAGGTTGCCTGGCTCTGCGCGCCCCCGCGCTTCCTGCGGAGGCGCCGACCTCCCCCGCGCACACACTACACGGGCACGGGGGGCGGGGCGGGGGCGGAGAAGCAGAGGCGCGGCTTTGTTCCCTCCGTGCGGCCAGCGACCCTCGCGCTCAGCCGTCGCCGCTGCCTCAAGGTCGGCCAGGCGCCATCGGCTCGCCCGCGCTTGGCGTCGCCGTGCCAGCCATTCGCCGTTCTTCATGCTCATAAGAATATATGGAGCAAATAACGGGCGAGGTGGAAGTTTTAAAGAGCGGGGATAGCTCAGGTTCTGTCACTGCATCGTATTAGTCACAGTGCCAACCGGGAGAGCGAGGGCGCAGCACATCTGCACCGTAATTAGTAATCACTAATCACATACACATTTATAGGTATTCTGTATATATGTTTAAGTCGGGTGAAATCAAAATAATATGAAGAAGGAATTTGCTATATTAACAGTATGCATAATAATAAAAATCGACTGGAAAAGTGCAACCAACGAAAAGGGACTGCGACATCAGGTCGTAAAAACGAGCAGAAATGAGGAGACGTAGCACCTCAGCACCCTTAAATAGCGCGTGCACCTGTCAGGACATTCCTGCTTTGCTAAGAACTCGCGGAAACATTCTTTCTGCACTGCACTTTCAGCTGGAGAGAATTAAACAATTTTGAAATGTTTCGTCGCAGTTTATAACCACACAAGTCTTCTTTGTGTTATCGCCCGGACGTGAATCTTTCAATAACTTTCGTAATGCCATCTTCTTAATTCAAAATAATAAACGAAAAAGAAATATCTTTCATTTGAACAAGTGCACTCAAACTCGTCTTTTACTACAACTTCATTCAATTGTTTCAATTATTCTTAACAGCTGATAGCAAGTGAAATTCTTAACGCCAGTAACACAACTCTTAACGCTGTTAATGAAGCGGATGAAAATGTTTCCGACGTGATTGGTATGGTCGGGAGATGGTAGTTGTGTAAGTGCAGCCTGAGATACGAAGGACGAGTTACTAGGCTCAGGCGCGGCGGTGGCTGTGGTATATAGAGATATTACTATAAGAAGAGATCGCGTTGACAGCTACTGCTTAGCCATGTCCATGCACTCATTTTGTCAGTACGTTCGTTTACAGTTTACTCATTCGTGAATGGCTTCATCACTATCTCTTGCAACGTCAGCGCCCTACACGATTGGTTGGTTGTTTTTTTCGTGTTTCCGGGCGCGTCAACTAATTCGGTCATTGGTCCCGTAAGTGTAGTGCATGTTGGTTCTCGGGAGGTGGCGGTGATCTTCCCCCGCTGGATGGCGAGATCCGGCGCCGACCTACCGTCTGCTAGTGGGGTTTCCCCCTAACCAGGACTCTCCCACCTGCGGGGCCCCGCCTCAGCCGGGACAAGCTCTAAGCTCCTGACAGGTCTCCCGCAATATGTGGTAGTGTAGAGCATGTTAGTGTAAGTGTGTGTGTAAGGGGAGAGGAGAGGACAAGGAAGAGGAAGGAAAGATCGCGCGCGATCCGTGGCCCGTTTGTTAGGGTATTGCTCCGGCATTCGCCTGATGTTGATCAGAGAAACCACGGAAAACTACCGATTGGAGCAGCCGGCCGCTAGAATTCTCCTCCAGACAGCGACTGAATTCGACCTAGCTGAAAAACCAGTGTCGAAAATCCTGCCGCCGTGGGGAGTGTAACCTTGGACCTCCCGGTCAGAGGCGCTGCAGTGACATCAGTTGATGCACTGAGCTACCGCTGCCGGTACCCTGCACGACGTACATTTATTTCCCGCTCTGACAAAGTGGTCCTTCTTTGAGTAATTCCTCTATGGTAACGGCAGCGGAGGGTCTGGCGTTGGCGGCGGCGCCGGGGTGCGATCCGGAATCCGCGCCGCTGGCAGCCGCCCCACTGCCGGCCGCCGACCTCGCACGCCTGGCGTCTCGCCCGCGCGCCCCGCCACACACACACACACAACACACACATGCACACGCGCGCGCACGCATGCACGCGCACGCACGCGTGTGTGAAGAAGCGCCGCCCGCGTTCCGCGTGGCTCGTGCACCGCCACCTTGGCTTCGCTGGCACTTGGAGGGAACGGCGTCCAATAGGGGCCGGTGGGGGCGGGGCGGGCCCCCTTTGTTTGTGGGTTGGCTGCCGCTTCCGCGCTTCACGGCCTCACCAGTCTTTTCGTTTCGTCTTCAAAAATCTTTTTTTTCTCCTTCCTCGTGCCCTCCGTGCCCTTTTCTCATTCAATTTTTCAGTTTCAAATTCATCTTTTGCTTATAGAGCATGTTTCTTTTTTTTTTCCCCATTTGTGTCCCTCCCCTATATTTCCAAGTTCTGTCCTCCCTCCTTTTCTCTTTATCCCTTGTATTCGTATCGAGTGTTTTCGTCCTTTTCTCTTCAGATGATTCAACTTTTCCATTCCCTACTCTGTTTTGTCTTTTTTATTTTTACCTTTTCTAATATTACAGTATCCCTTGGTGACAGTGTTGTCATCTCACCTCCAGAGGAATATTCATTCGTTTCATTTAGCGTTCTCGTAAAATTTAAAAATTATCTGGGGAGCGGTATTTTTGAAACGATTCTGAGTAAATACGGAAGAAAGACGGAAAGCAAACCGAAGAGTCAGATTTTGCATCGCAACGTTTTCCATCGCTCACGTTCTGTTTACGGTAGCTGTCAGGAGTACGTACGGTAGCCCAGATCCGCTTGTTCTCCACTAAACATCCCGACTTGGTGAGGGAGAATACTTAGTCTGGAAACGTATAAACCGACCTGCTTTTAAGAGCCTACTTCCAACTGGAGCTCGAGACATTTGACTACACATTTTAAGGCACTTTTTATTGTAACTTGAGATGTGTTTTATTTCTGTTCACCAAGCTTGTTTTCACTTTCGGAAAACAAACGTGTGTCAAAAAATCTGATACGTGTGTCGTCGTTCGTATTATGTCAGATGCTGGAACTGAAAATTTACTACTATGTTGAGTTCGTTTGTGTGATGATACGCTCGCAGTTGGCCCGCCGCGAGCTTCCCGGTGCGACTGCGAAAGGCCTGCGCCTGGAAGGCCGTTGAAAGTGCCCGCGCACCTGCCTCACCCGCATTGCTGCACCCGTTATCGAGCCAGCGCTTACATCACTGGAGAGTTGCACGGGTGACGTCATCCTCTGAAAACCGGAAACCTGCCAGCAGCGATCTGGAACTCTTGGCTTGCCTCGAAAGCAAACAGTACGATGTACAGAGCTCTTGAAACACTACCCGTCTCCTGAGCATTCGTAATCTCTGTGAAAACAGTTTTTGTGAGGAATGATAATATTTATCTAAGTATGCAATTTGCTGATAACCTACGGATAAGTGTCTAGTAAACAGTAAATCACAATTGAGGGATGACTTTACGGAGTTTTGCGAAATCGTTAGCGGGCAAATAATATACAATTAAGAGTACTCATAAAAGATACTTCTATGTACATCAACTTTTCCTTGAGAACTAAAATCTATTCATGTATTTAATAAAAAATTTAGCTCGACATCAATCTACGAAAGCTACTTTATTTATAATGTAGAGTAATTGTGTTTTTTTTAAACTAAAACGGCGACTGAATATAGGAAATCTACTTACACTATCGGTTAAAATGAAATCCTGTACGTAGTTAAAACTGTCAATAAATGAGCTTTGCATAGCGCAGTAGGTACTACACCATTTTCCAAAAATATAAAAATACTTAGTTTAGAAAGAAAATCACGAAATATCAATCACAAATATTTAAATATCTGTGTAGACATCAAATGAGAATGAGAACGGGCAACTTTTTGTTCATCCACCTGAACAAAATGTTTCGGTAAAGGGGGAATAATAAAAAGAAAGATCCTGGAAACTATTTAAGAAGCCTGTAAGTATTACTAGGACCTACTGATTACTCAAATAGATAATTGATATTACCAATTCCTATATTAGTTGATTCTCCAACAGATATTAAATTCGGATCACCTAAATCTCGAAACAACTATAACTCATCATGATTTGAGTTGTTGTCGTACTATTCAGTTCTTGTCTATTATTTGTTTCCAAAGAATAATAAGGAAACTATGAACAAATCACTTCACATCGCATTTCGTGACCTGGAAAGTACATAGAAGTACGAACACTGTAACTGACGTAGAAATCACAGCACTCTTGCCGTATTTGCCGTTAAACAATTAAGAGAACGGTACCTACAAAAATAAAATCGATCTTTTCATAACATTTAATGAAAATCGCCGCGCAACATCGGCCACCTTTTTACATTGATAAAGCAAGTACAGGAATCAAACGTTACGTAACCAACGTAAATCACGATCAATTAATTATCTTTTGTTAAAATTAATTTATTATAGTCCAAATAAAATAATTATAACCGGCTCTATAAGATAATTGCTACATTTGCTTGAAAACTGCCCATAACAGTACTGAAATAATAATAATAATAATAATAATAATAATAATAATAATAATAATAATAATAATGTCTTTATTAATGGCGAGGCTCAGGCCATAGGGCCTGCTCTTCCGCCTAACCACTGAGTTTACATTTATACAGAGTAATAGGCTGGAAGAGTACTTGAGCGCTGCCCTAGGTTGTTATGAATTATTTGAGAATCTATTTTATCGCTCAATAATCAAAACAAAATGTAATCAAATACCATTTTATCTGCATTATTTTTTTATGGACGCTATATCGCAGAAACATTTTCCTAACATTTTTCATGATGTCTATATTTTCCGCAGGTCTCTGATCGTAATTTACATTTTTCATCTCAAATTTCTTTCGATTATTGAAACTGAAATCTGGGTGCCTCAGCCGATGACATACTAAGTCTGCAAGACAGTACACATAGTACTGGGGATCGCTACCTCCTCGCTACCGTCTCTGCCGGCTGTGATGTCAGGTCGATTCTATACCTTCACCTCGACTGCCGCCGCGCAACGTCAGGTGTCTGGCTGGTGGCAGATGAGTTAAGAAGAAGTACCTTTCAGGACATCTCCATTCCAAAACATACCTAGTCTATATTCTAGAATGTTCTGTAGGTTCTTTATATCAATAAACTCATTTACACAAACAGGAAAGACGGGATGCACATTTGTACATATTTATGGAGTGAAATACACTATAAACAAATTATAAGTGCAGCATGTTCGCACGTGTTGAACTAGAAATCATAAAAATGCAGCCACTAATAAGTATACCGCAAGCTCTTTTCTCTGAAACTACGGGAGTATTTTTAATGATTGTTAGTCGCTTCCCATATATTGCTTCCTTGTGTAAATGGTATTCTTTAATGTTGTTTTATACAATCTTCTGCTACTGAGAAAAAATGAAAGAGTAAGTGAAAAACATCTACCAGATATGCGGAGTTTGTCGCCTCTTTTGTGTCATCAGAGTTGATAATGAACTATTATCCAGATGTAAATATTAGGAAAATGATTCGCACGATAATCTAACATGATCACTATTAATATGGTATTTTGGGACACAGTACTAAAGAATAAATAATTCTCATGAACATCGAATGCACTTCCAGATTGCGCTCACTGAGTGACCATGAACGGTCTCGGTGGCCGAATTATGAAAACAAATAGGAGCCAGTTAAAAGTGCAGATAACTCAGTAGGCCTCTAATGAACAGTCAACATTCCAACAGAAGATAATATTTCGCAATAAATTAGTTCTTATGTCCACAACCAGATAGCGTGAAGTGCCACGGTAATCTTTGCAAAGAAATCACTCGACTACTTAAGATGCTTTCCAGAGGCCTTGACGTGTTGGCAACCGATAGCCATCGATTCTCCCAAGCAGCTTCTTATCACTACGTCATTACAGAATGTGTGTGCGCGCACTACTTAAGTGGAAAAGGTATGAAGTTCCCGGTTACGCTGATAAACTGAATAATGGAGTACATTAAAAATATATTTAAAGAGGGAGAAATTTCGTAAGCCAATTAATCCATTCTTATCATAATCGCATTTAGAAAGTTTAGACATTACTGTACTATACATTTTATCATACAGATTCAATTTACTGTAATTTAGTAAAATTATATAAAACAAAAATATTCATATTATTTTATATGGATTAATTATTAACGCCATCGTTACAGGACCTTAATTGAAGACGAAATATAAAATATCCTTGCCCTTTATTTTTAAATCCAAGATAAACACCAATCGGTATCTGCAATGTGATAAGATTGATACACATCATTATTCGTAATCATTTGGAAATGCATATTGTCCTTCTTCGAGGACCGTAGTAACAAAATGTTTAAGAGAATGGAAACTATCAATGGAAAACCATAGAACGAACAACAGGCACGGAAGACAATCGAAAAACACCGTCGGCACGTCTAACAAATGGTGAACTCGTTCTTCATAAATCTCATTTCTTCTGAGTACACCCACAAAATCCTTTCGAACAAGCTTCATCTAAAGTTTGCATCGCCTTCCACTAACTCGGAAACAAACAGAATTCTAGGAAGAAATAAAAGGAACTTATACTTTGAGGGACCAACCCATTTATTGTTTCTTTTTGCGCCATGTTCTTTCCGCAAAATCCTTGGGGACGAGTCGGTGCGCTACTCGGCACGTACGCGTTGCAGTCTTCTCAGCTTCCCTTCGCGGCGATTGGGAAGCTGCGCTGCGCTTTCCCCCTCAACGCTGCAGTTGTTTGGGACCTGCGCAAGACCCTTTTGTGGACAAGCACCGACAACACTCTTCAGGGCAAAATGTTATGCGACAAGAAACCAGGATGATTTTCGGAATGTCGGAATGTCGGAATGTATGTTACAGAGCTGGGATTAAAAAAAATGCTAAACAAACAATGCGTTCATATTGGAAAACAAAGCGAAATCAATGAGATCATAGAATAAAGCGGATAAAATTCGAGTTGTCTAGTCTGTTCATAATAGTTGTCAAGAAATATTGTTACTATTAGCATGTATTGCAGTCGAACGCTTCCTTTAATGAAATCAAAGTACATAGCAGGTCAAAGTCGGGTGCATTATTTGGTGATTTTCAGAGACACATATTGTTCACTTTTATTACTGAATTTATGTGGACTTGCAAAATACAGTTCAAGTTGAGACATTCTTCTCTTTAAAAATACTGAAGTCTGAGTCATCAATGTGTATGCGAGTTTTTCCCTTTATTCATACATTCGATGAACTTTATGAAAGTGATTTGACGTTTACGGCATGTCTGTCATAGAGCGGGGATTAAAAAATCAAAGCGATTGGTAAACAATGCGTTCGTAAGGGAAAACAAAGCGAATTCAACGAGATAAAAGAACAAAGCGGGTAAAATTTGGCGATAGATTGCATTCTAACAGAATTGGGGTTATCAGAGCATTCATGGAAGAAAGGAACACAATGGGATGATGTTTTTATTTATTGGTAGTGTACCAAGTGCTTCTGTAATTTTTAAGAGGTTCCAATTAGTGAGTAAACCCAATGAAAGGTTACTCTCAGTCTTCTCTAATTTTAACATTTCACCTTGCAGACTACACACAATCGAATTACACAGATTGGGGAAGGTCCTAATGCTACCACGACAAATTTCCAGCATCTTGCGACACAAACAGGTCAAGGAAATATATACGAGTGTATACACTAGCGTTTGCTAAAACAAAACAAACAAACAAAAAAGTATTTTGCCGGGGTTACGTATAAAATCCAGCTTCTACATTGCAAAGCCTTAGAGAACCATATTATCAGCAGAACTTGGATTGATGCTGAGAGAGGAAATACACGCAGAACGTATTATAAACATCACCAGGAGATCGAGTGAAAAAGAAAGTGGAAACGGCAATACAGGTCAAGTACCAGAATTGGGTGAGGATGAGCGATGGCGATCGCGTAGATTGGAGGTGCATTGTATTCTCAAGTGGTAACAGTGGGATATCAGAGATGGTAAATTTTGTTAGGGAGCGTTGGTGGCGGTGGAACTGGTAATGGTGATGTTGGTCGAGGAGATGTCGGTGGTTGTGGTCGGGGGAATGACAGCAATGGCAGTCAGTAGCCGTAGGATGGTTATGGAAGAGGTGGTGGCGGAGGTGGATGGTGGGGGGGGTGGGGTTGGTGGATCACGGTGACGGCGGTGCGGGTTAGTGGCGACTGATGGATAATGGTGACGGTGGAGGCAGTGGCATGGGCGACGAGAGACATTGTGGCAGCAGCACTCGGGAGCGCGAGAGGACGGGACGGCTGCGGAGGCTGCTGAGTCAAGCAGCGGCGCTGGCGGCCGCCCAGGCTCTCCACGGCGCCCGACTTTCCTTTTTGCGTTTATTTATCGAGCACTCAGCGGTTCTTTTTGTGTTTCCAGGTCAGTGTTATGATGCACCTCGGCCTCTCGCACATCCACAGAGGATGTCAAAGAACCGATTAGAATGACGGATGAGCTGATTATATACGTGAGTGATGCACTTGAATTCGCGCTGTTGATCGCACTGACGTCCGTAATAACTCACCACGAGGAGAGAGCAATCTGTTAGAATAGCAATTTGAAATTCTGACGAAAGTAAATTAGTAGACAATATACTCCAGAACCCAATATTAACCACTCGTACATTTTACGAGTGTTGAACAGACAATTTTACGACTTTTTTCAGTCAAAAGAAAAAAATGCATTGTCGCAAAGTAAAAAATCATAAAATCAACTCTTTCCATATTAGAACGTAAACGCATTGATAGGCTAATTGAATAAAGATTCAATGTGTGAAATTGGAAAAGTTAACTTAAAAATAGTAGTATATGTGCTCGGAGTAAAAGATTTAAAAAATTATAAGGCGTTTCATTTCTACTATAAATAAATTAAAAATGAAACTCCTTCCGGACACCCCTTCCTTGCGAACATTCGCATCACGAAGCATCCCATTTTACGGCGCGCGGAGCAGCGACACCACCCCGAACGCCTCCTCTCCGCCTGCCTGTTCGGGGCCCCGCGGGCGTTCCGCGTCGGAAATAAAAGCTGCCGGGAGAGAGGAGCTGGGGGAGGGGGGAGGGGAGGGGGCGCGAGCACGCGTGTGGTATTTGGCGGAGGCACACTGCGTACTTGCGTACCAGCGTCGGCGTCGGCGTCGCGGCGCCCGCCTACGGATATAGTCCGGCAGCGAAACCCGAGCGCGTCGTGGCGCGGGGCGGGGCGGGGCGGCTGCCGGCCACCGCCCACCGGCGCCCCGCCAAATGCGGCCGCGCGCTGTTTTTGCGCGGGGAATCCCCCGCCGCCTCCTGCCACGGCGCACTCATCCAGGAGCCTCCCGCCCCCGTTCTCGTTTCCTTTTCGCATTACGTTGTCTTCTCACCACACGCGAATTCTTGGTTAAAGAAAGCGCTGCGTTTCTAGCTCTTTTTCTAAGAAGAAAGTGTTTGAACAAATTTTTAAATTTTTATTTCTTATCGGAAAATACTCTATTTCGGCCTCGTCTGATAATCTAACCCTTCCTTAATGCTAATACTAAAGGATACGTACTGATTGTGAAATTAGTACGTAATACGACCGAAAACATCTATTTTCAATTCCTTTAATTTAAAATGCCTAAAAACAGACAAGAATACACTTGAATCCCTTACCATTTTTGAAAAGGTACTAATTTCGCACACTTTCCGAGTTCTCTCGTTTCCTTTTACGTTTTTCCTCCCACTTTTCTTATTTTCTAAAATCACCTTCTAAGATCCCTTCGCTTATGTTTGCCCTGTGAATAACGTGCATCTCTATCTATTTCCATTTTTGCATGCTCTCATCAGTTTCCTCTTAATTGGTGACGTCAAATCGATATCAGCTAAACCAGAAGCATTTTTCCCCACATGTCGACACTTCACGCAACCTTCACCGACGTGGGTTCCGAGGGCCGCCTCATCCGCGGCGTCGTCGCGGCGAACGAGTTGCCGGCTTGTCGATCGCGTGTCTCGGCGCCGAACGGTCATCTGCATTCTTGCGATCGCTTCGCACGCCTTCCGGGTTTGCTTTTTTTTTTCGCGTGCCTGGCTAATTACGTCAGCGGCGGCCGGCGCTGCCGCGCGCGCGGGCGCACCTCTCGCCGGGTGGCGGCGGCAGCGCGGCCTTGGGAGGTCGCCGCCAGCCCGGCGCCGCGGGTCGCTCTTTGCTCCGCGCAGACGCCGCGCCGCCGCCGCCGTCGCCGCGTCACCCACGCGCCGCGCCGCCCCGCGCTAGGGAAGCGACGTCCGCGACCATGTTTTCTAAACATTTATGATTTAAACATCGGTACATTAAAGCCGATGATTTTTTAACATCGATGCTTTGCGTTTTCGACCTTCTATTTGTTTATTTATTTAGTTTTATTATAGTCGCATCAACCCAATGTTCTTAGGGACTTTTCAGCATTTTACATATTCATATTTGATTTTATTTTTATTATTTAGCGCATTTCATCCCTTTAAGGGCAAGGCCTCCTGATGTTCTGTTTGGCAATGAAACATTCTCCTAATAACAATTTTGTATTCGTTCAAATATAAAACAATAACTGATGGAACCATAGTTTATGTGTTCGAATTAAACGAACTCTGTACTATCTTCATCACGCATACTTTCTCTCGTTCGAGATGACCCTGATGCCCGCCTAGTATTTCCAAGTACGTCTTTTATCGCACTTCGCACATGGAGAGGCAGTCAACGCATGTGGCATGGGCGATGATTAAACACATCGCTGATTTTTGGTTACTGTACTATATCGATGTTTGAATTTGGGGTCGGACGCTTTTGCCGACGCCAAGGAATAAAGCTCTTGTGGAAGCAACTGGTTTATTATAATGTGCGAGTTCTGAATTTGTGAGTACAGAGTATTGCCAAGAAATACAGACATTTCGGGTGGTTATTCACGCAAACCAAGATTTTTTCGGACTTCCTTCTCAGTATCGTAATAATGAAATTTAAATATCAGATAACTTAAGTTGTCGAAATAAATACAAATTTTCAGAAAGACTTCGCCATGTTAACCTGTGCCATCAAACACTTTTTTTGAGTACTTTTTGACTTTTTTATAGAAAATTTCTTACTAGGTCCCAAATAATTCGAAACGAGCACTATGTTAGAGTAAAAGGACTACAAGTAATATTGGGGCTAAATCTATATATCAAGGGCATGCGAGTTATATGTCCCGATATGCAATAGAAAAGAGAAATTCCCTTTAGAACACGGCCTCTAAAGATCACGTTAGCAATATCAAATTCTGAAAAAGGATATTCTATCATTCATAATGTATTAAAAAGGATGTGCTTAAATAAAATTATACAAGATTTTTTTTTAACAAAAAGCTGTATAAAATATCCCACAAATGCTATAAATATATTTCAAGCTAAGAATAAACGTGCGACAATATATGTGAAGTATCTTGAAGTTGCGTTGCGTAAATAATATAAATTAAAAGATAGTTTATAATATTGTGTAAATTAGCTTATTTATAAAATAGAAAGTTATGAATAATATCAAATTAAGGCACATGAAACAACTTTTAAACTAATTGTTATAATGCTTCACTAACTCATAAAATAAGTGCCACAACCTTAGTCTTTAGTTTGGAAAGACTGCTGCACTAACACACTCCCTCTTACCCGAAAAACTAGGTGTACAACAAATACAGCGAAAGGAGAATCTGGAATTAATACTTTGTGGAGTTGCACTTCGACAACAATAAACAGCACAATTTTCTGACTATTTTATATATTACATGATCACACTAGCATGGGTGCCAAATGACGCACTCCTCTACAAGCAGCTACATATTATTTTTTCTTCACGAAATTTTTTCTTCATCGCACTTTCTCTGAAAGTTAGCCAACATGTGTTGAGATTAACATCATCTATTTACCGAAGTTGTGTCACTATTTACCGTCAAGAGAAAGAAAGCTCTTGGGTAAGACAGCACATCACATACCGCGAAACGATGAGTCTATTCTTCCATGCAGGAAATACGCATTCTTTGCAAATGGTAAAAAATACAAATGTTTGAAACTAAAATCTTTATCACATCTCCAACATTACACTTTTATAAGACGTTGAACAAAAAGAACCGTCGTCAATTATCAAGTAACTGTATTTTTTGTAGTGTTGACTACAGACCTCTTTAATAATGTTAGTCCATTTTCCAACTACCTTTCCCCAACGTTTTCCCTCTGTATTGGCTATTATCATATTCATGAAAATCATGACAATGCACGCGCTCGCCCACGTGAAAATTAATGCATGGACTTTTGGGCATTGTGCGATTTCCATTATGCGATGAAGACTTCATTTTCAATCTTTTGACGATTAACTGTCAAACGAACGAAAACTAGGGATGAATGACAGCAGTGCAATCAACACCCCAATGCTTTTCGAGTGTGGAAGGTCATGCCCAATATCGACCAACAAGGATGTTTATGACGTTCAAATCAACATCTGTGTCTACAATATAAGGTAGAACTTATTTCTTCAATTTTGGATGCGAATAATTTACGAAGAAAAACATGCAAATATGTTCCCGTTAACTGGACTGATACACATGGCCCGACGAATTTATTTGTCCATGTGGGAGGCCCCGCGAGGAAGTCGGGGGAGCGCGGCAGTGGGTGAAGGTCGCGCAAGAAGCGGCGAAGGCCGCGTGGATGTGCGGCGGCGAAAGCGGAGGCGGAGGCAGCCGAGGAAGGCGACGGGCAGGTGGGCTTGGAGGGAGATGGAAGGACGCAAGGAGAAGGGAAGAGGTCACAGCAAAGGACTGGCAAAGAAGAGACCAACGAAAGGAGCTTTTTTTAAAAAGAATTTTAACGAAACTGGATTAGGAAGACTAAGCAGAAGAATAGACCATGAAAAGAAAAAACGAGAAAAAATAGAGAAAAGATAAGAGAAAGAAAATGAGGAGGTGGAGAAAGATAAAAACAAGAAAGAAGGTAAAATGATAGGAAGGAGGAGGGGTGGGATGAGGACTTGGACGATGTCGAACGAGACGGAATGACGACTTAAGAAAATGACGGAAAGGAACAAACATGACCTGAGACGACGCTCTATTACAACATACTGTACAATAAAACGTAGTAACCAACTGGTTCAAAACTGCATTCGGTTTGTTACAGCTTCTTACATAAGCGAAAAAGACATTCCAGAAATTGCATCAATTTTGATTTCTTTTCAATACAATTTTCGCGCCCACGTGCTTTATTATACCCTCGCGCTTTACTAAACATAAATTCTGTTTTTGTAACTTCTACATGAATAGTTTTTTTGTTTGTGCGCAAAGAAGCAATTTATCATTTTCAGGCATCCCTTTTCTGGCGTCCAGGTGGCAAACAAACAGACGTATTTAAGAGAGAAATTTATTTTAATAAAAGCGAATAAGAAAAGAAAGGCTCTGCGAATATATCTCAGTAGATGCAAACTGTTGGTAACCGTAACTCATAATTATAAATCTCAAATCTGTATATTTTTAGGCCACAAATAAAAAAAACCTCTTTTCATCAAACAATACGTTGTTAAGGGCATTATCTCAAAGAGTTCACCCACCTACAGTGACAAGCCTGCGAACTCAAAGTCTACGAAGGAGAAGAATCAACTAAAGAACAAAATGCCTCACACGCTTCAGGCTTCCACATCCGCGTTGCAACCGCTCCGTAGACCGCGCCGCACACGCCCAGCAAAGAACGCGCAGAGTGCGCCAGAACAAAGACGCCGTCTTTCGCCAGGCAGCCTGCCTCTGAGAAGTCGCCGTCCGAGCGACGGCGGGACGATCTCACGCGAACACCACGACGCCACTGCTACGGAAGCAACGAGAATATATACATAAAACGTTCTTTAACCCACATATTGCACACATGCACAGTGCTGCTGCTTGCATACACACTGCAATATTGTAAGTATGTTGGAGATTGTCCCCACCAAGAGAATGTTGGCTACGTTATATAATTTAAAAAAATAAAGAATTTCAATGATATTAGGGTTGCAATCAGTTTTAAGGAGGCTTTTAAGGTAAATGCTTTTTGCGTGTTACAATATTTTTGCCGCGAGAAATTCATATATAAACCGGTTGGTAAAATCGTTAAGGTATGAAGATATGCTAAAAAATAAGTAAAACCCATTACTCCAAAATGCTTAAGTTTTAAGCATGATAATGAATGTTATACAATACGTAACAGTTATCACACAACGTAAAAGAATATAGCACTTTTTAACTGTATTCGTTTGTAAAACACGCTGAGGTGGTAGAAACAACTAGTTCATCGTTAAAAAAAGAAGCTGATTCCCTACGACACACACTGCTGTTATAGAGCAAAATGCGTTTCATCATTTGGTACTTTTTTTTAGAAGAGTGTTGTTAGGACCATTCAGAAGTAGTTTTAATTACCATATTTATTTCACATTAACAAATGTAGGGCGGAGCTTGTAGCAAATACCATTTATGCTATAATTTTATTATATTACAAATTACAGCTAATACGCTATGATTTTATGTCAGAATTTATGGCATTGCTATGCGGAACGTAGGTGCTATGGTGACCCACTGTGCGCCACGCCATGCTTTTAATAAGGGCGTTTACGCGAGCTCTCGCCAGATGGTGTCGCGTGCGTCGCACCGGACAAGGTGAAGCACAGTGGTCCCCTCTTCGTGCCAATCTATGGAGCCCAGCAAAACATTTAGAGCGAACTCCATTTTTAGACCTTAGCAGGGATGCGCAAAGCGGATAGCCACACCCCTAACACCCATTTAAAGTAACGAAAGGGGACAAGCGTACTTTTCAAGACATGTCCCATGAGAGCAAGTACGAAAAATAATATTTTTGTATGTTCTTAGTAGCGCTATATACGTAGCGTCCAATAATTTGTTTATTTGTGCTTCTCGCAAAAAAAAACAACAAAAACAACTTAAAAGGGCTTTGCAGATTAACAGACACAAGCTTGTTTATATTTTACTGTATTTTGTCTGGTCCTGATTGGGGATTACAATTTTGGAGAGTCAATTTCAAGATATTCAGGAAGATGTGTGTACATGTGTACGTTGTAATATTTTTTTAAAAAATTTCGAATCACTAGCAACATGAGTGTAAAGACACGGGACATAATGATATTGGTATTTTTCATTAGCAGTAACATATATTGAAATTATATGAAGTGCACGGGGTGGGAAGTAAAAAAGACACAGTGAGCTGTCATCAACAAGACACCAGAGCAACTATAAAGCAAAGAGAAGTTTTACTTGTTATAAGAAACATTCCTGTAATTAAGAAGTACCTTTTCTTTAAATATGAGAACTCGTGCGTCATAATTAGGAAAAACCTATTTGTTTCGATTGTTCTTAACAGAATGCGTACTGTTAAAATCCGTTAAGAGTGGCTTTTCGTTCATATGTTAGATATGTTATGCAGATATAACAATACAGTACTAGGAAAAACTTAACTTT
This sequence comes from Teleogryllus oceanicus, assembly GCA_964035755.1. Lineage (NCBI taxonomy): Eukaryota > Metazoa > Arthropoda > Insecta > Orthoptera > Gryllidae > Teleogryllus > Teleogryllus oceanicus. Next base: position 109,066,859 of record CAXIVR010000003.1, read on the forward strand.
TTATGTAAGAGAAACGCAAAACAGATGTTTGTTTCTTCACCGCAGCACTCCGCAAAGGCGGCCCCAGTGCCTGGCGTCGCAACGCGTCGCGTCACGGGCGCCGGACAGCGGAGCGACAGGCACATGGCGGGTGAATCAGTCACGGCCCGCGCCGACCAGGGACGCCGGCGGTATTTCCAGCCGATCGGCGCGCGTATTGAGTGTCGACCACCCGGACACTGCCCAAAAGAATCCCACGGCGCGGGCGTCGCGGGCGACGGCGCTGTCGCGCGCTCGGTCGTCTGGAATGGGTGTTCACACGGCGGAATTGAACCAACGTGCTAGTCGAGAGGATGAAGGTCACCCTTATTTCGAGCTACCAAGAAACCAGCATTACCAGCAACGGTTTTCCATTAGAGTGCACTTGAGAGAATTGTGAGCATTTGCGATTCGGATTTGAATTAAAAGGTTTACATCAAGTATGCATTTCAATCAGACGGCACATTCAACAAAATTAGGCACTGAAAATTTTCAAAATTTGCTTTTCTTTCAAAGATAATACAAAAAAAAAAAATTTTGCATATTGCCTGAATAAAAATTTATTTTGTCCTAATGATAAAGAGGGAATGTGTATAAAAAGCATAAATTATGAGAAATGTATTTCAATTTTTAGCGATTACAGAATATCGAGCTTCTGAGTATAACCGACCGTGTAAATGAAGTCTAATTTTCACTTCGATTGCATTGGAATCATGATATTAAATGGCACCAGAACTTTCTGATAGTTAGATATACGTAAAATAGAACGGAAAGTTGATATGTTATTGACATTTTCTTTGAATTTTAATTAGTATTTTCTTCTTATAAAAACATAATTGAAACAACAGGAATCAATGTGTTATCCAACGTTCTAAACTTTTCAAAATGTCATTTCCGCCCGCGTGTTTTAATGTGCAAATACAGGTTTCACAAAAACTCCAGTCACAAAACAAGGGAATCGATCTAAACGAAGCAACTGCACCTCCGTGGAAAGTTCACCCGATATGAAAGTAATACCTCGCAATTGGAGGAGACAAGCGCTAACGCGGGAGGCGGCTTCGCGTAATCCCTTCGACGCGGGAGTGGAAGCGGCGGCGGCCCGACGACGCGACGCGACGGCGCAAATTGCATGCGAACGCCGCTCCGGCAGGAAAGTGACGCACCCACCCACCCATCGGCGCCTTTAAAGATCCGCCAGCCCCCGCCCCCATCCCCGCCCCCGCCCCGCTCCCGCGTCGACAACGCCACCGGAGCAATTACGCCTTTTAACAACGTGTGACATTAATTTCAGCGACGCCAGACAAATTGGCGCAACGTCACTCGCTGAGCCGTCGAACGGCGGGGGTGAAGGGGGCGGCAAGCGGAAGCGGATGCGGTGAGAGGGTGAGGCGGGGGCGGCTCGCCGCGGAGGTCCACTGGGGCGTGGCAAGGCCAGGAGGGAAGGGCAGAGCAGGGCAAGGGCAGGGAGGATCGCTGTCATGTTGGCCGAGGGTGGGGGTGGGGTGGAGGGCGCGGCAGGCCGACGCCCACCCGAGAGCCGATGGGAGCTCTGAATGTCTACTTCTTTCCCCACTCCCTCTTTTCGTCTCCTGTCAACCCTCATTGTGTTTCGTGCTGCTCTTCTGCGCCTGGATCTATTGCAGGTCTAGCCCGGCGACCCGCTTCCCCGACGCATAGTATCTGTGCGACAGGAATGACTGGCACATCCAGGGCACATCAACCAATGAATTCTGAACGCTTCCCGAAATTCGCACTTAAGAATGAGAACATGCGAGTTGCCCTTTCTCTGATGTGTTGTTCCATATGTTAGTGAAACTGTTTATGGAATGAACCAAGAAACATTGCCAATGTCTCACATTGTCATCTTTGAGAATAGTATAAAACGCTCAATCAACAAATATAAACACGTAATAATGTCTTGGGATCCACAGTGATACAAAAAACCAAAATTATATCACATTATAAATTAATACAAATAAACTAGCTTGTAAAATAAAACACATGTTCAATATGCAGTAAAGAAGAAATTATATGTAATGTTTACGATTTGTACAAGTCGATTAAGTCGAATATGTCTATTACGATTTATATATGTCTACTCGTACGTGTCTCCTTTATAAAGATTACGTCGTTTGATTGACTGTTAGTCATGCCGGGCGCATCAACTACTATGGTCATTAGTCTCCTAAGTGTAGTGCATGATTTTTCTCGGGAGGTGGCGGTGATGGATGGCGAGATCCGGCGCCGACCTACCGTCGGCTAGTGGCGTTTCCCCCTAACCAGGCCTCTCCCACAAGCGGGGCACCGCCCCAGCCGGGACAAGCTCTAAGCTTCGGACCGGCCTCCCGGAATATGTGGTAATGTAGTGCATGTTAGTGTAAGAGTATGTGTAAGGGGTGAAGATAGAGCAAGGAAGAGGAAGGAAAGATCGCGCGGGGTCCGTGGCCCGTTTGTAAGGGTACTGCTCCGGCATTCACCTAGTATTGATCAGAGAAACCACGGCAAACTACCGATCAGAGCAGCCGTCCGCTAGAATTCTCTTCCAGACAGCAACGGAATTCGACCTAGCTGACTAGCTAGTGTCGACAATCCTTCCGCCATCGGGACTCGGAACCTAGGACCGAGGCGCTGCCCTCCCGTTCAGAGGCGCTGCAGTGACATCAGTTGATTCACAATAATTACTCAAATGTTCACCAACGCAGCGTGCGTCTTCTGCTGCTCTTGTTCCGCTTCGATCCCTCCCGATACGCGACCCACTCACAAAAATACCTCATTCTCTACCACCCACCCAAGCCTCGTCTTAAATCCACACGAAGCCATTCGGGGGCTTCGTGTCTCGTCCTCCCATCCAACAGCCCGCTTCACCGACCGAGTCGCCACCTTTGGCAACTCCGTTCTCCCAGGGCGAATCGCGCCGAATGCCACGCCCATCCTGCTTCACGAGAACCTACCGCCGCGCTGGCGCCTGTACTCTCCCTTTCCCTCTTCGTAAGGCGGGCGCCACGCCCCCCTCCACCCCGGGCGCCGCGCCGTGCAAACACACCGCCCCGCCTCAGCGCACCCCTGCAAAGCCCCGACACATTCCAATCAACGGGGCGATGGTCAAATAAAACCCCGACGCGCGCTCCGGCGAACGAGCAGATTTTCTTCGCTCTATCTCCCTCTCTCTCCACTTCCCCACTCCCCATCTCTCTTTCTCTCCCTTCGCCTGCTCTCTCATTTAGCCCCCCTGCCTTCCGTCGTTCACGCCCAAGGCTATCCTTCCCCGTTAACGGGACGGTGGTTAAGCCTTTCTAGTTTGCGGCTTCGGAGTCTTTATCAAGCAAAATATAGTTCACAAAAGCATAAAAACTTGCCGTTCGAGAACTGTGTTACGTGATGACATGCCACTGCTGCTCGTACGGTGCAGTTATCTCGTAACTATCCTCACGCAACGAAATACACGTCATAGAACTATGACGGGAAATGATAAGGGTGCATTCTGGGATTTTAAATTCAATAACTATGCTTTTTATTGAAACACTTTAACAGTTTTGAACTTTGTTCAAAGTTAACAGAAACTCAAATGCAATGGTTTTATTTTTCTGACGTCGGTTTAAAAAAAGTAATAGTATTAATTGCTTTGAACAAAAACTCTGTCCTCGCATCTGATTTCTCCAATTCAGCCCTAATTCTCGTCTCAGCTATTACCTTAATAATTTGTAGTACAGCCTCAGCAACTTTCTTGTGAAATGATTTGTAGTAGATAACTGTATGAAACTTGCGTTTCTTAGACAACATATAAATTCATAGAGAGTCTTAGGACTAGAAACTTGTATTGCGCTTTACACATGCACGAGATTTTCATATTTACAAGTCCTCATGTCTGAAAGAAAAAAAACCGGTTTCATAGAAACAACATGATCTGATAAATCGCATAACAACTGCATAGGAAAGTCTAAAAAACGTGCGCACGCCCGCCGGGCAGGAAAATGGTGCACGTGGATATCTGGACGGCGCGGCAAGCGACGACACCGCGCCGCGAGTGCCCGGTGCTCTAGTGACATTGCGCAATTACTCCGCGTAAACATCCTCTTCCGGCCGCCGGGCTTCATCGAACGCGATAACGATAACGTGAGCCAGCACAGGGATCGGCCACGCGCTGCACAATTTCGTATCGCGAATTTCCAAATCGGAAGCATTCCCGAATAATTAACGCACCAAGTGGTGCGCGCCGCAGACTAGTACTCGGGTTACAGCGGGGCAGCAGGAAAGTCGACGCACTCGCAGGGGCTCCGCGTATACAACATGGTGCTGGATGCAGTAAAATGAGCTCAATTTATTCGGCCCAATTAGCTTCCAGCCATTACTGTAATCTGAGATCTCTTGTAGCAGCTACGCGATTTTCGATAATATTAGCATTGCTGGTCTTGATACAAAAACTCCGAAACGTATAACAATGATCCAAATCAATATTTTATTATTATTATTATTATTATTATTATTATTATTATTATTATTATTATTACTATTACCATTATTATTACTATTATTATTCATATTACTAGTAAAATTAAAATATTATATTTGCTTAATTAATCACTTGGATTAACTTTTCCAAACTATCGAAAAGCAACTCAGATTTTGTTGAAAAGAAAATTACTTTTGAGGAACGCGAGAAACAAGCATGTGTTGGGAAGGGAAGCAGACAAATATAAAGCGCGAGATCATAAAGTCCAAACGATGCAGATAATTTTCTGTAGCGGCAGTAGCCATTAAGAATCAGAACCAGATCCCGCAGTCCGCTATGTTGAAAACGCTACACGCTACAGCATGCAATCACGGAAGGCAGGGACAGTGACAAAAACTCCGTTGGCAGCAGCAGCAGCGTCGTCGATGTCGATGGCGGTGCTGAACAACGGCAGATGGTTGGCGATGCACTGATTACCATATAACAGTAGCCTCTAAATATCTATGACGGGGAACTCAACAGATGTTACGCTGACACAATAACAAAGTCGTTATCCCATGCATTCTGTACAGAAGAGAGAATATTAGGAGTTGTAGTGATTTTACCACAGCAAAAGTGAGTTTTTTCGTTGATGAACGTAAAGATCCTCGAAATCATGCATTGAAAATGCGTGTTTGTAGCTCTCATAAACCAGAAAGTCAAATACGATTGATGTGTCTATAAATCTGCAACAGTTTGCATCGGTTTACGAAAGTTCCGGAACCTGTTGTTATTCATAGAGTAAGAGGTTTAGTAGGTCGCAGAGCCAGATGTTCTGGATGATCGAAGACGCGTAAAAATCGTCATGGCCCAAGCGGTATCTGCACCCAGCCGTTCGCCCAAACGTCAATTACTTCCTCCGCCGATCTCCTGTCGGCTCTTAATTGGGTGAGCGAAGTTCCGATCAAGAAGCCACTGACAACCGTCGTGGAAGTGCATTCAAGTCTTCGATCCCGGTACGTGTTTGCCGATAAGGAATACAGTTATTATCACTTATTACTTCGCGGTGTTCATGAACTTGATTCGTATTTACTGAACTTGAGGCAAAAGTCATACAATATTGTTTCGATTATTTTAGAAACAGAAACATGTAAGCGATAAGAGAGATCTGTCAAGAAGGATCTTAAGATAATTATTCTGAATGGTGGGTACTCGGTAAGTCGTGTGGCAGTGTGTGTGTGTGTGTGTGAGGAAGTGTGAGAGTATGGGAGTGTTCGTTCACGATACTGGAAATGACTGTGTGGGGAACGGGCCGGGGACGTGGTTGTGGCCATGATTGTGTCGGTGGTTACGGAGGCAGCGCTGGATAGAATACAGTGACAGAGCGGGTAAGTGGGCGCAGATATGGTAATGAGCAGATGGGGGCTATGGTGTTGGTGACGGAAGTGCTGGATGGTGCTGGTGGCGATCGTGGTGATGGAAAGGAAGTGGAAGGGGTAGCGATGTCAAAGGTGGTGGGTGGGAGTGGCGGTAGGAGTACACCCGCGGCGGCGGCGCTGGGGCCGTGGGCGACCCCGGCTGCTGGGCGCGGTCGGCCGCGACGGCACGGCGCGCTTTCTCGCGGGGGGGGGGGGAAGCGCCGCCGCATCTGCTGCCGGAAACAAGTGGCGGCGTGCTGCGTGCGGCGTTTGTGGGGAATCGTGTCGGGGTCATCGCCTCTCGATCGCCGCCTGCGAGCCTAACGCCCCGGCCCCGCCGCACCGGGGGCTTACGGCCCTGCCCTGCCCACCGCACTGCGGACGAGCGCCCGCCGCGCCGCGCGGGGCGACGCCCTGCGCATTCAAGCAGAGGGCTCCGAAGGAAACCGGAGGCAGCCACGGAAGGACGGCGGAATGTGGAACACGGGAAACCCACGACTCAGTAGGCAAGGAAACACGCGGGAGAGAGACAAAGCGACGGGTGGAAAGCACAGTACTAAACAAGTATTTTGAGTCAGAGGATGGACTACGGGAAATGTAATGGCTACGTAAAAACTATTAATAAAAGATACGATTAACAAAAATGTCGGGAAAGAGGGAAACGACCTTACAACAGGGTGCGTGAGACGCATATGTATATTCTCATATATCATTTGCGTTATTGACAGTTTAAAACATTCCATTACATACTGAAAATACGTGCACATTTCAGTATAATTACGATATCGTGTCGGAAATGTCGCACAATCTTTAAATACTATTATTAATACATGTTTCGCGGGAAGTGGGTTTAAGTACACGATTGCACAAAATTAGCGTAATGGCCTATACAAGTTCATTACTATATCAAAAACGTTGTTCTTATTTTGAAAAAGGAGTCCACCTAGATGACTAGGACACATGTCAATGCATGAAAGCACGCGATTACCAACTTGGCCACACCCGTCTTTCCTCCCTTCCCCTCTGGAACACATTTTTTCACGGCCAACTGAAAAAAATGAGACGAATGTTACACGGCACAAGAGTGTTTCATGCATTAACGTAAAGTGGATCAAATGAAAACAAGGGTCACAACCGCATCAGGCCATCGCGTCCTTTCCGCTCTTTCTTCGGGGGCGATTTCCCGGCGCGCGCGCAGCGAGATTTGGGAAGCTCAAGCAGCTGCTTTGTTCGGCTGCTCGCTCCAGGCGGAAATAACGAACCAATCTGAAGAAAAGGGGGCCTGATTGCATGATGGCGCAGCTCTACGAGCGCAGACGTTGTGAAGAGGAACAAGAGACCCACTGCCGTCAAACGCCCTCCATGTCTGCCTGCTGTCACAACAGACGAGCTCTCTGGTAAAGTGGATGAAATGGCATTCCTGGGTCGACAATTTCACTGTCGCTGATGCAAGACGATTCGCGCATTTTGTACGTAGTATATGGAAATTATATATACTTTTTTATCTTTCATTTACAAGCATATTACACAGGAGCAATGAGGTGTATCTCTACAGCAGCAACTCAGAAATTGCTAGTAAATGCCTTGTAGAATTAACAGACTGCTTTCAGATGAGTGAATGCAGGTAGATTGATGCCCGTTAAATTGAAACTTGCAATTCACCGAAGCAGTCCAGAGAGAGAAACTTTTCATCATAATATTTTTTTAGTTGAAATATTGTATTGCTGATGCTAGTTATCGGTAGGAAAAAGGAAATGTTCCACAAATCCTCCCGGAATAACTTAAGAACGCCACTTCAATGACTTCAATTTCAGCACTCCTTGATTCCATTTCCGTCGTCAAAAGAAGGTCAGGGTGGCGAGTTAGGTGAAGGAACGCGGCTTCGACGCGGCGCGAGCACGAAAGCCCAACGGAGACGCCCAAACAGCGCGATCGTGCCGCCGGGGGACACGCGAGCCGCCACGTGGAGCTAACACCCCGCCAGCACGCGGGCGAGCGCCGACGCGGCTGAGGCAGGGCGCGCAAAGAGGGGGGGACGCCACCGCCAGCCGCCCAAGGACGGACACGCGAAGGGCGAGGCAACTCGCATGGGCGGGCATTTGGGCGCGCACAAAGGAGCGCTCACAGGGGAAGAGAAGAGCTCCACAGGCATTGGTAAATCATCTTTGTGCGTTATGAAAATCAACACACTTACTTAGAGCAAAAGGAGAGATTTTTTTAAATGATACATTTACACTAGAAATGCCCATGGTAAAAACGGGTACGAACAGAGTTGGCACGCCCGAAGGCACATGGAGGGTGGAAGAACACTACTCCAGGTAGCGATGGGCAGAGCTAGCGTCTCTGAACTACACAAAAAACATGAAAACAGGAAGAAGGAGATTAGTATTTAGCGTCCACTCTTAGGTCATGTCGTGGTACATCAGTTCTGGGCGTGGCATTAGGCCCTTGATTCATAACTGTTCGTCGCTCTTCACGTGCCATCAATGATCCTTCCCAATTTGCACTGAGTGGCAAAACCTTCGGATCCGCCGATTTCCTTTTAGCCGCCTCGTCGCTGTTTTCCGCTTTCCTGCGGTGAGCAAATGCCAAACGCGAGTGGACGGAGCGGCGCGCGCCGACGCTGCGCCGTCGGGGGCACGCGAAGGGCGAAAGGCGGCTCGCCTGGGCGGGGCACCGCGGCGCGCGGCGTGGCGCGGCGCGGCGCCGGTCGCGGCATCGATCCCTTCTCGCTCCGCCGCCCCCCAACGACCGGCTCCTCGCTCGCGCCGCCTTCGTTACGAGCGCCACCGGGGCCCCCCCTCCTCATTACTGTCTCCGGCGCAGCGCCGCCCGAGCCTCCGCTCTCGCTTAGGATTCACCTCAGCCGCCCGCCTCACTCGCGGGACTGCCCGGGGGCTTTGCGAAATTCGCTCGGGCTAGCGTAGATTCCGCAAGGACGAGCAGGACAAGAGATTGTGTGTGGTTTGGGTTTAAACTAAGGTATGTTAAATTAACTACAATGTTGACTTGAGAAGACTTAATGAAACCATCAACCTCGTTTAGTTTTGCGTCTTGAGAACTCGAGTTGCATATGTTCAGTACAACTGCTCGCCGTCTCAACCGAAATTATTCTTCTCGCATTTCGGATTAAAAGTCAAACAGAGTACTTGAAAAACATTTGCTTCCCGAATGCGTGGTCATCATAAAGGATATCCGGAGATTTCGAGATCAAGTAAACTCTATCTTGATGTAGTGAACATCACGACTTTCGATCGCCTCAACAAACGCACCTCAGTGAAGAAAACGTGGAAGTGTGTCGCTGCCCGCGTACTTCCTCCCTTCCCATTTCGTGTGTAATGTTCGGGTGGCGAATGTTTGTCCGTGTGCGACCTGCACTTGCTCCGTGGCGGCCCCGCAGCCGAAGGAGCTCCAGGCAGCGAGGCGTGCCTGAGACAATGCTCCGCGGCGCATGCCTTCCCCGCTCGAATTGCCCCGGCCGCACGCCGCCAGTTTGCGCCGCAGATAAGGCTTCTGAGTCACGCTGCTTGTAAGCACGCTCGCTGTGCGCTGGGGCACTCGGCCGTATTTGTCAAGAGTAAACATTACACGATACTTTCAAAAAGACAAATCGTCTTAAAAGCAACAAAAACACTCGAGTTCATAAATATACATGATTTACATATTTTGAAATACTAAAAGTTAAGAAATCTGTCTTCATGTTTTACTGCAAGTTTCTAAACCGACTTCCGGGCGACTGTGGGACGATAATATTTCGTGTCTTTTTTATCATAAAACATTATTAATCCAGCTGTTATAGAATACTTTTCCACGTTTTCTCTTTGTTTTATTCGTTTTTCATTATATTTTATTAAATTTGCTTTAAAATGAACTATGGGATTGCTAATTCAGGGAGTTACATCGCAAATGGGGGTCAAATTTGATCTTTCAAGCACGTAATAATGAGCCTCAAAGGTCAAATTTAAAATAATAATGTGTACTACACATTTATTTTCCAGCGATTTGTCTTGAGAGCTACACCACTCCTTCGTTAAATCGTGGCGTGACTCGACACTAATAACAATTGACGTTCCGAGATCCATCAAAATTTTAGTATTCATTATTTTTTCGAAGCTCGTTTTGATATCACGCACATTAATTCGTAAATTTCGAGAGTAGTCGCTTACAAATATCCCATAATGCCGAAATGAAATGCGTTTTTTTGCTCTCGTGCGGTTGCGTGAGAGATATTCCCTAGTGACACCGCGCTGGGAATCGCGCTCCGACCTTGATGCCAGGTCACGGGACCTCGAACAGAACCACGACAACCACTCCATGATGAACATCGTGTTGAAGTCAAGAAAATTTTGTACGAGTCGCTCGAGCACTGAAGTTTTCCAATATGGAAAAACACTAGTTTCCGAAATGTTTGCAGAAATGAAACTGGCATCCGTGAAAAAAATATGATGTGCAATATACTCAAGCTCACTACTTTAAAACAAAACTTACAATATCAGTTTTGTTACTAAATACAACTTAAACATTAACCACAGAAATAATCAAAATGAAGAGTCCTTCGGAGTTCTCGTATTTCAACGAGAAATGTTTCATGCTGTTGCAAACGAGCTAAAATGCTAGCATTCTAGGGGGCTATGTCCGTAACACATACGAACCAGAGCTCGTTGACAGTGGTGACTAAGCAAGAGCGAGTATACAAAATCTCTTCAAAGGACTAGTTAATAAAATAAAGAGCTTATTTTTTAACGGAACGCGAAAACCAGAAAGTAACATGTTATTTTTTCCAACTTGGAGTATGACAAGTGACAAATAGTCATTTCATGCCAAAAAGTTACACAATTAGGCAATACAGAACTACACAACTCAAACACAATCACAATGCAAAATTGTTTAGTATTACAAGTCATTTTACAATGGTACAAATTCCTTGCGATAATTTTTCTTAGTAGATTTAAATTATTTCAATTAATTTCTATTTAGAGCAACCACTAATTGTTTTTGATTCAACTTTAACGAGTCGAATCTCGTTGAAAAGGTATTGTTTATTTTGAAAAGTACGGACACTACAGCGATTGGGACGATGAAAGGATTTCGGACAGGGTATTGGGAAGAATAATAACAACATTGAACCTCTCGATAATTAAAACGGACAACAGGAACAATTCCGTCCAATAAGTCAATAAAATAATTCGAAAAAAATTACATCCGCATATGCCTCCATCCGCACTCGCCTCCACTGTTCCTATCAATGCCCAAGCGCATGCAGGCATGTACGAGCGTGGGTGTGTTCCCGCGACATGCAGCTGTGTACGTGACCAGCGTGCTAAAGACTTTACTGAAAGAGAACTTTGGTAGGCTTCTGGGCGGCAAGGTGGCATTGAGCCAGACGAATAATTAAAATGCAACTCGTGAACGGTTCATCCTTTGGAAGTAACACATTCAAAAACATGTACAGAACGAGCGTTTATAGTTAAAAGAGAATCAGCTCGCCGCCTCTTATTTACCTAATGATTTAATTTATGACGAATTTCACCAACATAGCGAAGTGCAGGACTTCGTATGCAATTCCATTTAAATATACACAGCCGTAGTTGTTTTCGCAATGGCAATTGCCGTATAAAAATAAATACTTGTGGTAAGGTCGGGAAAAAATGAACGGAAATATAATTTTGTTCCACGTTTCCTATAATTACTCTGACATACCGCAAATATGCAACATGGCGGCAGTTTTTTTTGGAGGGAACGGGTGGTGTTTGTCTGTTTGTTTGTTTACTTCCCAATATTGTCTATTCTAATTATATATTGGCTTTCAACCATGTTCCTGGTAACGCCCTCAAGTTAACATTTAAGACCCAGACTTAGACCGACACTGAACCTATTAAACAATTCCACCCACGGCAATCATTCACGCCAGCCCGGAGAAACTTTCCAATCATGGAAATCATTCGCCAGCCCACGGAAACACCCGATTCACGGAAATCCTTCCCGATCCCACGCCCGTGCAATACGTAATCGCGTAGCGGGTGGGCGAGCGCGTGCCGCTAGCACGGGGAGGGGTCACGCACGTGATGGGTGCGTGGCCACGTGCCGGCGCTGCGCACGGCGCGACGGCGTCGCGACGCGTCGCTGCGATTGGCTGGCAGCCACCGGCGCGCAGGGGCGTCGCCCAGCGGCGCAAACACTGCGGCCGAGAGAGCCATCGGCGGCGGGCGGCGGGTCGCGGGGTGAATGGACGCAGGCTACGCCATAAGCGCTGCTGGGTCGAAGGACCACCGCGGAAATACGCGACACTGACTCATGCTGGAGACTCGAAATAGGTGGAAAACAAACTCGCTGGCGAGCGCTTGTTCGAGGTCCTTTTTAAAGGCGCTGACGACGGGCGCAGGAAGTGGAAAATGAGTCAGAAAGAGAAAAAGACCTACCGGCGGCGACACGCCGTGTTTGGGAAAGCAAAGAGTAGCGTGTTTGGAATGAAACTCGATCGATGTGTCAACGCTGCCTATTTAATCACGAGCACTCCCCTTGAATGATTGAGGGAGGCGGATATTAATAATTTCAACCGTTATTAAATATTTCTCTTTAGGCAGTATTTCATTCGCACCTGTCAGATTAGACAACGCTGTATATCGTGCACCTTCCCTCTTTCATCGACTGATATGCCGTAAATAAAGTGACTGGCTATTCCAACTTCTTGGGCACCCCCTACCATAAATAACGCATAATTCATTACAATACTAAAAGCGTTCAACGATGCACATTTTGTATTTTATGAAAATTGTTTCTACCTTTAAATTTAATGCTAAACATATTTTTGAAACTATTGCATTCCACTCTCTACAGCCACCTGTAATTGTTGCATTCCGTTTTCGTGCATGCTCACACATCAAATCGCCCTCACGCGGGAATGGTTATGAATCCCCATCCCCGTCCGCCTTTAGCGCCCCCGCGCGGCGCGTGTAATGAAAGTGTTCAAAAATTCAAACATGGAAATCCGCACCATTATTCCGGGCGCGGGCGCGGATGCGGGCGCGTGATGCAGCGGCGCGGCGCGGACGCGGCCCGTGCGGCCTCCGGCGCGAGGCCGCGGGCGAGGATGGAAGGCGCTACCGGCGGCGGTGGCAGCGGGGAGTTTCCGGAGAGGGTGGGGCGCATGGATGCGGCTGTGGGCAGGGTCGTGGAAGAAAGGGGGTCTTCGAAGGAACAAGGCAAAGAAGGGGACGGGGAGAAGGCAGATGCACAAGTGAGGCGGGGATATGGAGGAAGTGGAAATGAGGGTGGGGGGGTCGGGGGGGTAATGGCGGTGGGGATGATACGGGTGGCGGAGATGGCGGCAGCGGTGAATGCGACGGCGGCGGCGGGGCTGGCGGTGGCGGTGGCGGTGGCGGGGCGGCAGCGGTGATAGCGACGGCGGCGGCGGGGTGGCGGTGGCAGTGGCGGTAGCGGTGATGGTGATGGCGGCGGCGTTTCTCGCACGAAACGGGCTTTGTTTTCCGCCGCGCCGCGTCACGTCTGGGGGAAGAGCGCGAATGCCCGCGAGGCGAGTGCGGCAAGCTCTGGCCGCAGGCGCCGCTCCTGCCCCAGTTCCTCAGCAGCTCCAGGCGAGCGACGTCGGCAGCGATGTCGCGCGACAGTGATGGACGTGACATCGTCAGGTGGTCGCGATGCTTGTCTATCATTTAGAGTATTACCTCAATCCACAGGGAAATAGTTCAGTAAAACGAATGAAATAAACAGAAAAATTTAACAAAAAATGAACGCTTGTGGTGCAGAACACCGCTTCAAACTGGAGCAGTGAAAAATAAATGAAAACAGCGGTCGGATGGAAAAAGAGATTCACAACATGTGTTGAGCGAGGAATGAAATACATGAATTCAATAATACATTAAGGAAAGAAATGGTGCTGGAAAAAACTGAGATGGAAAGAAAGAAGAGATAAAACTATCAAAAAGATCTAGAAAAACGCAGACTCGAAAAAGGCAAAGTTGAGTATAAGTCTGTTTTAGAAGCAACTGCGAAATAGCACAATTGTTCTTCGAATTCCGGAGAGCTGGCAGTTGATCGCGATGACGCAGAGGCAACACAGGCCAGTGAGGGTAATGGCCACGCATTCGAGACACCGCTCGGAGACATCGATACGTCGAGGAGAACGGGGGCGGGGCTGCGCTAAGTGGCGGTCCCGTTCGCCACCTCGCCTCTTCCCCGCGGCTGCAGCCGGAACCAACTCGCCGGCCGGCCCCGCCCCGCCCGCCCAACGCCGCGACCACGCTGCAGGGACACACTTCGGCTGGCCACAGCTCGGAGCTCCCAAGCACTTTGCATTAGGCTTCTGAGCACAAGGACCCATATAAGGACAAGGACCCCCTAAGAAGAGTCACTTACACAGCGCCGAAAGCGCGGTTGGCCTCTCGCAATTCGTCTCCGAAGGAAAGTTGAAAACGTTTCGAGTTGATAAAAAGAATGGTTCATTTAGACTAGGAAAATTGTTTATAAAAGCAGTGCCTAATTTCTGCGCGTCGTGTCTATAGGTAGTAAATGTTTATCTCTCATCTCAAGTTCTTCACAAATTACACGCCTTTCCCTTGTTCGTCAAGTACGAAGCATCTTCCTCATTATATAACAGAATTTCATTACGCATTACCGGCACAAATGTTTGCCGTGTTACGTTCACGTTATTTCCACTCCAAATTACATTAACATTTCTCTTGTTCGTTTTTTTAGCTTCATACATCATCACACAGATGTATGTTACTACCCTAAGAAGTTGGTTTCAATTGTTTATGATCTAACATTGTTCACCATCTCTCGAACCCAAAATATTTAATAGTATTATTTCAGCAAATTATATTGAAACGAACCTTTATTCGAATGTATTTCACACAATGACACATCTCACCACTAAAAAAGGAACCGTTTGGATATTGCACGGAATGCAATGCATCCCAAATAAATGCTTCACCAACCTATTCACAATTTTGTATTAAAACTCTTTTCAACGGATACATTTAAACCCACGACTTGCAGTGAGAAAAAATGAGTCCATCTAAAGCGTAACATTAACATGTCCCTTTCGTCAAGCTACTAAATCGCCCGCGTTGATGAAGATATACCCCGTGATGCGCGCCGCCGCTGCCACAATAAAAAATCCGTGCTGCGCACGCCGCCAGCGGGTGCAAGGGCTGTCACGCGCGTGGCGGGGAGCGCGTGGCGGGGATCGAGTGGCGGGGATCGAGTGGCGGGGAGCGCGTGGCGGGGAGCGCGTGGCGGGGATCGAGTGGCGGGGATCGAGTGGCGGGGAGCGCGTGGCGGGGAGCGCGTGGCGGGGATCGAGTGGCGGGGATCGAGTGGCGGGGAGCGCGTGGCGGGGAGCGCGTGGCGGGGAGCGAGTGGCGGGGAGCGCGTGGCGGGAGCGCGCGGCGCGGCAGGCAACCACTTGGGGCGCTTCTGCTGCGGCTCCCGCGTTCATCGCGCGCCCTCCCCCCGCCCCCGCGCGGTCTCGTAATCCCGGGAAGCGCTACGAGTGTTGTCGAGAGGGAGCCGCCCCAACCCGCCCCGCCCATTGCAGGCACCGGGAATCGCCCGACGACGACAAAAACACGACATGCGGACGCAACAAGAGTACGACAGGGCGAACGCGCGTATCCAATACACGGAAGAAAGAAAAAGGAAGAGTCGGGGAAAACGGAAGTCACAAAACAAAGAAACTACCGCAGATCATCAAAAAGGTGAAATGTAATTTTCTCACGGAAGAGTAGTTTCAGCTTATCACTTTCTCCTATTTTAGTATGAAATCGATTTGTGACAGAACAAAGTTACGACTTGAAAACACAGTTCAAATCGGTTACAAAAATATTGGGTGAACGAAAGGAATGGGGTGTATTTTAATAGAATAGACGGAGTACAATTGACTGTTGCTAAAAGAAATATTGCACATATTGCTAAAAGCTTGCATATAAGATATTTCAAAACACACCTAATTTTAAATTTGTTAAGTCTTGTAAACGGCACGTTAGCTTACTTTCTAAAACTTGAACATACTTTTAATAATCTTGATGCACTCCCTGTAGAATCGCATAAACAATCGAACATTAAAAAATAATCTACCACGAAAGCAGAGGTTGTAAAAGTTAAACAGAGCTATAGAAATCATCAAAATGAAAACTTCACGATAAGAAAAATTACAAATTTCCGCCCACACGAACGAACACAGTCACCCTTCCAGGGGCGTGGGCTCGAACGATCTCGCGTCCGCCCCCGAGGTAGAACGAAGCGGCGCACGGCAAGGGGGGCGCCGCGGCTGGCGGCCAACCCCAGGGAGCGCACTTCCCGCTGCTGCGGCCTCGGTGTGTTTCCATGCGCTTTGCGGCCCACGGCGGCGCGGCCTTGCCCGCTCGGGGGCAAGGGCGGAGGCGGCGAGGGGCCTCCGTGCCGCCCACGCGCGCGCGTCTTCCGCGTGGCCGCGCTTCACGGCGACACGGCGCCGCGCTGCGGAGGGAGGGGTCCGCCTCGGCCGCTCTTTCCTCCCTCCGCGTTCCCCTAATGTGTTTTCCTTGGCCAAACACCCTCCTTCCGTTCATGCATTGGGGAATTTTGGAATGGTCCCAATTTTGCTGGATTCTTTGTTATTTATATATTTCAAACATTAAGGGGTTTTCCTTTACAAAGAAATATAGCTTTCTGCTCAACCACGTTTCGTGATTTTTCCATTAAATGAATTTCTCGCCCTTATTCTTATTAACTGATTTTAGAGTAAAACACTAAAATTTAATATATATTAAAACTAATTAAATGAACTATTATATGTCATTTGTTCATTGTGTCAATTTCAAGACCAACTACAATAAACTAGGTGGACTTGGTCCTTTTGTTTTGCGAGTTGCGATCGAAGCAAGGATATCCTTGCATCATGATGAGGTTATAGTTAGCGAAACGAAGGTTGGTAGTTTTTAAGTTCAAAAACGGACTGTTTTGCAAAGGTCAGTGAATGACATTAACGCAATGTATAGCAATTGTTGCTTCTTCACAAAAAAATTTCAGTGATTTAACTGCATGTTATGCTTACGCTTTGAAGTGGATAGTAGGATCTCTACAACACTCCACTACAATACATAAGTACTTGGTAAATATAAAACATTTCAATTCAATTTTCGGAAACATGTTTTAACTTTGGGTTCCCAATGAATAAACTATATTGTTCCAGAATTTGTAAAGCTCCATCTTTTCATTGGTTTTGTAGAAACTTTACTGAACATCAAACTCAATTTTTGGCGCACGTGTGATTTTCCGTTTAGTCCATATGTAGTACTTTTAGGTTGCAACTTTTCTACAGCTTTCCTCTTGTGCGAAGTAATCGCTCGGGTCCAGTTAGTTGATTTCGTTTATTATTAGAAGGGGATGTAGACTTCAATATCATGTTGGTGACAGAAGCTCTAGCGACGCCACTGAGGCCATTATTTCGAAGTTCAACTAGAAAGTAATTTTGCTCGATGGATTGTAATACAAGGCATTATCCTGAAGCATGATCAGGAATTACTTGAGGGGATCGATCAACTGAGTAACTGGTGTCGCAAACAACAGTTACAAAAAGGACTGCCACTTTCAAGTGATTACTCACAAAAATGTTTATAAAGAGTAGGAAATGTAAGATTGCGAAATGTGTTGAAACAATATTCTGTTTAGGCTGATTTGCTAGAGGAATTTATTTCTTATAAAGGGTACATTCTAAATAAATTTCGTCTCAAAATATTTCCCAGCAAATACACGCATATATATCTTTGTGAGCTCTGATTTCCCCTGATCAACTCACTCTGCATCCCCTTTTTTACAACAGATGATGAGAGGTACAACTTGTTTGCAGTTGCAAACACGAATTAATGACACACGAGAGAAAATGTCTAGCGAGTACAAATATAGAATGGGGATTAAAAAATGCGTTGACAATGAATGCTTTGCGGAAGTAGTGGAAGTAATTAATAGAGCCCCGGTAATCATACATAATATAATAAATGACGATTCCTATCGTAGGATGTCAGGACATAAATACCCTAAAGAGGACACGCGGTTTGGTTATTCCAAAGAACAAAAAACAGTACATGGCACTGCAAAAACGTTCTCTCTTTTAAGTATACCTCGTATTACTGCAAAAGTAAACATTTTTTTCAATATTCATTTCAATATTTGATGGCATGTACTGCCAGCACAAAAATTTAAAATGTTAGTGTCTCACAGCAGCGGCGATGCGTAAGCGGAAAACGTACTACGGCGTCCATAGATTAGTCACCCTGTTCGTCATTCATCATAGTGCCCGTCACCTAATTAATATGCCAGGCAGACACTCAACACCTGGTAGGAGAGATGCACCTCGCCCATTTTGCTTAATGAAACACACAATAGGCGAAGCCAGGACGCACCGAGTGTTTTAAAAACGTACACACTGAAAATGAATGCACCTTGAAGATTAATTGACTGAAACAAATGACACTAAGCTTTCCGAATTTCATTGGTTAATATTGACAGCTGTCGTTCCCCGATAAAAAATGAGAATGTGCCCGTGTAATAGTTATTTTATTCAGTTTGTTACAACAATGACTTCTTTTTGTACAACAGATCCGCCATTTCCAAATGCATTTCCGGAAGTATGGAAACTGCCAAAACAAAAGAATGGTCGCTGTTCTGCCAGAGGCACTAGAACTAAAAGTAACAGGAACGAATCCTGCGTAAATAAATGTTATGTATGTAGTATGGAGGGTAACAAAGCTCTGAATTTCTTGTGATATCATTAAGTCATCAGAATTCTTTGGTCTTCAAATCCCATTGTTGGCCAGGATTGTTTTTAAATAGAGAACGCGATAATTTGTGTACTAACAAACACAAAATCACAAGGCAAGTTACATTCACACTTAAAAGAACAGCCCAATTATAGTGTGACGCTCATGTGCATGTTTGTGATGGAGCTATTCGATTCAACGAGACAAATTTCTAAAATGCAGATTCGAGACAATTCATGAACATGAGGATGCAGTTACATGTCGTCGTCCTTGCTCTTGCTTTTCTCTTTCACCATTACCTTCAATTCCCATTTCTTCCAAAATATCCCTTTAAAACGAAATTATTACACTAACAGAGCACGCCTTTTCTAAACAACTCTTTCTAATCCCTCAACCTCCCGGACTCTAGAACCATAATTCGGGTCATCGTAGGCGCGTGGCAACCGGAAGGCGGCCCATCCCCACGCAAAAGGGACGCCCGCTGGGCGCGTGGGGGCGGGAGGCCGGCCGAAGCCGCGCGCGCTGATCCGTATCGCGGCGCTAATCCCCCGCGCTATCGATTGGAGCAGCGGCCCCCCAGCAGAGGGCGCGGCGCGGGGGCGGGCGGGGCCCACGAGGAGGAGGAGATTTCGGGTGAGCACCGGGCGAAGATCCATGAACGGCAATAACTAGGCAGTGGAAAAGATCCTGCGTGAGTTCATGTAGGAAAGATAAAACGGGAAAACGAGAAAACGTAAGATGACCCCAAAGGACATTGGCTGAGGGAACGCGGCGACACATCCTTCCGAAATATTTTCAAGTACATCCAGTAGTTATAATCTAATTTCATTTTTTACTTACGTTGATTGTCATAGAGTCTTATTGAATTACGAATGGCTTGTTAAACGACAAAAGTATTGTTGTGACTTCCAACTAAAATTCTGTGGAGGTAAACGCTTTCTTTGGTGTCTCACCCTCCAATTCCACGTCCCAGAGAGGCAGGGACACCCATGCAAAAGAGAGAAAATTTTATGGCAGTAAAACGTAATTAAAAAAGATAAATTGCAGAGCCAAATGTAAATGTATGTCGAATTCCTTTAAATTTCAAATATAAACAAACCTAAAAAACATAACGTATATTCCGGAATTGTATACGTCCTCTATTGAAGTCGTTACAAATTCGAATGAATAACAACAGAAAACAATATTTTATAACAAGAACGATTCAAGAGGATTTTGATTATTCAGATGGCAAAAAAGAAAATATAAACTATGTGATTCACGAGTCAGCAAATCGCGATCCCAAAGAAAAGAAACAAATGCTGAAATGAATTAACTACTTTGCGCAATGATACGGTCACAATTCTTTGTGAGAAATGATGTTATGCTGAGTCAGAAGGATTTTTCTTACGAAAAATTAATGTGTGCGTCAATAGTTGCTCATTTCTCAAGCCTGCCCAATTACGTACGATATATGCATATTTGATATTTCTTCAGTCCGATTCGTCATTAAGACCAATTACAGTACGTCTCGTAAACTATGTAGAGGGAATGAGAGAGAGAGAGGGAGAGGAGGGAGGAGAGGAGAGGAGAGGGAGAGGGGAGGGAGGGAGAGGGAGAGGAGAGAGAGAGAGAGAGAGGAGAGGGAGAGAGAGAGGGAGAGAGAGAGAGAGAGAGAGAGAGAGAGAGGAGAGAGAGGGAGAGGGAGATAGAGAGGGAGATGGAGATAGTGAGGGAGAGGGAGAGAGGGAGAGGGAGAGAGAGGGAGAGGGAGAGAGGAGGGAGAGGGAGAGAGAGAGGGAGAGGGAGAGAGAGGGAGAGAGAGAGGGAGAGGGAGAGGGAGAGGGAGAGAGAGAGAGAGAGAGAGAGAGAGAGAGAGAGAGAGAGAGAGAGAGAGAGAGAGAGAGAACAGCGTAGTTTAAAGTTATATAGGGCACAAGAGATAGACAACGAAGAGCACTTTACCCACTATCGGAGCATTGTACATAATTTTTTTAAAAAATAATAATGCTACTTACTTCGCTCACTTCATGCATGGACGCAGAGCATTTAGAAAGCAAAGACTCTCAGAAAAATACTACATTCATTTTGTTTTCCTCTGTCCTACAGGCACAAAAGTTGTGTTCCCACAGTGTCGTAGCCTGAACCCGAAAGCTGTAACATCTCCAGAGATAATTACCTCCCAGGAACAAAGCCCCGCACCTCATTTTGAATACAGAAACTCCCGCGAGCGCACAGCTGTCCAGACATATTTCGACAATTAGCATATAAAAGGTCGCAAGTTCCACAGAACTTTCCTGCAGCTTCCTCGCAACGGGGAAGTTCCCCCATGAGGATTATGTAAGAAAAGTCCAAGAATGCAGCAGTTTCCAATGACACTCGCATAACATATGAATTGCGTTTCTATGTGCATGCTATGGACTGTTGCTCCTGTAATATGAGCAACTTCAGCGCATTAATTTCCCTTCAGAGTTTAATGACCTGACTTTATAAAATTACTGACAAGCATCTAGAAAAGTCATCTGTTGAATATTGCACAACGATATAACAAATGACAACATGATCCTGGAAGATACTTCATTTTTTTCAACATTTTTTCTGCGGTCAATTTAATATATTTGTACACAGATAGAAACCCACAGCTCGTATTACAATGCCTCAGGAAGCAGACAGGTGTCTCCCCTGTTGCGGGCGCGACTGCACCTCTCACGCAATCAATTCTTTGAACGGTAGCAATCAAGTTCAAACCACAAGTTTGGATTCTAGACGAGACGCTTAAAACCACTTTCGCACACCTGGTGAGCATAAGTTGAAGGATCCCACACCATCCCTACAGACCTGCCCAACCACAATACATAATTTTCTTCTCCGACACAGAACACCCGGTTTGGGAGCGTGTGACTGATGGAAGTACCCCGGCGAAAAGACGGCCGGGTTGCTTAATGGCAAAAGTTGTTGGCGGTGGAGATTAAAAAAGCAGCGTCGTGCTGCAGCTCGGATTTGCATAAAACATGGCGGCGCAAGCGGAGGCAGTAGCCCGGTAATGAACCCAGCCGCCCCGCGCGGGGAGCCCCGTGTTCGCCCCACGTGAAGCCGGCGCCAGCCCTCCTCCGCCCTCCGGCTGTGGACCGCAGTGTGCCGCATTGTGCGCGTGGCGCGACGGCGCAAGCCACATCTTTTTAATGAAGGAATTAGCGGGAATCCCTTCCCTTCCGTTCCCTTCTTAACGAGCAGATTGGGTTGGCGGGAAGGGACTGCATTATGGCCCACCTTCTGACTCCATACGTTTGGGAGTTGCTGAAATGTTCGTTTTCCTCGGAGTAAAAATAGAAATGATCACTTTTGCCTTCTGAAAGACCACAAAGAATCTTAAAAAGAATGAACCCGTAGAACGCATCGAACAAGGCGAGCAGGAAATGTGCACAATTTTCCTATGTTTACTACTGGAAATAATACCATGGACAGAAGTGAAACATATTGGAAAAGAAAGAAAGGAAGCGAAGATTGAATCGTGAATACAGTCTTTAATATTTCAGAAACGAAAATCGGAATGCGTAAATCTCCGAGAGAACATACGCTGCACTGCAATGCAGGATTCGGTGCAGCAGGAAATGGGAGAAATATCCTCTCTCTACGATCCATTACATTAATTCGAATTTTCAATGGGCTATTTATTCTTGGATGTTATGATAAAATCAATACTGTTTTCCTCTATTCACTTCCGCTACTCACCATTACGTGATTTATAATGTAATTTGAATTCCTTGTTTAAATAGATAGGGAGATGTTAGACGCTTCACAGATACATAAATCAAACGAAACGACTAAAAACAAAAATACGCTTTCGAAACAAAAGTATACATACAATTCCAAATAAACCACGTAACTCGAGACCGCAGCTAAAAAAAAACGCGCTTTCTCATGAAAGCGTGAGTGAGCGCGCAGTCCCGCGCCCGGGCCGCCGTGGGAGCGAGCGTGCGAAAGACCGCGCGGTCGCCAGCGCGTACATCACGAGGAGCGGCGCCTCCTCATCGCCTCGCACCGGCGCAGCGGTCGCGGCGGCGTTCGTTTACATGACGGTGCGATTCAAATATCTCTGAGTAACACTTGCGCCCGGGCGCAGAGCGGCGCGGCGCTGCAAACCGTCTGGGCGGCCACGTCAGCGAGGGCGCGGGTGAGGGCCGCCGCATCCCCCCGTCTCGGCTCCCACCCACTCCCGCTCCCACGCCCGGAAGGCCCGCCGCGGGAACACAACGCTGCAAAAAAGCTTCCATGCTTCCAGAAATAAATGCTGGCTACGTACGGCCATGACACACAACACTTATTACTTGGTATAATGAAAAAGCAATCGCAACGAAGTCCTTGACAGAGACTAATATTAAATTCAATGTATCAATTGTTCGGTGTTTCAAAACAATGTATGAACACTATTTTTTTTTTGGTGAATTGATTCATCGAAATTAACTTCCATAATCAGATACTTAACAGTTTGTGGATATAATTCTCACGACGAGTATTATCATTGTAATGCTTACGAAAATACATACACCAGTATTTGTATAAAAACAAAAACAAAACAAAAACCAACCATTGTCTAAATAAAAATTATTTGATTATATCGAAATTACATTTGTGACCATTCGTGTTTTAAAAAATGGTCTAAGTAAAAAATATGTATGATGTTAGAGATCAAGCTTTATAAAATATTGTTTATGTAAGATACAACCTGCAGGACAAATCAATAGTTTGAACGAAATTAAATTCTTTAATCTTATGAAATGCTTGAGTTCTCGTCTCGGCGGCCATCAGAATATGAGGTCGCCTCTGTCGATTTCATTTTCCTTCACCCTTAATTAGTCACCGTTTCCACCGCTGCCTTCCCAGCAAATTATACTTAATGTTCACGAAAATGAGCAAGTCCAACGTCAGTCAAAATTCAATATAGATAAACGTATTACTAAGCGTTATTTGCTAACAACCGAGTCCATTTGCTCGATGAAGAATTCATATAATTGGTTCCCTATTATGGAATGTCAGATACTTCTTTGATACCTATATGATTGATGAGAAAATTCGTATTTTCCGAGAATTTTTCACTTTGAAAACAATTTAAGACATTTAGAATGACTCCAAGAGGGCATTTTCAATTTTAAATCGCTAATAATCTGTAATTATCTGTGTGAATTATCTGTATGTATTTCACTAAGTTCTGAGAAATAAGCTGATGTAATAAGACATTCTAATAAGCTTTTCCTACATCAAGATACTCTAATAAGAAAAATTCAATATAAAAATATTAAATTCCTTCTGCGAGACGTATCAGAAAAAGCAATGAGAACTTTATTTTGTTAGAAGCAATTTTTTTTTTTTTTTTTTTTCAGAAGCGGCACATAATGAATGATGAATGTTACAATTATTAACGTCATTAGGCCAATAAACAGCAAACTAATCAAGTGCGTGATTTTGTTCACCGCCCAAGTATCGTTTAATACTTTTCGTAATACCATCTTCTTACAAGAAAAAATCGTATAAACTGAAAATAATAAGTATATTCATTTGTTCCGATAGTTCTTAACGAACGACGGACTGTTAAACCCTTACCGGACGCCGGCCGTTAAAGAGTGGCATTTCGTCTCTATGTTCGACATCGTTATGTCAACATGTCAGTACAGAATAAGGAAATCTTCCTGACCAAATCGCGGCCTGCAGGTCACAATACGCGGATGCGTTCTGTGGGCAAATGCGTCAAGCCGCCGCCGCCGCCGCCGCGAGCGGCGTCGAGTGGCGCGCCCATTGCCAAGAGCAACACCGTTTTAATAACAATGCCACCGCCGCCATCGCCTCCGCTTCGCCGGCCGCGTCGGCAGAACAGAAAGAGCCGCCGCTGCCCATTGAGCACCCGCCGACGTCAGCGTCCCTCTTCCCCCGCCCCCGCGCCCGCACTCCTTCCCTGCAGCCACCGCCGCTCCGAGATTTACTCAGACAGGGGCCGACAAACCGCTCACCGGCCCCTGCCTTCCAAGAAATTGCATTCGCTCGGCAGAGGCCACCAAGAGAATAAAAAAGTCTTGCGGAAAACAAATAAAAAACACATACTCAATTACAAAAACATTGCCAGAGTTGAATTACACATTCAGTACAGCGAAGTGAACACGCTCACTTTAGATCATGACCATTTTTAACAGATACACAAGTACACAGATACTGAAATACGGACACAAAATAGAAATTAGTGAATAGTATTATTTTTGTACATGAATACGTTTTACTACTATGGAAGAATTAGATGTTTCTACAATTATAAAGAATAAATAGTATGTGCTTCTTGACGCTCTACATACATTACTCTACTTACATTCGAATCCTGACGGTGGCTTATTTTCGACACTAGCTAAATAGCAGGGTCGAATGCCGGTGCACTACCCTAACAAATAGATCACGGACCGCGCGCGATCTTTCTTTCCTCTTCGTTGTCCTATCCTCTCCCCTTACACACACACACACACACACACACACACACACACACACACACACACTTATATGCACTACACTATCACACATATTGGGAGACCAGTAGGGAACTTAAAGCCTTTCCCTTTTGGGGAGATACCGGGTCGGGGAACTAGGTAGCGCCACATCTCGTCATTCACTCAGCTCCCACAATAAAACATTCACTACATTATCGGGTTTAATGGCAAGAAAATTAACCTGCCCGGAAACATCAATCAATCTATGTTTCAATAGTTCTATTTCCACTTAAGTTCCTCCACTCATTATTTCAATGCTGCTCCTCGGCGCTTCTTCAGAGGTGCTTTAGTAATTCAGTCCGGTGCGTCTGGCAACCCCTGCTTCGGGTAATGAGGATTCCCTGAGACGCCTTGTGACGGGGAATGGCGTCATCGGATCCCTGACGAAATTACCCGCAAAATTTCCATGACACAGGAAGAGACTTCATGGTTCCTTGACTGCCTCTTTCGTACTTTAACGAGTTTCGTTTCACAGACGTGACAGAATTCTCTCGTAGAAGAAAATAAAATACTGTATTTAAATCAAATGATACAAACAAGTATATTTTATAACGTAATATTTTACCATTCTCGAAAGACAATACGAAAACGTGATTGCGATGGGAATAAAACTGTGCAAAAACGCCACGCTGCGAAACAATAAAACGCAGCAATATGCTGTAAAGTTTTATTGTCGGGAGCTAAAGAATAGAAAGGGCCGGATGACGACAGTCTGCGCCGAGCAGTCAACGTGCCGTGGAAGGCAACTGGACTTACAAAACGCCTCGCCGCGTTTTGAATACGGCGAGATGATGACTCACGAAAGACCGAAGGCCTCGTAATGGAAGAAGATCGAGACACCATAACGCACACAGCGCGGAACGAATCTACCTGTAGAAAGATACAGGTTATAATACACCTGGTGTTCTCTTACGAGCAATATGACACGTAGAACTTTTACTATATGGTTACTACCTTTTAGTATCGATAACTATCTATTTGAGGTCCTGCCCTGAGAATACACTCATAAATTACAACTAATGTGTACAAATTCTGGAAGTCTTACTTCCGGTCCTGAGAAAAAGCATTATTATTAATGACATTATTTTCAGAAATCAAACTATTTAACTTATCCTGTTTTGTGGGAATTCTGATTGGATGTTGTTGATGTTCTTATAAGAAGAAATAAAAGAAGTCATCTTCGTCAACATATCGGCTTTATTAAGATAGCCGGCTTTCGACGGCTTTGCCGTCATCGTCAGTCTCGCTGCTGTCGGCAAAAGTCGAGCGACTGTGCTTCTTATCCTGTTTTGGTGAGAAAATTAATTGTTATGCTTACACGAATTCACATTAAATGTATTTATTTCTCGGGCAAAGAAAGCCTTTCCCTCCCCGAAAAAAATTGCCACGAGCCACGAAAAGTGAAAATTTCCAACTGCTCGAACTAATTTCACACTTTCGAGAGTGATCCACAATACACAGTGCATTTCACCTTTATTGTCGTGATAAATAACTTCCACTTCCTTGGTACGGACTCGCTCGACAATGAAGAAACATCTTGACTGAAAAGTGCTTTTTCTGAATGAAAATTACATTTTACTTTAGTTATATAATCATGAATTGAAAGTGTAAAGCGAAAGATTTCATGTATAAAAGACCTTCCTGACGTTTTGAGGGAGAATGGCGGACGACACAACTCAAATATTTTCGTTTATAATCGTTTTTCTGACGTAGAACAATCTTTGATCAATAAAAAGTATTAATTTTTTTTCGTCTCCGCGAAATGTGAGGGGAGAACATTATTTTACTGACGCAATAACCACATACCGTCACCCGGCTACAACAAATCCATGCTCACTCATCTTCCTTAACTGGAAGTTACGTCGAAAGCAATGATAATAACGCCAAGTGAACAGAAGCGCCTAATAAAAACACAAGGTGGTTGTCCTTCGCCTCCTTCCCGCCGGCGCCCTTCCGCGCGTACAAAAATTCGTCCAGCGGAAGCAGCTCGCGTGAATGGAGCACGTGCCGGCCGCATGCAACATGGAATGCAGCGGCGGCGCTGGGCGCAAGCCGGCCGGCCGGGGCGCGCGGCGCGGGGGGGGGCGGGGCGAGAAGGGAGGGGGGAGGGGCGCGTGCGAGGCCGCGTGGGCGGCGAAGCGTGGCGGCCGCGGCGTGCAGCGTGCTGTGCTACGCCAAGGGCGCAGGAGCCGCCGTGATAGACGGCGCCTTTCCAGTGTCGGATTACCCACGAGATATGCCGTTGGGGCTCCTGGATATTTCAAGGTCCCGAAAAAGAAATTCAAACGCATCTGAAAATGATATCGTTTTTCATTTCTATGATTCATCGTTATTGATATCACGTCAATTACGCTGTAGTCAAAATGTAATTAAAATCAATTAAAAGTAAAGATTGGACCTCATTCTTTCATCAAGGACTTTCCAAGGTACTGTTTGGATCTTGGGTTACCTTCCTATTAATTTGATCACTAAACAATAGCTTATTAATTTTAAAATCATATACTGAAATTTGAAATTAACAAGAGATAAATTAATTAATAAAATTTTAGATTTAAAATAATACTGTAGATAAATAGAGGTGTAGATGGATCTGATTTCCATTCACGAGTATTGAGAAGAATAACCCGAATATACATTAAGAAGAATAATCCAAAATATAAAATATATTTAATAACCCGAATTCGTAATAATTTACATTTATTTCCGTTGTCGCTTAGAAATGACTTGTTAAATTTCTTAGTCACAGACTTAGTCAAACGGTAGGTTTCAAGTGGAAGACAACTTCGTTGGATTAGCATAATTAGCTCGTAGAGCCCAATCTTAAAAACTTATCTCTCAGAGAATTACTTCAGCACGGACAAGTTTACATAATATAGTCAGATGTTAGTGTACATTTATTCTAGTAACTCCTCATTCCTCACCGAATACAACAGCTTCGACTTCACCGTACGTTTGATAAATATTGCAGAGAAATTGGGAAACATTCAGCAAACCGTGCGGCATGAAAACTACGATGTGAAGGAATGTATCGTATCGTAAATGATACACGAAGGATTAGGTTTTTGGACAGTTCAACTTTGGGAGATTGGTAGTTATCGCACTCTCTTTATCGGTCGCGTGTCGGCAATCCGATAACAGGGACACATGGGTTTATAATCAGGTTGGGATCTGGCTACAGGAATATTAACCTTAAAACAGGAATATTAACACAGCTGCACGAACACAAACATATAAAATAATTGCCCTATAAAAATATAAATTCTAGGAGTGGATTGAAAATGAAAATCAATTTTGCACTTTCGACGTAATAAAGTTTATTTCTGCGAATCAGCGTATCCATTAAGATGTCCACCGCTTGTAGGCAAAATCAGACTCTCTCAAAAAACTTTCAAACCATTTTCTCATTTTTTGTTTTCAGGAGTGTCGCAATTTTTTTCTATTTTTGTGGAGACCCTACAACATGAGTGTTCAAAATATAATTAATTTTATTTGTCTACTTCAGATGTTTAAGTTTTTTATGAGCAATGCTACAAAAAAATATATAGGAAATTTACGTCGATATTTTAAACCTGTTATTTTCTTGTCTGTTATAATAAACCTGTGATTTATTACAGACACGGTCGAAAACCACCGCTTTAACGCAACGGCGATTCACAATCACGTCGATGATAATGCAGCTTCAACGTTAGACACTACAATGGTGTTTGTGCATCCTCGAACGTCAAAGCACTATCGATCTTCTGCGCCTGCGCAATTCAAGTTTCGTACCACTTTAGTGCATCTGCGCCTGTGCAGAAGATCTATAGCACTGTCTGCTATGGCGTGCACAAACTCTCTAGTGTACGGGTGAAGTGCGTACACACAAACTTTCCATTGCGCATGAGCTAAAATTTTGATTGGCAGCTATAACTCCTCCAGAACCGTCGGCTGCCGCCGGGCATCTTCCCTTCCTCGCTGAACGTGATGGCGCTACGCGTTCGGTATCTGTGACTATCAGTTGATGCTCGATTGCGCCACCTGTGTGGCATCAGATGACATTCTACTACCCCATGAAGCCCCGCCCGGAGAGCTCCCAAGCTCAGAGCGCGGACACAGGTTCGCTGTTTAAAAAGAAAGGGAAGAAAGCAAATTTTTGGGCTCCCTACACCATTAACTTTTTATTTACATAGTATGCCATATTTTACTGGTAAATAAATAAAACATACTAAAAGAGAATGAAATTATAACTTTAGTGACACAATTAATAAATCCAATTGGTTTTATGCTAAATCATTTGCAGAGTTGTCAGAGGACTTGGAGAGCCCCTTCCGGAAATTGTCAGGTTAAATAAAAGGGTAAATCAGAGATTGAACATATTTACGGAAATAAAATGTTTTATTACGAAGGCTAGACGGTCCCCTTTTTTCAATTTTTTCCGTGCGATGCAATCTCTTACTCCTCGATGCACAAACCGCAGCCTCATGATCGTTTTCTTCGCGCTACGTCTAACATATTAACGTTAATACATTTAAACGTTATCGTGTTGGCAGCTGGGTTGTTTCGCCGTCATCGTTCTCCGTTTGTTGACACTTCCCAGCGTTTTCCTTTTCCCAGGCGAGTTCCGGCAGGGCGGCCTGTGCATCCGAGGCGCTCTCCCGGAAGCGCCGTGGCACCTCCACCTCCGCCGCCCGGGCGCTGGCGGTCGATTCGGTCGATCGCCAGCCGGTGGATCCGTGGGTCGGCGGTCGCACGCCCGCGGCCGCGCCGCTGACTCACCGCCCCCAGCGCACACCCGCCCGCCCGCGCTAAAAATACGACGGCGCGCGCCGAGCGGGGTGCGCGCCTCCAGGGGCACCGCGTCCAGCCCAAGCCGCGCCGCGACATCGACAACAAAACCTCTGTGAAAATAATCGATCGATAATACCATCGATGTTTTTAAACATCGACGTATTAAAGCTGGTTTAGTAAACTCTTACGTTTTTAAAATCTTGGGACAACAAAATTTAATTTGATACTGGTCGTGCTTATTCATTTGTAATTAAAATTTTATCTGAAAACGTAAAAAAATAGAAAAATGGACAAAACTGAGCCTGACAGTCTGAGCGCTCACGGTTACCTTAAAAGATTATTCCTCAGTTAGCCCGAAAAGGGTACGGGAAAAAGATGCTTTACGCCTACAGCGCATACGTTAACCGCCTCTTCCTGTGCGAAATACTAAGACTTAGGAAATACTAGGGCATCGAAGTCATTTCGTGAGAGACAGTCTCCTTTATAAAGGTAGTACAAACGAATTTTGTTTCATTCGTACAGTGATACCATCGGTTATTATTTCATATTCAAATATTGTAAAAAATTGTATTTTTGTAAAAGATTTTTTTCGAGCACAAAATTGTACAGACATTTTTCATTTATAAAGAAAACATCGAAAAGATCAACACATCAAGTACAAAACATGGATGTTAAAAACACAGATTTTAATCTATCAATGTTTAAATCATTGATATGTTTACAGAAACTTGTTTCTTCAAAAACAACATGTTTGAAATGGACATCGGTGTCGCGCCGTGCCGCGTGAGCGCAGTAGCGGAGCCAAGTCTTCGGCGAGTGCGTTCTAGGGATGCGACACCGATGTCGATATTTTCAGAACATCCATGTTTTAATACAAATTGTATTAACAACTATGTTTTGCGCCCGATGTTTTTACATGATATTTTATTTTCAAATGAAAAATGTACCATAATAAGACACTTAAATAATTTTCAGATATTGAACATTCTTCAGACCGAAGCGATCAAGGGTGAAAAATAAGGCAGTTACGTTTTCGTCGATAAATGTACTCTATTCTTTTCATATATTCAATAAGAGAATACAAATTTTGATAACTTGTTGATCATTTTTTGGCTTCGCGGTGTCAGTAAAATCTCAATTATTATTAAGAAATTATCAATTAATTAAATTATTTACATTAATTAATAAACACGATCACTGTCAAATTAAATCCCCTGCGAAACCAATCAAAAACAAATTTCAAATGATTCAATATCTAGAGCAAATATTATTATGCAACACCAAATTAACCGAACACGTAAATTAGAACCAGGGATCCCTATTGCCTTGACTTTCCCTTTGCAAGTTGACGCACGGGAAATTTCTACATTCTTCCCTCGTTCTTCAAGACGAAATCCATTACATCAAAACTCAGTAATTTTCCATTCTAGCTCTTCGTGTTGACATGGAAAATGTCACCTGCAGAGCGCTGCGACAGCAG
Source organism: Teleogryllus oceanicus (assembly GCA_964035755.1). Classification (NCBI taxonomy): domain Eukaryota; kingdom Metazoa; phylum Arthropoda; class Insecta; order Orthoptera; family Gryllidae; genus Teleogryllus; species Teleogryllus oceanicus. The sequence continues at coordinate 109,098,238 of CAXIVR010000003.1, forward strand.
AAGGTAAATGATCACCCCAGTTCTTGGGCTTATTCACTGGAGGAAACTGGTTTCTCCAAGTTATGATTTCATTCATTGACTGATACTTCCCAATTATATAAGTTAATACATAATCATAATGGATAAAAATAATTAGAAGAGGAATGTTCTTTAATTTTGTATAGAAGCCCTTAGCAATTATAAATGCATATAACAGTTTTGTCATACCAGAATCACACATATATCACCACTCTTACATGCACAATAATATTACGAGTAATGTTCACCAACTAATTTACAAAATTATGACTTTCTTTTAAAAATAATCCCGCCGAAAAAATATAGTAATAATAGTATCTTTAATTGTTTTTGAAGAACCGAATGTCAACTTATGAACTGCGCCTTGAAGCACCAGCTTCCTGCAACGAATTCTACCTGCCTGTCTTGTTGCAAGTAAAGTGCTGAACCGGATTTTTCCCCCCCCAAAAAGCGTCATAACGAGCGAAATGCCTCCGCAACGTGGAGTCGGAGAGCCCTCTCCGCGCCCTTCCCCGTCGCAATTCGTCGCTGCGACTGCTGAATGAAGCTGCTGATTCAGCGCTTTTATCTCCCCCACTCGCCTGACGGCGTCGATTTCTCCCTTCTGCGAGCAATTACGTACTCGACTGGGAAGGCAGCGGGCAGAGCGCGTCGCTGGCGTGCAGCGCCGAGGTGCTCGCGCCACCGCATGACGATTTTAATCGATAGCGAGCACAGTCGGAAGGCTCTGGAAATTTATCGCTGCCACTCCGAATGAGGCTTCGTGACTTGTCAACTGCTCGGTGGTCGTTGAATACTGTATAAGGCAGTTACCCTACAAACGGAAGTGTCTTCGTTCGGAAACGGTGTACCAATTCCAACGTTCTTTAAGGCCTCCCTTGAAGGTTATCCGAACCTTTATGAAGGATTTTGTGAAGGAAAATAGTAACTTAAAGGGGCACATTGATTATCAAGGAGTAAGTTAGGTCCATAACATAACTTGGCTACGCAAGAAGTCAGATTTAAGAAATACTGTTTCCACGTTTTCCTTTAATACCTCGTATTCATTGGTAAAAATGAAGTGTCTCGACATGTCACTAAATCAAATTAGCACCTCACATCCTGCACGTTTCACAAAGTTTTATGCTGTAATATTGTTTGTGAAGGAATTTTATATCACAGGTCATTTGAAAACAACTGCAATGGGACAGTCTGTACCGTATTTCACTACAAACACTGTACAGCATTTTATTAGCATATATAATGTATTAATTTCACGCAACGGTTATACCGTAAATTAAGACATTCGTTAAATATATTGTAAGTGAATGCCTAACACAATATAGTACTCTATTGATAATAAAAGAAATGCATGTATATTATACAAATATCTAATGAGAAACACATTTTTTACAAATATTTTAGTAAAACCGTTTAAGAAATACCTAGCCAATATTAAGTCTTGATTCGGAATTCTAAAAGCAACGATTGGTGACCTGCCAGGATCTTCTAATGACATAAATTGTATTTAACAGCTGTGAAGATATGACTATCTCCTCCGCATGTTACAAGAAACTGCGGCGTTATTTCAGATGAAAGACGAACAAGCGAAATTAAACTCGCCATTGGAACCCTCCGCTCCACAATTTCCGTGCAAATCTGACCCGAGAGACAAGCGCCAGACCTCGTAACTTGGCCCTTTGACGCGCACCTTGGATGCGCCTGCCGGCCCCGAACTTGCCGTGATCTTGCCACACGAACTTGCCGTGATCTTGCCAGATGTTCTCCGTTCCTCCGCCGACCGCGACGGCCTTTGAAGCCCGTTACGTCGCTGTGCGGCTCAAAGGCCCGCAAGCCCCCCGCCCCTTCGGTGGCTCATCCGCGGTACTCTCCTCGCCCCGTCGCTGCCTCCCGCCCCGCCCCCTCCCGGCCGCCGTCAGAGGTCACTGGGGCGGTGGCCGCGTAGAAGGGTGGAGACGGCTCGAAAGGCAGAGAAACCAAAAAGCGGATTACGGGGCGGAGAGGCAGGCAGGTGGGTGTGGGTGGGTGTCTAAGCCACCAAAGGCACAGGCTCAACTGAACGTTCAGAACGCGACGAAGATATAAAAAAACAACATAAATCACTATGAGAGGATGGGAGAGAGGAAGGTGGGGCGGAAAGGGGGTGAGGTAATTTAATAGAAAAACATGGAAAGGTAGATGTGTAGCACGTTGAAGTACGATGTGATGTGATGTGGAATAATGAAATGAGACGCGTCGTGTGCAATGTGATACAGTGAGTACGTGCGCGTGGATGTTCGTATGAAAGGCGAGCGTAGGGGTCGTGAGGGCGGGAAAGCCTTTGGGGGCGGGCGAACGGCGTGGGTATTAGAGCGGCCAAGGGGGGGGGGGTCGTGTGTTGGGTGAGGAGGGGGAGGGATGTAGGCAGGCCGGCCGGCGCTGCGGGGCCTGGAGCTCAGAGTCCCATTGCGCCGCTCTGGGACAGCTTTTAATTAACGGGCGGTGTCACGGTCCAGTGACGCAGCATCCGCGGACGGCCAACAGGGCGGGCGACCTGTTATTTAAATGCCGCCCCTAAAGCCGACACGAGCACCAGCTCGTCATCTGCGGCCCCATCGCGGCCGCCCCGACTTCCGCCGCGGCCCTCCCCTTGCCTTTGGAACTGCTTTCGCCCTGAGCCCGCTTCCGCTTTTTCGTCGCCCGCACTGAAAGCCGATGAGGAATCTGGATCATGCGCATAAATCTGCATTTTCTCTCATACCACTCTCAAGAATACCAGACATAACCCGTGCTGTCGTCACGCTGAACGTAATTTTATCTGAACCACAAAAATAGACACAAAGGTAAGTATAGCCCAAAAAAATCCGAAGTAAATTAAAAGTAACAGATTTTTATGGAGTATGAAAGGTTTTTGTGTAAGAAAGGAGCAAACGATCAAATATTCTTAAAATCAGGTGGATTTATGTAGGAAAATAGGAAACTAACAAAAATGCAAACACCTTAATTTGCAAAAGAAGATTCATCCTGCGAATTGTATCACCTGCCGGTTAGAATACAGTAATGAAGTTGTATGTTTGGACAGGCCGTGCACCAAATTGAATTGAGAGTCAACTGCTATCGGGGACGTACTTCTTGGCCCACAGTGTTAACCGCACCCCAGGGCAGAGCCCCTGCCGTCCTTTGTCCGCTTATCAGCAGCTGTCCCCGGGCGGCTCCGGCCTACTTCGCGGCGCCCACCGCCCCCTCCCCGCCGCGCCGCGCCGTCTTTGCCTGGGGCTGCAGTGAGCTGCGTCCGCGCGCCAATGGCACATAAATGAAGAGCTCGCATTGCGTTGTACAGTGAACGGAAATTGCATAAAACGCACTTATTTACAGTTCCATTCGAGGCGCGTACTACACTTTCCATGACTCAAAATCAGACATTTCAATCGAAAAAAATATATTTTTAAGTGAGGAAAGATATATTTTTGAATCTTCAGCTCAATGTGTTCCCTTTTCAATTGTGTTCTCCTAACGTACGATATTCATTACAATTTCCATTTATATCTTTAATTCTTGCAGATTTTTGTCGGAATGTCATATGAAACATATTTCCCACAAATACAATGAATTATATTACAAACACGCCGCCTTTTTGTAGTGTACATTTTTATTATCAATTACAATGCAATGTTGTGTTACGCATACATGTTATTGTTTTTGTATCATCATCCTTTAAACAATAAATAAATCACATTCAAAAACCTAAAGACCATTACACAATTTTATAAACAACCCCGGTCCCCTTTTGACTTCAGAAGGTTCTCCATTTTGAGACATGATGTTTCACGGAATTTCGCTTTGTTTCTTCCTTGTGTGTTTGGGGGGCGCAGGGCTGGCGCCGTTCGGAGCCAGTGCGCGCGGAGCTCCGTCACGGGCGGCGGGCCGTGGAGCCCACTGGGCGGCGAGCCAGCAGCGCCCGCCCCGCCCGGAAGCCCAGGCACACAGAGGCCTCCGCCAGCCACGCAACCTGGACTTTTCTTGGAGGAGAAGTGACCAGCCGATTTCATGTCACAATTATAAAGAACTTTTCATTCACGTTGAATTTTACATTTATTTTAATTTGTTCATTTATAGTTTTTTATACAAACGTATACTAAAAACTATATGAAAGTGGCTTACATGGGCTTACCAAGACAAACATCGGCTTATCGAGAGAAGTGGCTGAGGCCGTAGCGAGCTGACTTCGCATTCGGGAAGCCTTGGTTCAATCCCCGTTGACCAGGGTTTTCGTAGTTTCCCTGTCACGCAGGCGAATGGTTCTACTCGAAGACCACGACCTCAAAACCAGCGTTGCTAGCTGAATTCGTAAACTACGTGAAGTGGCGATGTTAAGCGAATTCGAGAAATCGGGACTTCCTGGTTGGGTGACTGATTAGAACCCCGGAATCTAACGGAGCCGCAGTTAATTGCCCTTATGGGATATGTAATGGTTAAATACAAATACAGACATCACCTTACGGGCGAGAGAGATAAATCTCCCTGAGCCCCTCTTTTGAAAGCGACACAAGACATACTTGTAATAAATTCCTATAAAAGTATGAATACTATTGGGTTGAACTGAAATTGTCCCACTTTTAAGCGATAATTTTGCCAAAAACATCTTCATTGTAAACATTCGGTTACCAATACCAATCGGTTACCTTAAATTTACGCTATTCGAGCAATAACTACTTTTCTTTCAGTAGTCAGAACACGACGTATTTTAAGCACCCGAATCTCGGCCGAATCAATGGCCTTATGAAAGTAAGTGCAGTCTTACTGTACAATCAAAACATAATGCAGTTCTCGTCTTAGTTCCATAAAATATTTATGGCAACTTAAAATATTTATCGTAACTCACTAGAAAAACATTCTAATGTTGTGAACTTCATTTCACAAATATATTGTACATTACAATATTATATGAGGTTTTCTAGGCCGTTAACTTCCGCTCGCCGCTCGTAAAACTCCTGAGAGGAGCACGAATATTTTACGAAACAACCCATTACAAACGCCAAAGTGACAGAACTGACCTTAGCCTAAAAATATCTACACCCTTCACAAACTACTGTACAATATACATGTTGCTGGGAAATACCTGCTCATATAATTAGTTGTCACTATAAATTAAAACTAAAACAAAATTGCTACAAGAAGAACTAGTCGGGCCAGCTCTGGTCACGACGCGAGCAAGAAATATATTACAAGAGATGCTTCCACTGCTTCCGTTGGTTGGGTTGACTGGTTGTTAGTGATTCCGAGCGCGTCAACTACTAAGGTCATTAGTCCCGTAAGTGTAGCACATATTTTTCCTCGGGGGTTGGCGGTGATCTTCCCCCGCTGGATGGCGAGATCCGGCACCGACCTACCGTCGGCTAGCGGGGTTTTCCCCAACCAGGTATTTCCCACCAGCAGTGCACCACCCCAGCCGGGACAAGGTCTAAGCTCTGAACCGGTCTCCCGGTATGGGTTGTAGAGTAGTGCATGTAAGTGTGTGTAAGGGTTGAGGATAGGATAAGGAAGAGGAAGGAAATATTACTCGCCCGTGGCCCGTTTGTTAGGGTACTGCTCAGGCATTCGTCTGGTGTTGATCAGAGAAATCACGCAACACTACCGATCAGAGTGGCCAGTCTCTAGAATTCTCCTCTTGATAGCGACAAGCTGACAAGCTAATGTCGAAAATCTTGCCACTGTCGGAACTCGAACCTAGGACCACCCGATCAGAGGCACTGCAGTGTCATCAGCTGATGCACTGAGCCCCCGGTCACTGCTTCCGTGTTTTGTACCACTTTCAAAAGTATTGTCGACGGGGTTTTCAATGTTCCGTTAATATCGTTAAACTCCATTCCAGATCAGTTGATGCGATACCAAGCGTGGCCTCTGAAGTACCTGGCTTCGTCTACGCAATTCAAATATGCAGAAGAACTCCAGTATTTAACTCCAGTAAAGAACCATTGTATTTAAGTAAATCTGATATAAATAGCCTGAAAATGTTTGTGCATAAATAGCCTACTCTTCATTTCTTTCTTCGCTTTATTCGTTTCTTTAATGACAGTATTATTCAGAAAAGCCACACTTTTATTTACATAAAGCATAACTCTTTCAAATTTTAAGTAAAGCAAATAGGAATTGGGACCCTTCTTCAAAAATATAAAAGATCTGAAAAGCCGAATGAAAAATTCAGACTTGAGAAACAGCAGATCTCGTCGTCGTTATAAGTAGCTGACGAAGATTACAGAGTTAATGGGGAACATAAAAATAGACGTTACGACAAATATGACGCCTTTTGCCATATCAACAGATCTTATCATCGCATCAGCATAAACGGAGCTATCATTGTGGCTGAAAACAGAAAAAGCTTATCAACATTCATAAGAATAGGCTACGCATCCTCGTGCGTGAACACCAAATATGACATTCAATGTACCATCGCAACCTGAATCTTAACAAGATTTCCCAAGTATTTCTTTTTGTATTTTTTGTTCAAAGGTCTGCCGAGGACATTAAGATTCCATGCTGAGCACGTCGCGCAGAAAGCCACGCAACTCGCGAGTAACAAATAAACGAAGCCTTGACCTCGGCCTCCACTGCACTGCTGCACAGTTGCAGTTGGCACGGGAGCTAGGGCGTGCAGCTCTCGTGGGCGAATTTGGTCGCGTCGCGTCTCGGCTCATCACGGAATGAACAAGAACGGTCTCGTAAATAAGAGACTAAGCACGTGCTTACAGCGCCCACTAGATACGGACGCAAATTTTTTTAACAAATTATATATTGGTCTACAAATACGTAAATATATTAATTATTTGTTTGCTACGGTTTAAATAAAAAATAATAAATTTAATCCAGGTTTTAATACAGAGGAAATGGTGTTCTAAAACAATTGCCTCACATAAAAGTCGGAATTATTTTTAAATTATATTAAACACAATTTATTTTTATACCATTATTTAAATTGCGAAGGTTATAGTTTTATTTTCATATTCATTAAAAACCTTATGGTAATATTTCAATGTTATTACGGGGCCCCAAAGTTTGGTTATGCTTAGGACGCCTTAAGGTATGAATCCGGTTCTGAGAAAAGGTCTCCCCACAGGTCGCTACAGTGGTTGTGCTAGAATTTCGGTAGAGGAAAAGGAGTGAGACGCTCTCTTAACGGACGTTTGGTGGCCGTCACGTAGAAATGTTCTGAGCGCCCTACGTCGATATTTTCCGCCGGGTGGCTGCCTGCGTCAAGGCAACTCCCCATCAAATATGAAACTCGGGAGTCCAACTTCCTTCAAAACTTTCACCGGGGCACGATCCACGTGAAAAAGTGATCACGTGTCGAAAAGACCTTTCATTATTAATCATTATTGCTCCGCCTCTTTGAACTGTTTGACGTTTCGTAAAGATCGATTTACTCTGGAACTATCTTGAGTTGAAAACAACGAAGACAATCAATACGTTGAACGCATGCAATCACTACAATGTAGCTTTCGGAAAACAGAGCTCTATAAAAGAACCTAAACAAACAGTTACGACCATTTTCAGATGTTCATTTTCAGTTTTAGATCATTTACACTTTGCTAGTACATCCAAACGATGTTTAAATTCTGGTATGCATAATTGGGTCTTAATGATCTGTTCAGTAATGAGTTGGAAATATTTAGCACTGGAACTAGGCAATAATTTAACTCAAAGAATATACATAACACACGTAAAATAACTGAAATAAATGAGCCACACAGGCAAAAATATTCTTGCTTCTACTTCAAATCCATTCAATCGTGCTTCACGTCCACTAAAACATAACAGAAAACTATTAATTTTTGACCATTCAAAATAACGACAAAGTTCTTAGAATATCTGCATCAAAAGTCTCAAAGTATAGCAATGAAACAGATTCTGCCACCAGTAAAGGTGAGCACGAAAACTATTTCAACAAAGAATAATTACATAATACTGTGTATAAAACGGGCAACCTTTTTGCATTCCGACAATGATGACTATTCTGAAGGTGCAGCGAAGAAATCTTAACTTCATTCACGAACCTCTTCTAACCAAAACACTTGCCAACATTGCACGCCTCGTGGTGCAGCGAAAGGGCAAGCGAGGGCGGGGGCAGTACGGCTTCGGCTACGGCGTCGTCGGCGAGCTCTCCGGCCGCCGAAACAGACGAGTTTACGACGGGCGTAAAACGCGCGGCGGTGATGTCGCGGGCGAGGGCGGCTCAGCAGGGCGGGGCCGGGCTGGGGTTTGGGGCACGGGGCTGGCGTCTGAACGGGCCTGCTCCAAACCTCGGGGCGCGGGCCACCCGCACTGCCACAATCGATACCGCACTGCGAGGATGCGCGGGTGAGGACGGGGCGAGGCGGGCGTTCGCGGGCGGGGCAGCAGGATATGCACTACCGGCATACAGGGAATTATCGTCACTTCAATCGTTATAACCGAAACCTTGCTTGCCATCTACCATATGTTTCCTGTACGTTATAAAGAACGCTCCACAAAAATGCTTATCCAGGCATTTCCAAAAGGAACTCCATAACGAGGGAAGACTTACTCTAGGCTGACTAGCCAACTTTATTCTTGCGATGTTATAATTATGGTATAACCACAAAGAAAGAATGTGATAACAAACTTGACAGAAGCAGATGGAGTTTTTGCCACGAACAATAGTGCACACGTCCCACCCACACTTTTATTTAAAAATAAAGATTTACAACACAATTTTGAAGGTAAAGCAAACTTCTTTACAAGAAAGGGAACGGCAGTTACATTACATTACCAAAAGCCTCACGGGTGAAATATAGAGAAGAATTAAAATATGATTAACTTACTACGATTAAAAACAACTCAACGAAAGAAGGTAAATATCGGAAACGATAGAGAGGAACAAACGAAGTGAGGGGCATTGGAAGGGGCTGGTAAAGAGCGGTGCGTAAGATCAGATGCACCGGGCGGAGGATCCCGCAGCGCAGGGGGGCGAGGAGGGGGCCCGGGCTCTGGCGCAGCGCGGAGGGGGGCGAGGCCGAGAGGGGCGCTGGGAAGCGGAAGGGCGGGGCGCGCAGAGGAGCCAGATGGAGCGAGAGGGACGAAGGGAGAAATCGGATGCTGCAAGGGCAATAAAGTCTTTTACTTCATACACTGCTTGCTCTTGTTTATGAAATCCACTGAACTTCGTACACGGCTGGCCGAAAAACGCAAGTATGAAATACAACCGAAAATAAAGATAAACATTTTTTATTCCTCAACCCGTTCACATCAGAAAGATGAGGTTACAGGAATGCGAATATTACTTTCTTCTCCATGTTAGGTTTAATATAATGTACAATATTTGCGTCATAATTGAACGTCTCGACAACATAAGTTGCTTTGCATACGAGGAGAGTATGTTAAAGACACTGGAATTCAAATTCTACCTAAGACAAAATAGATACAACTAATAATATACACAAAATAAGAAAAGCAATAAATAAAACTAGTAAGAAAATTTTTCAGATCCACAAGCACATTGTTTGATATTTTATTTACAAGTATTTATAACAGAGTCATAAGATGTGTAACATAAAAAAAATTAATGACACTCTCTTTGCCTAATATTTAGAGCAATGAACTTTGACTTTTAAGCACGATAAAAATGACCTCTTTAACCATGGTCTCTCTTCTGCAGACGGAAGAAAGCAGTGAACCCATGACGGCAAGAAAATCGACGTCATAAAAACACACAGAAACCCACAGACTACGGTTTCAGCCCAAATGTCAACTATATTTGTCCCCTGGGATAGACACGGCCGTAAGGATGATTTCAAAAACCATGACAGCACCAGGAAGTTCGCACGGGCGATATCGATAACAAAGAGGCAACGGTCTTTCAGAAGGTACTCTCACGTCCGCTTCATATGATACTATGAAATATTAGTGCGGGTCAGTCACGCGAAGTACAGTCCTATGTCACGCACAGCACTGCTGGCGGTGGCCATTAAAGAGGATTCTATTCAAAGAATTTTCCGGTACATGAAAAAGGAGACCCGGAGTGAAACTTCTGGCCTTTGCCTTGAAATAACAGGATTCGTGGAAACTTAAGGCATACGTTCTTTCGTATGCAATTTTCAAGTGTCAATTTTTCAAAGTGTTCTACAGCTATTTAAGTAAACCTTAGAGTCATGTTTTTTATTGACCTATTTAAAACATAACAGAAAAAAATCATACCTAAGAAGAAGTGTGTAAGAAGTTTGATGGAAGATTAAAACAGCCAAATATAATAGTAATAATAACAAAACATTCATCAAAACATTTCATCAAAGAACCATAAAATGTTCCAAGTCTTTACCTCAAACAGATGAAATAAACGAACTAGTATCATTTTTCTGCAAGTTAGTAATCACACAGGAACAGAAGCTGTTGGGATTGGAAAGAAGGATTCGAGAGCAATGCATTCCTCCAATTGGATTATCGCAGACGAAATCCAAGGTTAGTGAAAACCGCACGCCATTCAGAGTCGGATTCACGATCACTAGGAATGTGCCAACATCCAATTCAGGTAGAAACTTCATTCCAATTATACGGAGATAAAAACATATTTTCTTTCGCGCTATATAATCATTCCAATCAAATACTTCGCCAACAACAGAAACGGCACCCCGCCAACAAAACGGAGCGTAATGAGTAAGTGCGCTTCAGATACGCAATGTTGTACCGACTTTCACGCCGCCACGTATCTAAAATATATCTGTGAAAGAAGCAGTGTTCGCCAAACCGCGTCGAAGAAAGACTCAAAGAAACAGTCTTGAGAGGAGTCACGAGCGGATACGCTTTCCCGCGCGCCGTGGTAAGACAGCGGGGGTGATGGGATGGGTTGAGGTGAGTGGCTGGGGCGAGTGGGCGAAGTGCGGGGGTCGGGAGAGCGAGGTGGAGTGGACAAATGTGGGGCACAGAGTGGATAGGGGAGCCGAGGTGCTTGGGCGGAACGGCGTAGATGGGCGGGACGGGGAGGATGGGCGGGACGGGGAGGATGGGCGGGTCGGGGAGGATGGGCGGGACGGGGATGAGGGGCGGGACGGGGAGGATGGGCGGGACGGGCAGGATGGGCGGGACGGGGAGGAGGGGCGGGACGGGAGGACGGGCGGGACGGGGAGGACGGGCGGGACGGGAGGACGGGCGGGACGGGAGGACGGGCGGACGGGAGGACGGGCGGGACGGATGGATGGGCGGGACGGGATGGATGGGCGGACGGGAGGATGGGCGGGACGGGTGGATGGGCGGACGGGGAGGATAGGCGGGACGGGGCGGCAGGGAGGCATGGCGGGGCGGTTGTGGCAATGACCCGGGTGGCGTGCGCCCCGCGGAGGCCCCTCCAACACATTATGCGAACTTAAACGGGTCATGGGCGTCACGCTGGACGCGGGCCTGGCGCCGGCCGCCGGATGCGGAGGGGCGGGAGGGCGCACAAGAGGCGCGCGGGCGGAGAGAAGGTCAAGGGAAGCCTCCAAATGCGCTCGCCAAAATAAAGGTTTGTAGCGTACAGTTACAGATGTAAGTCACGGAATGCCCTATTATATGAGTTGGCGTCCTATCAAATACGTGTGTTCAATGATGCTTCAAGGAATAGAAATGGACGAAGAGGTCAAAATATTACCCGCTTCCAACTAACTGCGGAAAATAAAAATGAGACGAATCTATACTTACATTTATCCATCTAAATTTAGAAGAGGAATACAGAATGAGTAAATTACAAACTTAATATAATTAGATTAAAAAACTAGATAATAGTGATTAGATTTTTTTAAAAAGCTTAAAAAAACGGCAGATACTTTCAATCTTGTACACAAATGTGTGCTTATGGTAGATTCCAAGACCCATGGACCAATTCGCCAGAGTGCAGCGTATCTGACATTTCCTAAATAAGCCATGATATTAATACTCCATAATTTAGGTGAGAAAAGTTAACTCCCATTTCCTTGTAAGGGCGACTTCCGCAGCCTTGGAAAAAGAATGGGCAAGCATTATTCACATTCAACCTTAACCCTCAAATATGCTCTACGCGTAGAATGGGACTAGGCTATTGAGCGAGACTAGCAACGCGGACCCCGCTGCAATATGCACGATACTCGCAGGGCTTTTATGCGACTATTTCCAAGCGAATGCAGTCCTCCCGCTCATCAAATGTTCTCGCGAAAATTGGATGTTATTCCGAGTTAGTTTCTCGACACAACGAGTTGAATGAACAAGTCATACCAATCATTGCATTGTATCTTGAAACAACGATTAATTAACTCTGTATTTAGTTTGAAAGCTGCATATATAAAATTATCGCATTGAATCACGCGGATTCAATATCTCGAAACAAACAGTTTGCTTGTAGTTCTATCATCAGTAGAGGAATTTGTGACGAAGCTTGGGCAGTAACACTGTTAACTCTTAATGCAATGCTTTCATATTTCTGTAAACTGAACATTCACAACATGAATTATTTTCAGTGACATTATATTATATAAACTGGGGGATAACCTGTAAAAATTATATCATTTCACAAGGATGATTCCAGACTTGGGAAAAGCGGAATCTACCTTAAACTTGATGTGAAAGTAGTTCTTAATGCCAACTTCACGAATGCATATTGACTATATTGTACGGCACAATGGCCATGCGTTTAAGAAAAAAAACCCGGGTAAAATCACTAGTGCGAACGGCCGACGAGCAAAAGATCTCATGAGCAGGCTCAGTGAAGTTACCTCCCACGAACATTAACCCGAAAATAACCACCAGCGTCACGAAAAGCTCAGGGTTCGATAATCGAGATCAAAAGAGGCGCCGCTAGCTCAAAACTGCTGCGACCTTTAGTTATTTTGCAGTAACAAAATACAAATCACGAGAAATCGACCTCTATAGAAACGAATGGCAGTGTGAAAGATAAAATACTCTTTATCCATGACAGAAAAATATTTTACGACACAAGAAATACCATTTCGCTTGGAACAATAATTCGAGAAACATCAGTTATATAACCAGGAGAGCTATGGGCAACAGAGCGTCTCCATGCACGATATTTTCTCCCACAAAATAATTTTTTTTCTCAATGTTTTGCAGAGATTATTGAGATACACAAACACTTTTCAATTCCTACAAATCAACAATATTTTGTAAAATTTCATTATGATTGGAGGTTTTATTAAGATGTAATACAAAAGTTTCTTGAGAAAGTTTTGTGGAACATTCCTCAACATCTAGCATATCGCACAAATTTACACGCGCATCCACACCTTTCTCAGTAGGATGAAGGAGGAATAGGATAGAGCAAAGGAAATACAGATAACGAGATAAATGTATCAAAATAAAAGCAATAACTAACTACAATTGCCATGAACGGTAAAGATGAAAGAAATGGGACAACTTATTTTTACTCATCACATCACCGTATACAAGATCACTGATCGCTTCAAGATCGTTAAAATTTCACGAACGCAATACTTGCCGCCACAGCAGCTTGTTAGAGCATGAATCTGGACAAGTATAGATCGCGGGCTCGGATCCCGATGGAATCAAATACTATTTACACAATCTATTTTCAGAAATAACTACGTTACCCAAAAGCATTATACTCATTCTTAGAGTGCAGTGGAAACAGAACGACTGGCAGGTGTAAAAATATTTAGAGTACCGCTTCGTCTCACAGGGACCCGCGTGCCAGCAGAGCGCCTTGGTGTTCCGCCGAGCGCGACCCCGCGTCCGCCACGCGGTTCGGGCACCCACGCTTTCTTCAAACGCCCCCCCCCCCAGCACCCACTTCGCTCCGCTGCTCGGCCTCCGCACACGCCGGCGCTCTCCGCCACGCCACGCCACGCCCCGCCGCGTTCCGCTCGCCGGCCGTCCTTTCTCCGCGGACTTTCGTTTGTTTTTACAACGACATTGTTATCTCGGACGAGAACTTAATTTCTGCCCCCGCAGCCATCCCTCTATCCCTCGGATTCCGCGTCGCGCAGATCGCTGCTGCGGCCGGGATGAAAACGCCATTACAGAGGATGGCAGCGCGCGGCCTCTGCATCGCCAAGGAAGAAAAGGACCCACCGGGGGGAGAGGAGGGGTGTAATCTGAGCGGAGGAGAAGCTCTCTTCTCTTAGGGGCGGGTCTACTACGGGACGCGCGCGCGGCGCGATTTATTACGACAAATAGCACGCGGGAGGGGAAGAGAGAGGGGGCGCTGCCTCAAGGCGGATAGAGGGCACGAAACAAGACGGTGATGAAGTGCGGGGGCGGGAGATGAATGGCGGGGGCGACGTTGAGGATCCCCGCCCCGCCCCGCCTCGCCCCGCCCCGCCCGCAAGACCACGCGGCGGGCGACCCGCGGAACGCCCTCGCCGCTCTCTCAACGTCCGCGCGCGGCGCAATCGGGAAGCCGAGCAGAGGCGCGCGGACAACGCGACAGGTGGCGCAGGCCACTTCCACGCCGCCCGCCCTTTCATCCAAAGCTTGTTCTTTAACCTCCGCGGAAACAGCCGAGTTGCACCGTATTCATTGAATACATGCTCGAACGAGGTGTTGGCAAATTTCAAACAAAAATATTTTTTAGACGTACTACCCAGTTTTAATTATTAAAAAATTAAAAATTATAATGAATTATAACTTGCTTGCAATTAAAAATTATAATGAATATAACAAAAGCTCCTGTCGAATTAAGGGCGATTATTAATAACAATTTATCTTTAAAAAAGTATTTTATCTAATTTGTTTCCTTATGGCTTCTGTGAAATACATAATAACGAATGTAAACTATGCAAGAAAAAATCCTTTTTTCGTCTTTCGTGAATATTGTCCTTTTCGTGGCATTTCAGATCATTCATACTAAATATCTTGACACTATTGTTCATATTGTTGCTTTACCTACCATTGGCGTGACCTAGTAAAGTTGTCTAGTAAAAACACTTCATCGATGGAGTCTCGTAAAACGATTACTGTGAAACGTACTCTTAGAATGATGTGGAATGCGAGTTGATCACGCTACGTGCTTTAAGAATGTCGAGATATCTAAATGACTAATTGTCAGGAAATAAAAACAAATTAGACGATGTGTGTTCACTAAATGGGTCGCAGTAGTTGTAAAGTGGACCTTCGCTTGTATCCTATATATTTCTTTCACGATTTCATGACCATCCAATTGTTCTATGTAAAAATACAAGCTTTAGGTACTTACTAGCATTTACCAGTTCCTAACGACGAAGTTTTTGGACCATATGCATTAGCGAAATTTATTCATCATCACGTTTGAGTGCCTTGCGGCCCATACTCGTTTAAGACTTGCAACTTTTTCAACGTCTGCTGCCGCCTCATTGTCCCGGGACGGCCGGGAGGCTCCCGAAAGCTATGACTTCCACACAACCACAGAAAATGAGAGAGAAAATATACCACAAAAAATTAGGAATGTTAAGTATGTCTGAAATTACTAATACAAAACTGAAACCTGACTCTAACAGGAACATGGAAATTAATATAATCTTAGTCTTACATCAAACCAATATATCGACAAGTAGTTTGGAGAGACTGAGATGGGAATGAAATAATGAGACCATCGCAATATACTTCAAGCCCAATTTACATGCACTACCTATAAGAACACGAATGGCACTACAGGTGATTAATTATCGTGCATTACAATTATTTTTGCCGGTATGTCACTACGCATCTCGAGTGCACAAGAATGCACTTGAGAAATGTTGGATAATTGAAAGAGTTACTTTACGAGACACACAACGAAGTACTCTTGACTTGCACGCAGAGTAAAAACAGAGAGCAAAAACACCCCTTCATGTTCCAACTAGCAGAACCAGTTCGGATCTACTCTACGTGCAATTGCGCAGCCGAGAAACGAGTTACAATGACATTAGGAAAAAAATAAACTGGTTTTTGAAAACTCTAATGAAAGAGTTCTAATGAAGGCTGTAAATTTTTTTCCTTTCACAATGAATTTCTGATCGACTCATTCCCGAAGGTCTGTGACTAATGGTTTATGACTAATACTAGTACCGAAGAATTTGTATGTACTTTGAATGTAATCTCAAAAGGTTAGAAGACAAGAAGCACAGTCAAAATTTAGCACTTGGAGGGTTCCTTTGTATTGCATAATAGATTTAATATAATTGTGAATTCACGTGAATAGACTCTCTTCTTTTTATATTCCATGTTAACTTTCGAAATTATATATATTTTTGAGATAGAGACAAAAATTAATTATACCATTTAAACAAAATTTAAAGATGAGAAGTAGTTAATTACATTGCGATTGCCTTAGCAAAGAAACACAACTTATTATCAATCACTAAGATCAATTAAACAGTTACTTTTCAGGTGAATTTTTTACTTTCAAAGTCTTCAGTAAACTGAAAAAACTTGGAATTTTGACGTAGAATGTAAGGAAAGGGCCATAACGGGATACTGCAATAATGTGTACTGTAACAACGGGAATTTCACACTTATTGATTTCCAATTTTCCGAATACTCCTTCACAATTTTCATTCCTAAAGAAAATGTAACATGTAATCGACAAATATCTCGTAACCACACCGTTCTCTACATCCCAATGGAGATGTTTTCCTGCCGCTGAAAACACCGTATCGTATTCCCCACTCGTTGCTCCCGCGTGCCCTAACAGAGGTGCGGTTACCCGCTGCACGTCCGGAGGCTGAAAGTAGGTCGTAAAGACGCCGAGGCGGGAAAGGACGCGAGCGGGAGGGGGAGGCGAGGGCTAAAAGGGAGTAACGAGATCCGCGTGCGCCAGCTGGTGACAGCGGGAATCTGCAGAAAGGCCGCCCAGTGCGCCCTGCGCTCCCCCGCGGAGGTCGCGGGGCGGGGCGCCGCGCCGCGCCCGGTGATTATGCGGGCAGTAAGGGCCTTAAGAGCGCGGGCGGCGGCGACGAAACTGCACTAAACCGCACACGGCGCGGCGCGGGGGGACGGGTCAACGGTGGACTGGGAGATGGTGCCAAGATGCGGGGGTGGAAGTGAAAATGAGGTCACGGGCGGGGAGGGTAAAGCAGAGCAGTGTCGTGGTTGGGACTAAGAAAAAGGAGACGGATTATCCCATGAACGACGAGAGACAACTGGATGAACAGCGAACTAACGGACTGAAGTGAAGTAGACGCACTCCCATGCTTCAAAACGTACCAAAAAATTATAAAAACGATTTCAATGCCAAACTGGTATCTAAGATATGATTTGAGATATCGCCTAAGACATACCGTCAATAGATGGAGCACGAGGGGTCAGTTGTGAAAGAAACAGTACGCAAGGCTCCTTAGAAGCGAGTCTAGAATAAGACGTGACAAAATAAGCATTAGTGTTGGTGGAAAAAAGAAAAAAAAATACTGGCCATGATTTAAAGAGGAAGGAAGGTAGAGCAGAACATGACAGAGCAATACACGACCGCCTAGTCACGGGAAGGAGAGGAACTCGGGAGGGCACGGAGGAGAGCGTCGTGTATAATAGAGGAGAATAGTGCCGCAAGCCAGGGTAGGCAATAGGAAAGGTGGTTGGGACTTAGTAGAGCGGCGCAAAACATGACAAAATCTTCGTAAGGCGAGAAAATAAAAAGGATCGAGCGGGGAATAGTAGAGCACGGCAGGGGGGGGTGATGAAAGGCGGACCGGGAGAGATGGCTCAGGGCATCAACTGATATCACTGCAGTACCTCTGACCGGGAGGTCCTAGGTTTGAGTCCCGATGGTGGCATGATTTTCGACAATAGCTAGTCAACTAGATCGAATTCAGTCGCTGCCTGGAGGAGAATTCTGACGGCCGGCTGCTCTGATCGGCAGTTCTCCGTGATTTCTTCGATGAACTCCGGCGAATGCCGAGCAGTACTCTAACAAATGGGCCACTGACCGCGCGCGATCTTTCCTATCTTCCTTGCCCTATCCTCTCCTCGTACACACACTTACACTAACCTGCACTACACTACCACATATGCCGGGAAAGCGGTCGGGAGCTTAGAATTCGTCCCGACTGGGGCGGTGACCGTTCGTGTGAGATACCTGGTTAGGGAAAACTCCGCAAGCCGACGGTAGGTCAGCGCCGGATTTCGCCAGCGGGGGAATATCCCCGCTACCTCCCGAGTAAAAACAAGTACTACACTTACGGGACCAATGACCTAAGCTGTGACGCGCCCCGAATCACTAACAACCAACCAATGAATGGCGGGGTAATGGGCGCGGTGGAGCAGGGAGGGGCGGGGCAGGGCAGGGCAGGAAGCAGTGGGGTATCGAAGGGATGTCGGAAGGCATGACACTGCAAGAAGTAGAGAGGCGAGGCCTAAAACTGCAAGAAATGGCATAGCGAAGAAAGGCTGGGGCGGAGAGGCCAGCCTAGGGCAGGGCAGTGAGCCGGGGAGGGAGGAGAGTGGCAGAGAGGCGTTCGCTCCGCTGGCATCGCGCCGCGCCGCGCAGCGCCCGAGGTCGATAGCTGCAAGTCCGCAGCCGCAGCCCTGCGCGCCGCTCCCCGCCCCGGAAGCTGCCGCTGCCGCCCGCAGGATCTCCGAAGCGCCGACGCGGCTCCGCCCACCGACCCAGCGACCCACGTGGCGCGCACCCCGCCCTCGGTACGTAACTCACACGCAGTACTCTGGCCTGCAACCCTGCGACGGTCAATTCTAGAAATCATCCTCACCTACGCCAACAAGATTATGACATGAGTACGGACGTAGTTTCAATAAAAATGTATACCATTCTTTCTTTACTTTTTATTTGTGCATTATACGTTAAGCTACAATTTTGTCGCTAATATAATATGAGATATATCAATTTTATATTAACTGATGATCCTCTTTTAAATTCTCATCACGTACTAATACATCGCCACTTAAAACACATACCGCGCCAAAATAATCCTCCGCCAGCACACGTCCTCGCAACAAAAAATTCTCCCACTTCTTTCAGTTTTGATTGATTACATCTGCGCTTTCCTGCAAGCGTCATATTTCCTGTCATTCACATCTCACAGGAACATCATAGCACTGCGGATGTGAGGGCGGAGTTTTCGCGGCGCGCTTCTGGCGCTCTATCAGGGAGAGAATCATCGAGGTGGAAGAAGTGGCCAACGAAAGGTCACGGCGCCATGACCCGTTTCCCACCCACTTATCAGCGGCGGTATCGCGCGGTCAATGCCTGCGGTTCAGCGACTCGAGCATGAGGGACACCGAAATGCAAGGATCTTGGCGTCTTCTAAAGAAGCTATGCCCGCAAAGGAGTTAGACGGAAAAAGGAGGTCGTGAAGAAGTGAAAAAAGCTGTGGCATGAAAAAGAAGGAAAAGCTGGAAACTGAGACAGATGAAGCAAATTGGAAAAAGAAACGGAAAAGAGAGGGAAGTAGTATACACGAGTTCAGGGCCAGAAAAAAAGATTACGAGAACTGACCTCCTGGGAAGAAAAAGAGAAGTAATACAACGGAGGCAGAGGAGCTACCCAGCTTCAAGTAAGAGTATCCTCTAAGAGATTGTAAGATCATCTAGGTCTGACGACGTGAAAATAACCTAAAAAAAGTTTGATGAACTGAGAAAAAGTAAAGAAGAATAAGAATTAATTTGACATCTGACAACAGCTTCCACCAAGGGACAGTATACTGATTGCGTATGAAGAGGCGAGAGTGCAAGTCGAAGGGACAGTCGGAGGGATGTCAGACAAGGGCTTCGGAAGGAGCAGTAGCTGTCAGTGTAGAGCTCGCCGGGGGGTAGCAATCGGGTGGCGACCGGAAAGCAATCGCGGTGGCGGACGGATACCGATCATATACCGATCGTGTGTGAAGTCGGGCGAAGAGCGTGGCGGTCAAACGGAGATCTGATGGGATCGGGTGGCGAGCGAGCGAGTGGCGGGGGCGTGAGGGGAGCGCGGGGGAAAAAGCCGGGAACCGGGCGCGGCGGCGGGGGGGCGGGGGGAGGGCGAGCGCCCAGCCGAGACGCCAACGCCGTCGCGGCCAATGCGCGAATATTGGCCACGGCGCGGCCGCTGCCGCTGCGAGACCTCGGAGCCGGAGATGACCGGCACCGCCCACCAACGACGCCGCAAGCGCCTCTGCACGACCCGATCACACGACCATCCAGCGGGCGCGATTGTAACCCAACTATAATATTTATGTACCAAGGGCTCTAGTGATCGAGCGGCGACAAGGGTCTTTGGTCCGAGCGCTTTTTGTCGCCGGAGATCATGAGAACCAGTTAACGCCGTGGCACATAAATGGTTTTATTTTTTACATAATTGATTCAGATTTACTTATTTGCTAATTATCTAGATGTTAAATTGATTCAGTTTGTCTTTTCATATTTCCATTTCATAATTACCTTTCATAATTCCTCGTTAAGACAACATGTAGCACCAACTGTTTCCATATTCCCCTCGTACCATGACCCTCGCGATAGCGTATATCCAGCTTCGTATCGAAGGCAATCACAAGCAAATAACGAATCAATAAAAAATAAAAACTATTGCGTAGTACTTATAGAGCTTTATTCGGCAAAGATATTCAATAATTAGTATTTCCGCTTCCAAAACTGAAGCAGAATTAAATAATCTCAGCTCTCCCGGTAACTCCACGTCGAAAGATGTGTTGGGGACGTTTCGCCTATCGCTATCATGGCCCTGCATTTGGGGGGAAAAGAATGACCACAGGCACCTACGACTTCGTAAAATAGGATTTGCTCTCGAACGATTTGCTTATGTTCTAGGGTAATTATCATCACACGAAGACCTTCCTTTATTTCATTTCACATTTAAAAAACGCGAGCTTGTCATATACTAAAGATCCTTCTGAAATCACGTTCGCAGAATCAGAATCACTCTTGAAGATTCCATCTCTTTCTCATCGATTCATTTCAATTTCGTGACTTTTTCCTTTACAAATCTCACTGAAAATTTGATTTTTCCTTCTCCACAATGTAAATGAAAATGAAGTAACTTATTACTGTTTCACACATAGCCATTTATGAACTGTCTCTAAATGCGAGACTGGTACAGCTGCTACAAGTAGTTTCATAAAGGGAGAATTATGGAATTATTCCCGACTGTCTGCGGCGTGGGCATTTCATAAATCTCACTCGTACGAAAATTCCGTGAACTTCCCGAAGCCCTACAGCTTTCTCGACAAAGGAGGCTCCAATGCTTTGTGGTTGCCCTCCCGGACTTTAGAAGAGGCTTGAAACGGAGAGGTCCCGAAGGATAGAAAGCACACGCTGAATGCACGAACTATTATATTATATAAGGAATTAAAGAAATATAAAGTTAGGTTACGATAATAAACTCTTATTCTCTGCAAACTACCCTTTTGTTAATTCAGTGCAAAAGTTTGAAATTTCTGGAACAACAAATATATCATTGCAATATGGTGGTATCTTATCAAAACATAAATGTTTGTACTAGCTCAGAGGTGTTCCCAGCCGCATGTAAAATAAACAAAATGTGTAATTTCTTCATGTACGCGATTGTTTTTGCAATCTCAATTTCCCTAAGCGTTTTCTCGGAGGTAAATATTTTCTTCGCTTACACAGTGAAAGCGCAATGTGTTCTTAATACAAGGTAACTAGCTGAAGTACCCGGCGTAGCTCCAGTATTTATTTATCAAAATTAACTATTAAGGAGAAAAAGGAATAAATTCCGTCCTCAATGTAAAATGGAAGTAATTTTACTTCCCCGTCCCGCTGCTCCCGGTCCCGCACTGTTGAACCGTGACGGCCCGTCCCCAAAGAGGCGTATTTGAACACTGAATACCTTTTATAACAAAAATTGTTTCATTTAAACTTTGTAACATGGTATGTATCCAGGCTTATTGAACAACCTTTTTTCGATTGCAACTAAAATATTTAAAAAATCGCTGCTCAGATTTAAGAACCTTGAATTCAAGTTAGAATTCCATGTAAAATTCAATAATATTTTAATTGGAAATTCGAGTTCTCACATTAGAGTATGGTTGCGACAACACAGTGGTGCGTGTGTGAAATGTAACCACGCAGTTGGGACAATCATCCAGAAGACAAGTTTACCTATCGATGCATTTCGGGAAATATTGATTACTCACTTATCGTTACGTAATATAGCATAGCGTAAAACCAACACAACCTAGATATCGCAGTGGAGTTGGTTAAACACTACATCCCTCTCGAAGAAACGTTCTACACAAAAGAGAAAACCACTTTAAAACTCACTCGGTAGTTTTGATCTTTTCAGCGCTAAAACAAACGTCAACTGGAACTTTGTTTTAAACATGTTTGATATTGTACACTTACTTTCCTTAAGTTGTGTTCTCGGTAGAAAACTAATATTATTCTAAAATGACTTACTATATACGGGTACTCTTGTTCAGCAAACATAACATGTCCATACACACGTCCAAGAATATGTAACAAAAGAACACAATTTCTAGCTAATTGGCCGTCATTTTTATCATAAGCATATTTCATCGGGAAAACCGGGAAAATAATTTCAATTAATATCCAATCATGCCATTGTTTTCCAGGAGATGCTTCTTTGTACGTAGTTTGAGAGAGTTGCAACATCTATTTGGAAGTAACATCATCTACGCGACACATTTTCAACGTTTGTCTCAAACCCTCGTACTTTTCTCACAGATTGAACGCAGTAGATTTAATAAATAAATAAATAAGTGTCTTTATTGGCGGCGAGGCTCAGGCCATTGGGCCTGTTCTTCCGCATTACCACTTTGAAAAGTTTAAGTCAATAAATAAGATATAGGTCATTCATATGATGGCCGTTTGCTATTAGCGGAAATAGTAACTCATAAGTGCGACAGAAGGAGGGAGTAGATGGAAAAGACACGTTCTCATACCATTTTTGTGAGTACATTTATTAACTTGAATTTGAAATGAATTTAAAATTAATCAGAAATATATCTAGTGATTATTTTTTAATATTCTAAGACATTTTATCCAAATACAGTGAAATTACCTTTGTGTAACTCAGCGAGGAGTGGGTGAGGATTTATAAAACTCAATAGGATGTTAATAAATAGTACTATATGTAACAAAAGGGGGAGGGAAGTTGGAAAATCTAAAATATTGCCTACTTAATTTTGAATTTGCCAATTTGGAGGTCCAGGTGCAGGGATGCGCCTCGGATGTCGACCGTCCTTTCGGAGCGTCGTCGCTGCGCTGGCGATCTCTGAACGGCAGAGCCGAACGTTGCGTCGGAAGGAAGAGCGGGGGGCGTGCCCGGCGCGCGCCTGCCGCACTGCGGGCCGCGCCCTCACCCGCCCACACATGCGCCCACCGGCCACACCGCGCCGCCACGCCACGCCCCGCGGTGCCCCACCCCGGTCAAGAAACGTTCCGAGCATTCCGACCCGCAAGCAGTGTCCCAGAAGAATCAAAAATCAGTATGCACGAATGACTTTCAGTTTTCAATAGGTCCACATTTTCTTTGTTGCACTTTCCCACCTTAATCGTACTTAACAGATCCTTGAAAATAGATTTTATTACATGGGAGTTTTTGTTTTTTTTTTTCCCTTTCAAAAATCCAAAAATTCAAAATTTAAGTAGTATATGACTTAGTGCAGGGATCACAGAATTTTGAAAATGTGCACACAATTCGCGGCAGCGATGGTGTAGCGGTTAGCGTACCGGACTGCTAAACCCAAGTTTGCGGGTTCAAACCCGATCGAAGCCGTGGATTTTTAAGGGCGAAAAAATCCTTCGTACGCCTTCCTTCGGAGGGGAAGTAAAGCCGGCTGTCCCATGTTAGTAGATTTACTGCATGTAAAAGATCCTCAAGCCTAAATGACGCCTCTGAGCTAAATTCAAATCGCCTGTTTCGTCGCCCAAGTAATACCTTCTTTCTACCTTGATTGGTGAAAGGAGTGTAACGAAATTTGCGTGGTCAGACGGAAGAGCAGGCCTCATGGCCTGAGTCTCGCCACGTAAAATAAGGCAAATTCAATTCAATTCAATTCAATTCAATTCACTTTTCCCCATAGCACGTCATACACAGTTTTTAACTGTTTTTTTCATGTAAAATAAATAAATAAATAAATGAATAACAGAAATTGAACCAGTAGTTTCGTAATATAAAACAATATGTGGAGAGTTGGTCAATTTTTGTGGAGTATTGCGAGTGAATTTCTTAACTCTCAACCTTAAGAGTTTAAAATAACGTTTCAGTCGTAAAAAAAATATATTCTTCGATTTAAAGTTCACTTACGTGATATGTTCACGAATGGCGTGACCTGAATATCAACCACTTGGCGCCTTTTCCGGCTCACGGAATTCGAGAATGAGACTATCCCGAAAGTAAGTATTGAACTCTAAGAAAAAAATCGCTTTTAAATATCGCTTATAATATCGTATGTAATAAAATAAAATTATTATACACAGCCAAAAAAAAAAAAGATGCAACGAACGGCCACACACATACTGTAAAGGGTGAAAGAAAAGTGTTTCCGTACAAGGCTCTTTTGGGCCATGCACAACTGCACAACCTTAAAGGAAAAATGCGGCGAACTGAGAATCTGACCAGTTTAATATAACTGCGTGCTATTTGAGAGCTCGAAATCGCGGCAACGGGCCACGTTACAAGCGCAAAAGAAAGAAGCGTCTCTGCGCAGAGGCGGCGGGCGGCCGTCGCAATTCGGGAAGCGCAGTAACGGCGCGGGTCGCTGACACGCAACAGGCCGGAAAAGCGCCTGAAGAAGGAGGCCCGCGGGTTGGCGAGGGGGTGGGCGGAACGGAGCGAAACAGGGCGGGGAGGGGGCCACACCACGCGCGGAGCATGCGTGCTATTCGCTCCAGCGCACGACCCGAGGCGGCTTCGGTCCACGGGGCGCAGATGGAAGCTGCGAGGGAGCAAGTGGAGGCGGGGAAAGACATTTGGATCAAGACGGGGCGACACCAAGATGTACTGAAGAAGAGCGAGCACAAGTAATGAACGTTAACACCACAAAGAGATTCGTCGAATCGCTAATATCAGGTGTACTACAAATGCTTCTTTTGAACTTAATATTTCATTCACGTAAGTCCTTCATCAAATATAAAAATTCAATGTTTGTTCGTATTTTATGCACTGCCGCATCGTTCATACAATTGTGATAAAACCTTGTCAACTTATTGCTTGCACTTGCGCGAAGAATACAGGCATAGTGCAAAGGGAATGTGCGTATGTCTGTCGCACTCAGACACGCGATAATGATTTGATGCGTTTATGCTGAGTCAACGCACCTGAGAAGAAGCTCGATGCAACCCGCCGCACCCGCAAGTATTAAGGGCGTCTTCGCTGTATTGTCTGCCCCTTTGATTGTGAAATATCGGCAAGAATTATTACTTGAACGTTATCTCGCACAGTTAATCAAATTTCTCCAAGATAGTGCCAAAGCGAATCCATGCCCAAACTTGAGGAAGAACGTTTTAAGAATAGGATACTTGACAACCATGTCCACTCCAGGACAGAATAAACCTATACTCGTGAGAAAGTCTTTTATCTAATAATTTTTTTGCAGAGCGTAGCGAACAACGCAATTAACAATCACGTAGCGTGTGAAGTGCAATACATCGCGAAAGCGCAGCATTGCAGTGGGTCCGCTAGTATTACTTAAAAAGATCATTTACGATGCCTACAGACGCAATTAATCTCTTGATCATCTGACAAGAGAGAACGATCAAGATAAATATGTATTCGGGAAAGTCGCGACCTCAGAGAAATGTACACTTCTACTGTATGAACGACCATTACATCGGAAATATTCAGACATCCCAATCACACAGCAGACAATTTTATGGCGTAAAAAATACTTTTAAAAAACGGATAAAGATTCCAAATAAAAATAATGACATTTTGTCCGCAATTGAAATAAATCAAATATTTACATCGCCATAAGAGTAATATGTCGAGAGCAATGGACACATTACATGGCAAACTCAACAGTGTTGGACTTGCGTGGGCAGCAAATGTAACTTGTGGCGGGTAGCCTGAAGGTGACGAGGATACAGACACGCGGGGGCATGCGGATGCGAGGAGAGGTTTCATTGCAGCGGAGTGGAACGGGAGGCGCGGGAGGAGGAGGCGGGGGGGCAGAGCAAGTGGCGGAGGTGCGAGCACCGGGCAGAGCAGGGAAGAAGGGCGGGCGGGAGCAGGAACAAATTCAGGGGTGGGGGCAGGGGCTGAAAAGGATGGGGCAGGAGGAGGACGGCCCTGGGGCGGGGCGGGGAGGGGGTGGTGGCGAAGGCGGGGGCGAAGGCGACGACGGGGGCAAGGGTACGGGCGAGGCGGGGACGAGGCTGGGGCGAGGGGGATGGGTCGCGGGGAGGAGGCGGGGGGGGGGGGGGGCGGCGGCCGGGCGCACAGAGGCGCTCAGTGCGTGCCAGGCGGAGCGTGTGAGCGCCGCTGGGCGCCTGAGGTCGTGACGCCGCTCCAGATGCTTCGCTGCACCGCCGAGCGCAGTGTTCCCGCGCGCCGCCAACGCGCGAGCGAAAATTACAGAGCGTCGCGTAATGAAGTATGCAGCATACAGAGAAGCTCCATTACTCGGCGTCAAATGCCAGGTGTCGCGTCTGTCGGGAGTCGCGGTCACAGGATGCAGGAGAAAACCGCATGGAATATGAATTTCCATCGCATTTGTTTCCCCACGGCTTTAAGTATTTTAATGAATCATGTTATCACTTGAAACATCTGAAAATTGTAATTCGACAATAACATACGGAAAAAATGTTTATTTATACTTTGAAATTTGATGAACTTTCTTTCTACATTATTTTTTGTTCAGAACGTATTTCATTAGATTATTCTCATACGCTGAATAAACACATACAGTCTCCGTAAGTGTCAGAGTAGGGTAGTTTAGTGAAAAATTGAAATGTTTTCAAAAATTCATTGCTTAAAGACTGTCATTGTATGTCTCACACCACTATGCATTGTTTTCTGTCCAAGCACAAGAACAATTTAAAATGTATTTCCTTCTAATCATTATCTTAACTCATTGCGTAATAATCGCACCACGCACATTTTCCACCCACCACATTCGCTGAGCGGCACCGGAGAAGAACGTGCCACATAGAGCTCGCCCGGCCACGCTCTTCCGCCCAGCGGAGAGGGCGTCCGTCGCGTCCACGGCGGGGCGTCGCCCGGGCGGGGCGTGCGGTACGGCGCGGCGAATCCGAGAGCGCGCGCCCTCGGCCGGGGCGGCGTGGCGACGGAGCGCCCGTCACGTCTCTCGGAATGGAACGTGCCGCGCGCCGCGCGATAGCGGCTTCGCCCGCCCTCTGCCCTGAGCCCTGCCCTGCCCAGACCAGCCCGGCCCGGCCACACCGCGGATCTGGGGGGCGGCGCCGGACGACCGCTTCAACGACCCTCCGTCACGGACAGCACACGAGTCAGGGGCTCACACACGATTCACCGGGCTGGCATACGATTCATCGACGCAATAGTTTCATTTATTGTTCCTAAGAAATGGAAATGATGGACAATTTTCAATGTACATTTGTTGATTTTGTGAGGAAATAACGTCTTAAAATGTTTGTCAAATATATAATACGCGCATTGAAGAGACAAAAGAAAAAGTTATGATTCACTCATTCCTGCTTTTTGAAAGGAGAAGTTCTGGCTATTGTTCTAGCGTTTTTAGAGTAAAAGATATTTAAATGTAACAAGTGCATTAAAATGAAAGGCGATTAACATTAAGAATTTGCTCCTGGATTATTGGGAATTTTAGAGACGTTTCTATTGATTGAATGTTAGTGATTCCGGCTGGTCAACTACTAGGGTCATTAGTCCCGTAAGTGAAGTGCATGCTATAACTCTCGAAGGTGGCGGTGTTTTCCTTCCGGTGGATCCCGAGATCCGGTGCCGACCCACCGTCGGTTAGCAGGGTTTTCCAACTAGCTATCTCCCACCTGCGGGGCACCACCCCAGCCGAGGCAAGCTCTACGCTCCTGACCGGTCTTCCGGCAAGTATGGTAAGTGTGTGTAAGGGGTGAGGATAGGACAACGAAAGGAAGGAAAGATCGCGCGTGGTTTGTGGCCCGTTTGTTAGGATTCGCCTGGTGTAGATCGGAGAAACCACGGCAAAGTACCGATCAGAGCCGCCGGCCACTAGAATTCTCCTCCAGACAGCGACTGAATTCGACCTAGTTGACAAGCTAGAGTCGAAAATTCTGCCACCGTCGGGACTCAAACATAGGACCTCCCGGCCAGATGCACTTCAGTGACATCAGTTGATACCCTGAGCCATTTCTCCCAGTAGATGTTTCGACGCTCTTGGGGTTTCGAATTTGAAGTTACACGGACTTTATGTTAAAATAACAATCATCTCGGACTGGAGACGAATTCGCACCCGATTAAAAAGTACGACGGCTGTGACCAATATTTGGTACGGAAGCATGAATAGCGGCAGATTTCATGTAACTAGAGCTGACTTTAGGCTAGATCCAACCGCTCGAGAGATTTTTCTTAATAAACGAGTCTTTGGCCGGTGTCCAAGGTCAACGGTTCCAAATCCGACAAACTAAACCGTCTCGCCCATTTGTTTCTTCCCAGAGCATATTTTAAGGTACCGCAGACTCATCATGAGTCAAAGCATTTTTGAATGGATATAATAATGAATGAAAACTCAGAGAAGGTGAATATACGAGTGGCCAACGAATGAATGATGATCCGGGCGGAGACATGAAAGAACTTTCCATATCCATCGTTGCCCACTCTTCTTATTAAAACTGATAGCCTTCTTGACAGCAACATACTACTAAGTGGCTCCGCACATGTACTCTTTTATATTTTTTAACCTTAAAATATTTTCTGAATGATACAAAAATAGTTTTCATTACAACTTCCTTGTTTTCTAATAATTATAATTTTTTATAAATAATAATAATAATAATAATAATAATAATAATTATTATTATTATTATTATTATTATTATTATTATTATTATTATTGGGCTTTCGTCTTTTCTTGTCGTGTAGCTGCAACCTCCCCTTCCGTTTTAACAGATCCTACGTCTTGCAGGTCCCCGTGTGAACAAGCCGAAGAGTGGCTGATGGCGCGACTCGCGTCCTTGCAGCGCGTCGCAACAGCGCCGGGCGACGGCTGCGGCGTGGGCGCCGGTGGCTGGCTGACCGGCCGGTGCGGCGCTGAGCGGTGCCGTGCCAGGCCGCGGAGACGGAGGCGGAGGCGGCCGCCGACCCTGGACCGGGGCCTTGGGGAACGCCGCTCCACGGGGCGACTTCCGGCTCCTCGCCCGCAGCGCCGCCACGAATCGCCTCGGGCGCTTCCATGCCCCGGGCGGGAGAGGTTTTTTTTTTTTTAACAGCTAACGCGTGTGAAGAGATGGAAAACGCGTGGAATGTGTGTATTTAATTAAACAGAAATACTAGTAATTATGCGAGGGAAGTGAGTCATAGTGGGATGTATCATAATTTGGTAGAAAATACGTAGACCGCTTTTCGTTGGTAGCACTCATTTCATTAGGTAGGAAGATGCTTTATGATAATAGCTGAGACTGAAGCCCGCATCCTCGCCGTCGAGTTGGAAATGTACGAGAGAAGTTAGCCAAATTAGCAATATTATTTACAGAGCTAACTTCAAACTCTCTAAAAACGTCCACCGTTTTCAATCGCCTTCCTAATGGGCATAGTCGACGCCTATTCCAATAATCCGTATGTTTCAGCTGCTTGACAAAAACAGACTCGCGCCCTGACTTTGGAACAGGCGCTGGTTACACATCTGCATATAAGGTTGTTCAATCGTTTACTCTACGAGAATTTTGTGATGAACAAATTCGTTCGCAGTATCATTCATCGGGATTCTCACGTTTCCTCAGAATCACTATCCTCTCTCACATTTCATTTCATCATTTTTAAAATTATCTGTATCATTTCTATGCTTCCCCATCTTGATTTTGGACACACACGGACTTTCCTTTCTCTGAGAATTTCAACATATAAAATTTAGGAATACTATGAAATTAGACTTTCTATTACTTTAAAAAATGCTTAGTGGAACCACGTGGTCTATGATCTCAGAACGAAATGTTACAACCCTAACTACTGTAATCAGTGGCAACAGCAGAACTATCGTTGTAGCTATTAATATAACGAGAATTAAGAGATTACAACCACGAAAAAAGGTAAGCTTTTAATTTAATTAAAAATAATTAAAAAATAACATTTTTTTCATGGTAGGATTATCTTTTGATTCTAACTATTCTATAATTTAGATTTTCATTGCTAAGAAAGATACACTTTCTAGCCACACCAGTAAATCGTCATTATCATATCATATTGAAGTTAATTTCGTTATAAAGTAGTTCTGGAGAGAAGTTCAATAATTATTAATTCCATTATTTTATCTCCATTTCATTCTAAACTCACCTGCAACCGGATAATGAAACATATTTGTAACAATATGAAAAATATATTAATAGCTCATCACGGACATACGATGAAGTAGAAAATATTCATTTCTGTTAGTAGAACGTCTGGCTGGTCAGGAAGAAATATTATATTAGCTTAGATTTCGCAATATGACGATGTGGCCTGTGGGCTCTCATTATTCCACAATATCGGAGAGAGAAACTATCCGCAATGAAATTTCAAATAAGATAACAGAAAATCACGAGCACGAACATATAAACTAGGGAAAATGTAGCATTTTCTATGAAATGTTTAGAAAAACAAACACAACACAAACCTGATACATTGCCAATATAGTGCACATTCATTGTCAAGTGAAAAACAAAACAAAAAAATGCGCAACATAAAAATATTTTTATATATTACCGCTCGCAATATTCTTTTTGAGATCACGACATGAAGCAAAGAGAACTACTTTCACTGGGGACATTCGCGATGACATAAATGCCTCGTAAATGTGCCACGTGCCCTGCCGCCGCGTACGCTTGTCCAACTAGCAGTTTAACGGACACAGCTTATTAGCTTTTTTCAGGGTAGTTGCTCACAGGTACAGAATCCTTCTCCTCTCTCCGGCGGCGTCTTTGGATCTCTGCGCACGCAACGCAGTTCTCGTCTGCATGCCGAACAACACGAAAAGACAGGACTCTCGAAAACAGCAATTACGGCTAACGGTGCACAGACAAAGCGGCTTTTTTCGGTGCTGCAGTATTGTTCTGTTCAGAACTGTACGACAAATCACGTAATTTTAGAAGGGTCTACGTAAAATCTGGCGAAAATATAGGGAAAAGCAACGAGAAAAGTGAACAAAAAAGAATGGTGCTCCCCCATTACCTTTGCGTAATGAACTACGTGAATACCTACACAATAGCGACATCCTTCTTCTTAAATAACAAGTAAAATTAACTCAATAACTTCCAAATTATAAAAATAAAAGAAGAAACAAAGTCGCAGTGTACCTTGATTAAGATAGCTGCGGCAGGAAGTTTTCAAAATTACACACCGCGATACCATGAATTTCCTTTCTAATCAAATTGCTACAACGCTTCAGTGAAAACCATTTTACGTGTACAGAAAAGCACACAGTAATTATCTTTGCGGGAAGGAAACGCAAATAGGAAATAATATTTTCTTTAAATACACACCAACTCTGAAACATGCCACTTGTCACGATGTGACAACACACACCGACTTTTAAAACAAGGTAAAATTGTATTCAGATGTGCAGTCAGGCACTCACGGTCGTGAATCACGACACGGCGGTTGCATTCATACACGAATCTGAATAGCCTGATGTATGAAACAACGTCGTGTGCAGTTTCCGTATTTCCGGGTGATTTACGAAACACCACTTTCGAAATAAATATATGCGCCAAATACGGTAAGAGATTACGGTTCCGTTGACAGATACCGCAACGACAAATCACAATCATCGACCTGGAATTTACGGCTGCGTCGACAGCTCCTCAGACAAAAATCGCCGGAAACTTGTGTACCGCGATAGCTACAACGGTATTAGGTATATCGGAAAACCATAGAACGAGGGAATAAATTTTGCATCTGACAGAGCGATGAAAAAGAACCCGTGGGCAGCAATTGCCATTGCACAGCCGCGCCGCCGCCGCCGCCTGCAACGCTATCGCCCCGCCCGGGTGCGAGCGCGTGGCCGCGCCGCGGCCCCCGCCCCGCGGCGGGCGCGTGCTGGCACGGGCGCGGCCAGCGGGCGGGCACAGGGCGAGCAGGCGGCGCCAGGGAAGGGCACCGAGAAACCGAGATACATCTTCTTCCTCATTTGGCAGAATGCGGATGGCAGTGAAGGCTCAGGGCTGTGCACGTGTGCGTGTCTCGAGTTGACTGATGCGAAAATGAGTGATAGGTTCCCGGCGCGTCAATTTTCACGGCGTTAGTCTCGTAATTACGGTGCACGATATATTCCGGGAGACGGCGGTATTCCTATTACGCTGTAACGTTTGCGGCCTTTCCCTCTTCAGGTATCTCTCCTAGACATCTCCAGCCGACACAAGCTCCCAACTGGCCTCTCCACGTAGTAGAATGATGCAGAAAGTCCGAGTAAGGGACGCGGGGACAACGATGAAAAAGAAAAGATTTCGTGCGGTCCACGGCCCGTTCGTTAGGGTACTTCTCCGGCATTCGCCTATTCACCGGAGAAACCACGGAAAACTGCCGATCAGAGCAGCCGTCAGGGAGAAATCTCCTCCACATAGATTAAATACGACATATCTCTATAGCTACAGTTGAAAATCCGCTGTCGGTACACGAACCATATAACCTTCCGGTCAACATATTGCAGAGGAAGCCACGTTGCCGCTGAGCAAATGCGGTCGGTGAACGACCGTGGGGGCCAAACACCGCGCACTGTGAGCGCGTGCGGGCTCGGCCGCGGGAAAAGATCTGGGAGTGTGATTGATGGAATGTGTGGAACCGGCGCCGAGGAAAAGCGGCGGCAGGGACGGGTGCAGCTGGGAGGCGAGAATTCGCGGGGGCGTAGGGAGGGAACGACGGCGGGTGGAAGTCGAGTGTGACGGCGACTGCGCATGCGTGGACGTGGGGGCGAGGGAACGAGGTTTGGGTCGAGGGCGGGCGAAAGGGGAGGACTCGTGTACAACACGTGCTTGTTTCCTGTGCTCCCCATGGAGCTGCGCTGCTTGTTGGCAGCAGTCACGCACAATGATAATATGTAATTCAAAACATGTCTAGCGTAGCAACGTAATTGTAGAACGTGTTTTCATGAAACATGCAGTTTAATGATTGGCCTGTTAAGGCAATCCATTGCTAACGTATTGCTGAGCTCCTTATGTATGATATTTTCATTCCTACAAACATTAAATTGCGATGTCCTTCCACCACTCACCATACACATGATGATCTTGAAAGATTTGTGAGTGGTATGTTTTTTGTGCGTGTTTGTAGATGTCTCTCAAGCTCTCGTAATAGGCGACATTGACACGTCACCACAAACTACTTTAACATTAATTAATGATGCCTCATGAAATAATTCTTATATGGAACCCTTTAATTGATTATTATTATTATTATTATTATTATTATTATTATTATTATCACAATTACTAATACTATTATTAACGGAGAAATTACTACACAGATACTTTGGAAAACAACGGTAAAGGAAAATGTCCGTAGAAAAATCGTCCTTTTATTCCTCTAGGTCCAAAGAGCGCAAATGAAATTTCAAGTCCTTTTTAGAATTTGTATCTAGGGGTCCTCTAATAAGCACGGCAGAGTGCGCGGAATTGTGAACGTTACTTTCACCAATGAGCCCTTCCTCCTGCTATTTTCGCTCCTTCGGCATGCAAAAACGAAAGCAACGAGTAGGGCCGCGGCCACCGGAAACACGCAAGCAATGCCCCTTAAAACTTTGAACAGGAAACCAAATGCACAAGGGGAGGCGTGCGGAGAGCGATGGGTGGGGGGGGGGGGCAGCGGAGGGAGATGGAAGATGGACGGGGAGGGGGATGAGGTGTTGTGCGATGAAGGGAGACAGGCGATGGGTGGCGAATGCAGATGGGCGAGATGGCGGGATGGATGGCGAAGGAGGGAGAGATGGACACGGAGGGAGATGGAAGCTGGGCGAGAAGGACATGGTGTTGGGCGACGAAAGGACATGGATGATGGGCGACGGAAGGTGGGAAGAGGGCGACGGAGGGAGCGGGTGATGGGCGACGGAAGGAGCTGGGCGGGGGCCGGGTGGAGGCTGATGGAAGACGGGCGGCGGCGGGGGGGAACCGGAAGAAAAGGGGAAAGGGAGCAAGGGAAAGGGGAGAGGGGTGAAGAGCGGAGGGCCGGAGGGCAACGGACGGCGAGACGTTGAGAGGCAAAGAGCGGCGGCGGCGGAGGGCGGCCTGCCATCGGCGGCGCGTCGTGCGCAGAGGAGCGCTGGAGAGGTTGGCCGGGCAATTACGCCGAAAGCACGCGCAGACCAGCGCCTCGCGTCGGACGCGCGGCACGCGAGGAGCGGGCGCTGGGGCCACGCGCGGGGCGCCGCTTTTTGCCACTGCGGCCGCTCACGATTCGCCAGGCGAGGAACGCTACGCCGCGCGGCCAGTGCTACTTCCAAGATTTCCGAAAGACCGTGTTACAGTCACGCTCTTCCGCCCGACTGCAAGACATTGCTACAAATTTATGGGTTAAACACAAACTTTCAAAAAGGTACTTAGAATTTGCTTGTTAATTCTACGAAAACAGAAAGAGATAATACAAAATATATATTCAATGCTACATACATTTGTAGTAGCTTCTTCTCATACATAGTTCACTGGGTTCATTTAAAATGTATAAAACCTGGAACGTAATTTTGGTTAAATATAATAAAATAACGATATCACTTAAGTACTGTACGGATGTGAACAGCAATTAAATATCACGAGTGATCAATAATGAACAAAGAACCCTGGACATGCAAGAATTTCCAGTATTTTTTCATTCACAGCATCGAGATGCAATTTGTACTTTGCATCATAAGCAGAGTTGACGAAAGTTGAAGATGACATAAATAAATTGCTAAATCACCTCCAAATTAGAACTTACCAACCAATTAAAGATCGGAAGGCACGAGAGTCGACTCGAAAAAAACAAGTGGAGAAAATATCCATTCTTTCAAAACGAAGAAAAGGAATAACTACAAGTATAGAAGGTATTCTTTCTCTCCTTCACGCCCAACTACCCTCTTATGTGACGGCCGTGGAATTGTTATTATTTTCGTTACGAAGGTTATATTTCTTGAAATTAATTTCAGTCGACCCTGAAGATGAAGGTCAATGACCTTCGAAACGTGGTCTATAAAAATGTAAAAACGTTAATAAAATCTGTTATAATATGAATGTCTGCCTTAAAAATCAAAGGACCTTTCAACATTTAATATTGTTATTCTTGCATAAAATACACTGATGGTATTTAATCCTCCTCCTCCTCTTCTAAAAACATGATGCTTAGAAATGTTGATGTAACTTTGGTATTTTTAATGCTACATACCCGTTTGAGTGTTACACACCCATGTTACATTAAGTATATCCAAAGCATTTCCCTTAAAAAGTATACAAACGTCTTTATCATTACAGACTCGGTTGCACTTTGCGGACATCTCCCGACGCTATTTACACGGCTCTTTTCTTTAGGTGCAGACTTAGGTGTGATTAACACTGCCGACAGAATGAAAATGGAGGGAATGAATGGAACTGAAACTTCCCCTCGAGACTCCGCACTTCAACTTTTCCAACTTCACTAAAGCGCCGGGGATGCACTCTCATAAAAGCTCTCAAAGGCATTAGCCCAAAGAACGGGTGCAGCTGCAGCCCAGTGCCGTCTTACGTTAACTCAAGTTCGCCCCTAAGCAAGTGTACGGTTCGTCGCCAGCCAACAGCTCCAACAACTAACTTCATGACGATCCTGGTTCTATTCTCTACTCGGCAGAAATAGCTCGGACTCCACAAAGAACAACACACGCCCTAAACTATCGTAGGAGCTTTAAAGATCTTTTTAATCCGCATTCCTGCTTCTTCCACAGTTTCTTTTTTTATCGCCGAAGAAATGTTTGACGGTACTATTACTGATTTAATGACGTTTTAAAGAAGAAAAAATTACCCAATATACAACACTCACCTTGATGGTTTTCCTTCTATTCTATGAAGGATTTGCATGTTCGAGAGCTATGCAAGTGGAATGTCTCTGAATGACTTAATTGTTAAGTTTTTATTAAAAAACGCGGTTCATTACCATTGCGATCTCAAATTCGCTGCGGATATCTTATATTCCTAATAGAAATACTGTCACCATTAGGCACAATTAAGAATATTTTCGAACGAAACATTATTTCTCACAAATCTAACCACATTCCTGGAGCAGAAGAGATATAGTTCATGTGGAATCCAGGAAAAAAATTGCCCGTACAAAAAGTTATTTTTGTATTGAGTGAGCAATGTGTGAACATTTAGTTCTTCTTCTTTGTAGGGTTTTTATCCAGCCGACAGCCGGTTACCTTTTGCGTCCCGATGGGACGCATATTCGACCATAGACTAGACACCAATACACTTGCGGGCTCCTCTGATCTGGGGTCAGCAGAACGCGAGGCCCTCCGCGACAACACATACAAAGACAAGGGACAAACAACCATGCCCAAGGCGGGACTCGAACCCGTAACCCTTCGGACCGAAGCGCTGAGTCGGTGCTCGCTCTTAGCCACCTCGGCCATCCAGGTCGGCACATTTAGTTCTACAATACAAAATTTAATATTTGAAAAACGTTTGTAATTGTATAATGGAATAAATGTTTTATATTTCGGGAAATAGCAGTATATTATGTGGAACTATGCGTGCGGAAGTGTTACGAAGGGATACGTTTGTTTACTACGTTTTATTGTTTCTAAGCCTGATAAACTAGTTTTCACGATAACAAAACCGTTGTCTTGGCAATGTCTTGGAATGACGACGTAGGTTGGGATTCTTATCTGGTGATTTCCATTCAGGGGGGCGATGAGTTTGACTAGCCTCCTTTCCAAGTGAGTCCAGGATCTTTGTTGTGCTCTCCACTCAACCAGCTCCTTGGTCCGACGGCGAGGGATAGATGGCTTCACCTCCCCATTGGGTCACAAGCAATTGCATGTACGTTTACCTTTTATTAAAAAATGATGTGTTTCATGTGCGGATAGCAATGTTCAAAATATGTCTTTCTTATGTACACTGAGGAGCAAACATTCAAAAGGTGACATGTCGATTTGGCAAAAATTGAGATATTTTGTTGTTTTTATCCAGACTTTTATTTTCAAGGAAAAAACAACAAACAATGTGATATGTGTTACAATATACTAATCCTCTATTTGCAGAGTTAAAGAAAGTGTAAAATGTATGTTATATTTTTCATTTTTTATTGGAAAAGAGTGAGTGGACCTACTACGATTTAAATATTTGTTCACTTGCAAAAACAATTTTAAAAAATCTTTTTTTAAATTGCTTTTGTGCGGCTTCTCCTGAAATTGACCCATTGCACCGCCCTTGAGAATCCTTGCGCTTGCGCTCCCAACGCCCCCCCCCCAGTGGCCAGCAGAAAGGCGTTGCCAGCCGGGCACCGCGAGTCGTGAATTCGCCGCCGCGCGTCGACCTGCCTCGCTCCTGGCGCAATCGCAGACCTTCGTGGCCGAGCGTTCGACTCCGGCGGGCCCCACTCGCTTTCTCGCGCCTGACGTCACCCCATCTCGGGAGATCGATTTCCTCTCCTGCAACTGCACCTCCTTCATCTCGGGGGGTCATACTGAAGAGCGACTGCACATTGGGATTGATGGGCAACTCCTCCCCACGGACGCAAACGGCGATATTGTTCTTTAGCTATACTAAGCGATTGAAATACGGCGGTTTGAAGTACTACGACATTTAACAGTATCGAATTCTATTATTAATCTCGTACCTCTACATATGAAATAAGAAATACCAAAGCATCACGCTGCTATGTGCGAAGTGTTTAAGTCGACTATCTCCGGCCTTAACAGCGCCTTTGACTGGGAGGTCCTTGGGTTCGAGTCCCGACGGTGGCGGATTATCGACACTAGCTAAGTAGCTAGGTCAAATTCAGCCACAGTCTGGATGAGAATTCTAGCGGCCAGCAGCTCTATTCTGTAGTTTTCCGTAGTTTCTACAATCAATTCCACGCGAATGGCGAAGCATTGCCCTAACGGACCACGGAACGCGAGAACTCTATCCTTATCCTACGCTCTCCCCTTTCGTACACACATTCATGTTGGGAGACAAGTCGGGAACTTGGAGCTTACCCCGTTCGGGGCGGTACTCCGCTGGTGGGAGATACTTGGAGAGGGAATTCCTCCGGAAGCCTAACTCACCATCGGGCGGAGGAGGAATACCGTCACCTCCCACGATAAAACATTCTCACCACTAATGGGACTATTGACCACAGCAGTTGGCATACCAGAAAACAATTACTCAATCCTAACTTAAAAGAAAGACACCGTCACACACCGTTTTCACGGAGGGCATCGCCTCGGTGATAAGTGCAACCTAACTGCAGTCGCACTCGCCTTTGTTCTCCCCGCCGTCCCTGGAGTCGATAAGCGGGCCCTGAATGACGCCGGCCAGCTGAGGCAGGCGCACTCGCCGACGCTCCGTTGTTGTGGTGCTCCGGTTCCGTTGTGCGCCGCGCGATAAGATAATTTTAGCACTCCACTTTCTCGCGCGGCGCGGCGCGGCGTACGTACGCGCGACGGGCGATTAGCTCGTATCGCCTCCTAGCGGGAGCTTCCGCCGCCGGAAAAGCTGCCTCCGGCGCCTGAGTGGGCTTTCAACCCCTCTTCCGTGAGGTAGTTTTTCGTTTGGCTGCGGTTTTTGTGCGCGCGATTAAATGTTTCTTCAACCTATCATCAACGTTGCGGATGAGGAATTCATGCATTTAGGAACCGGTCGCTAAACGCTGTTTTCTTTTAGGTACTATTTCCCGGTTAGTAACGTAATGTTTCCAACACAATTCCACATAAAACTATGTGCATTTGTGTTTGTGAAACGACAGCGATAGATACCGCATGTGACACAATGATTTATCTACTGAATAAAGCGAAAGGAGTTTTAAAACTTATCAACGCAAACTGATTCGCCACAAAAATTGTTTTCTATTGATGTGTGTGAAGAGGACTATACAGCTTTTTGACGATGTTTTGTAACTTTTCAAACCGTCCCAAATTACACCAATGAAATCGTAAGATATAAGTGACTATGCGTATTATTCTCAGTTGTATAATTTAATACTGACTATTATTTTATTAGATGATACATTATATTTTCGTTCTGTCCAACTACTTTGAAAAGCGACGTTTATTTTTTATTTCGTGAACTTCCTCCCCGCCTGATTGAATACATGCGCCAGGAAAATAAAAAACGCCAGACAAAAAAAAATCGTCACATACGAATGAGAGAGTTCCGCCGTTCTCCGCCCACGGAATTCGGAATCGCAATGAATATATGGCGCTGGCGAGAGCACTCGGGGCCCTGGGGATGTGATTTTTCGTTCGCGATCCGGTGAAATAAGCAGCAGAAAGCCTCGAGTAATAAAAACTTCACGCAGCCGTGGCACCCGCGTCCCACGCTCCGTTTCACTTCTCCTCTCGACGGGGAAGGCAGAATGCGGCAGCGGTAGCGGCTGCCCGTCGTTTCGACGCTGCCGGCGCGCACGTGCCCGGGCGCGGGTGCGGGTGCAGGGGCGGGTGCAGGGGCGGGTGCAGCGGTGGGTGCAGGGGCGGGTGCAGGGGCGGGTGCAGGGGCGGGCAGGGGCGGGCAGGGGCGGGTGCAGGGGCGGGGCGGGCGCGGAGGCGGGGTGAGGGCAGGCGCGGGGCGGGGCGGGGGCGGGCATGGGGCGGGGCGGGCTCGGGGGCGGGCGCGGGGGCAGGCGTAGGGGCAAGCGCGGGAGTGAGCACAGGAGCGCATGGGGCGTAATTCAGAGGCGCAACGGCGGCACTGCGCGGCGTGGCGCAGAGGCGGTGGCGGCGGCGGCGGCGGCGGCGGCGGCGGCGGCGGCGGCGGCGGCGGCGGCGGCGGCGGCGGCGGCGGCGGCGCGGCGGCGGCGGCGGCGGCGGCGGCGGCGGCGGCGGCGGCAGCAGCAGCTGCGGATGAAAAGCCGCCAGAGGAGGAGCAGCGACGCGAAAGGAAAAGTAGACGTCCGCGAGATACGCCGGGCTGCCGCGGGCGACGGACGACGATAAAAAAAAAAAAAAAAAAAAAAATTGCGGGCGGCTGAGAGCGCCGGCGAGGGGGCTGCCTCGCGCAGCAGGAGGGTGAGTGGGTCCCGTTATCTTAGGACGG
This sequence comes from Teleogryllus oceanicus, assembly GCA_964035755.1. NCBI lineage: Eukaryota > Metazoa > Arthropoda > Insecta > Orthoptera > Gryllidae > Teleogryllus > Teleogryllus oceanicus. The sequence continues at coordinate 109,138,441 of CAXIVR010000003.1, forward strand.
GAAAGCCCGGGAGGTGGCTGGCCTCTCATGGGATGGACATACCGATTACAGAGCCTCATGCGCAAAGGTGGGTGCTCGGAGATACGTGCAGGTAGTGATAATTTCTGGTGATAGATAGTATCGTACATATGGGGTAGCGTTGTGTCTGGAGACATCCCTATGCACGACAAGCGTGTTCAGGTATATGTGGATAACGCGATTATAGAGATGGACGAGTGTGAGTGGTGATGTGACTCTTGGAATTAAATGTGAGAGTAATATACTTTTGAGCGGCACAGAAAGAACGGAAAATCAGCTCGTTTCACTAAACTTGCTGGGAACAGATTTTTGGTTGTGGAAGATTACGAGAGGGCAGCGGTGACAAGTTACGAACGCTACGTAGGATTAGGAACATCCATGCAGCTCAAGAGAAGAAAGTTCGCTCACATCCAAACAGAAAACAAGGTAAAACGTGGACTGAGTAAAATCCAGCCAAGCAGCTTCAGCCAGTACAATACGTTGAATGATTCAGCAGGAGGTTCAGCGAGGTGCTAGGTACGGCCGAATGGAGCAATATCCACTTCACAAAGTGCCCTGATTCAGAGCAAAATCCAGCAAGTCGAGAACTTGCTGAAGTGCAATATCGCAGGCGCAAAGGAAGAAATGTTGAAAAAAGAGTTGATGTAGAAAGTGGTGTGAAGTGGAGCGACAAGAGATAGGATGCTGCGCGTCTAAGCGGTATGACGCAAGACGACGCGGGTAGAAACAGGTTACGAAGAACAGGCAGGTGACTTTGATTGAAGCAAACTCACAGAGAAGACGGCGAAGAATTCGAGAATTGGGTTTCACAGCGGGATAAGCACGAGGGTTAGGAGGCCTGAAACAAACACATAGATTCATTGATATTTCAGGTCACGTCAACAAAAATGGTCATTAGTTCCGCTAGTGTAGCGAGTGTATTTTTATGCCAAGACGTGGTGGTGATCCTCATTCGCTGAATGATGATTGCCGGCGCCGACTGACCTGGCGGTTTAGGGAATTCCCTCCGCTAGGTGTCGCCCCTAGGGGGCAACGCTGCAGACCAAAAAAGCTCTGAGCTCCTGACATTTATGCAAACACACATCGGCAGCTCGACGAACTACGAGAAGCACGGAAGTAATAATAGCGGGATAATCGAGAGCACGATGAAGCAAGCAGGAGCGAGGATGGACCGACGCACGTATGGGGGGGGGCGGGGACAGGGCAGCAAGAACATGATCATCCGAAAAAGCAGCGGTGGAAGGGGGCAGGGCGGGAAGGAACGGGGCAGTGGGGCCAGCGCTGGTTTATTCAGCGACCGCCGCCGTAGCTTTCCCCTTCCCGGTCGGCGGGGGCGGGGCGGGGGGGCCGGGGGCGCTGCATGATTCAGAGCGCGGCCCGGTTGCGCGAGCTGCATTCGCGGCCGCTCGCGCCCCCCCCCTCGCCCCGGCCCCTCGGCCCGCTCCGCCGCCTCCACCGCCGCTGCAGGAAGGCGCTGCGCAGTGACGCAAGGGCCCGCGCGGCGCTGGGGATGAGGCCGGCCCGCGCCGCCGCCGCCAGCGCGCGATGGAGCAAACCCCTTCGATGGCTTCACAGCCACCGATTTCTCCTTTTTTAACGCCCGACCTCGTCGCTTGCTGCCTCCTCTGCTAGACATTACCGTATTGGTTTACAGCGATAGTTTAAAATAGATTCACTACTCTCGAATGCCAACATTTTATGGTGGGTTTAAAATACTCTCACTACTTTTAAATGGGCAATTTTATTTATTCTAGACAGGCGAACATTATCATTTGTAACTTTATAGATCAATGCCAGCTAAATCTTACCCCAGGCTTGAAGCAACAATTCAAGTGCATCAACAGTTTACTCTTAATTAATTTCAAAAATAATTTTGCAATTTCTGAAGCCATATATTTTTTCCAGTTTGTTTTTCTTTCCTTTAAAAATGGAAAAAAAAAAAAGGAAATCAATTTCGTACTGTGATCTAGAATGAAGTGTTCAAACTAGAAGATCAGCAGAAATGCTGAATGGTGAGAATCAAACACGATATTTTAACATTGAAATCTACTGCTAATAAAAGTTCAAAGAAAATGTTCATTTTTCAAAATTGATACATTCGTAATTGTATGAAAGTTTCACAAGCCCAGAAGCACTTGTTTGATGATTCAATTCCTTACGCCGCTCATTCCTGAAACTTCAACGCGAGGGAACGCTGTCCAGCGTGTTCGCACAGCTCTTCTCGCAGCGAAATATTGTTGAAGTTCTCGCACAATGCCGGGGAAATTCTCATGTCCAAGGATTTACGCAATATTTCTCCCATTATTTAAAATTACGCTTCCTCTTGATGATGTCATTAACCATTCCTAAAGTGCTTGAATGAAGCACATATTTAAAAATATGCTAAATCTATGCCTCCTCCCTCTTTCCTTCCATGAATTATGATTAGTTTTTAGAAGACACGACAAACAAGCGAAATTAAACAAATCATCGCAATAAAGGCGCAAATAGGAGGATTGTTCAAGAAATTACTAGTACATCAGTAGAATTTCCAAATATGTTGTTGGTCTTAGGCATTTGAACTCACTGAATGCATTTGACAGTTTCAGTCACTGCGAAAGAACATGCTCCCAACTTAAACACTACAGCATTCCCAAATAATTTTGTGAAGAACGTCACTTTGCTCTATCAGTGGTTTCACTGCACCCGAGCTTCTGGTTTTCGAAAAGCTTTCTAGTAACGTACTGTCTTATGCAATTGACCATATGTGTGTATGTGTGTGTGTGTGTGTGTGTACGTGCGCGCGCATGTCTGTGTGTGTGTGTGTGTTGGAAGTGATTGTTGCAGTATGTCAGCACGTGACATGGAAAAACACTTCACTAATAGCACTGCGAGTTGAACTGTACGAAAGGAACTAAACATGTTCACACAAATAGCAATCAGAGCCAACCAGGTTGAAAGTGCACGTGCTGACATTGGGCAACATAACCCTGAAGGAAACTTTTACTTGTATATGTAACAAAAACGATTGCCAAGAAATCCGAAATTCTTTCGACAGTTTCAATAAAATAACACAAGCAATGACATCTTCGTAACCAAAACTATAATGAAGAATTCTCCGAATATGAATCAGACTGATAAAATTCTGTCGCAACTAACGAAATACTTCGCGCAACAGAGAATTCGGAAAAAGATCCGAGAAATCTCGAAGCATCAAAATATTGTGACTGGTTATTTACACTCTCTAATACATTAATTGCCCCCAACTGTAACTCTTGCAGAGGGGGCGCACAATGTTAAGCTAACGGGACGTGAAGGGAGTGTTAATTTCGAAAACCTTGCAACAACAAAAGTGTTCTTATGTTTAACTCTTCCATAGTCTTTTATTATAATGATTTTAATTATGATCTTTAATTAAATTTATTAGAAAGCAAAGGAACGCAAATTTAATAACATGATTTTTATTGTTCTAACGCATGTTACAAAAGAAAATTACGGGTGAAAAACTACGTAAGAACATGACAATAAATAACAACCTAAAGTTAGACTGAAAGATACGTGACGTGGAACTCATTCCGTTACAACACACGCATAACTTCCTAGAGCAGTGGTCTTGAACCCGCGCATAGGGGGCAGCACGAAACCCATGGCTAAATGTTAGGGGGTCTGCAAGTACTTTTTTTTTTAAGTAAAAGTAGTATTCTTTGACTATTCTTTTTCAATATATTTTAACAGTTTACTTTAAGAAGTTGAACAAAACATACAAATGTAAGCCATAAATTGTGAAATAATTTTGATATTATTGTGATATAATAATGGTATTTTTGTGTTACGTAAGTATCATGTTGTTTTGTTGTTGATAAATCAAGTGTTTCACCAAAAAGAAAATTACCCTTTGGTTAAAAGGGGTTGAAGACCACTGGCCGAGAGGATGAGAGGCCACAGGAGGAACCACACCACAGCGAAACTCACGAAGAAAGTCATTGCCGTCCCACGCATCTATCGGAAAGAAAGTGTTAAAATTACGTGCACCGTGAACGTTCATGAACAGTAAATTGAAGTCCAAGCCACCAGAGAAAACACACAGACAGAATGATAAGACACGCTTTTTTCGCAAATTACATCGAGAGAGGGCCATCGCACGCATAGATAGCCGATAGCCACTCGCTTTCGCGAGCAAAAGAAACTTAACGGTTCGCTGCCCAATCATCGCCGAGGAAAGCCATTTTCGAAGATGCAGCTTCAATTTCTCTTGTGAGAATGTCTCGAAGAACAGCATCGCTTCCTGCTTCTCGACCGCTTCTCACCTTTCCACCGAGCTTTCAGACTATTTTCTCCGAACATCTGATATGCACTCACGAAATTTCCCATAATTATTTCAATACAATACCGAGCGTGGTAACCATGCAACTAATGAAGTTCTTCCTCGTATGTCGCTAGTTTGATACACGCATCTACTAAGCATAGAAGCTTGTCGGTTTCCAATCTCGGACGGCTTTGATAAATAGGGCACGTAACTCTACAAATATACTGAAAAACAGGAAATGCGATGTGTAATACAATTTATTGTGTACGGTCATCAGTTATAACATTTGCAATGTGAACAATGCTCAATGAATGAATTTCATGTGAACCTGAGATAAAACCCGCGTCATTATTTTATTTAAACGGAGTTACTACTCCTCTGAAAGATGCGCAACAAAATATCTAGAATTTTCTGTATCGCAGATATTAAGCCAAACGGGGAATAATCCTTGCTTCAATATGCAAGTCGTGGAAAAAAATCGCGGAAAGTACACAATTTTCTTAACGCAACGAACTTATATTTTCCGAAACTGTCCCTCTTCCTACTAAACATACTAAATAACTAATAGCGAGAGCCAAATTGCATCTCCTTATTCGAAGAACGGCATTCTTCATTCCGTAGTTCTTGATTGGTATGAAGGACTCTTTTGTGATGGACAAATTCTTATATTAAATTGTGTATTGACGAACATGGAGAAATCAAAGCGTAAATGCAAACAGTTTTTAAGCTTAGAATTAATTCCAGAAACAAAATCACGTTCGTTTGCACAAACAGACCTGCAGTTAAGAGAAGAACTGAATGTTTTCAGAGCTGTTTCGAAAGCACTTAATAACACGAATAACAATCTAACACAATTATTCTAAAATATTAGGTAACCAACAGGTACAAAAATGAGCATGAACGTGTGCTACGTAATTTTCTTAATATTTACATTAATATAAATAACTACCGTCTGTACGTTTACACGTTTTTACAATTGTTTTGTACTTTATAATAATTTACACATGCGTATAACGAGTCATTCCATTTTTCGAATTAATCTGCGTAAAATAACTTGAAAAAAAATAAACATTTCCTTAAAATATAAACAAATTTTCGTCTCTCTAAATTCAATTTTCATCTTTAAAAAAAAAAAAGCTTGCAGCCCACACTTCATTCAGGCTGATCCCAGCATATACAAGTATCGCTGTGACGCCTCTTTTCATATTTTCTTACGAACGCCTTCACAAACCAATTTCCATTACACCCGCACAATTCAAAGGGTATTCTTTACCTTTGATAATGTGATAATGATAATGTGATACCTTTGATAATTCAATACCCTTTGATAATGTGGTGTTTTTCTTTTTTCTGCCTGTTTGGCATTTCTGCCGTTCATGGGAATTAACATATTCAAATACATCACGTTCAGATTTGTCCATTCCTAACCATTGTTGCCACGTACTACTTGCATAATCGTAGTTTCAGGTATTTCACTTTCGCTACACTTTCCGTATTTGTTTTAATTACTCTAACAGTCATTTTTTAGACGATTTCCAATAATTCAATTATGGAGATTGATCTAATTCTTTTAGTGTTTCGAAATGGAGCTCCTCATCCGTGAGCGGGCGTGGGGCGAAGGGGGAAGCACTCACCTGGAAGCCCTTGGTGGAGCGTCGACAGCAGAGGCAGCCGGCGAGCAGCACGACGGAGCAGAGCAGCGCGGCGGCGCCCAGGGCCAGGGGGCCCAGCCGCCCGCGCCCGCCCCCGCCGCAGCGCCTGCGAACACGCGGCCACGCACACGTCAGCGCGCGCAAGGAAACAAACGCTGCGAACCAACTCTTTTGCAGAGCGGCGACATTAAAATAGTAATTTATGGTGCAACTGAGAAAAATAACATTGTATACGAATGAACAAGCTTAGCGCCCGAGGCGACGTACGAGCGCTAATTTTCAGGAGTGAATAAAACGTATTCATTCTCGACCCCCTTACATTTTTTATCCATTAGCACTACGTTAATTAAAATGAAGCAGATGTCTTTAATGTGTCTAAACATTTTATTCGGTGTTTCAATAGTGGACGTGTTTTCGGAGTTTTAAGAAAACTATTATTGATAAGGGGTCATAGGGAATTATATGAACTGTGATATAAATGTCTCACTCACAATACAATCTGTGTAATGGACCCAAGACCATTGACATAATTAATAGTTTACTTATTGGCAACAGCCACATACATGTATCTATTTGTAAATGCAACATTCAAAACAAATTCAATGCAAGGTCTCAAATGAAATACTGCTGAAACAGAGTATGTAGTTTCAATTCTTCAATAAGTTCATACACGCGTGAACAGAACTAGGTTAGTATCTGAATCCAATTGTTCCGAAATTCGTTTATAAAATCAAGTAATTCGGAAGTGTGAATCACAACGCGCTGACCATGAATCGCCCAATAAAAATATCACCATTTGTTCTAAGTGATTCACGGTGCAAAACGATGTTTTCACTTACACAAAAATTCAACTACAATTAAACTGGATTAAAGTATAAAGAACAAATAAAATATTCTATGTTTAATTAATTTACCATTTATTTTGAACTACTATAAATACTAATTAACAAATATCTTCTGTATTCCAATTACATCTAATAACATTTTACAAATACTAATTTCGAAATTCTCTCAATGTGAATTATACATAAAATTTTGCCCAAAATTTCTGTATGCACGATGTCGTATTGGAGGAAGAGAGTACTCGTGCCACTGAACCTAAATAGAAGATAAGTCAACGTGAATTTCAGCAGTTCAGTACATTCTGAAAACGGTTTCAACAATATGTAGCATAAATAAAATGTTTCCTTTGACGAATGGGAGGGGAGCAGTGTGCATCTTGAACTACTCATACTAATACGTAAAACAACTACTTTAACTATGCATTCAATATTTGCTGCATTGCCCGACTCCAATCTCCAATCAAGCTGCGGGGCCGCTTACGGCGAGGCCATTAAAATCCACAAAAGAACTAATAATTAAGTCGTAAGTGAAAATAAGCTTTAAGTTTCGTAAGAAATCCTTAAAAAAGAATGCTTGTCGAATAATATGAAACATCGACTCACTAGTTTCTGAAGTAACGTTCGATAAATAATTTGTTATGTAATTTATTCTTACAAGCCAATACCAAGTACAAATCTCAATTTCTATACCAAAAATTATTTAATTATGACACCGCATTAATTTCCGGTTAGGTATTTTTATTCCTATTCGGTATTAGCAAACACAAATTCGTATTCAATAATTATGGTATATTTTGTATAACGTCCTCAAAGACGTACATCTGTGCAGTAGGTAGGAGTCACACCATCAGCATGTTAGAAACTAATATTTTGCAGTCACAGAATTTCACTTCTACTCAGTAATTTCTTTTATGCACTCCCTTCAATTGAACTTTCTATCAAATCATGATACAGATGCATTCCGATAGACATCGCGGCATTATTAGAAACACACACGGCCAGTGCAACGTAGGAAAGTTTAAATTCGAGAAAGAAAGTGCATCCATGCTCCATCATATAAAGCAACAATAGAGTTGTAATAACACGCATCACCAATAAAACTGTAAATACCACTTTCATTGCAGCCGCGCGCAGAGAAAGCAGTCTGATCCTAATGATAAGGTTCACACCTTATTCGCGTGACTGGGATCGTTTGGGACGCCACCGAAAGAAAAAGTTGGGGGAAATCCGCATGGTTCACGAAACGCATTCGGGCGCTTTGTTTCAGGATGCTGCGAAATGACGAGATATGATACAAACGATTAAACAAAAGAGGAGACTTCAATGACAATACATTAACAATATTACGATTCGAAACAAAGGAAAAATGGTAGTAAAGAAATTATTCATTTCGGAATTTATTCTTTAAATAGTTGCCTGGAATAGAGACAGGACCTACCAGAAGGCACTGGATCGAAGAAAGATGCCGAATAATTTGATTTTAAATAAGAATTAGAGCTACGAAAACAGATCAAAACAAACTGAATACTGCAACATGCTTAAGACAGCTAAACTGAACACTGAATGCTGTTGTATAAAAGTGTGTGGTGTACACTTTCATGGCAAAACAAATAGAATCATAGTTCTATGCTCAGTTAAATGACCATTTTCACTTCATTACCCTTACAGTGCAAAACAAAATACCAATTTTCGAAAGCATTAACTTTGTACAAACAGATCAGCGAAGTCTCAGATTACTGAACGAGTTGAGGCAGTGTCAGATTTGGGAGACTAACGAAATATTTTTACTACCCGCCCCGTTCTCTATTTCTATACAGTACAATTTTGATTCGTACAGTATCCCCCGGTGTCGCTGAGAACCGAGCCCTTCGGATTAGAAGTACTCCGAGGGTCCAGCCATGTGAACTTGGGGCTAGCTAGTGCACTTGATTGATTTTTTCGTGTTTCCGGGCGCGTCAACTGCTTCGGTTATTAGTCCCGTTAGTGTAGTGCATGTTTTTTCTCGGGAGACGGCGGTGAACTTCCCCCACCGGATGGTGAGATCCGGCGCCGACCTACCGTCGGCTAGTGGGGTTTCCCTCTAACCAGGATACTCCCAAAAGCCGCGCACCGCCCCAGCCGGGACAAGCTCTAAGCTCCCGACCGGTCTCCCGGAATATGTGGTAGTGTAGTGCATGTTAGTGTGTGTGTGTAAGAGGAGAGGACAGGACAAGGATGAGGAAGGATAGATCGCGCGCGGTCCGTGGCCCGTTTGGTATGGTACTGCTCTGGCATTCGCCTGGTGTTGATTGGAGAAACCATGGAAAACTACCGATCAGAGCAGCCGGCCGCTAGAATTCTCCTCCAGACACCGAGGAGGACCTAGGTGGAAAGCTAGTGTCGAAAATCCTGCCGCCGTGGGGAGTGGGAACCTAGGACCTCCCGGTCAGAGGCGCTGCAGTGACATCTGTTGATGCACTGAGCTACCGCTACCGGTAGTGCACTTGAAAATATAACTGCCATATTTCACATTTATTCATCAAATCGTGCCCTCAAATAGTCATCATTCATTCAAACATAAAATCATTTTACTCAATCTCTGCGTAGCTGATCATGGACCTGTTGTGAACAAGTGCGGACTGAAGGGATACGGAGGAAGGAATCGTCCCCTTCTAACGAGTTGGATGTTCCCTGACGGAGCATTAACTTTTCCTTGTCAGGTATACAATTAATCCATATTAGCAGACGTATTTATAATTTACACACTCAGAAGGGTTTGAATGAAGAAATCGAAATGATAGGAATTACGCACGGAAACACACCTAATTTCATTTTAGAATCCATTCAAATTGTGTTGCATAAGCGAAGGCATAAGCGAAGGAGCCCCTAACTGACAATTTAACATGGAACCAAACCTACTCAAGGAAGAAGTTGAAATGTAGTTTTGTCTCACTACGTAGGGAATCACTACGAAATCCATCCTCTGAATACGATGATTTTGTTATATTATATCTTATGCAATCCGCAATGCATTTAAGCACTTCGGATTGCAGTGGAATAGCGGAGGGGGGGGTGACGTGACCGATGGGTGGAGGACCACGGTTTGGCGGGCCTAGCAAGGATGCAAATAAAATTACTTCCACTTTACACTTTTAATGGAATTCATTCCCCTTTCTATAACAGATTATAATAATAAATAAATACTAGGATAATGGAAGGTTGCATCAATTATCACAATATATAACGCAACTCTCCCTCGGCCATGAAAGTAATTATCCATGAAAGGAATTGATCTGAGATCAGTATCATTTAAAAGATTTATTTGTCATGAATGAGGGTTTATGACACACCACAACACAAAGAAAATAAAACAGGGCAAACGAATTGAATAGGTTATGTTTTGCAAACTTGATCAATTACTCAGATATCACGCGCTCGGTTTCACTACCGCATATCCTGTCCTTACGTTTAATGCATCGCAATAAATTAAAACAGCTATGTATTATCAAAATAAATGTGAATCCAATGGATACATACAATACTAATGAAGCATGGCAATGAAATTACCCCATATAATGCAATTATTGTATATCTTGATACGAATGTGGAATATAAGCCTGTTTTTACAAGCGCATCACGCACATAACTAATCTGGGAAAATAGGCTGGTCTGTAGTACAATATTTTACAATTTTAATTGATGTCACGTTTAGATATGCTCCGAATTTCTACATCAGTATTATTCAACATGGGTAAAAAATTCAAAATACAGAAAAAATAATACTGTACCAAAAGTTTCCCCTTCGTTTTCCGTAACAGATAAAATGCTCAAAATGTTTCGAAATTGCGATATATCATAAATGCTCTACCTTCTTCGTTTACAATTAATTCCCTCGCTACGACGTGGGAGCCTCAAATGCCTATTGGTTGCACTGCGAAATCTACGCAGCGCAATTTTGTTTATCTTCATACCACGACCGTGACTCAAACAACAAACAGACTCAGCATGTGGGCAGTGGAACAACATATGGGAACAATGCGACGGCAACATATTTACTCTCGAGAGAGTCACATTCGCAAGGCTCACTCGACACTCAATGAGGCCCTCAATCCCTACTAAACTACCTTAAAGATTCTGGAATGTATTGTAACTATCAACAGTTAACCCTTTACTGTCCAAGGTAATTTTGTAGGCATAGCGCTCGCCCCATTGAAAAAACTTGCTTTTTTTTTCATTTGGGATGTCTCTGTCTATTGAACAAATAAAATTTGCAAATTGGTGCAAAAGGTGCAAATATGAGTTGACCAGAAATGTTGTTACATATATGTAACAAGGACCATTAGAGGGTTAATGAAATGTTAGTTCATTAGAGGGTTAAATATGGTCCTTATCGGCAACACTTATATGCTGGCAACATGACCTTTAAGGATGTGACATCGATATCGATGTTTTCAAAACATGGAAACCAGGTACAATGGTCAAAACATCGATGTTTCTATAAATATATCGATGTTTTAAACATCATGTATAAAATCCCGTCCGATGTTTTGTACTCGATGTTTTTACATTTTCTAAGTTTTGTTCGTGAATGAAAATTCCCACAACGTCAATTTAGTACCAGATAAAATACGAAATAACCGACGGACGGTAACACGGTTTTGTGTCCGAACCAAACAAACGCGGTTTCCTTCGAGCAGACAAATCCCTCGAGAGAGATAATCCAATCCCCGTGCCCTGGTATTTCCTTCGTATTTTGCACATGGGGAGGCATTTTAACTTCGCTTTCATTTATATTTTAATTATAAATGAATATGCATTTTGTGGCACACGAATTTAATGTTAGATATTACTAAACCAATTTTCAAACATCGATGTTATTTGGTCGATGTATTACATCGACGTTTCAGTTTTGAAATCGATGTTTGACCACATCGATGTTCTGTTGTGATGTCGCATCACTACTGTGCACGCCTCGCGAAGACCCCGCGGTTTCCGTGTGCCCAGTGAGAGTGAAAGCCAGGGGATCCCCGGAGGCACCCGCGCACCTTGGCGGCGCCAGTGAAGCGGGCTTCCGGCGAGCGGCCGGTGGCGCGCCCTAGGGCCGAGTGCCATTGTGTGGCGCATTCCTAGTCGGCGATTCCCACCCAGGTGCCCGCGGCGGGCGTCCGCAAGTCGCAATCGCCCGCGACGCGCTATTTCCGGTTCCGGCGGCGCGCCTTCGCCCTGACGCAAGCCCCGCGCACTGACTCACGCGCTCGGAAGGCCTGCCCAGCGCCGCGCCACCCGGTTGGAACTGGAACGAGCGCGTGAAAATTGGTGTCTAGAGATGGGGGCGCGTTAATGTAGACAACCGAAAGGCCGTAGGGCGCCTTTGCTCGGGATATAATGTGACTAGTCTTTTATCGAGACGTCGCTTGATGCTCTGTAAATCAAGTTTTTTTTCTTTCTTCATCCATACTATTTTTGGTCTTTTGCTACTCAACTTTCTGACACTTATTTTTAGCTAATCTTCTTTAATTGTAATCTGCTTTCCAATGTAGTTTAAAAGTTTGTTGACATTTAATAAACTTATTTGGAATGTTCTGGTTTAGGGGTAGTTTAACGCTTTCAGTGATTGGAGAAACCAAATCATTCGGTGGCCGTCGGCTTCTTCGATTCGTTTGTAATACTTGTATTCTTGTGTAATATATTATTTTTTTATAAAACATAAAATATTCAATATTATTCTTATATAAAAAGATAGTAAGTACACAAAATTGCTATACTTCAATTTAAATGTGAAAAACAAATTAACAAAAGATTCCAAACATTCCTCTTGACAGCACGGTAAACCATTTTAATTGATAAAAGCCGAACCTCTTTTCAATATTCCTCGTTTCCGGTTACCCAAAACACCTCACTCTTGTGAATACTCAAAAGAATGGTTGGTGCACACGTGAAACACATCAATAGGCAGAGTCTGTTTCAAACTGCGCTCCCTTAGCTTAATCGTCAGCACATGCCATGTTAATCCCGACATGCCTTCCAGAGAGAGGCTTGCTGGAGGACGTGAGTCCCCCGGGCGCCACTTGAGGCCAGCGGCCACTGGCGCAACGCCGCGCCGCGCCGCGCCATGTGGCAGCCTCGCGGCGACCGCATCCTCAGGATAAGCCCTCGCGGAAGAGTCTGCTTCTGCGAACGCGCTTCGCCCACGGCCGCAGCGCCTCCGCCTACTAGCGTTGCGGCATTGACGATTGAAATTAAAACATCGATGTTAATCGACAAAAATACATCTATGGTTTTGAACCTATATGTTTTAAATGGATGGTTTGATGGTTGAGGAATCTCTAACATTAAATTCATACGTAAAAAAATTTAATTTGACAGTTGCCGTGGATAATTTATAATTAATTTTTTTCTAAAAGTAAAGTTAAAAACGCCTCTTCAATTCCAAAATACGAGGAAAGACGAAGGAAATATCTGCCTCGTCTCGAGCGAGGGATATTAGTTTGCGTCATGAAGGCGTTCGTTTGGTTCGAACATACAGTTATTATTTCGTATTTTAACTTCTACAAAATTGTAAAAGTTAAAATATGAAGTAATTGTTTGTAAATTGGGAATTTTTCATCCACGAACAAAACATTAAAAACGTAAAAACATCGATGTTCAAAAAACATCGGACTCAATACATCGACGTTTTGAAAACATGGACATCTATCTCGAGTCCCTACCGCCTACGCGACCGAAGCGAACCCCCGCAGCGGGGATCGATTAATCAACGAAAAATAATGTGGACAGCGCTTGATTTAAAATATATTTTAAGTCGCTTTTTAACATCGAGGCCCTACATACACTACATTAATATTAAGACTTGTCTTCAAATCAGATTGTAAATACCTAAATATTAAAAAAATTGTACGTCTTCATGGAACCTGTTTTGTTCTTCAAACATTCATCTACTTCATGCACACGACATTCTAGTATGTGATCTCCAAATTAGTTAAATTTTGAACACTCAGTAAAGTTTTACAGTCATTCTATATAACAGCTTACTTTTGTTTGGATGTTCGAGAAAATACGCAAACGTGGGATACATTCGTGTGTGGACAGCGCTTGTTATAAACGAAGATGTATAAAAACGAAGCAGGTGCTAACCTATACTTTGAGGAAACACAAATCAGAATATACGTTTCTTTTTAATTTCTGAAATTATTTGTTTAGATTTACAGATCTACAGAACATTTATAAATCTCTCGTCAGGAATAACAATAAAATTTCACGAGCTAGAAAACTGTTATCGCTGGTAGCCAGAATACAATGTTCGGGAACTTGCTTTCTTATATTGAAGGTGACTCTTCTGCCAATATTTGCTAATAATAGCGGAAGTAAGCTTTTGTTCCGCATTCATGACTTGTTTCGGAGATAACGGTTAGTCAGCGTTTATCGGCCTATTTTTTCGTTTTATTATACATTTCAATAGACCAAAGAAAAAAATGATAACGGAAAGAAGTATTTTCCCTGCGTCCATAAATCAGAGCTCCTGAACCCACAATTCTCTCTATCAAGATTCTATTCCTCTTTTAAAGTATGTGAACACCACCCATTATTTTTGCGTGGTATCAATACTTCATCGTAAAGAATACTATACAAAAACTTATCCATGTTGCAGTTAACAAACCATCTAAAAATGTTTACAAATGTTGAAAGAAATTACTTGTGTGAGCAGCCACTCGACATCGATTACTGGAGTCAACAAGAAAGAACATTTTAAATATTTTTATAAGAACAGGTGATTTCTTTGTAATGTGTATTATTCTGGTTCACACGGTAACCTTCGACGCCTTTAAGAAGGATTATTTCATATTCTGCAATAATTAGTCGTTGTGGAGCGTGCGATTCGGACATTAAGAGATAACGCTATCGGCAGAAACGAGCATGGAAATACGACTACACGAGGCACAGCAAGGGAAAGGACACCACTATTAATTCAAATGTTGGCTGGCGCGCGTGTAATTATTTAAGGCTTCCTTCCCCCCGGTTCCCCATTCCGGCCGCTTACTATATTGTGGCGGCGTGCGGTTCCTGCGCTGCGATTTCCGACCAACAACCATTAGCACGCGTCGCCGGCAGCGCTCGCGCGTTTGTCATCCACCGCCGCCGCGCAGCGCAGCGGAGTGCGCTCCAGCGGAGCGGGCGGCCAGATAACGCGCACCGCCAAAGAGTCTCACGGGCAGGTGGCGGACGCAAGGAACGAGGGGAGGGGCTAAGGCGATAAACATTTTTGAAGTCCGAGTGGGTATTCCGGGTGCGATTACTACTGCGGTAATTTAATCTCGTAAATGTAGTACACGTTATACCCCGGGAGATGGTGGTGTTCCTACCAAGGTGAAAGTGAGAATCGGCACCAACCTATACGCCGGCTTGCTGAATTGTTCCCCTCCAGACTCCAGCACATCACCACTTCAGCCGGCGCAAGATCTAAGCCTCCGAATGGTCTCCCGACATGTATGGTAGTGTAATGAATGTAAGCGAAAGAGCATGAGTAAGAGGAAAGGAGGGGACAAAGATGAGGAAGGAAAGATTACGCGCGATTATACCGGGCCCGTTTATTAAGGAGCTGCTCTGGCATTCGCCTGACATGGATCACAAAAACACTGCAAACGACCGATCAGAGCACCCGGCCGCTAGGATTCTCCACCTGACTTGAATTCGACGCAGCTACGCTGCCATGGAAACGGAGAACAGTGTACGCAGAGTATTGGAGACAAAAGTGACAAAAAAAGGAGACGCTACATTCCACGCATGGTGCCAATGTTTCGACCGTACGTTATGACATTTATCACGGCGTACGATGATTATATTTTAAAACCTCTTAAGCCTCATTTCCACGAACATTTTCTTTTTATTCTGTGTATATTGGGATGTTCACGACGAATATTTTTTGCGGGCACGTTTTAAAACAACAGATAATGATGGGAAACTGTTTAAAAACCTTGAGGGTGCCTAATCTCACCATTTGGAAGAGATCTAATGAAATGAAATTTAAAAAACCAATTCACTCAAACTTGTATAACTTCCAACAGGAATTGATTGCCTAGTTTCGGTTAACTGGAACTACGTAAGTAATTCTTATTGGAAAGTAATAAAAGTTTATTTGAATGGCATATTTGACTAATTTAGATTAATAATATATTAGAAATGGCAGAACAAAAATATTTTATAACATTAATGAATTACATAAATAGTATTACAGAAAAATAGAAAAAATAAAAATGTTTTGCACCGAAAACCGGTATTAAGCAAGGTTAGGCACTTTCAGAAATACGTTTAAATTGTTTCCCCATTGTTTTTTGTGATCATTGTTTCGTAATCTTTTCTTTCTCTCAGACACTCGAATACATGTATTCTTGTGGTTGAATTATAATTTAATTGAGACAAGATGTATTTTTTCAGCACAAGGTAGAAAGCGCAAAAACAAGAAGACAGTGTCGCTTGACGGCCAAACACGCACGCATTCATAGGCGGCCCCTTCCAAGGCAACGCTGTGAGTGGAGGGAGGCCCTGGGTGAAGACTGCAGCCGGAGCGGCGGCGCCTGGCACAGACCTAGCGGCTGCGGGTGCCGCGTCTGGACCAGCCCCCGCCCCGCCCCCTCCCACGCCTCGCGCGGCATCATGCCCCGCAGCGCGGCGCCGCCGCGCTCCCTCCACTCGACGCCCCCACTTCCCGCCACTTGGCCGGCGGCGCTCGGCCCGTCGAGCGGTTGCAGGCGCACAATAACGCCAGGCTTGGCACGTGTCTTCATTGCGGCGCCGCGTCTTGGGTTGGTCTTCGTGCGAGTCATACGCGAAAAATAGGGCAACTGCTGCTGCATCATTTACAACTAATTTTCACGACCTCCCTGTAAAGAAACTAAACAACAACATAGGAAGTGTAGCTGATAATTTTTTGTCGCATGTTTAAGAAAATAAAAGGATACACTAGACTTTTCGTATTTCCTTTTAAATTAGTTTTTGTTGCATTATATCAATGAATGAATGAAGGAAAAATATAATACAGAAACATATATTAAAGCTTTCCTTCACATTAGAACAGCAGGTGCTTGTTTTATATTTCTTTCTATTGCTTTGGACCAGTCCTGCCGATCTATTACAGCGTGATTTTCAAACAAGATGCAAGCCACTCATAACGTAACATGGA
This sequence comes from Teleogryllus oceanicus, assembly GCA_964035755.1. Classification (NCBI taxonomy): domain Eukaryota; kingdom Metazoa; phylum Arthropoda; class Insecta; order Orthoptera; family Gryllidae; genus Teleogryllus; species Teleogryllus oceanicus. The sequence continues at coordinate 109,155,394 of CAXIVR010000003.1, forward strand.
CATGTTCGCAGTCTATGGATACAGCTCTCCTCGCCACCTGCCACAAACATTTGATACCCCTGGTTCTATAACTTGCCCTAATCTAAGCAGAGTATTCTGAAAATATCGTTTAAATGTATACAGAAAGCATGTTCTCCCGTGGCCACAGAAAACAGGAATGTAAACATCTAAAAATAAATTACACCATGAACAACGGCGTTCCTTTACGAACTGTATTTACAAACAAACAGCCTCATAATTTCTGCCAACCACTATGAGTCCTCCTGGATTAAGATGACCACAAATCGACACATTTCTAGGCGACCCAAAGACTGATGGAACCGATTCCGATTTCAGTCCTGTCTATAGACTGGGCGTAAAGATGTAAATATTTCCCATCAAAAATTTATTTTCCCTTGTAAAAATAAAATAAAAATGGCAATTATGAATTTCAGCCTACAAGACGAGAAATATTCGAAAATATTTATTAAGAGTTTTCCAACACCCTTGTTCTTTCACACAGTGAGTGACACGATACACATGTATGTCTTAAGCGTGAAAGCTCTTCAGTGGTCGCGCGAGGCGAGGATGCAGGTTTCCAGCGTATCGTTTTCCCTCCGGTTGCCCGCGGGTCGTGGCGGCTTAACCGGAAGACGGCGGCGAGCGGACGAGAATGACGACGGAGGGCGGTAGCAACATAAGCTGGAAGAGTCGGAAGCGTCAGGCGCTAGGAGTCGGGTTGCCGAACGATATACAAGGCGGACACGGCAACAACGCGGTGACGGCCGAAGGTTAGTCGACGAAAGGAGAAGCAGCGGATACTCAAAGATTGCATGTAATATCGATTGAATGTTTTTCGTATTTCCGGGCGCGTCAACTACTTTGGTCATTAGTCCCGTAAGTGTAGTGCATTTTTTTCTGGGGAGGTGGTGGTGGTGATCTTTCCCCACTGGATGGCGAGATCCGGCGCCGACCTACCGTCGGCTAATGGGGTTTCGCCCTAACCAGGACTTTCCCACCAACTCTCCCACCGCTCCAGCCGGGACAAGCTCTAAGCTCCCGACCGGTCTCCCGGAATATGTATTCGAGCTAGGCATGTTGGCGTAGTTGAAAATAAGGGGAGAGGAAGGGCAAGGAAGAGGAAGGGAAGATCGCGCGCAGTCTGTGGCCCGTTTGGTAGGGTACTGCTCCGGCATTCGCCTGGTGTTGATCGGAGAAACCACGAAAACTACCGATCAGAGCAGCCGGCCGCTAGAATTCTCCTCAGACAGCGCTGAATTCGACCTCCTGCCACCGTCAGAACCTAGAACCTGCCGGTCAGAGGTGCTGCAGTGCCATCAGCTGATGCACTGAGCCACCGCTCCCGGTTGCCTGGAGTGAGGGGAGGGTCGGGTGGCCTGAGTGAGAAAGGTGGGTGCGGCGGTGCTGAGTAGGCGAGTGACCCCTGTGATCGGGTTCACCGAGAGTGAGCGGGCGGAGGCGGCAAAGCAGAGGTAGAGGCTGTGGCGGGGGAGGGAGCGGGGGCGGGAAGGGCGCGAGGCGGAACGGATCCGTTACGAGAGCAACGTCCGCAGCGTCGCCTCCCAGCTCCGTCGGCGAACACAGTCCCCTTCTCATCCAACGCTCGCTCTCTTCCCGCTCCGAAATGAACACGTCTTTCAGCTCTCATCATAGTCAACATTGACGTCACCTTTACAAAATTGTTTTCAGTTACGTACACAACCATCATTCCTTTACCTACGTCTCATTTTTCATCAATGTTTTCTATTTCGCTCGCCTATTTCAATTTTACTTTCTTTCTTTCTTTTTCTTTCCTTCTTTATTTCTTTTCCTCTCTTGTTAATACTCCTTTGTGTAATAGAAGAAATTATTCGGCGTGTTTATGTTTTTGAAACGTTGGTCTATATTGTCTGTTACTGCCTGCTCTATAAACCAGCAACCGACCCTTGATATAGTTTTACTGTCCTTTTAATTAATACCATATCTCCAACACTACTCCGAATTCGTAACTATGCGGCGATAATAAACATTTCACGAGAGACTTAACTAGAAACGTGAATGCAAGCAAGATGTAAGAACACGGTATGAAATGAGAGCAAGGAGTTGTGTTGAGTCCGTTAGAACAAGAAGTCGTAACAAGAACATTGTGTTGTGTTCTCGAAAGATTTCCTGGAAGCCCGGACGTTTAATCAATGTTCTGTTAGTTTAATAACAATTATAGTTTAATAGTTCCTAGAAAGCACATTCCCCACAGATCGTAACAATAAGTACAAACAGTGATGTACTCTAATGATTTACAGTTGACAAGCCTTCAAGGATGTGCTTTCTCTTGTGCGTTTCAAATAATAGTTATATTCATAATCCTCTCTCTATAACTAATAATTTCACGACAGACGAAGTTTTTTTAAGTTTAAGAAACCATTGACAGAATACTCAGTAAGTGTGCTACTTCTGGATAGGGAATTGGTTCCCAGTCCTGATTTAAACCGATTTAAGACGAAAAAAATAGAAGTTTGCAGATTTTAGCATAAATTATTCTTCGCGCAAACGATTCATCCGGGAATTCCGCGATTCATTCTTCGGGAACGATGCATCCTCGACCTTCAAAACCATATATCTGAAGAACTACAAGTTTAAGAAACGTGTGGTACCCCCAGTTGTTTCGTAAGAAATATTCTATTAGTACACGACATCTTTTTGAACGATCCATCATAATTTTGGAAATTCAGCTCTTTTGAGCACACCAACTTCGCAGCGCGTGTGATAAGATATGTGCAGTAACACCATAAAATTTGCAATGATATTAATAATGTACGTAAATACACATATTATCACATTTTCCCCTCTCACACAGTTACAAAAGCGCAATATTATAAAGCATATCGCTAATTCAGAGTAGACTTCGGACCAAAAGAAAAAAAAAAAATTGTTTTTCATTATATAAAGCAGCCAAACAAATGCAGAGGGAGGGATGAAAATGTTTCTTGTAGCTTCTCGGGGAAAGGAAAAAAAGGCCGGGTGATCCGAAGTCGAGTTCACTGTGAATAAACCGTGAACTGGGAATTGGGAACCGTGAACTGGGAACCGCGAACATGAATTTCAAAGAACTTCGGAAGAGGTCATCTTCAACGCCCTCGATATTAAATCACTTCCAGTTCGATATAACGGGTTGGGGTAAAAAGGGAATGGAACATGAATAACGCGACGACGCCTACATAGAGTTGAAGCTAAAATAGCAATGAAAAGTATCTCTAAAAACGTGAACTACATATTTCTTACGTAGCTTTAAACCAATTGTAGTTGTTCGCCTCTTTTCGGAATTTTGACCGTACATCAAAAATCGAAAAAATTGCAAATTTTCTTTGACGCAAAGCCTACCTAAAGGAAAAACCGCTCTGAGTGTACTAGTGCTAATTCAAAATAGTGCGAGATGATTAAATGCACAAACTTTGAGTTGCTTGGCGACGTCAATTACATCGATTAAATCCGGGATGGCAGAACTTTCTCGGGCGGTGAGTGACTTCGCGGGTAGAGGGCAAGAGCAGGTGGGGATGGATACGGCGGGGACGGGCAATAACGGACATAGGCCGGGTCAAGCATGAGGCAGAGAGAAGCAAGAATGGGAAGAGGAGACGTGCGGGGTCGTGATGGGGTCGGAGCGGAAGCGGGGCGGGGCGGGTCCGGCGCGGGCGGGTCCGTGCAGGGTCGGTGTGGGGTCGGTGCGGGGCGGGACGGGGACGGTGCGAGGCCGAGGCGGACGCGAGGCGGGTGTGCGAGGGGCAAAGGGGGCGGGGCGGGCGGGCGGGGTGGGGTGGGGCTGGGGCGGGGCTGTGGCGGGGCTGGCGCGGGGCTGGCGCGGGGCGGGGCCCAAGGGGCCGGGACCGGGCGCGCCGCGAAACTCACCCAAGGCTCCGCGCGTGCGCTCGCGGATCATGACGGCACGCGCTCCCTCACTCACGTACGCACGCACGCACGAGCGTCCCATGCGCCGGCCAGTACAGTTTATACAATGACAGTTGGAGGGCAGTCAGGCGGAAATTAAAACTTGCCTCAAAGATACCAGCGGAACAAACCGTAATTAGGTTAGGTCGTTATATGGAAAAATGAGCAAAAGTTACTCTGGTAATGATATTCCATCATACTGATTTCCGTATAATCTGTATTGCCATAATCAGAAATCTCCTTGTTCCTATATGCTACATGATTGTAGAAATTTGTATTACGAAACATCTGAATAACAGGCATTCCTGGACAGCAATGATGCACATTGTGATTGGAAATTATTATTATTATTATTATTATTATTATTATTATTATTAATACTAATACTAATAATAATAATAATAATAATAATAATAATAATAATAATAATAATGTCTTATCAGGAGTCTATGTTTTTCTTGCACACAATCCAACAAACATTTTTCAGACTTCCTAAATTAGTTAAAAATATGTTAAAAAATGTACAAATACATGTTATATACTGTGTATAAAATGTTCAAAATATTATAGCACCACTCTTTTGCAAGTAATGCGAAATAAAACAACATTTCTATTAGTTTTGACATATTAGTATGTACGATTTGAAGAAATATTTTACGTTTCTGAACTTCAACTTTTAGCAATACAAAAGGAATAGCCAACTTGTTACACAAAATATTTACCACACGAGATAGATTTAATAATACTAGCATTAAGAATTAGTATGGTATGAAGGTATTAGTAGTAGTTCTGTATTAAATATACAGCCTTGTTATCTTAACATTGTTTCACGATATGAAAAAAAATCTTGTAGTACTCGTGGATTCTAAAACCTCGTATCATTTTCAACACTATCAGTCAGCCGTGATCTTCACAAACTGGTACAATTTCTTAACACCTTATCCAATATTTTTATCTTAATCAATCACTGGATCAACAACTCCTCAGTTCCACGAGAGTTATTTCTCAATGACATAGAAGTCAAACTGATTAGAAAATAGGGTCTACTGCAAATCTATGCATTCCAAATAGTTCTGTTCGCCTTTAGATTTCGTTTATTGCCATATGAACCCCGTTGTACTGTCCCCGAATGTGCATCCCCGTCGGAGCTTATCGACTTTTCGACATAACAATACGCTTCCAGATTCAGTTTCCGCTACAAGTCATTTACTTCTTTATTGATCGTCCCTACACTGGTATATGGAATTGAGATCTTCTGAGAACATCTACAGAAAAATGATCTCAAACTATGGGAAAATGTAAAGGCATAATTTGTAATGAAAATACCTTCGCTTTCAAGATTCACTCCCTCGAGACTAGTCTATGAATTGGCGAAAGAAACCGTATTCATAGAAGATATGAGGATTCAATACTAGTTACAATCCACCGCAGCGTCTGAATAGATTTTGAAAGAAAGAAGACAAGACGCGACCTCATTTGGGACGACTTCTACAGCCCGCCCGCTATGACCCATAAAAATTGGACAGGCCCAAATAAAGGACTGAGGGACCAAGTAACTCGATTCCCATTGGATGGGTTTCACCATAAAGTGTGTGAACAAAACTGTTTCATGGACCAAATGATAACCGTGTACAATTTCTGTCGTCAACAGTGTACAAGATATTACCTAAACGGGTGCTCCCAAATGACTATGTCGTAGACACAACTAAGTGTGCAAAAATAGAACTAACCTCATATGCACGATTGTGCGCATAGTTTTTATTATTATTATTATTATTATTATTATTATTATTATTATTATTATTATTATTATATTATCATTATTATCATTATTATTTCTTTATTGTATAACAAATTAATATCTGATCAGAAATTACTACTAGAAGTATTTTAGATTGCAACTGAGGAACTATTTTATGCAACTATTTTAGATCGTTGGCACAGGGTGCGCACTTGAAATGCTGAGCGTGACCTCGTTGCGATGGACTTGCTGCATGTGTGTTGGCAGGGGAAACAAGCCTTATCTTCCGATGATACAGCAATCACCGTCACGTGTGCTCTGGGGAGCTCGTGTTATTTATTGGATGTCTCATCCTCGCTGGTTGCAGTAGAGAGAGGCTATCATCATCTTCTGTATTTTCCTCCTTTAAAGACGATATCGCTCACGAGCATAAAGACACCAACGCAAGGTCACAGTTGTAAGTTTTGAAAACAAGATTGAAGATTTTGTCTCGCATTCTGAATTCGTTAATGTTAGAAAATGTTGGATCAACTACATGAAATTTGTCCAACTATTAGGTTGCGTTCGAAACCTAAACATTAGCAGAGTTTAATTGTAATGAAAAAATACGAATAACATATTGAATATGCAGTGCGAAAAGGTTTACAAAATTTCTATTCGTTTACTATATTACAATTTAATATCTTCTGTAACCTTTAGTTTCAATAACTTAGGAACATCATACGTTTATTATTATTATTATTATTATTATTATTATTATTATTATTTACAGTTCCCAGCGACGGGGTAATAATGTAGAATGAATGACTGGCCCCAACATCTCGATTGTACACTGGCCTGAAGTAGTACTATCAATCACCATTCATCGTTTCGAAGATTTTTAACACTTTACCGAGAATTAATTGCTTAATCGCAAACTCAATTTATAAGGGTACAATTTCATTTTTAACCCGCCTGCACAAGTAATATTATAGTCAATATTACCAAAAAGTATAGAGGGTAAAAAGATAAACCAAAAATGAAAAAAATGATCCTGTTCTGATTGAATGATGCTTCCGGGCGCGCCAATTGATTGGTCAAGGTCATTGGTCCCTAAGGTGAGTAGAATATATTACGTGCGTGCAGACGTGAGATACGTTAGATTGCGAGGTTCTCCTCATCAATATATCTTCACCAGCGGGGGACCGTCCCACCCGGGCAAGTTCTAAGATGACGACTAAGCTTCCGACATGTGTAGTAGTTCAGTGTCTGTAAGAGTAAGTGATGTGTAAGGAAAGAGGAAGGGATGATCGAGACCTGTTTGTTAAGATACTGCTGCATTCGCCTGGTATTGATTGGAGAAACCATGGAAGCCTTTCATTAATCCAGTTTTAATTCTCATTTCATTACTCGTTTACTTTCTTATAAGAAGAACCTACCGCTTGGCAAAATTCGACATTGAAGATGCTAATTTGCCGAGGAAGAAACTGGTCGAAATGCGCGATGGGCGTTTCTTAATTTCTTGAAAATAAAGCAATTACTGCTCATTTGGAAGCTTTCTTTTCCCCTTTTAGCATCCGTTTCACTGAAGCAAGAATGACCATAAAATAGTACATTATGAAACGATGATGTAATGATGAGCAATACTGCCCGAGTGTGATGTTACGATACGAGCGAGTATCGTAAACTTCACACGAGTGTATTAATACCCATTACATCGAGTTGCATCCGGTACTTTTTCCACGACTTACGGTATCTTTTATGAGTTAAACTTTTACATTGAATTGTTTTGTGGCAGTTGACATGCAGGTATCAGCCAAAGCCACATAGCGGCTTTGTTTTACCAGACCGCCTGCAAGGGAGTACAAAAGTTGCGGCAACAATTCCAACGTCACCAGTTTTGCTTTTTCTCTTATTTCTGGAGGTGTCAACTCCACCTTTGATTCTCTAGACATTTTAAACTAAAGAATTGACCGGTTTTTAACCACACAGCAGCAATAATACACAAAATGATTTTGCGTTCAGATCTTAACGTCAGTCAAATGTTCTCTCCAATAACTATCACTGCACTAGTGAAATAGCATCAAAGTCAAATTACGAACCAATTTATTTTAAATAATATTTAACGTAGAAAATTACTAATAATAAAATAAATTATAACTGAGAAGCATAATATAATACTGAATCCAATTTTAATGTACACAATCGAATGAAACATTTACTATAACGATTCTCAATGATTAATTGTCAATACTTCGTTTGTAAGCTTCTCTGTGATTGGTCAAGAACTTGTATCATAATGAAATCTGTATCGTAATAAGTATGATTATGCAACCGGTTGCAGCCATCAAATGACAGAATTATACAATGGGTGTAGAAAAACGTTTATATATGCGACTATTCCACGACGCGCACTGAACCAAAATAGACTCTAAGCTTTCGGCCTGAATTCATCTTGCATCTTGCCACCCTCCAAAGTCTAAAAGTGAGTATGTTCGTATTGTAGACAGCATTCTAAAACTACTCTGTCCTTCGAGAGGACAGTCGCTCGCAGGCGACCCGCACCAGTACAACCGACGCGTGGGGCGACTGGAGACAAAAGAGGCGGAGGCTCGCTCGCGGACGACCGCACGCCCGCTCGCCTACTCGACCACCCGCCCGCCCACGCTTTACGGCGCACGGCGCGGCTGCGCTCGTAAAAGTAATGCTGCTGCAGCTCGTAATGGCTAATCCGAGGTCAAGTACAAATCGCCGCCGGCCGGCTAGCCGGCCAGAGGACCGGCCCGGCAGCCCGACCGTCCGTCCATTCGTTCGTTCGTCCTCCTTCGTTCGTTCGTTCGCCGTCCGTCCGTTCGTTCGTTCGTTCGTCCGTTCGTTCGTCGTCGCCGTTCGCCGCCCGTCCGTCCGTTCTCCGCCCGTCCGTTCGTCCGCCCGTCCGTTCGTCCGTTCGTCCGTTCGTCCGTTCGTCCGTTCGTCCGCCCGTCCGCCCGTCCGTCCACCCGCCCGCCCGTTCGTTCGTTCGTTCGTTCGTTCGTTCGTCCGCCCGTTCGGCGTCCGCACCGCATGCCGCCTGCCGCTCCGCTCTGCGCGCGACCGGCGACTCCCTTCCTCTCGGATCGATGTGGGCGCTGCGCTATTTCGGGAGCAGGTGGGGATGTGGGCACTGGTCCAAGCGCCGCGAAATGACCCACCGCCGCCGCCTCTTATCTTCCACAGTCCGAGCGCAGGGCCGGACACCTCCGATACCTAACCAGCAATAATGTAATTGGAGAATCCAAACTAAATCGCTCGTTTTCGTAGTTTGTTATCTTTAATTCAGTTTTTGATTCATGTTTCAATTCTTCACTTAGAAATTCATTACACGAAGTATCATACTGATTGTACTCCATATACAGACATTCGGAAGTTATTGCTGAGCATAGTTCAGAGTTACGCAATAATTTTGATCCTAAAAAAATAGACAATTCTCTTTCTTGGTCATCAAGATCATTTAGAAAGTGAACACGTTTTATTGAATTCGTGTCTGAAACGATATACTGTTTTCTACAGAACCTGGATATTAGGTTTTACATTAAACGTACGTATTCAGGTCGACAAAGTATTCCCCTTCCTATTTTGCGAAATAATACAGTCTTTCTTCACACAGTATTGAATGTACTGCAAGGTGAAATATTCATTTAATACCTTTTACAAGGTAATACATGAGTCAATTCTAACGAAAAAAAAAAAAAAAACAAGAAAAGAAATTGGTTACATTATTCTATGACCTCAGAATAAAGACATGTGAGGAACTTTCTCAAAGCAGAAAGTAAATAGAGGGAGATGTTAGCGCGACCTATGGCGAAGTGAGTAGTTCTGTTAACCTACTTGCGCTCATGGATGACGAGGAATATTATTTCCCATCTACGTAGCCATACGCCTCAAAAAGGAAAAGAAGATTCATCATGCCATTTTGCGATTTTTATGCATACATGCGCACATTAAAATACCGTTGACATCGCTATTAGAAGGTAGTTAAGAGCTTAATCCGGGTTTTACCCAATGGACGAAGCAGATGAACATCAAATAGAAATCTCATTAGCATATGAGGTATGTCAAAGACGTATTCAGTCGTAAGGAACCTCACATTCGAAAATCCGAATAAACAATGCAGAATAAACTGCAAAGTGTACGGCAAAAACGCGACTCATCCACCGGGATTCGGCGCGGAGTCACTGCTCGTCGAATACCGAAAGTGTGGAGGCGCCGTAACATGGACATTCACGGCTGATCCATCAATCTACGAAAAGCCGGCGCAGATTTAAATTGAAAGCCATTGCTTCTAAGTGAACATGATATTTGGACCTTCGTTACTCGCGTAATTTAAGCCAATGTTACGGGATCACATAGTCAAAACATTGAACCATTCACGAGAAGTTCAATTCTCGAAAAATGCAACATTAAAGACTCGAAGAGTGCATGGTACGTGTAGTTCCACAAACTATGGTCCTGCTCACCACTGATTGGAAATAATCAAAATGGCCAAAGAGGATCAATGTGGATTTAAATAGCCGGAAACGTTAACCGATTGACAGCCTTTTGTAATGACACCAATTTTTAGGCAATCAGCATCGCAAATCATCGGACTGTACTCATCAGCTAAATATTGCGAAAACACCACGATATCCCCCAAACACCGTTGTTTATTCCGGCACACCACAAAACATTAGCCTCGTGTTCGCAGATCTGTAGAGCGACGAGGTAGTGAGGACAGGCGTTATGAAACCGCTGGCGGTGGAACGTTGGCGCGGAGTGGGGCGGAGCAGTCGCCGCCGCCGCGAGGCCGCATGGCGCTGGCGTGGGACGCCGTTGCCGCCCCCGGAGCAAGGGACAGGTTCCTATCCGGCGGGCGCGATCGCCAGCGCGCGGGCGGGCGAGCGAGCGGGCGAGCCGGCTCGCGCCCGGCCGGCCAGCGCCCGGCCGCAGTAAAGCCGGGGGGGCCGCCGCCGCGGCGGCCGCGCGGTCTCCGTCTCCGCTGTACGGCGCGCGCCGCCGGACCGCCCGCCCGTCCGGTCCGGTTTCCAATGCAGCGCAAGACACTCCACCTCCTGTCTCCGGTGCCGCTCCGCTCACAGACAGCGGAATGCTAGGGGATTTCTGTTTTTGTGAAGCGCATCCTGTTTCCGTTCAAAGATCGGCGGCGTTGTATAATGCGATCTTTGATGAGCGTATGACTTAAATGAAATGGAAAAAAGTCGGTGGTGGGGAGAGGTAGTAGACGGATCGTTGCCTTGCTCAGGGAGTAAAATTTTATTTTATTTGTTAACCGTATTTTTCACAAACCTCCAGTCGTTACTAATTATAAGAGGGAAAGAGGGAGGAGAGAGAGAGAGAGAGAGAGAGAGAGAGAGAGAGAGAGAGAGGAGAGAGAGAGAGAGAGGCAGACCTAAAATAAGTCGTTGTTCTTCTGAGAGATTCATGTCAATTTACCACTGGTAATCATTCCTGGCATCAAAAAAGTATTTTCATTATCATACAGGTAAAGGACAATTTATTATTTACTGGTATTTTAACTAAATGTTCTACTTTCTGAAAACTACATTCAAGACCGGCGACGTTTAATGTTGTTAATCTTTTTACTTCTCTTTTCTAGCTGCATAGCGCTACTTTAATTGAAATTTTTTGCAGAATTTTTTTTATTTCGTTGCTTGTATTTCCTGAAAGTTTTATTCAATATGTACAAGGAACTACAAAACGCCTTGAAATACATTATGTGCAAGGGCGAGAGTAGCAAAGAGCATGTATCAAAAGACAAGAAATGACAAAGATTTGAAATTAAAAAAAAATCTTGTAATTGAAAAATAGTTTCCCTGCCCTCTCTCTCCCTCCTCTCTCCACAGCAATTAACTGTCTATAAATCAGAAATCAAGTTAATACAAAATGGGCTTCACGGCTCCAACTTCCTCCTCAGGCATCTGAGTATCGTGCACCTTCAGTTAAACGCATGGCTACGTCTGTGAACCAGAACAGAGTTGAACTAAACTGAAAAGTAACTGCCTCCATTTTAAACGCCTACGAACACGCCCTCGTGCTAGTTCTTCCTCGTAATGTCTACAACAGAAACGTGTGGACGGCGGAAATGACCATCTTAGTTGGTCAGATACTTTAGTAGTTGTAATTGTAGAATTTCTTCAAATACAGTAAATTTACGCCATAGATTTTCTGGGCGAATTATTTACTCAAGTTTTAATAATTTATGAAACATACGCGTCGAGTCTTGCATAACCGATAAAATATCAGAATAAAAATCAATCATTTCCAAAAGCATTCTGTTGACTATTTTAAATCGCAATATCCTACTACGTTATTCCCTCTACAAGAATAATCTTTATAGTGCGTTTGTCATAATTTCGCACATGAATGAAGAAATTTGGATTCAATAATTACGAAGTTTTTGTTTCATTTATTAACACACCAAAAGTGAAGAAATGAGATCAGGCTCCAATACAGTCAGAACTCATCATCAGAGTCAGATTTCTGGTCAGGTGTCTAAGATGTCGATGATTAAAAATAGAACATCAGGCGAATAAATATGTTGAAACGGATCATCCATTTGCAAATGAGCACATTACGCAACTAAAACTTTTCGAACTACTCTGAGATACAGAATGTGCACCTTTCTATTCACAAATACTCGTATTTAAGACGATGCTGCCAACATTTATTTTACAGGTCAAGAAGATGACTTACTAATACTAACAAATAAATCCCGAAAGTTTCATGACTGCTTTCTCACGTATCTGACCTGGGAATTCCAAACTGATCGCAGACCTTCCCTGAAACTTGACTCATCTCCTGACAAAACGATCGCGTCATATACATAACACGCAACAGGTAAGCGAGTTATTCATAGTAATTTCTCAAATTATGCATCATTACTATAAAAAGAAATGAATGTAAGGAAATTATACCAACTATCAAATTACCTTGTGTTTTTATATGTACTTAGTCCAGACTTTATATGTGAGTGTTCATAAGGTTAACATTACATTATTTTAATAATAATTTAGGGCATACTTACAATCAACACAATTACTAGAATTATCAGTTTCTTCATACTAATCAATGTTTAGCCTATTTCTCATTCATTGAAAATGGGAACAGGAAAGGATGCGCCCTTCCCAATGCATTTACGTACTCCACAATATTAGACTTACGTTAGTTGATTTATCAATAATAAAATAATGACCTTACCGATTAGTTACATAACACCCGTGAAGGTATTTCTGAATCAAACATATCTATGTAAACCGTTAACATAATTTATAGTAATCTAAGTATATAGTAGTAACTTTTATTTACGTATTTTCTTTTCTTTCGTGAACGAAGTGGGTGATTTTGCTTTACTGCTGTTATGTTTGATCCAGATGACACACCCTACGCTACACGGGTTATCGATTTGAAACCGCCATAAAATATTTTCCTGAAGAATGTATGCTTATCAAGAAATCATTTGTAAGAATGCACTGAATTGAATTACGCACACCAGTCAGTGCATTCTCATAAATCATTTCTTATCATAAAACCAAATTATTCTAAGCCAAGTCATGCGCCCGCATACAAGTTGAAGAATTTCAGAATAAAATAGTATGGATATTTCCACAGGATTGGTCCTAAGAGGAACGTTGCCTCATGGGATGCAATTTTTAATTCTTGAAAACGAAAAGAGGGCGAACAATGTACCCTGATCTTGACATTCTCCAGAGACACTTCAACTTCAGTGGTGGAGACGCGGGTAGTTTGCCTTCAGTTCATTACAACCGCATACATAATAGTGCACAAGTCAACGTACAGGAAATTATTTCATATCAACGTTAATCCTACACATTCATTCAGTAGATGAATAATGGAAATGAATGAGTAAGCATTTAAATTTACACTCCCCTCCTTCTCTTCGTACGAACATAATTAAAGATAACTTCAAGCCGCGTAAATATTTACACACGTACCTTCAGATAATAGCATTACATATCGGTAAAATTTACACACGCGGAGAAAAAGAAATAGGGTCAGGGAGTAATCTCCTCGAGCAAACATCCACGATCAAACAGGAAAGAGCATCCTCCTTTAATTACATCCTCCCACCTCTACCGCACATGCCTCCATTACCGCAGCACTTCGTTCCCGTGGAGCGTCCGCCGCGCTGCCAAGGGAAGAACTTGCTCGAGGCTGGCGCCGTGAGGACGCGCTTGCAGTCTGATGCACATAGCCAAAGGCGCGTGCAAAAGAATCCGCGAAGGTCGGGCCTTCATGCCAACAGAAGAGAACTCCAGAGTGAAGTGGCGGGGGAGAGAATCCTGTCGAAGACGAAAATTGCGGAGGTGAAGACTATACGACGAATGGATGCCAAGGCCTTCTCTGTTTTGTGGGGTCATTTGATGAGGATGCTCCTGCCTACATTTCGCTTAGAATTCGCGGGACCGTTCGCATTGAATCCTAGTTTGTTGACGTCGAACTTAAGCCGAATTGCTCCGTAAGATCCAATCTTTATTATTTCTTTACTAATTAACATATGTAGCCAGCAAGATTGCCAAAGTTGATGTCGACGCGAAGGGTCGCATGTTCAAATGCTTCACCGGGCACTGATGTTTTTTTTACCTATTGTCTTGGGATGTCTTGTGTCACGGAGGGCTTCGCGAACTGCTGACCCCTGATCCGAGGACGGCATTTGTTGAGACGGAAATAATCCTGGCAGCATCACCGAGGAGCTCATCTGTCGAGGTACACGAAGTGTTATAGTGCCTATAGGCATGAAGGAAGAAACCATCCATTCTACCATCTCCAGAGAGTATTTGTTTCAAGGCACGTCAACGATTTAGGCCAGTAGTCCCGTTCCGTAACTTCAATGCCTGTTATATCCGGGGAAGTGGCGGTGTTCCACCGGCACAGAAACGTGCCATTCGGCACCCACCTCTTGAGAGGGATTACCTCCTCAAGTTATCTCCCCAGCGGAGCACAGTCCCAAACGGGACAAGCTCTGAGTAAGTTCTCGGCTGATATCCTAATATTTTTAGTAGCTTAGTGCGAGTAAGTGTAAGAGGAGAGAAGGGACATAGTTGCCGACGGAATGATCGTCCGCGGTCTGTGACCCGAGTGTAGAGTATTACTCCGGCATCCCCTGATGTTAATGGCTTGAGCCAAGGAAAACTATCAATCAGACCAGCCGTCCGGTAGAATTCAACTTAACTCTACCCAAGTAGTATTCTAAATCCCACCTCCGCTGGGGATCGAACTCTAGGATCTCTCGGTCAACACTGGTGCAGACTACCGTTGCGTTGTCCTATCCGATCATTCTCCCATCATGGAGTATTGTGAGTTCGCAGAGAACGTCTAAAGACACCTTCTTTGGGAATTGGCTTCGCATAAACAAAAACGCCCTAAAGTCACTTGCTCATTTGATTCTCGGAGCCAGGGTTCGCAGCGCTCTCCGACTGCAACCGCCGGCGCGTCGCTTTCTCTCCGCGAGGCTCGCGAAGGTCGGCGAACGGCCTCTCCCACCGCCCGCCAACGCCCATCCGACGGCACGTCCTCTGCCGCCCGCCCGCCCACCGCCGCTCCACGCCACTTCCTCCTTCGCCCAGCGCCGCCCACGGACGCCCCGCGGTTGCCGCCACCAGATAGGCCCACTGCTCCACCCAGGGGTTTTGCTTTGGAACTCGAGCGGGGTATATTTATAGGTTTTCGTATTCAACAACAATCAAGCAAATAAATTGGGAATAAATTGTTTACAGGTTTATTAAATTAGTGACTAGATGTAAGAAAAAGAGATAATCCCACACTTACGACATGAGTGTAAAATGATGCAAAAATATAATATTTGTCCATTTTTGTATTACATGACTAGTAACATTGAAGTCATGTCACATTGGCTGATACGTCGTCGGTATTTGAATTGCGAGTATTCAAATAGTTGTCATGTATCATCTTTCGATTTTACATGTTCAGTATTGGGTTTACATAAAAGGCTGAAGAATAAATATATCTATCATTACATACGGCATAAATACGACTACGTATTCAAATTTATGTCTGAGTAGCTGTGCAGTGAATTCGCATCATGGCGTATGGTGACCGAACATTGCCAGGGGGTGTGATAGGAAAAGATTGTCTGGGTGAGCATAGCACACCCCACGGAGGAGGCTGCGTAAGACACTGGTTGGGTCAGCGCGGGGGCTTGCTGATGCGCTAGGTCAAGTTCAAAAGATATTTTCTATTATGTTTCCCAATAACCGACTGCTACTCGGCGCGAAACGCGGCTGTGGTTTCCACAAAGGTTCGCCATCCTCTTAAATCAAGAAAACGATCAGTACGCGATGATACTTTCAATCTCGTGAAGCAACAACAACACATACTTTCTCGCATTATTTATAACGGTTACGCAATATTATATCACTACATGAACCTATAAAAGTGTTTTCAACCGGCATTTTTTCTCTCAGCCGAAATTCTAACTCCGGTTCATGGAATTAACTCGCCATGCGCTTTACCGCTACACACCAAGCTGTCGCTCGGGCGTACTCGCTTTTGGCGAATCTTAAAAAAACGAATGCCATTTCTATTTCTAACTTATGCGATTTTCGAAAATTCAGAGAGATTTGGCGCTAGCGTTAACCATAGACAGACGGACTGGTAGACAGGCGGGCACACGGACAGACGGACAAGCAGGCGTTTTGCTGTCAATCGATTTTACGGTAACAAAGACTCACAAAAAATGGATTCTGACTACACAAAATAATAGAGGTAGTAATTTATTTACAGAAACATGAAGTATCCACTTTTACGTCAACAGGGCTCCGTAATAAGAGTTTCTCTGTCGAAAACTCACCGATATCCTGCGCACAATTAAAATACTTTGCCGTTTTACGTAGAAAGGCGAGAAAGTAAAAATAACCAACTTTTGACATATATCAGCATGTGAATTTTTCAATAAGGTGCAATAATAATCTCTTACGAAGTGAAACGCGGTGTAGCTTGTACGACGTGAGGGAGAACTTCCGCCCCGGCGGATGCCACATGAACGTCACGTGCGGAAGGAGGTTTGTGAGCGAGTGGACGGCGGTTTCGAGCAATACTTCTCGACGACGCTTCCAATAAAATGAGCGCTTCTTAAGTTCATTACAGTTGCCTTGGAACTGAACATCCTCGAACATCCCGGTCGAGGTTCGGTGTACAGCCAAACATTAAATTCGACATACATGCACACTATACATACAAGTACATTCTTGAATCATAAGGAATCATCATTATTTTGCTCTTAGTTTAGATTGTCGCTCCGGCTTCGTTTTGGTCGTGCATTTCTTCTGCCATTCGGCTCATAATCCCCAATTTGTCCATATCGTAATAAGAGATGCCAATTATATTTAAATATTTCTACACATCGATGAAGTGAAAATATCTAGTTTTTCGCGCGTGTCTTCATTTCTTTGAGGGTATAGTACGGTGAAACCAGAAACATTCATATCACATGCTTCAATTTTTCTCTTTTTTATCCTATCTAGAGTCTTCGCGAGATTTCGCGGCCAAATGTTAAGATAGGAACAACGAATGATTAATAGACTTGTAGATGGGACTGTCATTTGAAATTAGTTTTGTGAGCACACTCACAGAAGAAACAAATGTAAATTTCCCTTCTAGTAAATACTACACATATTTCTATTCATACTTCTAACTCTGGAACTGGAAAACACTGTCTTTCGGAATGAGAATAAAGAAACCACTATCGTTATCACAAGAAAATGAAGATCTGGGTTCTGTCCTTCCTCTCACTACCCATATCCCGGAAGAGTGTGCCGGAAAACATTCAAAAGTAATATATCTTCAGACAAGTCACTAAGTTTCGTGAATCGGTTTGACATCATGACAATAGCAATAAATATCATTAGACTTTGTCACTTCAATTGAGCTCCATTTTTTTCGTAGAGAATGCCACCCTCACTCATGGTTAAAAATAAGCTAACACTAAGAGATAGTCCATCAGCAGCTGACGTGACACCAACTGTTCCCAAAGACAGTAATGCAAATGTTCCCGCGACAGTATTGTGGTTCCGATAGATTTTCATCAAAAATTTAAGTTAAAGTATTTCGTGACATTAAATGGGATCTATGGAACATGCAGTGGTAATATTTGCAATAGGAGCTGCTCAGTTTTTAGTGTAGATTGTTAATATGTCAGTAATACTATATAATAATTTTTTAAATAGTTCAAAAAGAGAAAAGAAGATTGTTTTAATTAAAAACAGTTTCTTCCTTAATATTTCAATAACATATTGAAGTACAAGTATGTATGTACGCCGTACTTGACAATTACTTTTTGGAGGAAACTATGAACTTGTGATTTGATGTATTGTGAATTGATGTATTGATCTTCGACAATTGCGGTGGCTTAGCCGAATTCATATCGTGGGGAAATGTGTTCTATCTATGGAAAATCAAGAGGAGCACGGCAGAATGTTGCCAACTACAATACGTCTTCCACACTAAAAGTATTACAATATCCTGAAAAATGAGCTTTTTAGTAAGTTGGTAAGGTTAATAGTGTGTACGTTAGTGGGAAGTTCCCTCGCCTGACCGAAGTCTGCAAATACTCTGGGCTTTGGCTTTTGTATGAGATCTGGGGCGGTTCCTCTGGCCCTAGCCTTCGACAGACACTTGGGCCCGGAGTCAAGAAGACGCGCGGGTGACGGGTGGCGGGCGGCGCCAGGAGCCAGGTGCCAGGTGCCAGGCTTCGCTGCGAGCGGCGGCCATGAGGATGACGCGGGGGATCCGACGGGCAGGTGGCCGGGCGGGCGGGCAGCTAGGCGAGTGCGGGTGCGAGTGCGGGCGGGCGGGCGGAAGAGCGCGGGGGTGAGCAGGAGGGGTGAGCGGAGGGTGGTGAGCGGGGGGTGGTGAGCGGGGGGTGGTGAGCGGGGGGTGGTGAGCGGGGGGGTGAACGGGGTGAGCGGGGGGGGTGAGCGGGGTGGTGGTGAGCGGGTGGTGGTGAGCGGGGGGGTGAGCTGGGGGGTGAGCGGGCGCGGGCGACTGTCCCGTGGCGAGGGCGGGGGCGGGGGAGGAGGCGGCAACGGCGGCGCGGGCGCGCGGCCAGACTATGAGTGGGCCCGCGATGGCATCTCCGCCCCGCGCGACTGTCCGCCCGGCCACGCGGGAAGTCGTGCACGAGCAGAGTTCTTGTGCGCGACGCTGGGCCAGCGGCCCTGGCGCAGCCGCCTCACCCCCGGCATCTGCGCCGGGAATCGCTGCGCAGCTGCTCCAGCTGCTTCGCCTTCACTGAGGCGAACGCCACCCTTTGCCATTCTACTCTTACAGAATTTCTTTACATTTCATACTTTTTTTACGGCCGCCATCCTACATCTAATAGTACTTACAATATCTACTGAGTTAAACTTTGTTAGAATCCCCCTAGTCTCCAAGGTAATTTCACTACATTGGGTAAAATCTCATAGTATATTCAAGTGTAAACACTAGTATACTAGTGATTATTTTTAAATTCATTTCTAACTTGAAGTTCATCCACATCAACAAAGTGTTCTTCACAAGGTACAGGTAGCCGAGAAGGATTGTGGTTGTAATAGGAGCAAGGAAACTAACGAATGAAAATAGTTGAATTGATGACTGTAATAATAATAATAATAATAATAATAATAATAATAATAATAATAATAATAAAGAAGAAAAAGAAAAGACAAAAGAATCTGTAGTGCATTCAAGGCTACACCTTGTATTGAGATGTGTTGGTGTACATCATCATAATAATCCCAAGTGTTTCATTATCCTTTCAACAAATACTTTTTTATTCCATAAAACTTGTAAATAACATTTCACGTTTACAGTAATCGTTTTTAATTTTTGTGACATTGTGAAATCCACACAAAAGGGCCCGTCGACTTATTTTTACACAATTCTTCTCATTCTCTTATTAATTTTTTTAACATACGATATTCATTGTAATACTATTATAACCAAAACTGAATACTATTCCTGTAATTATTTTGCCATTATTAGTCCTGTACTCTTCTCTTCTAATGGTAATTTATCTTGGATTATTTATCTACATCCATCATGGGTTACAATTATTACACTTAATTTTTACTAGCACGCTGTTTTAACTCGTCTCAAAACTAGAGAGCAGGAATGTCTGACAAAGGATATCAACCATACAACCGGCTTCCAAAACTAGACTATAGGATGGAAGGAATGGAACATTAAGTCTATGGCGACTGCTGGTTGCAAACACCATGCAAATATCCACTACTTCAGAGTGACCTTGAAGACGTTCTAAAAACCGCGGGCGTGCGTGCTTGCAGCGGCGCCAGCGGGCGCCGAGAGGCACGGAATCTTCCTGAATAACTGGCGTACCGACGTTTTCTAATTTTAACGGCGTCTTTCTCTGTGCAACCCACTGTGCGCGGCACGGCGAGCGGCGTGGGCTGCGCGTCTATAAACAGCCGCCGCCCCGCGCCGCGCCGCGCCGCTTCGCGGCCGAGCGAGCGGCTGGCTGGCTGGGCGGGAGGTGGGCCGGCGGCGAGCTGTGGGCGGGCGGGGCGGCACCGCGCCCCTTCCCCTCCCCCCACACCACCCTGACCAACAGCCGCTGAGTCACACGTACGCCGGTGTTCGCCTCGTCTGTGTCTCACCGCCCCCGACGCCAGGCAGCGCATCTTCTTCGTCAAACGCGTACATGGGAGTTCTGGGATTTTCCTCTAGTGAGAGGAAAGGTATTGTTTTAAATATACCTGTGAATCGTTGAGGAAAGCCAAATACCAGCAGTCTCAGATCATTAACATCCGGGAACAGCATTTAATTCATGATTGTTCGTAATAATTGTATATAATGTTTATAATTATTGTAATGATTTTGCACTGTGGAAAGAAACTGTCCCAGCCGCGAATAGAACTCGGATCTCCCGGATACACCCAGTAGCTCCGTTTGAGCTATCGAGACATTCAACTCTTCTAATATTGTTATTATTATTATTATTATTATTATTATTATTATTATTATTATTATTATTATTATTAAACTCCGTACTTTCCTCATTAAAATCACTCCACATACACAGAAGGCAACTGTCAGCTCAAAGCTTCGCACAGCATCGCGCTGAACTCCATCGATATAGCCCGTTGCAATACATCATGCCGTCCCCACATCCTCTTCTCCACCCCCTCCACTCCGGACCCGCGCCAACGCCTACACTCGCGCGCCGGCTTATCCTCGGCGCGCACCTGAGCGAGTGACGCGGCGGCGGGGCGCGCGCGACTCACGGGCGCCCCGCGGAAGGCGCCGGCGGCGGCGACCTCATCGCCGCGGCGGCCTCCGCAGACGCCGCAGCCCCGGCCGCTCCCTCCGCCTCTCTGCTCTGTTTATTCCGCATGACTCAGCCCCACCTCTGCCACCGCCGCCGCCGCCGCTACGGCCGGGGGCTGCTAGCACGCGAATCGCGCAACAAAAGAATCGCGCTCAGAAATAGGTCACTCGATTTTAGAATCATGAGCCTCCCGGACGGCGCGTCGGCGCGCTCAATGCAGATCTGTTGCGCGCGCTTGTCGGAAAATAACAGCTTTTAAACGAATCACTGCAGTGTACTGACGCGAATCGTATCCAACAATCGGCGAGGTGATTAAGGTAGCGGAACGGCCGGTACGAAGAATTCAAACAGCTTCACTTTCACAGCTCATCTGAGATCTATAGGTTTCCGTTGCAGAATTGCAATTCACTCTTATCAATGAACAGCTTCAAAGTAAATATTTGATTTGTATATCTACATTTTTTGCCTGTGCGATGGGAGTCTTGTAAAATACTTTCGTGTAAAACAGGAAGTACAAGAGAATATTTCAAGAAGCACCAACTGAGAACAGTATTTAAGTTTAAGAAAACTCTGGTTAAATATGAGTCTCTCAACATACAGACGTAATAAAATGTTTAGACGCAGCTTATCATGCAACCTAACTGAAGTTATCAGAATATGTTTGACTGACAGTGATTTCTTTTAATATATTTTAAAATAATCCAATCCAAAAGAGTCCTACTTGTTTTTATTATCATACGTCGCATCCAAAATCGTTCTGGTCTATGTTTTCATTGGGTATTACTCCTCGGCGAAGCCCTCGCGAATGCTAATTGCTTCGGGTCCTCAACGTGCCCATCCCGGCGCAGTCCACCGCGGAGTATGCAGCGGAAGCAGCTGTGTTGTGAACACGGCGCCTCCTCCGTCGTCGTCGTCGTCGTCGCCTCCCGCGTCAGCTGCCTCCGCCGCGTGGTTGCAGAACGCGCCCGGCAGGGCCATTAGGCGTTCACGCGAGCTTCCGCGCTTTCATGGCGTCACAATGCACAATGAGCGTATTCTGGGCGTCCGCGCAGGGAACAACGCCCGCTCGCTTGCTCACTCGCCGGAGAAAAACGCCGCTGGATGGAGACATCCAGCAGCACGGCCTCGGACAAAGGGATGACAAATGATCTTTAATTCTCAAGCGCCGACTTGCGATCTCACGCGGAAGGCAATTAGTCTCGAGTCTTCTACACAACACACACGGTCGAAAATGGAATTTACTCTTGGAACATACTCGAGTAAAAATGTTTGGTAGGCTTCTAATATCTGCTACATCATATTAGAATTTCAAATTCTTTGAGAAATTGGTAAATTTGGAATAAAAATTAATACTTTGTTCAATAACAAGCTTCTTAAGAGTTTTTGCATGTCAAATGATATTACCAATTTGCTATCATTTCATTCTAGAAAATTTTTCAACGAAGTCCAATTCCGCTTCTTAAATGATGTTTTCGCACGAGCGAGATGGAGCAATTCAGCCTCTGGCAAGAAGATACACTAGAGGTCAAAGAAGATGAGTGTGAAGTCTTGACACCCTTACACTAGATGTCAAAGGAGTGAGTGTGAAGTCTTGAAGAGAATCTGTAATAATGAGAGACGAAAGCAGGAGTATGAATGTGAGGTCGGAAAAACGTACTTTGCAAGTGAACAATGGCAATAGTGCGCTGAAGGATGCACGAGAAAATGAAGGAGAAGTCGTCATCGCGATGAACTACTAACTTGCAGTGAAAACAGGAAGGCTTACGAAGAACAGCGTGGAGGTTCTTATTAAGAATGAATGAATGAGTTCAGGCTAATACTGCTAATTGACGGCGAGGCTACTCACGAGAGTTGTTGCAGCACCCACTCGCATCTGACGTTGGCATTCACTAACGTAACTTCCACTACGTTTCAAATTTAGCTCGTCAGCGAAAGTTCTTTCAGAAGAGGTGGCGCGGAAGATTATGAAATCAATTCTGTCACAATTTCACCAGCGTATTGGATTCAAAATTAAATACATCTTTTGAAAACATAAGCACAAACTCTACTCAAATACTATCATTTAAAAAATGTATTGCTTTCAGGGAATTACGTATTTTCGACAAAAATTATAATTTTTGTAGTAAAATCTTACACTATCAAAGTAAGGGTGTAATTCATCAGAATAATATATCAATGTAATAAAATTAAGAAGTTTTTTTGAGGAATTACAACGTTGCATGACCGTTTTTTTTTCAATAAATTAACGAACTACGTGTGGAAACTAGTACTTATTTGACGTTTTTTACACAAAACAGTAAACGAAAACGGATGCAAGGAAACCATCTACTAACTGGATAAGCAATAAACGTTAACTGATAAACAAAGGGTTCATTATTGATTTCACTAGTGCCACTGCGCTGAAGAGAGATCGCCATCAGTGTGCACCGGCATAAAGAGTCAGAAAGCAGCAATTCCTGCTTTCAAGATGAGATGAGTGTTCTGCGCAATTATTTGTTGTGTTGATGTGGTGCATTCTGACCAATACATTTTTATCAAATCAATAATCCGTATTCTTCTTATGCGACAGAAAAGCTTCTATTGAAAGTTATGGATAATTGAACTAATGCTGCGACATAACATCATATAAATAACGAAATGATAATGTTGATTTGAAATAATATAATATAATTCATGTTCTGAAAAAATGCATTTTTGTGCTTGGTGTCCTTGGAGTAAATCAGAGATCGAGATAAATCGGAAAAGCTTTTTGGCGCATGACCAAAAACCTTGAACGTCCATGAATCCCTTTTCTATATATGTTTCATATTTAACATGCATTATAAATTCGAGGGTAAAAAATCGAAAACATGGGTGTAGATGTGATTACGTAAATTGAGACTAAAACATAGATGTTACGAATATTAAACTTCGAGGCGAGAATACACCGTGAGACAAGAATTATCGAAGAAAACTCAAAGATCGGTTCCGTTTTATCACATTAATGCACATGGTCGGAGAGGTGAGCATGTTATGTTACAAGTATAACAGTTGTGTTGAAAACAGTTTCCCGTAATTAAATCCTTGTTACAAACAAAGTTAGTTACTGCAATTACTGCAAGTAAGGCAACTGTTGATATAATATATGCTGAGACGTGTTAATAATACGCTAGCCATATTCAAAAGCTTTTTTTCAATCACAATCTGACTCTTGCTGGATTGGATCAGCATTTTCACGGAAATACCATCGTTTACCACCTCAAATTAAAAATGATCCTAATATTTCACATTTTAAAATATTGGTTTGGCTGAGTAATCGAAACGGCCTGAGTGCTCTTTTTGTAATTGAATAAATTTATGACAGGATATTACAATGTATTACAACACAAATTATTTACTTCTCCGAACCTAAAAATGCACAATTAAATTTTTAAAGCGAGTATATGGATGTGCACAGGCCTACTAACAGCACGTCGAGTGCCAAACTCGTCCAGCAGGCACTGGAACCCGCTCCCAGCGGAGACCGGCAAGCAAAAGCCGGCCCGTTATTCCCCCAGAGCAGCGGGTGCGCGGTGCGTAGCATCCACCTGTTGCGTGCGTGCGAGCGGGGGCGCGGGCGGGGGGGGGGGGTGTGGGAGGGGCGTGGGAGGGGCGGGGGCGACCGGCCGCGCCCAGCCGCCCGAAGCGGCCCGCGGCGCGCGACGCCCCGCGGCGCGTGAGATTGACGCGGTGGGCCAAGCGCAGGGGGAGGGGAAGGGAATGGAGCAGGGCGGAGTGCACGACGAAGGCGCACGTGATGAGAGAGACACTCAAGATGAAAGTGTCTGAGGGGTTTGGGTAGGATAATCAAATGCCACGACTGGTTTTGGACTTTAGGATCGTAGAACATTGCCTATTTTGGGATTCCTTTCCAAAGATATACAGAGCAATGACACAAAGGTCATTAAAACTATAAAATAAATCGTCATGAATATAGTATTAATTAAAAATACAGAAAAAAGAGGATATAAATACAACTTAAAACCTCAATTAAGAAGAGCATTTGTATAATATGCACCCGGAGAATTATGCGTTCGTTTTTCTGGGTTATGTGATAAAGGCACATGGGGGGGGGGGTAAGTTTATGAAACGATAGAAATTATAAGAACTTAATTTTAAAAATTTGAGGGAATCTGACTTGTACAATGATCTCACTTCTGTACGAATGTGCATATCCCATACAGGTCTATTATTATTACTAGAAGCAACTTAGGCAATATTAGCAGCAGCATTACACCGATGTTGACATTGTATGAGGCAAACGATAAATCCAGAATACTCCGGATATTCAGAAACTATCTTACACAAAGTCCCACACTGAAATTATTTGACTTTTCTATTATCATTCCTGACAGCAATAAATCAAGCCAAAAGTTAAACATGGGCAGAACAGCAATCCTTGGTATGGTTCGGAAATAGCACTATGTTCTCATATTGTTTTTCTTAAGATAAAAAAATCTGTTAAAAAGTTTAGAAAACGAGTGCGCATTAACTGTGTTGTCAGGTAATTACGGATTGAATACAACTGTCATATCTGATGTAGAACAAAATGGAATAAGACAATAAATATATTAACTTTCTCTTGTAAACGCAAGATGAAAGCAAAAATTTCTCGTCAAGCTCGTGATCCGCCAACATGACTTTTTCATGATCCTGCAAGCCCCGCCCTTATTACATTTCTAATTACGTCAACCATGATTTGTTTCAGATTGTGAATGCTAATTCAAACATTAACCGAAGTCCGTGGACTAAAATGCGATGATTGTCCCAAGAAAAGGCATTGAAAGGGAAAAGAATTTCACAAACACACACGCAAGCACACAAAAAAACTGGTTGTGACTCCATCAAGGCCACTGTCAATTCAGGACGCCTAAATGGTCAGCCAGCAGAAGTAACAATAATACGGCAAATAAAGGCACAGCCGATGAGAAAACCTGTGGATAACTGTTTAGCAGTACCGCCTGCTTCCAACGGATTTTCCCAGCAAAAGCAATCAATACGAGCATTTCGCACATACAAAAAACGCTGGGTATTTTTTTCTTGACCTACATCTGTAAATTAGTCCCTGGGAAAGGGAGGAAAGTGGTGGAGAAGGCCGGCTTGGGGCAAAGATGAACGTGGGTGGAGGCAGGGGGTGGGGCGGGGGCGAGGGGCGGGGCCGGAGGTCGCGAGCTGGCAACCGGAAGAGGCAATTACCGCCGCCCCACCGCCCCGCCCGCACCGCCCACGCCGCCCCCGATAGCCAGCCGATGGGAACGTACGTCCGTTGGTCGCGGATGGACCCTGGCCTCGCTTCGCTTGCGCCTAGCGCTAACACAAAATGGCGACGAAACAAATAAACTTATGAATAAATAAATAAATACTGGCTGCTCAAAATGCCGAAAGAAACAATAATGAGTAAAAGCGGGGGAATGTCATTAAAGAATAATTTAAATTTAAAAAATGAATATCCATGAGTGAGAAGATGCGTGTATACCAATAAAATACACTGAAACGCTGATCCCGGTGTACAAGAAAGCTAAAGTTAATTCGCTACGGTTCTACGGATTGTATGTTCAACGACTCTCATTCCGGACTTCGGTGAATGGGTTGGCATCCAACATTAACGTATCAGTATATTTCACAAGCAGTGAAATAAATACAAATACTGGAATGGTAGTTTGTGTAGCATGGTTGCGTTAATATCTGTAATATCTACTGTAATTCTTCACAGCTCACAGTGATAATTGAAAAAACGAAAACTAATTTGCTATTATTTATGAAACAATGCAAAACGAGTCGCAGCTAAAATGTTGGAACCTTTTGCAGTATCACCATTCCAAGCTTAAAAGGAAAACGTTGCTGTAAGTAATTTTCCGATATTACGAAAAGACATGTTAAACAGAAACTAGAAAAGGTCCGTGAAAATGGTTATGTTAATTGTATGTGACAAATTCTGCTTACTTGAAAATATGTTTGGCGCAATTTCAATGACGTTTCACTACACTGCACCAGTCCCTGCGGCCGTTTGCAGATTTTATAGCCTATTAATATCGACGGAAAAGTACTTGCATAGACGACCAGAACTCCTTTTCCTCGAACCAAGTACCAATTTCGCGAGCATTAACATTGATTTTTGCACCTCGCCACTGCTTTCCTTGATAGTTAATTTCGTAGTCGCAGCTGAATGCCGAGTGTAAAATACTGCAAATGGACATATTTACTGGTGGGTCGCGCCCTCATTTCACTAGTGAAATAGACTGAGGAAGCAACGAATTATTTTAACTAGCATTATTTACGAGTTATTGAAGCTCTCGAGCGTGAATTTTCTAGGAATAGCTCTAGCACAGTGAAAAGTATTTGCTCAATAAATAACTCCTGCGCCTCATAAATAATACTGACTAGGGTAAGGAGTAGCACCTGTATATTTAACAGTGGTACTCCTTACCCTAGTCAGTATTATTTAAAATGCGTGATTAATTCAAGAAACGTGTTAATTCAAGGAGTTTTCTTACGAAGAGTAATATTTTTTTCACAAAACTATGCACAGATTTGAGAACCACTGTTACATCTACCATTCTTGATATTGACCACTATGTGACATAAGACACGTCAAGGAAACTAATTCCAGCAACCTCCAGGGCGCGTCTATCCAGTCGTAACTTATTTTTGCATTTCTACACCACCACCCAATAACAAAAACAAAGGTATACTGCTGAAGGCGCAGATACAAAAAACGTCCATTCCAGGAGCGATGAAGCAAGTTTACTCGTATCTAACCGAAAGAAAAACCGAGAGCGCGGGGTCAGGCGAGTGTCAGGCGAGTGGCTGGCTCGCGGGGTCGGCGCTCGGGCGCGGGCAGAGAAAGTGTTGCGATGCTCGTTTCCTCCTTATGACGACCGGCCGGGTTCCGCCCGCTGCCCGCCCTAGGCGAAGTTGACGGGGCGGTGACAGGGGCGGTGGCGGGGCGGTGGCGGTGGCGACGGCGGTGGTGGCGTAGGCGGCAGTGGTGGCGGTGGCGACGACAGAGGTGGCGGCGGTGGTGGTGGTGGCGGTGGCAGCGGTAGCGGTGGTGGTGGTGGCGGCGGCGGCGGCGGCGGTGGTGGTGGCGATGGCGGCGGCGGTGACTGCTGTAGCGGCGGTGGCGGCGGCGGTGGCGGTGGTGGCAGCGGTGGCGGTAAAGGCGGCTGCGGCGGCAGTTGTGGCGGGGGCGGCGGTGGTGGCATCGGCGGCGGCGGCGGCGGCGGCGGCGGCGGCGGTGGTGGTGGTGGTGGTGGCGGCGATGGTGGTGGCGGCGGCGGTGACTGCTGTAGCGGCGATGGCGGCGGCAGTGGCGGTGGCGGTGGCGGCGGCGGTAATGGCGGCTGCGGCGGCAGTGGTGGCGGGGCGGCGGTGGTGGCATCGGCGGCGGCGGCGGCGGCGGCGGCGGCGGCGGTGGTGGTGGCGGTGGTGGTGGTGGTGGTGGGGTGGTGGCGGCGGGGCTGGAGGCGCAGGAGGAAGGCGCAGGGAAAGCCCCGGGAAGCGCAGCGAAAGTTTTATGGCTGCCCCGTGCTAGGCGGGCAAGAGCCGCCAATTTTTTTTAAGGTCGGGGGAGTAACAGTAGAAGAGCACTGACCACGATACGTAAGCATCTAGGAGCGGCTCAGACTGTCACGGATATCTCCTCAGTATCGGCTCTGACCGGAAACTCTTAGGTTTAGAGTCCTGACGGTAGCGATTTACGATACTATCTTGATATCATGTAGACCGAATTCAGCCACTGTTTGGAGGCGAATTTCTACGGGCCGGCTGCACTCATCCGCAGTTTTCCGTGGTATCTGCCGGCAATATAACGCGAATGGTGGAGAATCTTAACAAATGGGACGAGGAACGCACGCAATCTTTCCTTCTTCATCCTCGTCGTCTCTTCTCTCTCTCTCTGTCTCTCTCTCTCTCTCTCTCTCTCTCTCTCACCACACACACACACACACACACAAACCCGTAAGCTGACAAGTTGGTCGACGTCGCGTCTCTCGTTCCAGCAGGGACGAACACCGCCATCCCTCACGATAAACATGCACTATAATTACGGAGCCAATGACCATAGCAGTTGTAGGGCAGGTAAACAGGAAATAATCAATCAGTCCACCTTTTCACTATTATTCCACCATCGTCATCTACACATTAACTGACTGTATATGTAAACGTATAAGAAATATTAAGATTTCTTCGTGTACGGCTGCCAAGTTCGGTTTCACCAACGAACGTTTCTGTGCACGGTTCCCGGTGCGAGTTATGGGCATAGTGATGATTTCAGTCTCGTCAAGTATGGATCTGATATTTACTGCTGTGAAATTCGGTCAAAAAAGAAGAGACTTTCACTCGTACTAGAGATAATAAACAAGCACCAACCCATCCGTGCTTCAACAAATAAAATCTTGACAAAACCTACTATCCTACGTAGGAAAAATTATTTATAATTCGCTATACAAAATTGATTAAAGAACTGTATCTCTTGTTATATTGTTTTTATAATAACGAACACTTTTCATGACTGGATGCACCTGTTTGTCTTGACTAGAAGCACCAACAGGTAATATTTAATCTTAAACGTAATATTAAACATTTTAATTAATTATGTATTATATTATATTAAACGTAATATTTAATTACTTTTCTTAACAGCAAGAATCACAAAATGAACACATTAGCATAGATATTATAACCGCAGAGAAAACATTTCAGTGGCGAATTCGAGATAAGCGTTTTTTAGTAAATGGCATTATTAACCCCTGAAGCTGAATACTGAAGAACAGTGTGAGTGAAGCGGAGGCCACTTCTCCGCGATGCTGGAGGAGAGGTTAGATGACGCATGGACACTAAACAAGGCTGAAGCCCGCGATGACAGCGCAGAGGTAGCATATACGGCAAAGCTAGCAAGCTCAAGAGGGTTCGTTCGATTGAGAGAGAAAGACAGAGGTATCGAAAGACACGAGCACCGTTGATTACGCAACGGAGATATAGCACTACTTGATATCATACTGACAGTCACAATTGATATAATTCGACGTCAATTCGAGGGAAAAAAGTTTCTTGAATTGTATGGAGAAAAGAAAGAAATTTAAATAAATAAAGGGTTAAAAGATATTTCGAATTACTCAGAACAGAAATCAGTATCCACTCTTTATTTCACTCTTAGGGCTTGGTAATACATACGAGTGTCAACAGTGGCAATCAAGTAGCCAATGTAAATTACTCACTACCGCATCTAACGACTTCTCGCCATCTGTCGATGCAACATGTCTGCGTTGGAACAGAAGCACAGTAGGGATGTGCCACTCAGACGCAATTCCGTCTCCCCTTACAACACATGAAGGATGACGCACGCATTTTCTAAACGAGAGGGCATACACCTCTAAAACCGGCTTGCGTTCGTGTTGCTTTCACACGATTAATAACCTAATTGCACTCACTGCCAAGGAAGGCCCGCTCACATCAGCACCATTCATGTTGCAATGCTTCACAAGAAAAGCCGCAGGTAAAGATAGATATTTTCAATAGAACTGTTTTTTTAGAGGATACTACACCGCATTCTGTTTCTAACAATAACACATATTTACAACCATAGTGTTGTGCAATGAATATGATACAGTACTTCAATAAAAATTAAGCCTTTAATTATCGAGGGAATGACAAAGGAACATTTTGATATCCTTCCAATACTGTAAATCAATGGAAAGTCAGTAAGTACGGTTAGTAACTATACGACAACAAATTAAGAAAATTCGTAATTGCTACGTATGGCAACTTGAAACATTATGATCAATGGTTTAATGTTGAAATGCAGTTCAGGTTAATAAATTATTCTGTTGTACAGTATCATAACATTCTCTCTGAATTTGAGACGTAATGTAGAAAATAAATTAAATTGCTCAAAAACGATCCAAAAAACACACTTTCCTCTATCCTCCATTACACAACCACTTATTAGCTTCTACCATTAACTGAAACTAACGCCGTTCATTGAACAACTCGACCAAACAGCCCACATTTAGGAGATTTTCTTGAATGCTACATTTATAGAGGTCAGTGAATGGAGAGCGGATAGGGCCCGAACAGAAGCGCAACTCAAACGGCCGCCTTTCTCGCCAAACAGACGCTATCTTTGTGGCGGCGCGCGGGCCGTCAATCGCCTCGCAACGCGAAAGGCTGCTCCGCTTGCAGGCGCGCTTCCGGCGGCGGCGGAAACGCGCGTCTCGCCGCCCAGAGAAAGTCCCGGCCGCGCTCCTATTCCCCCGCGCCGCCGCCACGCACCGCTGCGCTGCTGGGCGCCTGCGTCCTCAGCCGGCCCTCGGAACGGCACGGCTGCACCGCCAGGCCGCTTCACCCTCGACCCCCGGGCAGGCGCCGCCGCAGACGGTGTGCTTGGGCAGATCAGGAACGAGCGAGTGACAATTGATTCCGGTCGCGTCAACTACGGAGGTCGCATGTGGAGATATAATGTGTTACGTCCAGTGGCAGTGTTCCTTGCCAGCTGGAACTTGAGATCCGGCGCCGCCTACACGTCGGTTTGCGTCGATTTGATTGTCTCTTTTCAGTTATCTTCCCCAGCGAGGCCTTGTCCCAGCCTGGAAGAGCTCCAAGCTCCCTACTGGTCTCCCGACATGCATGGTCGTGCCATGGATGGATGTGTATATGATGTGTAATGGGACAGAAGAGGACAAGGGGTACGAACGAAAGATTGTGCGCGGCATGTGGACTGTCGGCTAGGGTACTTTCCCGCTATCACGTTGATCAGAGAAACGGCGGAACTCTATCGATCACAGAAGCAGGTCGCCAGAATTATCCTTCAAGCAGTAATTGAATTCGAACCTGCTTAGCTAGAGTCGAAAATACGAGACCGAACCATAGGATCTCTCGGTCGATAAAATGCCGCAGATGCAACGACATAGCTGAGCTATCGCAATCACTGGATCAGGAGCGACAGAGGCATGACAGAGCGTCGGCTGCCGAACGGCAGGGGAGGAAGAAGAAGAAGAAGAAGAAGAAGAAGAAGAAGAAGAAGAAGAAGAAGAAGAAGAAGAAAGCCCGGCGTGGGAACCGAATGGAGCGAAGAGACAGCTGTCCGGCTGAGGAGGGATGGAGGCTGTGGCAGCACGACAGGGAGCGCACTCGACTGTCAAAGAAACAGGAGCAGGGAACAATGCAAGTGGCGAAGCCCCACAAACTAATGGTTTGCAGATTAGATCATCTGTTACGAAGGGTCCAGGATCGTCTAGCTGAGAACTCACTCATTCTCATTACCAATTGCATTGGCGGGACATTTAATAGTTACTTATGATACGAATGCTAAAAGTGGCATTTTATTTTGCGAGAAGGAACTGTTGCGACACGAGGCCGATAGGCCAAGTGACGCAATCCTACGACCACTACAAAGTCACTTTTACTAAGGGTGTCATACACTATTTTTTAGACAGACTTCCCGAAATATTTCATTTTAATTCAAGAATACAAATCACTTAATGATACATTGAGGTCAGTAGTAGCTGATGCGGTCAGACGATTTTGTAGTTGATGTTTTATCAAAGTATTTTGTTTTCTTTGTTGTATTTACAGAATTATCTGAACACTAGAGCTTCATCTCAATTTTACCACTAGGGCTGAAGATTGAACTTTTAGCGCGCTATGCTTGGCCTGAAAGAATAGCTTTCTCTAGTAGCTGTCTCAAAGAATTTCGATACACAGTGAGATTTACAGGAATTTTATTGATTCTATTCTTAAACCCATGATTTCAATTTATTTTCGGCGATCGCATAAATGAATTTTATAGGAAAAAATAGCAATGACAGAAATAGTTTGAATTCCGTTGCTAATAAACAATGATTACTTTAGCAACTAACTCACCAACATTGGGCACGTGCAATATGCGTGTTTGAAGGAGCAGAACATCAGACTCACCTGAAAACATAAAAGATTCAAAATAAATATACATATTTTGCAATTTTTGCACAATTTTATAATACAAAAAGAACAGTAAAAACATTCTGTACATAAACCACGCACTAGTTGCCTTGACATAAGACTAACGCAGCATTAGCACAAAGAATTTTCGATGTTATTGTTTTTATTCTGAAATGAGCCCTCTCCTACAACGCAACGCAATTCTGCCTCTTCATTTCAATTCGCTTGTTCATTGCGAACAAAAGATCCACTTCCTCGCTACTACTTTGAGCGTGCAGGAAACAAACCACGCGCCTACTGACTCGACCCCACGAACCCCAGGCAGCCGGCAGGCGGTCGCAGCTGGCTTCCCGACGCGGGCACGGCGGCCCACCACCGCCCAACAACACGACCGTCACTGGACCGGCGCGCTCTTGACCTTGTGCGCCGGGCGGCGTGGCCCGGCGGCGTCTTCGCCTGCCCCGCTCTATTCCGCATCCACAGCTTCTGCTCCGTTGGGAAGAGCGGCGAGCATAGGAAAACGCGAGTGGTGTGGCGGTGGCTGTGGCGATGGCAGAGGCTGTGGCGGTGCATGGCGGCGGCGGGGTGGCGGCGGCGGGGTGGCGGCGGCGGCAACGGGGCGGCGGGGCAGCGTCGGAGGGCGAAAGGTGCGGCGACGGGGCGGGGTTCGGGTGGGGGTGGGGTGGCGGCGTCCGCGCGCCTCCTTGCCTGCATGTCTACCTGCCCGCGGCCGCTGACTCAGAGCCCGGTCCTCGACCCGCCCACGCGCTCGCTGGGATGCAACGCCCTTCGGCGGCGCGGCGCGGCTCCCACTCATGGCAGACAACATCATTGCTTTTCGAGCTTCCCTGCCACGAGGCATTGCAGCAACCTCTTTTTTCCTCAGAACGTAAGCGATGAATGGAATGATGACACCTATACCTGATTTACTGAGAAACTCCATACAACCGTTTTCTGTATTTTTTTCACGCAATTTTGTAATAGAAGAATTATGACATGTACACGTCCTCGACGGAACAAAAGAGTAAAAAAAAATGAGCCGATGGCGTATATTAGCTGTGTTCTGTCGCTTTGAACAACACATTATCACACTGAAATCATCCACTGGTCACAGGTCATGCGTCTTCAGAATCGACCGGCTGCGCCATTCTCGTCACAATTTGTTATACAAGTATGTAAGTCATGAATTTAAAAATTAAAATATATTCCACATATTCATGGATTTCAACACTTTGATTCATTTTTCTCGCGACAGCAATTTTAACAATCTCTGAAAATCACGAGAAAGTAATATCAATCGCTGTTTGGTATTTTGTATAGTTTTGATGCCACTCGATAGCGGGCCCCTACTTCTTGAATGCGATAATATAGCTTCCTCTCATCTTCAACACTTTAAACTGGACACCTCTCTAGGATAGCATAGGCGCCCAACGTCGACGGAATTCACTGTCGATGTCGGGACCAGAGAATTGGATGTTCAGTTGAACGGAAAATCTCTTGAAAGAAGTTGATAGACCGAAGAATATAGGAATAATAAAACCTTCAAACCAAGGAATTTGAATTTAACTTCGATTCAAGGATCACAAAATACTTGAATATGAAATCCAGGTATGAGAAATGGTTTCGTGTAGTTCAAAAATTAAATTCTACGTCACAATTTCTTCAAGAAAACGTCTCGTCTTGAAAATTAAATTATCCCTGATGCGGATAATAATGCAGTTTACAATAACAAGGAGAGACGGATCGTATTATTCAAACACTTAGTTAATTACAATTTACACTTGAGCTTATTTAACTGATCATTCATTACACGTTCCAGTGACTCACATTTCTGTTGAATCAAATTATCATAGTTCTTATGTATTATTTTGTAGATTCAGACACTTCTTAGAATTATTCTCGAAGGATGACCCTCATTCCTGATATCACTATTTTTCATATCTGTTCAACAGAATCCTGTTTTATTTCACTTAATGAAGAAAGTGCAGATTTTCTAAACACAAGAGACGCTAACTGCTTTTAACAAAAATAGATGTGTTCTAGGAGTCGTTGCCAAGGGGTGGCAAGCAGCATAAGCTAGAAGAAGAGTTCATACCGATAAGAATGTAAGTTTAAATAGTACTTGATAAAGAATAGGAAAAAATGTGCTCAAAGCAATGCAAAATTATGTCTTAAACTACGAATGAAGAAGTTCGCATTAATAAAAGCTAGAAGCAGATTATATAATGACTGGAAGGAAGAACAGTGCACGCGTTTTACTTGACACTGTTCTTATCAGTGAAATATACTTTCCGAGAGTCAGAATTAACACAATACAACGGTGATTAACGCCCATAACACAGCAACGTAACGTATAGCCATAACAGAGGCGTGGACTCCACACACTCAGAAGAAAACCACAATAGTGTGGCGCAGCACGCCGAGCAAGAAGTACAGTCGACACAAAAATAGCACACACAGTACAGCCTCAACGGTTCCGTCCGGCAGAGCGTACGTTCACATAATGCGCCGCGATAACCCATTATGTGGTGTCGGAAACAGCGCGGGGGCGGGCCACCGTGCGGCGGCAGCGGCCGGAAGGGCGAGAGGCGGGGAGCTCCACGCCGCCATGGTCGCTGCCTCCGCCGCCGCCGCCGACCGGGTTGCCAAGCGGCTTTTTGTGACGGCCCACAGTGGGCCGAAAGCGCTCACTGCTGCTTTCCTGTCATTTACACGCTTTGCAACGAACACTACTTTAAACACAAGATGGGCTGCGTGTACACAATAAAAAGACACAACAAACGAGTATGTTGCGACTTTTACTAACATTTTTCAACTATTCATTTTATTTTCAAGTTCATTTGTATAATAGACGTCACTTCGAGAATATATCTTACTCGTAACGTACTTCATTATAGGGCTCATCCCCCCCACCTTTGACTGTCCTTTAAGGAGTCTCACGGACAAATACAATTTTTCTTTAACATATTCATTGCTTTAGATAATTTCGTGAGCGTTGACACTTGCACATTCAGAGTCACGAAATTCTTCTTCACTTTTTTAACTAAGCCTACTCTTTCGCTCGTTTCGGTCCAGTGTGCGGCGTCCGCCGGGCCCCCCCTTCCGGGGGGGGAGGTTCGGAGCAGCCGCCCTGCGCGCCCGTGCAATACCGCGCCCGCCGTAAAAACGGCGCTGCCCTGCGCTGCGCCGCCGCTCGCGGGCAGCGCCTAGCTCCCCGGTCAGGGCACGGAATGGCGCGTCGCCATCGCCGACACCGATGCTGCATGGCTTGCAGTAACCTCATTCGACCGGGTTCTGCTGCGGTTCGAGTTACACGAAACGTATTGGTGTATCGTTTCTTTACCGTATTTAATTATGAACAATTATTATTATTATTATTATTATTATTATTATTATTATTATTATTACTATTATTATTATCATCATCCCCTAAAATACGTCTACATTGATGTTTCTGGACATGCTGGTCAGCTGCTAAGAAGATTTATCCTGTTAGTACAGTAAATGTTTTATCCCAGGAGGAGGCGGAGATTCCTTCCCTGCTTCCCCGTGAACTGCCCAAGCCGGGAAATGCTGTAAGTTCCAGGCAGATCTCCCCTTCTGTGTTGTTGTGTAGTGTATAACTGTTTAAGTGGTGAAGATTAGACAACGAAGAGGAAGAAAAGATCACGCGTGATCTGCAGTCCATTTGATGGGGCACTGCTCTGGCGCTCACTTGGAACTTATTGAAGAAACCGCGGGAAATTACCAAATCCGCCACCATCCGAACTCAGTTCCTAGACAGGTCAAAGTCGCTGAAGAGACACAGACAGATCGGTTGAAGTATAGAAACCCAAAAGTACGGACATCCAAAAGAAGAGGTACAGAAAGGGGCAGGCCCATTCTTGACCACATTTTTGGATAGATACACTCGTACTTCAAAACTATCCTATCATCTCTATTCGACTTCAAATCAAAAGTTTTCTTTTGAAATGAAATACGGTAGAATCCGCAAGTTATTTCCAACAAAGGTAAAAGCTCGCAATGCACTGTACAAGTCAGCGAAAAAACTAATCTCAACAAGAATCACGTTCGTTACCCTCACGTCGGGTTTCACGTGCATTGTTATGCACACAGCGTATTAGGAAGCGACAATTAACCAGGTCCGAAGACAAGTTCTGATTCACCTCGGCTGGAATACAAGATACAAAAGATTCTATCTTGTGGGTTCCTGAGGTCAACACCACTGCTATTGCAAAAACCGGTTCCTCAGCGATCATTATCGATCGTTTTCTGCTTTCGTCTTATTCTAATACTTCAACTCTTTTCGCACATGCAATTGGCAGTTCAGAATCTTGGGAACAAACCCTAATAACTGTCGCAAAAGTATTTGCGATATGCAACGGACGACAATGGAAGTCTCTCTCGGGAAGCAACAAAAAAGCTACGGTGGCAATGTATCAAGTACAAGCAGCTTCTTTTGGAATTCTTGTCTCAGAAAATTCTAATATTTACAGAAAAATACGATGTGTACACAAGTTCCTGCAATTAATGGGAAAGTCCTGAAGCACGGAAAGGTAGGTGACAATTTTCTCTACTGGATACTATACGTTCTGAGCCGTTCTTTGGTATACTAAGCACGCAAGTCCCCCTTATTAGGACACTATTCATGTAATTAGGACATTTACTGATGAGCCAATAAACAGCAACTAATTTAATTCATTGTTTAATCATTGATATTACCTCTGAATAAAATATTTGAGAGATAAGTATTGAATAAAACACAAGAAAACATATCCTACATCTATTCGTGCACCATCACGTGAATAGCAATTGATATTGATAAACAATTTCACAAAGCCTTTTATTGAATACTCGAAGCAATAACGGACACTCCGGTTACGTCCTGCATTCCAAGCATTAGACGCCGGATTTCTCATTCCACCTGACTTTTCCTTCGGTGACGCATGAGTAGTATGTCTACAGAAATCTAGTTATGACTCAACCAGAGTTCCGTAACCTTTCAACGCTTTCTGTAACCTTCAATTTCGGCATTGTCGACACTGAGAAACACTAGGAGCACACAAATTTACTACATTAAAAGTTATAGTGAGGAAGAAATATGCATACAACAGTACATGTGAAATATTTCCATCGTTTGTCACGAGCGTGATTCTGGTTTTCAAACTTAGTACTTCAACAGTCATTACAAAACTGATATTGATCTAAATGCACCAATTGCAAATTAAACACTTTGAAAACGACAGTTTGATTGATCAGATATTCTGGGTGCCTTAACGGCTAAGGTCGTTAGCCCCATAAATGTAATGCAAGTTCTATCGTGGGAGGTGGGGGGTGATCTTCCCCCGCTGGATGGTGAGATCCGGCGACACCTACGTCGGCATGCAGGCATTTTCCTCAACCAGATATCTCCCACCAACGTGGCAACACCCCAGCCCGGACAAGCTGCAAGCTCCCGACTGGTCTCCCGGCAAGTGTGGTAGTGTGGTGCATGTGAGAGTAAGTCTATTTAAGAAAGGGGCGACGCTAGGACAAGGAAGGGGAAGGAAAGACTGCGGGCGGTCCGTTACCAGTTTGTTAGGGTACTGCTCCGGCATTCGCCTGGTGTTGATTGGAGAAACCACGGAAAACTACCGATTAGAGCAGCCGGCCGCTAGAATATTCCGTCAGAGAGCGGCTGAAATCGACCTAATTATGTAGTCGAAAATCCTGTTACCGTCGGGACTCGAACTCCCAAGATCTCCCGGTCAGAGGCACGGCAGTAAGGTCAGTTGATGCCCTGAGCCACCTTTGCCAGTGTATAACATTTGCTTATAAATAATCAGAAGCCAATAAAATTACTTATAAAATCAAATTAATCCGTTAGTATTGAAGTGTAAATCTTAAAACTCTATACCCACCTGCAGAGCTTCAACAAAACAACATTGACTGTACAACTCCGTCTGTGTCGCATATCCACGCTTATGCATTAATGTTCATAGAGAGCTCATTCATGAATGTACCTTACAAGATGCATGCTTTTGGTTTGATTAATTCGAGTTTTCCAAAAGGCGAAGTAGATAATTCGCTTTCCAGCATAGCATAGATTATAATAGGTGAATTATTGGCATTAGGCCTACAGAGCAGAGTAGACACCAGTATGTAAAATACTAGGATGAAAGAAATATTAATTTACCTGTAGGCTTATCATATGAATCTTATTTTTATTGTAATTTTAATATTGTTTTCCATCCAAATTATTTTAACGAATTTGACACGTTATCACATCTTTCACAAATGCCGCTTTACCTTTATGAAAAACTGTACAAATAATTACTGAGCCTGGCGGCGTGGGAATAGGGCTTTCGTGACACGAGTTAGCATGACCGCCATTCGGGAAACAGACAGAGACTAGAGTTTATTTCCTGACTGAGTACTTTATCAACATCCTTTTAACATACGGTCACAAAGCCGGATGTGTGTGTGCAGAGTGTCAAATTTCGAATCTGATCCAGATACGGGGGACGCGCCCAAAACTTTGCTGAGGAAAAAATACCGTTTGTTTTCTGATGAATCCACAACATTCAAAATGTTGTAGATACTAAACAGAACAGGTCATGGTCACAACAAAATCTCGTAGCAAATACAATCCTCATTTATTCATTAACCATATTTACAACCATCGATTAACTGATATTAAAATTAGCAACCTCAAATCAACATGAGCATAAAAATAAACACATTAATAAAAGCAAATAAGTAGAATAATGAATGTAACACTTGATTTAAAAAGTCTTAAAAATAATTAACATATTCCCTAATTATTAACTTGCCCTTCTTCCTTTGTGAAATATTTAAATAGA
Source organism: Teleogryllus oceanicus (assembly GCA_964035755.1). Taxonomy (NCBI): domain Eukaryota; kingdom Metazoa; phylum Arthropoda; class Insecta; order Orthoptera; family Gryllidae; genus Teleogryllus; species Teleogryllus oceanicus. The sequence goes on from CAXIVR010000003.1 coordinate 109,195,154, forward strand.
AATGAAATAATTATGGTAAGTGCTTCCCACATCCTTCACAACAAGTGTAAATCACCAGCACAGGTCACCGAGTTGCGAATGTTTGTAACCAAGGGTACTCGATTCAATGACTGAATTTGCCCGACACTTCCATGACTCTTTCCTATAGGTTCCACGGCATCCCCTGACAAAATATAGACAATTTGTCTCTTACAAATAAGTGGATTGGATAAGAGATGTTCATGTAGAGATCGCGATGAAGTATTGAAAGAAATAAACAATTAAGTATTTCTTCCAGAAAGTCACCGTTTACGAAAAATAAATGTTTCTTCTAAAGTAACAAGGATGAAAAAATGAAGGGAAAAAAAAGAGAAATGAAATGATAAACGCAAATATTCCCTGCGACTTAAGAAACAACTTAGAAGTTTCTACAATTTACTACATAATATAGATATCCATGACTTTTCCTCCATTCACAAACTTGGTCTTTTTTTACCATTTAGATGCTTTACGTCTCGCGAATAATGATGAGTTCAAGACAATACCCAGATCAAAGAAAAACTCGAATTCGAGACAGTGCCCAACACAGTATTTATTATAAAGCCAAACCCCACTCTTAAATGAACTACAAAACTGTTCGTAAAACACAATATTCCTCTTCTCTCTGTTTCTAAAACCCGAGTCGGCTTTGATCACCACTCCAAATAAGCACGCGGGAGCAACTCATTCCCGAAAGTCGCGCCGAACCGCGTCTCGGGAGTGGCCTCTTTCAGCGCCCGCACCTCTCCAGTATTTACGATGTTTTCCAGAGCCTCGCGTCTCCTTTATTTATCCTGGAGGGAGTTTCACACAGGGTTTCGTCCGCGTCCACGTCCGCCTGCCGCCTGCCGCCGCGCCGGAGCGTTTTCGAGCCGCTGGAACGACACCGCCAGCGCTGCCTGGCGGCTCGTCAGAGGCGTCACGGACAACTTTAGGGCAGGCGATTGTTTTCGGGAACGGAGGCGCGCGGAGGGTCCCACGCCAGGCGTAGGCGAACGACGGTTGCTCAATGCGTTGAAAAAAATCTCGAGCTAGCTTTACTCTGTTCGCTTTCGCATATCCTCATCTGTGGACCACACTGGTAGGATGAATACTTGTCTTACGCCATAGGCTTTGTTAAAAATATCACTTCTCTTCTCACAACGCCTACAAAAAACACAGCTTCCACTCTGTCATCTTCCACTACCACTACCTCGCTCTATTTCGTTGCGTTGTGGAACTTTCCATGTTTTTTCAAGCTGTTCAGAAAGAAGAGAGGGTGAATTGTTCCAAGATATTCATTCAGAAAATTGATTCGAACGATTGATACGAAAGGCAAGAAATGGCTCATCCAAGTAGTTCTTATGCGCACCGCTGCTGATCCATTATTTTGGGTTTTTTAAAGCATCATCTGCTCTGATAATTAGTCCCAGAAGAGTAGTGCGTGTTATATCGCGAGAAGTGACGCGTACCTTCTACGTCACAACGTGTTATCCGGTGTTGACTCACACACCGACAGACAGAAATTTCCGTCCTCAAGGTATCTCCGCCAGCGGGAGAGACCCAGTCAAGAATGACGAAGGAGAAATGGTGCGAGATATGTGACCCATTTTTTGCCAGGTTTCTTCTCCGGTATTCGCCTGGTGTTTATCGGAGAAACCATGGAAAACTACCGATCAGTGCAGTCGGCGCTAGAATTCTCTAGAAAGCGGCTGAGAATTCGTCAGTTATGTAGCCAGGATGTACATCCGCCACCATCTTTACTCTGCAGTGTAATACATTTGTTCCCCTCAGCAATTCAGCGAGTTTCAGGTTAACGGGCGCCGACAGGTTAAAAACTAGCCATTACATGAATAATTCGTACTGACCTCTATAATCAATATTCATAAACAAGAATAATATTAGTTTGAGCACAAAGATCAGTTTCCTAGAACAAGCATCATCACGAGCGTTTCAAATATACATTCCTAAACAACTAACGCCAGAAGAAATAATATTAATATTTTCAGAGATGTTTGAATTTCTGAGTTTTGACATTTATTTATTTATTTAATCATTTATTTATTTAGAGAGAGTATTGTATCGTTCGTTACTATGCTACTAATGCGTTTGTTCCTGACCACGAAGTACCTGTTCCAACGACACATGATAGCTAAATACGAGGGTCCCCTTAAATAAGAGGTTTCACTATTTGGACGCGCATTAAATCCTCCACAAGGCAGTTTCGTAGTCGCAGCAACACGAGAAACGGCTTCGTCACGTCTGGCTGACTCATCTCGAGAACAGTCATTATCTACACGATTTTTTCCCCAATACCCAAGGTTATCTTTATCCTGAAGGGGCATAAAGCTTTGAGGGTCATCGCGAAAGCATACTTGGCACAGAAATATGGAGGTTGATGCTGCAATGCTAATATCTTTATGTGAAAACTGCATCTTCGTATCGCACTATCGTCAACATCAAAGCTACAAGTGGAGATGCTTTGCATATTCCAGTTAAAATCTTCGGTTTCTCTAGAGAGCGAAAATAATGCATATAATAATGCACAAGGTTACCAGCTAGAGAGGTATTCTTGAGGCAAAAAAGAAAGGGATAAGGTGTTCCTTAAAATAAAACGTCTTTGTAAACATTATGTCGAATTAAGCAAAAAACCTGAAGTAAAATATTTGAAGATTTCAAATCAAATATGTAGTAAAATCACTTTTAACTGTCACCCAAGTTATTCCATATTTGAGTCATTCAAACATATTTGAGTCATTAACTGTATTGCTCACTGAACTCTTTTGTTGAAAGGAATTCAAAAATAAATAGACATGCCGCCTGGAATAAGAAAGAAAATTCCGTTTTAAGAGGTTGACAGCCTTACAGTGATACCTCTGGAATCTTTAATGTTTTATTAAATGGAAATGTACAAGTTAGTATTTCAACACCTAATGTACATGACAAATAATATCTGAACATGTGTTAGCCGTTCATATGACCACTTACCAATACTACTGTAATAGAATAAATACACTAAAAGTACTACTTATTCGCAGCCGACAGCTTCCTTCATGCTGTGAACAGGCACTCCGACAAAAACAGACCGAACTGGAATTCA